>PVNU02002898.1:1366407-2049611 GCA_003013855.2 Liriodendron chinense
CCGTATGTATGCTCTCCCTGGTTGGAGAAAGGTGAGCGATTCCGATTCCGAGATAGCAACCAGCAGCATCAGAGCCACTAGTGCGCTACTCCATGCCTTCCTCATTCCTTTGTTTGATCTTCTTGGGATGAGAAGCTGTTTCAGTTGCTGTTCTCCTCTCAGATACCTCACCTGCACCCTCTCTTATAATTATATATATAGCCCATCCACCAAGCTTGTGTAATAAACGTACGCCTGTACCTGCACTTGAGTGTTACTTTGATTTATTATTTGTATATGTTGCCTCTTCTGCCATGCATGTGCATGTGGGGGTACTTCTCTTGTCATCCCCGCCGTTGAAATTGTGAGTCTGATCTTGTGGGTCGACGGCGGCCTGGACCATCTTAACTGTTGATTTACAACCGCTGGATGTTATGTATTTTGTGTCTGCAATGTGGATTTGATAGGCTTACGGTCTGGATTGATATATGCATTTTTTAGGTTGCGGATGAGATGGATGAGACACCATAGCTTAAACAAAGGTGGTGTACTTTCAACCCTGTCCTTCTCTTGAGGGCAGTTCTTCATACGCTTTGAATTGAATTAATGTGCATGCCTGTTATAAAAAATTGCCTAATAAGTATGAGATTTTACATTTTGGTATCTTTTTCAAAAGAGTTTTTAAAAAATAGGCTACAATTATCGTTCTACTACCGGTTGGATGGGCATATGAGCAAAGGGACTAGGACACGGATTGGGTAATAATACACCGCCCCTCCCTAGAAACCTATGGGTTTTATCCACACCGTCCGATCTTTTCTATATCATTTTAGGTACAAGTCCTCAGACTCTTTTTCCTAGGCCCTGCATTTTGTTGTTTTCTCTGCTAATGCTTTATTGCAAATTAACTTATATAAAGGAAATGTTACTTCCTCTCATTTTATTTTCTAAGGTAGAGAAGAATCAATTAAAGAGTGCCCAGTGTCATGTAAAATAACTTTCTCATTTTTTCTATAAAAAAAAATTGCTTAAGAGGCCACGTGGTATACATTGAATGGTCCACGAACTTCCTATGGTTCAACCGGCTCCACTAAATACTATTCCAATGAAGAAACCATGCTCTGGAAACTTTATTCAATAATAGCATATATAAATAACTCTTGATCTAACAAATTGTTAGGGCCGTCAACTGTTTAGGCCTGAGGTTGGCTTCGGCTTGAATTTTGACTGTTCGGGTTGAGCCTGATGGTCCGGCTCTATTTAAAATTTTGATTTTTCCTTGTTCGGACAGGGCTCATTGACAACCCTACTCGCAACTGGACCATAAGTGGTTTATGTACTGGACTGAAATTTCACCCTATAATTGCCTTTATCCATATCTCTGTGTTGTGGTTTGCATTTTTTCACCTTTTTTAAATTCTTTTGATCAATTTTGCTTTGTGCGTGGTCGAGAAGAGATCTCTGATCTCCCAACATGGGAGAAGGCATTAGTCAATTAGATTAGAAATTAAGAAAAAAATAAAGTGAATGAAAGGATCTATAGGTTGAATGGTCGATTGATACCATGAATACTTTCGTAAGTAATAATATAAATAACTTTTGATCGTACAATTATGATACAAGTGGTTTAGATCTTCTCTTATAAATAGAAAGGTACACTCGTAGTGCACATAATAAGGATATATAATAGGAGACACATGGAGAAGCATCAATTCCAATACAAAGAGGGAAGAGAGAAGTGGAGTCCTTGTATAGTTCTTGGAGATATACGTAGATTTCTTATCAATTCATAGAAATTCATTTTGGTTTTCAATTCGTACAAGTGGGGTGAAAGCCCGGCCCTGCTTCAATGATTCAAACCATTGATATGATGGGCCTTATAGTGAATGGCACATGCATTGAAAATAGCCTTGATTGGAGGAAGATCCTACCCATACTATATATAGCTAGCCTTCTTTTTGGTTGATGTGAATTGTTATTGAATTTCCAACACTAATTGCATGCATTTGGGCACATGTCCAAGGGTTATGATTCCTCTGGTCTGGTGACCATTGGCACAAGGTCTGCCCACACCAAACCATGGGCCTTCCTCATGATACCTTGCTATACCTAGTAAAAAGAAGCATTTGCACACTTTTTATGAAAGAGAAGGTAAAATCAATCTGATTTCCGTAGCCACTAGCCAAAGCTGTGGCATGAACTACAAGCAACAACATCAAGTGAAGAGCCTAAGTTATTTTTCACTTGCAGACCCTATAACCCTACACTCTAAAAAATGGTCCCTATGGACGAATGCAAACGTCTCTAAGAAGAACCACCAAAGAAGACTTTTTCCTATAACAACAATAACAACAACACCAACACCAACAGCAATTTCCTGCACCTTTTATTGAGTTGGGCTACTTTCAAAATCTTTCATATTGATGGAGGGCTGATAGTTTGTGTGACTGTTGTGCAATGATATTTGCTGTTGAGGGGCATTCAGCCATGACAACTTCGTACCCATCTCTGAAGTTATCCATCCCTTGGGCCAGGAGCTGCCAGAAAAGCCCACCACCACATGAGCCGCCGCTTCTTGCCGAGGCATAGATAGTGTTATATACAGTTCCCAAGAAGTTGTCCCTTACGCTTGTAGTATATCCTGGAATCCGAGACGACTTGCCGAATTCCGTAAAGAGGATTGGTTTTCTAAGGACTGTATTCGGCATCTTGAATGTGGGCTTCTAGCCAGCTCTGAAGGAAAGCAGATTGGGCCTGTTCGTTCGAGCCCGCTTTCCTGGAAGTGAACAATCAAACAAGAAAAACAGGACACCATAAGCAGAACACTAGTATGAGTTCGAGCAATCTTGATGGAAAAATTCAATAAATATACAATTAAGATAGACCCACTTGCTGGTGGTTGCTCACAAGTGAGCCCCATGGACCCAAGTCGAACAAAATATGCATTACCATTGATCTGGGTAGGCATGAATCGTTGCGAAGTCAATCCCCGGAATCTGGTTATTCGAGATGAAATCCGTTCCGACTTGGTAACCAGGATTAAATTGCTTCCTGTCGGGCATCGATTCTCCATAATATCCTTCAAGACCCACCTCCAGCAGATGATTACTGTCTATTGATTTAACATAAGCTGCCATTTCTTTGATCCAATCCTGAAACATTAGCATATACATAAATAACAAAGCCCAAATGGAGTTTAGTGAACCTGCTTGTGTGTAAATCCTATTTCATGCATACACAGTCTCATGGCACAAGTGTGCGAGATGCAAGCCATTCATTTTACCTGACCTAAAAAAGGCTCGTACATTTATCAGGTGGGTCCACTTATTACTAAACAGGGGACAGTTAAAGGACGGTTGATCTGGTGTCCCCATTCAAGGCACAAACGTGCACACTTGCATGTGTGTGTCTCTTGGTTATTGGACTGGACTTTTGGATGGGGCGAAGAGACCGTAGGGCCCCACCTCTGCACGGGCCCTTCACCAGCAACCAACTGCTCCGGACCCCTTCACGGGCACCATTAAGAGACTTTTTATGTCTGTGATTAGACAAGTACAATAGTAGTAGTTTGTCCCTTTCTGTTCAGCGAATCACAGCAGAAGCCCTTCTTTTGATTTCCCTCAGTAGGGAAGGATCCAAATGTCAATAAATGGTACACCTCTTTTTTAAGTATACAACCCTTTTTCTTCGCTCGAGAGGTAAATAAAGAAAATGTGAATGCAAATGGGGTGGTTACTTCAAAACTACAGGGTGTAAAATGTAAATTTCAATTTGATGTAAGGGATTGTTTGGATGATGGCTAACGGTTGTAGTAATCGGTGGAAAAACGATGCACATGAGCAAAATGGTTGGTTTGGTTGATGGTAAACCATGGTAATTGGAATTAATTGGAAATGGGATGCAACAAGATCACGCCATATACCAAAATGTGAAATGAGGCCTGTTCCATGTCAGATGGACCATTCATCAGGTAGTGCAGACTGTGAACATGCCATATACCAAAAATCAGGGTAGTATAAATCGGGTCAGCCATCAGCCATGCATGGATGTTCAATTTAGACCATTGGATTCTTTTTCTTTTTTCTAACCAACCATTTTTCTCATTCATATTTGGCATATTATTTTTCATCCATGACTTGTTCACATTGCATCCGACCTGATGAATGGCCCAAATATCTGACAGAAGATTGATCCAATGTAATTTTCAACTGCTCACACAAGGCGGTCCCCATTCTATCAAGCCTCATGTCTGTTGTGTTACACTCAAAAGGTTAACCCATTTGGTGGAGTGACCCCAGAGTATATGAAGCTACTTTTCATCGTCCTCTGGCCGATGTGGGACTAACCCAATAATGTATACCTTGGCTGGATCACATGATAATGGATCATATTTCAAAATAATAATTAATAGTGCGAGATGATCCAATGCTCTCATAATCCAGAGACTTAGTGCAGCTAATCGATCTGGACTGTCCATGAGGTTTTAGAACAAAATTGATGGCCCACCATGGGAAAAATCACATCGATTGCATGAGTTTACCCAAGGTCTTTTATAAAATAAAAAAATAAAAAAAATAATAATAGAGGAGGGTCCCTACTCATGGGTCAGTGGTAGATTCACAGGACTTTCAACAAAGAGGTCTTGGGTTCGAGTACCTATTGGGGTGTGTATGGGTGAAGCAGTCCATCATGGATTGGACCTGGATAGATCATCCAGTCACTCTATTAATTTCATGTGGCTTCTGGTAACCATGGAATGTTAGATCATTTCTCATTGATCAAGAGTTAAAAAAAAAAAAAGGAGTAATAGGGATTTTTCTAACCTGGATAGTATTTCCAGAGAGATCACTTTGGCAGCGAGGTTCGTTCATGAGTTCCCATGCAAAAATGGTGTGATCATCCTTGTAAGCTACTCCTGTTACCGAGTTGACTCTTGTAAGAATAGTCTGCAATAATATTTAAAAAATACAGAATTGATTAGTAATGAAATTAACCTTCGGATTAAAAATTCATAAGAAGTATTAATGATTTATATTTTAAAAAATACCATATGATCATCTTTGTGTATGTTTTTTGGTGCATAAATTCTTGTGTCCAGTTAATTCAGGAACGTACCTAATTCATGAACGTCTTGATAACTAAATACCAAACTGTCCACTTAAAACAGAGAAATTAAGAAGAGCAATGAATGAACCATCTGAAGAAGTATCAGTACATGGATGGACCAGGAAAACCTGACCACCAAGAAGAAATTGATGATGAATGATGATATATGGTGACAATTTCAGAGAAGTTGAAAACTTCCCCCAAAACCATGCCAGCCATGGAGAAATCTTCGTCAAAGAAAAAAGAAAACAGGGGAAGAAAATAGCACCTGGAAAGAGTTGAAATTTCTAGAAATCCAAAGAAGAATAAAGGAAAGAAAACAAGAACCATGGCATTGACCATTCATCAAGGAAGTAATTATGGGAAGAAGAAAAAGAAAATCAAGAAAAGAAAAGCTGGCATACCTTGACATGGTTCTTGTAGTAGCCTTTAACAACAGGATTCCTATAAAAATCATCATCAGAGCTCATGTATAGACCTTGCTCTCTTGCCCATTGAACATATTGCTGTCTTCCCCCATAGTTCTCATAGTTATTTACCAAGCTCAGTATCAGATAAACACCATACTTTTTAGCCTCAGAAATTACAAAATCCAGACCCTGAAGAAATTTAAAAAATAATTAAATAATTAAATAAAGACCCATCAAAATTACAAGTTTATTACAATTTTTTTTTTTTTTTGGTTATTTTTTTAATTGAAGAGTGAGAAAATGTGTGTTGGTTTTGTAAGGGCTATGGTACCTTGAACATGTCTTCATTGTAAGATCCAGGCTTATACTGCAAGGACCTGTCACCACCATCACTAAAAGCCCAAGTTCTTGCCACAGTCATTCCATTTGCTGAAGCTTGCTGGAAGGCAGATGTAACTTTCCCCCTCTCAGATGGGTCAGATGCCATGTACATGAGCCAGTATGCATTAAAACCATTCAAGTAAAAGGGCCTCCCATTCATCACAAAATGGGTGCCGCTGGTTGTCGCAAAGCTGTCACCGGCTCTGACCCAATTTCCACCATGGAATGCAAGGAAAACTAAGGAAAGAAAGATGTAAATTTCCCTCCTACCCAACATGTTTGATGAATCCAAAACCAGATGAAAGATTAAAAAAGAGGTGGAACCACCTATATTACTTTTGACAATGTGGTGTACCAAAACCACAGGAAAGAACTTTATGAGTTGGGTTGGTTGAGCAGTTGTGTTTCTATAATTAGAAATAAACCATTTCCAAAAATACCCACTAATTATCTTTCAAAAAAAAAAAAAAAACCCACTAATTTAAAAGCAAGCTAGAACATAAGAAAGAGAGAGAAGCTTTTCTTAACTGGGTATGGATAGGAGGAGATGGTGAGGTGGGGTTTATATAGATCTGAAGAGGCTGCAAGAAAACAAAGGGGGTTATGTGCTTTCTGTTGTAGTGGTTTGTTGGATAGGGATGGATCAAATGGCCATGAAGAAAGGCCAAAGGAGACGAGAGGGATGGTCAGATGACCACCGAAAAATGGTGATGAGACTAAAAGGAGATAGGAAGAAAGGGAGGGTAAGGTGCTCATAGTATCTGCAATTTTCTGTTAGAAATTTCCACATTTTGATTTGAGTTATGTACTATAGCTTCCAACAAGTCACGTGTATTTCTCCCGGATTCTCTCCTCTGAAAATTGATATTTATGCCGATAAACAGTCAAAATACCCGGCCGAGACTTGTTTGAGTTTGGACCATCAGCAAAATACCCGGGTCCAGGCCCAGCCCATTGCGTCCACCAACCCATGAAAGCTAGGACGCCAATTGCCTGTGACCCCCTCCTCATAGAGTTGCTGTGGTCGGAAGCTATGTGGGATCCACAGATAACGTCGTGACAAATCCACTCCGTCCATCTGTTTATCACGACTACAATATGACAAGAATCCAAAAATTGGCACATTTAAAAACTCAGGTGGACCACACCACACGAAAGAATTAGATCAGAAATGTCCACCGTTAAAAATTTCATGGAGCCGATCATGATGTTAATATGCCATCTAAACCGTTCATAAGGTTATTAATATGCCATCTAAACTTTTTTTGGACCCTACAAAGTTTCCAATGGTTGGCGTTCAGTCACCGCTCTTTCGTGTTGTGCGTCCCACCTGAGTTTTGGATTCTTGTCCTGTCAAGTTTTCTTCGAAACTGATGGACGGAGTGGATTTGTCACAGGCATTTATGTAGGCCCCACGTAGCTTCCGACCACAAGAACTTCCTGTGGAGTGGGGACGGGCAATTCGCGTCCGAAAGGTATTGAACTTTGGACAGTTTGGGCAGGACGCTGGGAATCTAGATGGGGTCCACCGTGATGTTTGTGAGAAATCCATCCATTTTCTAAGCTTATTTTATGATATGCAACCGAAAATGAGCAGTGTCAAAGACTTAACTAAGTTGTCTGTTTGGATTTGTGGAAAGGGTGGGAAATGAAATTATATTTCTTAAGAAATGTTATTTTCAAGAAAGTGTGGGAAAAAAAAGATATTTTTCTCCGTTTAATTTTTAACACTATATTCATAAGAAATTTTATGTTGTCTCCAAATAAGATATTTGGCATAATAAAATTTTTCACGGAGCTTCTGATTATAGGCACTCTCGTGTTACAGGAGAGTCACGTCTACATGCGACAGTACACTCGTGGATCAGTGTGATTTTCAACTTGTAGTGATCCATGGTAGGACCCACTAAATGGACATCCCATCCACCGTCCTCTACCACGTGTAGTCTATCCACAATCAGATGCGACAGATTAATGGTTTGGATCACCAACAGACTCAAAGGTCGTGGACATCGTAATTTTTCAGTGAAAAACAATCATAATATCTCTTTATAAGATTTTTTTTTCTTTTTTTTTTACACACCCCATCACATTGGTAGTCGACCCCAATCAGATCTCATTCTTGAGTTTCGATGTGGGTCCATCAAAATCGTTCATCTGATGGGCACTGTTGTGGATGAGTACGATCGAAAACAATGTTGAATGAGGCTTGCAGACCATTAACTGGCATACTTTAATTTGCAATCCTAACCATCTCGGTATCCAACCATCCGTTTGAATTCCACAAATCATTAGTCAAGGGCTCTGGATCGTCCGCTCCACTTGATTATCTACAGTAACTAAGACACAGCAATGCCTAGAAGGTGGACAGTGTGGATCATCCAATCACTTCTGATTGTTAGCTCCGCAAGCCACGGATGCTAAAAGAAAAGGGTGTATCGCGATGCATGAAAATGGAGGTTGCCGCCGCTATGGTTACCTTGTTAAAGGAGGGTGCCGTGGCCATGGCTGCCTGGTGCCATATTGTAAAGAAAATTGAAAAAAAAATAAAAAAATATTGCCACCAAGTGTCGCAGTGCGTAGTGCCGCCGAACGTCTTAAATAGTATAAGAAAATAAGGGAAATGAAATTGCTTTTCTGTGGGGGGAGGAAAATTTTAGGAGAAAATATTGCAGGTCAGAAACCCATTTTCGCATGATTTCCAAAACATTTGTAAATCCAAACAACCGAACGTTTTTGCGCAATCCAAACAGGCTCTACAGGAAAAGGTATGTAGGAAAATTCCTACTGTTGAAGCCTCCCTGGGTCCACAATGATGTCTATATTCTGTTCATACCGTTCATAACATCATTCCTATTGGGATGAACTGGAAACACAAATATTATACTGATTTAATACTTTGTGGCCCCACTGAATATTTCAATTGTGGACATTCAATCCTCACTTTTTCTGCTCACTTAGTCTTGGATACTGCTCATTTTTAATCTCATATACTTAAATAAGCTCACAAAATGAATGGACGGGATAGATTTCTCACAAACATCATGGTAGGCTCCACCTAAGTTCTCAATGCAGGAGCTTCCCGTTAAAGTGCGTCTGTTACGGCACCCCCACATACACCCCCATCCATAGGTACCTTTATACTGGACTAGTACCGGACTCGGATTAGGTACTACGCCCACCCGGATGCTATGCTGAGGAGACGGACGGGGAGCATGGCACATTGTCATTGGTGGAGAACCGGGCCCGCACGGATGTGTCGGTGGTGGGCTGACAGCCTGTCACATGGGTGCCGACGCACGGCTCTCCACCAATGACGAGGTGCCACGCACCCGTCCGTGTCCTCAGCGTCCTAATGGGGGAGTACCTAATCCGAGCCCCTTTATACTTGCATACACGTGCCACACATCAAATACGTGTATGACATCTGAGTCGTGCATAGGGTGAAACTGTAATCCCAAAGATGGACCATAAACAAAAATCAGATGGGGCCGACGCGTTTGCTTTGGATGTGGACCATTCACAAGTTCATTTCGAGCCGTCCATTCTATTTCACTTTGGGCTGCCCATCTAATAAATCAACCGTCCTGAATTTTTCGTACATGATCTTCTTCACAGAGAGGCCCACCTTACGTCGGATCAGATGTCCCCTGCATGCTTCCTCGACGCTGGTACACGTGCTGTGTGTGAAAGTGCGTGTGGGACGGGCGCTTGTTTTGGGAGAGGCTTGATAAATTCGAAGAGAGATGCTGGAGAAAATGGGAATATATCGTGACGGTTTCTCATATCCTGAAATTCAGTTAGACAGTTAATAGAAGGGAATCATCGTTTCGGGGCGCCACCACCAGGGACGTCTGGTGAGTCAACCAGACAAGTTGATTGGGCTACACGCGGCAGTGTAGAAATGGGCCCGTTGTTGGGCCACGTGATATTGTTTAGAGATGGAGCTTAGCAGTTGAAGAGCGCGCAGATTATTGGGTCACCAAATCCGCGTGGTTACATGAGGTGGTGGAATTTGAGTGGCCGTAAGTTAGTGACAGAGATGGGGCAGGCCAGTTCAGATGAGTTCATCTCTTCCAGTAGCACTTGGCTCTTAAATCTTTTCACGTCAAGTCACCAAGGACGTCCCTCGTCACCCTCTTGGGGCGGCGCTTGCCTCTTAAGTGACCAGGCAACCCGTGTGCTTCGCCAGACTTGGATTGCCGACCCAGCTACAGGAGGTTCTTGTGGTTAGATGCAAGATACGATTCACAGTATTTTTTTATTTTTATTTTTTTAATAGACGTCACTCACACCCCATGCACACACACACAGGCACTCATGCCACAGCGGATACTCTAATGCATGACCTTGTGTTGAAACTCTTGTTACTTTACCACTGAGGCATGAGTAAGGACCTACGACTTACAATTATGTTTGTGGGAAATAGTGGTGGGCAACGATTTGATCCAAGTCAAACATAGACATAGACTAGATCAGATTATTCGGCTACTTGAGTGGGTGTGTTCAAACAATGTTTGAACAAATATTTAAAATGCGTGGCTCTATTTAAACTCGGGTTGGTTTGGCCCAACATTTGAATATATGGATTTTAGGACAATTTTTATGAGCTTGAGCAATGAGCAATTTCACTTTTTTTTCACTTAAAAATATTTTTTAGTGAATAGTGAATACCAATTTATTCACAAATTACATACCACAAATGACAAATCACAATCTATGAGCCCCACAAAACACTAACAGAACTGTCCATCTCTAAATAGGTCTTGGCGGGGGTAGACTAGTAGTACCCAATCTGCCCACATGAGTTGGTTAGTGACATAAACACCCGCCAGTAAGTTGGTGTTAAAGCTATGTGGGTTCCACCATGATGTATTTGTTTTATCCACTCCGTCCATCCATTTGAACAACTTGTTTTAAGGCATTAAACAAAAAATGAGGTAGATACAAAGCTCAAGTGGACCACACCATAAGAAACAGTGAGGAGAATGATGTCCACCATTGAAACCTTCCTAAGGCCCACGATCATATTTATTCGTCATCCAACCTTCTCTCTCCCTCTCTTTATATATATATATATATATATATATATATATATATATATATATATATATATATAACCAAGTCAAATGAATTAACCCAGTCGTCAATATTCGAGTGAGTTCAACAGGGCTGTGATTGAAAATGACTTGAATTATTTTTGAAATATACCTTGTGTGTTTGAACAAAATTCAAGCATAAAAACTTTCTATTCAAACAAAACTTTACGGGTCAATCTGAACTATGTTTGTGTCTAGCTCTAGTGAGAAATCTACCTTTGTTCATCCATCTGGCTAACTCACGTCATGACACGTGCAAAGAATGAGAAGTATAAAACTCAAGTATGCCACATGATATAAGGGAGAGACAAAAAAGTGGAGCCAGAGCTACCTACCATCAGGGGCATAGCCAGGATTTTCTTTCAGGGCGGCTAGTAAGGTTTCAATGGTGGGCGTCACTGTCCTCACTGTTTCTGTTGTGGGGTCCATTTGAGCTTTGAATCTGTCCCTATTTTTGTTTCAAGTCATAAAATGATCTATCCAAATGGTTAGACGGTGTGCATATAACACATACATAATGGTGTGGATATAACACATACATCATGATGAGCCCATCAAACTTGGTGACGTGACTTTAGTAGCCAACTCGTCTGCAGCTAATCCACGTCCAGGATGTTTCGGTACCTACGACCACCTATTTTCTTAAAAGCTTTGCGGAAGTTCCTGTTGGGAAGTTACATGGGACCCATCATAACGTTTTTGATCAATCCACACCGTCCATTCATTTTTTATGCTTATTTTAGGACTGGAGACCAAAAATGAGTTAGATCTAAAAATCACACTAGTAGAAAAGTGGGAAAAGAAATGCCCACCGTTTAAACATTTTTGGGGTCCACCTTAAGGTTTATATGCCATCCAAACCGTTTATAAGGTCATTTCTACTGGGATGAACTGAAGAAACAAAAACTTAGCCTAATACTAAACATTTGTAGCCATATGATGTTTCAAAGGTGGTCGCTCAATTCCCATTGTTTCCTCTCATATGGCCCACTTGAGTTATGGATCTGCATCATTTTTGGACTCATGTCCTAAAATAAGCAGAAAAAATAGACAGACGGGGTGGATTGATCACAAACATCACAGTAGCACCACGTTACTTCCCTACCAAGATACTTCATGCGAAACCATTTCATGCGAAATCAGCATCCCACCCAAGCTAGCCAGAGACGAACGGTCCTGTCAGGGGCTCTGTGAGGCCCACCGTGATCTATATGTTTTATCCATGCCATCCATCTATTTTTACGTATCATTTTAGTGCTTGAGCCCAAAAAGAAGGCAGATCAACATGTGGCTCCGCTCCTGCCTACCATTGAAACCTTTTTAAGATCCATCATGATGTTTACATGCCATCTGCCTTTCTAAGGTCCGTTGTGATGTTTTGTGAAGTCATTTTCACTTGAATGAACTAGAGGGAAAAGAAAGAAAAAAAGGGCATATGATCCAAAACTTCTGTAACCCCAGTGTTGATTTTCTATTATTTCATGTCATGCGGAAGCAGCGGAACATTTGAGTTTTTTTTATCCTATCTCATTTTTGGCTCATATCTTAATATGAACTACAAATGACCTATCAATGAGTAGATTTCTCACAAATATCACGGTGGACCCAATTAGCTTCCAACCAGAGGATGGTGAGGCAATCCATGCCCAATTAGTTAATTAGATTGTTGCCCATTGGCAGTGGAGCCTGCGATGAAGTATTTATAGCAGATCAAGTTTAGCCGATGATACGTGTTCTAATTTTAAAGCATGAACCCAAAAATGAAGCAAATCTAAAGCTCAAGGGATTGAATGGTTACTGTTGAAAACTTGCTGGAGTCATGGAAGTTTTGGATTAAGCTGATATTTATGTTTTCACTTGATCAGCCAAGTCTGTGTGACCTTATGGACAAGTTAGATGACAAATAAACATAATTGGACCCTACAAAGGTTTCAATTGTTGATGTCACTATTCTTACTATTTTCTATGGTGTGGTCCACTTAAGCTTTCGATCAGCCTTACTTTTTGGCTCATGCCTTCAAATAAGTTAGCAAAATAGATAGAGGGCGTGGATAAAACACATTAATCATAGTGGGGCTTATAGAGCTTTAATATCAACTAGCTGGCTGGTGTTGGGTTGCCAGCCAAACCACATCGATCTAAAGAGGGATCCCAGGATTGCAAGGCAATTTTTTTTGGGTTAGTACGCACATCCCATTGTTAGTACACACACCTATATTATTAGCCACACTTCAATGTTAGCCACCCCTATGTTGGGAATCAATACCAGGACTTTAGTGTTGAAATCAGGTTATCTTCACCCAGTCTACCACTGTCCCAAAAGTGTGGGTGTACCAGGCTTGTAGAAATGAAAGACTTTAAATGAAAGAATTTATTTGGCACTTTAGTAGACTATTTCGCCCCATGTACATGTACACGTAAATTGTAAACTTGGGATGCAGCTACCTCCACCAAATAGGTGTACGTACTGTAGATAGAGCACGGACCAAACTTAAATTTTATTATAGAATCTTGACATCTTATCAATGGAAATAGCAGACGTCGTCTGCCCTGGAATAAACCAAAGAAGAGAAGAAAGAAGATGAATCTGTTATTAATTACAAGGATATGGTCTCAAGTCCGGCCGGTTGGATCAAAAGTTATGGTCCACCCGCCCACCACGGGGATTTCCTAGTTCAAAAATCAGCCCCAGCCACTATTTGAATTGGCCACACCCGTATTTTTCTATCAGACGCGGATTGCGTCCTGCCCCCGCCCAGACGGGCGCGAATTAGGTGTTACCCTGGGAACAGCTTAGTGGGTGTTACCCCTACCGTATGGCCCACATGGATGATATTTTGTATATCCATTCCGTCCATCCATTTATACAGCCCATTTTATGATAAGGCTCCAAAAATTATGCAGATCAAAATCTCAAGTGGACCATACCACTGGAAACAGTGTGATTGAGTGCCCCACCATTAAAAATTCCAAATAGCACATGGTAAGGTTTTGGTAATATTTATTTGCAATCCAAGCTCTTGATAATGTCAATAAGGTCTTGATGAAGGGAAAATATAAATATCAGATTGATCCAAAACTTCTGTGGCCCACAAAACGTTTTTAATGGTTATTAATCACTGTTCCTAGTGGTATGGTCCATCTGAGATTTGGATCTTCTTAAGGTTTTGGATCATATCCTAAAATGATATGAGAAAACAGATAGACGGCATAGATATATAAAAAATACATCAAGATGGGCCCCACACGGTAGGAGTAACACCCACTGGTGTTACCAGGGTAACATCTAATTCGCTCCCCGCCCAGACGAATTACCGTCCAGGCAGACCTGCGGAGGGGCCCACCGTGATGTATCCGTTTATCTACTCCATCCATCCATTTTATAATATCATGCTAGGACGCGGGCTCAAAAACAAGGCAGATCCAACGCTTAAGTGGGCCACCCATTCCTTAAAGTGATCTTATAAAATGGATGGACGGAGTGGATAACGGATACATCACGGTGGGCCCTCCACAGTTCTGCATAATCCGTCCGGGCAGGGGCAGGACGCAATCCGCGTCCTTTTATATCTGTCACTGGCTAGAAATTTGCCCCACCTAACAAATAGATGGAACTTGTTTTTACACTAGGTAATCATCTCAGTGGGGCCAACATATTTGAGGGGTTGGATGTTACATTCACTTAATAAGTTACAAGTTATTTGATGAGTGGACCAGTAATTAATTGAGGTGGTCTCAAATCCAAACGGTTCGACCACAAGTTACGGTCCTACCCAGCTGATAAATTTCAACTTATTAATTTGATACAAAAACCAACCCTTCCAGTACGATGGTCCCACCATGAGATCACCGAATGCAAAAATCAGCACCAACTACTCATCAGTTCGGCCAGATTACAGAGAACAATGTTCAGCCATTGGTAAACAGCAAAATAGCAAGTGTGGTTCACTTTGTGAGTGGATGTAGGTATCTTTGCACAAGTTCATCTAAAAAAAGGGCTTAACCTATTGGAGGGGGTTGGATGTCGCACAAACACAAGTGGTTTGAAGTTATCCAGAAGGTGGACCATGACTTATGGTCCAACTGGTTGGACTCAAGACCTTCTCAAAAGAGGTGCACATGCAAGTAGCGTCCCTATGTTGGCATTTCTTGGTAAAAGCTCCAGTTTCCGTTATTTGGTTTTGATAATAAATTGTAATTGGTCTTTTTTTTAATTTTTATTTTATTTTATTTTCGGGGTCATCGTCATAAAAATCAGTTTTATGGAAATTCAGGCGTTAAAAATTAGTTTTCTCAAATTAAAATGGAACGCACAAAACTGTTTTAATGGACGGCTAACCGTCTGCCATGCAGCCAACATGTCACATGTGTGTGACGTCCTAGCCATTGAGATGGTACGCCCGCCTTGAATGCCATTGGCTGCAAAAATCGAACGGGTTTGCTTGTCAGATGGGCCCGGTGGACATTTAGGTAAGTACATTGGCTGCCCATTGTTTTGTTTATAGGTTGGTGACGCAGGGACGTGGGAGGTCGATCACCATTTTCTTTACTGATAGTTTCTCGAATCCATGATAAGAAATAAAGAGATAAAAGAAAATAATTCCAAATAAATTGTATATAAATTGATTGAATGACGAAAAACGGAATTACAAAATATATATATATATATATATATATATATATATATATATATATATATATATATATATATATATATATACACACACTAAGTCGTAGGTTAAGTATTATACTTCTACTCAAACTCAAACACCTAGAAAACCCGGCTTATTATAAATAATAAACTTATTATTTATAGAAGTCTCTCACTCCTATTAGAATTCATGATTTTCGATCAAAAATAAAAAGTTTTCAAACCAGCCCAATATGTTGCTATACTAGTCATTCTAAGCACTTTTTATGTTAGGCACAAATTCTAAAACCCAATGGATCAAAAGTTATGATCGAATTAAAATTTACTATAAATAGTAAAATTGAAATAAACCTAGCCTAATGAGCGTCGAATCTCCCGATTCTGTTATGTGCAACCCGACATATCCAAGTCGGGTGGCTAAAGTAGCTTGAGCTACCCGAAAATTATATATATTATGTTCAGAAACTCATTCCGAATTGTGAGATACGACCGTTTTATGATCCTAACGGTCCGGATCACTTTCGACCCCAACTGATATTCTTTTGATCCATCCGGGCCATGAAATAATTAGCGACCCGCTCTACATCAATTGGCTTTCTTTCTGATACACTTGACTACCCTCACTAGGACCTAGCTAGAGACGTACGGTCCTGGTAAGGCTATGCAGGGCCCACCTTGATGTATGCGTTTTACCCACGCCCTCCATCCATTTTGATAGATGATTTTAGGGCATGATCCGAAAAAGGAGGCAGATCTAAGGCTCAATTGGACCACACCATAGGAAATGGTGGGGATGGAACACCTACCATTGAAAACCTCATGGGGCAAAAGAGTTTTGGATGAAGTTGAAATTTATGTTTTCCCTTCATCTAGGTGTGTAGGTTTGTCTGACCTTATGGACAGGTTGTTGGATGAAAAATAAACATCACTGTAAGCCCTAGAAAGATTTCAACTTTGTGCATTATTGTCACCACTACTTCCTGTGGTGTGGTCAACTCAAGAGTTTGATCTGCCTCTTTTTTAGGCTCATGCCCTAAAATGATACATGAAATGGATGGACAATATGGATAAAATACATACATCACAATGGGCACCACAGAGCCCATGCCAAGACCATCCATCTCTAGTTGGGTCCTAGTGGGGTGGTATGCAATCCACCCCTGAGCGGAGCACTTTCCTAGTGCTCAGTTGTGTGTTGTGTACCCAAAAGCTTGTTGACCCAGCAAGAAAGTGAAGGCAAGATCTAAGCCATTCATTAGGGGACACCTCCTTTTGCACCTATCTTGGCCCAAAATTAGATGCTTTGATATATATATATATATCTTTTGTGTGGAGGCACTTTTCACTCTGCAGTGTAAAAGCTGTATTAAAAAAATCCATGCTTAGAGCCTTTTCATTGGTCCACATCATCGTATAGGTCTGTAACCCTATCACATCCTCAATGCGACGTGGACCAATGAAAAGGCTCCAAGCGGAGTTTCCTGCTTGGAAGCCAACAAGGGATCTAGACTCTAAAATTTTACCAATGTTCAAGGCCATGAGCGTACATGAGCGGAACATATGAAAGGGTTTTTATCCTTGTCTCGGTGGCATACTCCCAAGAGTTTCAACACAAGGTTTTGGGTTCAAGTCTCATCGGTGTTGAATTCTCACTATGGTGTAAGTGAAGGTGTGTGTACATGGATGGGTGTGGGTGTGTGTGAAAAATAATAATAATAAATAAAAAAAAAAGATAAACCATGTGGACGGATGTTTTTTTTTAACCTCGTTTCAACACTAAGGGTATCCATTCCCAAATGGGGTGGCTAACATTAGGGTGTATTTGGTTGCACCAAATTGTAAGATAAAGTTCATTTTAAGTAATTATAATTATGCATCAGGGCGTGTTTGGTTGCGCCAAATTTTAAGATATTTGGTTTTGGTGCAACCAAACGCACCAGAAGGTCACGACTTTAGATGACAAAGATCTTCGATATTGGATAACTAAAACATGAGCCCATTGTATTGACTCGGACCAAGGGCACAGGACACTGCATATCCTCGTACGAAGATCATATAGCTGCTCTTGGATGTTCTTGTGACGTCTTTTTTTTTCTTTTTTTTTTCCTCTTTGCTTTTTTAAATCCTATTTTCTCTCCTTCAATCCGAATCAAATTCATGTAAATCCGGTTCGTTGAGCTTTTCGTCTGAATCTGCAACAAACCACTGAGCCCTCACGTGACCGTCTCAAGTTCCAAAGCTCAATGTCACTCTCACGTGACCATCCCAACCATCGATGCATTTCAACAGTGCGTTGTATTATGTAGTGCTCTGTCCCACAGTCTGCACCGTACTGTTCAGGTCTTCCATTTGTACGAGTGGGGCCCATATATCAATGATGCAAACCATTGATGTGATTGGCCTCACACTCGATGCACCGAAATTTTCCTGAATTGTCAGATCTCAGAGAGTATTCAGGCTTTTCCTCGTTCAATCTGAAACGTTTATTTACTTTCTGAACCAAATATCTGTTGGCCCAACCATTTTAAGGGTTATGATATTGTTCATCTTGTAGATTTTTTGTTTGTGGTCCATCCCAGTAGCTTACAAAACAAATAGGTAGGATATCTGAAAACAAATATTGTTCTGACATTGTCGTCCACTTACTGACTGGACCAGATTTCTTTTTAAAAGAGAACAATACATGGTCAGACCCACTTGGATATTGCACAGGTAAACCTTTCTTGGTGGCGTGTATATGAGTTGCCGTGGGCTTAACAAAGTTCTTCATGCATAAACTTCCTAATCTAACGTTTTTTTTAACATTTTTAAATACCTCTTCACCTTTTTATTTCCATACCAAATTCCTCCACTTTAAACAAATGTTATACTTGAGGGGCTGGACCACAAGCGACACGAAGTAGGCAGCAGCAGTATCTGCTGAGTTCCACGTGTCAAAATTTTAATGGCTCTGTTAGACTGTTACAAGCATGCTCCATAGCATGACAATGGTGGGCCATACGTCGACATCCAGAAAGATTGCAAGCTTTTGAAACGCCACTGAGTTTTGGCAATACCAATCACTCGGAGAAGCTTGGAAAGCCTGATAGAGTAAGGGATGGCTAACCAAAGCGTGATATTCCAACATTCTGTAGCAAAGAACGCATGTGTCATTTTTTCTCCGCCCCAAGCAATCCCAATAAAAGATGTGGCAACATAAGGGGCCATGAATGACTTTCAGCCGAGATTTTGAACTGCTCTGGGGATCCTTTTCCAAAGTTTCTGTAGCCCAGGGTCCATTTGAAGCGAGCCCCCCTGCCCACCAAATGCTCTTTGAAAATGGGCTACTAGAAACCAGAAATCATAAGCAAGACTTGCACTATTGTCATTGTAGCAAACAATGGTTTGGAAAGAAAGTACTAGCCATGATCAGATCTTTCATTATTTTGAAAATTCTATAAACAGTAGGAAAAAAAAAACCCTACTTATTTTTCTAGCTGTCCACCTAATTTCAGCACCAAAGATTGCATATACCAGGCATATTCTGCATCCATGTCTATGATTTCAAAGGGTCAAATGCTAAATTTTGATGAGAAATAGCAGTGGCGGTGGTCAACAACCCCAGATGAATTTAAATAAATCAAAGGAGAAGTAAATCATCTGTGGGCATTATCCAGCAGCACCATGCACAGTGGATACACATGACAGTTCTCCAATCAGGTTGGAGGTAGGTTGCATGTAGATAGAAGGCACACCAACAAGACAATCTACAGATACGATAATTGTAATTTCAACGAAGTTGAAAATGGTGGTGGCCTGCAATTGCGGGTGTAGCAGCACCAAATGAAAGCTGACAACATTTCCAGTCTGCAAGTGTACCACCAGTTAAAGCAAAGAATAAGATAACGGGACCTGATGTGCTTGGATTAACCTTCAATATCTATCCCAGTGCTCAATTAGATGAGAGAGAGAGAGAGAGAGAGAGAGAGAGAGAGAGAGAGTCCAGTCGCATTCATTGTAGAGCCTGTACACTGACAGAGCAGGAAAAATATATAGAGTTCTCATCTCTCAGCATCGACCTCTGTTTTATTTCAGCTTCTAGTTGTTGATGCTATTTACACGTACTCTCTGGTTGATGTCTGTCACTGGAAAGATTTCTATATGACAGTTCCATCCCGAATAGTGGAATTCTTTAACACCACCGTAATCCCAGAGCGGATATAGAAGCCATCTGACGGTCTATCTGCCTCTTCCACCTTCTGCATCAACAAAATGGGTTTTGCATGTAAAAATTATAAGCATCAAAAGGCAGAAGGTTTGCATAGTTTGAAAACTTGGTGATTCAACATTCAGTTGAGTCAACTCAATGAGAATTAAGTCGAGTCACTGTCAAACTAGCTGACAAGCTCAACTCGGCTCAGATTCATCATGACTCATTGAGTCAGCTCACCTACTGGATCAAATCAACACGATTCGGCATGAATTTAAAAAAAGTCACTTGCTGAGTTAAGTGGTGAAGATGAAAGTGGTGATGGGATCTGAACCCACTACCTCAAACAGCAAGACAACAGTGTCTTCCAACAGATCACAAGTATCTATTAGTAGCGAAAGACGATTCCTAGTTGAATTGTTAAATATTGAGTTGAGACCAACAGATCACAAGTATCTTTTAGTAGTGAAAGACGATTCCTAGTTGAATTGTTAAATATTGAGTTGAGCCGAATCAAGTCTTCAAGTCAACCCAATCTCGCAGGATATTGAGCTGAGTTTTCGAGTTTTCAAACTATGGAAGTTAGTAAGCTCTACCTCCATTGTAACAGTAAGAAATTTGCTCCCATGTAAATAACAAATCTAAATTTGCTAGTCGCAGCATACATAGATACTTAAATTCAGAATAATCAAATCCTTTTTAATGCAATGCTTCACGGAATCATACTTTTGGGTGAGTTCCAAGCTGTCTTAGGAAGTGTGGCTGCAGTCGTAGCACTATTCATTTTTCTTAAACCTTAATCACAATAACCTATTTATTTAGGGATATGATAACTACACCAACACCAAGTTATTTGCATATACCCATTTTCTTTTTTTGGGACGTATTACACTAGTGTTCTGTTTCAATTCCCAAGCAGAAAATAGGTGTATACAAATAGATTGGGACAGGTAAACTGTCCCGTTTTAGCGTGTTCATTCTATTTAAGTTCTTCTACATCAATTTGAAGATTTCTATGTTTCAAAGAAAAAAGAAAAGGAAAATTAAAGAAACCCATGAATTTATCTAAAACATCATGAGTTGGTTTTGTATAATGATCTTTCATTTACCTTTCATGTGTAAAAATATTTCATTGTCTTGTCCGCATCGGCACTAGGGCAATTATTACAAAATGCTGCAGCATGTGATGTTTCTAATGTGTAGACCGTCAGGTTGATCATTCATTTGCAATGTGTTGGTAGTCAAGTTGTTTATTCTAATTAAAAAATGACTAAAAGAACATCACAAAGGTTAAAAGGAAAAGAATCTAAACAAATGGAATGAGGAATTTGAGTATTAATCCATCTAATTGGTAGTTTGCAAAGAATGAACCTACAAACTAAGCATCTTGTGAATTCAAAAAAATACACGTTAAACCTGAAAATACAGCAAAAATATAACATCTTGCATGAAATAAAGATATTTCATGAAACATACAAAGCATCATGCTGCAAATAAAGAACAGGCAAGTGTCACGGTTACTAATTCTTACATCCGTGTTTGATATGACAACATCCTTCCCAATCTTGGCATTCTTGTCAATAATACAGTTCCTGCAAGAAAGATCATTCATGTCTTATCAAGTGGAAATGGTTGCTGAAATATCTGGTAATTCATTATGGTTGTTAAATCAGTATAATATACCTAATTTTGGTGTTCCTTCCAACGCCAATTGGAACTTTTGATTCGGCCAGGAGGGATGCAATCTCTGCCTCCGTTTGATAATAGTCAGCACCCATCATCATGGTATCCTAGTAAGGGTATTCCAAGCCATTTTCTTAGAACAATTTGGAGTTGAAAAGGATTAATTTTAGCTTCCAAATAACAGCCCTAAATATATCTATTCATAGAAGCCAAGAAGAACACCATTCAACTCGGACCATAAAGAAAAGGATAAGAGGAGAGAAAAAGACATTTTAAGAAAATAAATGGTAGGAAACAGAGGTATTCTTTCTAATTTAATTGGGTGATATGACAAAGTTTCAACTCATGAAGAAGGCAAAAAAAAATTCATCGGTCACAGAAAAGGGGGTATACGATCTCCACATATACGAACAAAGGGACAAGAAACCGAAGTACCTTCAACTCAGCTCCATACTCCAGTCTTGAGCGAACCCCTACTATGGAATGTTCAACACTGCATTCCCTCAAGAAGCACCCATGAGAAATTATAGAATTCGAAACCTGTAGTGGTCAAAAGTAAATCTCAGTCACATAATCTGTGCCAAAGGCAGTCTAACCTAAGCAGCAAGAGCAGCAAAGACAATCATACATGGCACTTTTCTATTTTACTTGGTGGTAGAAACCGAGGAGATGTGAAGATTGGCTTCAGTGGATCATAAAAGTGAAACTTGGGAGGCTTTCACAAAGAGCATTAAAACGCATCAGCTTCCAGAAGTTATTGGAACTCAAGAGAATTGAAAGCAGATAAGTATTGAAAGAGACTACCTGATCAGTGAGTGCTAAATTTGCATCAAAAAATGATTTTATTGTTCCGATGTCTTCCCAGTAGCCATTGAAAAGATATGCCTGCCATGGAATGAATCCACAACACAGTTATTAAAGACATGTTGTCCTCAGAGAAACCCAATTCAAGTCAAATCAAAACGTAGTAAAACTTTCAAAACATATTAAAACTAAGTTCAATCTCAAGCACAAGAAGGTGGCATCAATTCCCACAGCAGCCAGCCCTGATGCACTGAGGTGGATATGCATCTTGAGGAATAAGTTACCTGAACATTGTAATCTTTAGCAGCCCATGGAATTATCTCTGATCCAAAATCATTAGCGGTCGGATACCGCCACCTGAAAATGGCCAAATAGAGTATAAATTTTATTGGTAGATTCAATTTACAAAATCCAATTTGTTCATTCGAGCAAATAAAATCAAACTTTGATTTTGAGAGAACAAGGAGTCATTTAAAATAATGATTCCAGTTCAATGATTCATTCATACCAATGCAACATAGACGCACCATTTTCATCAGAAAAAGGGTGTACAATATGCAGGTTTTACATGTGAAATCAGATGCAAGTCAGCATGGCACGTGTACAAGTTGCAAATAAGAGAAAAAAAAAAAAAACAAACGTACAGTTTTAATATGAAGAATTATGGTTACCAATGCAACACGGTGTGAATAGTGTCCTGATGCATCCATTCCATACAAGTGGGGACATGGTTTTAGAGCACGGTGCAAAATATTGGCTGATATGGGGGGGTGAACGGTTGTCCAGCCTTTTGCTGTGCTCTCTCAAACACCAGCAGACCCCAAAGCATGGCCAGCACCCGGGAGGTCTTCCTCGGGCCTCCCCCCTACTCAAGAGCCCACGGTGGAAATATTGGCTGATATATATCAGTAATTTTGGATAAACTGATCATCATCATCATCATCATCATCATCATCTAAGCCTTATCCCAACTAATTGGGGTTGGCAACATGGATCATGTTTTGTCATTCCACTCTATCAAGGATCGTATCCTTAGTTAAACCAATAGGTAATCAAGTCTTTTCTTACTACCTCCCACCACGTCCTTTTGGGCCTTCCCCTTTTGCCCTTTTAGAGCCTTCAACTTGACCAACTCACTCATTATAACTAGTGCAATTCTTGGTAGTATTGCATATTGTCACGACCAGAAATTCAAGAACTGAGTACACACTCCAGTCCTAAGTTTCGCAGTGTGACTTGTACACAAAGTGTACTTAAACAACAATATCATAATAACTGAAGACAAAAGTCCATTAAAAAATGACTTATCTAAGTTCCAAGATAATAACGAGTTCGATTATTGACCCACCTTTTCGGGTCTTATTACAAATTCAGATCCTAACTAGAAAAATGAAAAGGAAATTGGACTATCCCAATAAAGCTAGTTCTTCCTCCGACAAGTAGGGTCATCTGTTTCGACGGTCATCCACTAGCTCGGTCACGTCCTCTTGACCTTGCGCCACCGGT
Source organism: Liriodendron chinense (assembly GCA_003013855.2). Taxonomy (NCBI): domain Eukaryota; kingdom Viridiplantae; phylum Streptophyta; class Magnoliopsida; order Magnoliales; family Magnoliaceae; genus Liriodendron; species Liriodendron chinense. The sequence continues at coordinate 1,390,216 of PVNU02002898.1, forward strand.
TCATCTTTAGTTACATTTATTTAATTTTCCATAAGTAAAGGGTGAGTTGGCCAGGCCCAGTTAGAAATTCCCACCAAGGTTCTACCACATTAAACCATAGATAGTAAAAACCCGCATGGGTTGGAAAGACATCAACCCACATCTACCACTTGGGTAGGCATCTTCCATATAAGCAGGCATGGGTAAAACCCGCATTTGGAAACAATGCTACCAAGATCGAATATATAGATAGGATTCACATGAACGTGCCATGAATGCAATAAGACTAGAATTCATTTTTAATTACTTGAATTCACACAACGGTTATTACTCGTACATTACACAAGTTGTATACAAGCATAATTAAAGAAAAATAAACTCCGAATATAACACATTTGAAATACAAACTATGTTATTAATGTACAATTAATGTAACTATCATCAACTAAATAGGAAGATTCAAGTTGGTATCCCTCACCTGACAATTTGGAAAGGATAGCTTTGGAGTAATCTGATGAAGAAAATCACGAAATACCATTTCTTTACAAGCCGCCCCCCCCCCCCCCCCCCCCCCCCCCCCCTCTCCCCTTCTTCTTCTTCTGTGTTTGATAAATCCCAATATAGAACACATGTCCGGTGTCCCTCTCTTAAGAAGGAAGAACAATCCCTCTTTCAATGAGATGAGGAGGAGAAAATCTCTCCTTTGTTGCAACTACTCTAACCAATTTCAAATGAATTTGAATTTGACTTTTTTTAAGGAAGTAAAACTCGAGGCAAGGGGAATTGAACCTTCAACCCCTCTTTCTCAGAGAGGTATTCCGAAACCCTTGGTCTATTCGTCCACTTTTCGTTACTTAAAGTGGTGGTTAATTCTTAAACCTGTTAAATGTTAATAGGTGTGTATGCATGGGACGTGTACGTATGATAAATCGAAGGTTATTACATTCTGCCCCCTCAAAGAAAAATTGTCCTCGAAATTTACCTGGGTTGTGTCATCGAAGAGGTGAGGATATTTTTCCTAGATCTCTTCTTCCTGCTCCACGATGCTTCATCTGCTTCGTGGTGAGTCCACAACTCCTTGACTAATGGTATGGTCTTAGTGCGTAGAACATGCTCTTTGCACTTTAGGACTTGTACCGGTTCTTCCATGTAGGACATATCTGCATGAAGCCCGAGGTCCTATCAATAAATGATATGTGAAGCATCTCTTTCGTACTTTTATAACATCGAGACATGAAAGACGTTGTGGACGCTTGCGAGCTATGGCGGCAACGCGAGTCGATTTGCTATTACTCCAACACGCTCCAATAGTTCAAATGGTCCGATATAATGAGGTGCAAGCTTTTCTTTCTTACCAAAACGCATTAGTCCCTTCAATGGAGAGACTTTCAGAAACGCGTGATCTCCCATGAAGAACTTCAAATCATGCCTCTTATTATCCACATAGCCTACTCTAGGCAGCTTGTAAACACTTTCTGATAATTTTGATCTTCTCAAAAGTCACCTGAACGATTTTTGGGCCAATCAATCTCTTTTCACCAACTTCTGTCCAACAGTTAGGTGCATAGCATGGTAGCCCGTATAAAGCCTCGTAGGGTGTCATTCTTATACTCACTTGATAACTGTTGTTGTAGGTGAACTTGGTGAAGGGAAGGTTCTCATCCTAGCTTCCTTTAAAATCCATAGCACAAGCTCGCAACATGTCATCGAGTATTTGATTTACCCGCTCTATTTGACCATTAGTTTGGGGATGGTAGCCGTGCTTAAGTCGAAAGAGGTGCCCATTGCTTCTTGTAAGCTTGTTCAAAAACGCGAGGTAAAGCGAGGGTCGCAATCTGATACAATAGATCCGGTGTTTTAAATAGCGGTAGTGGGTTGCGTAGCGTTCAGCCCTCTGTAGCATGTAGCGTAAATAGCATAGTGTGTAGCATAAATAGCGTAGCGTAAGCTACATGATACTTCTATTTTTTAATTTAAAAATAGAAAAAATATGATAAATAGTAAGAAAAAAACAAAAAAAATATATACAAATGCCTAAAAGATGATTCATTTTTTCAAGTATAAGCATGTTCAAACAAGTTATTAATCATCATTTATCAAAAGCCAATTCACATACATAAACCAAATCAAATTATTATCACATCAAGTCACAAAAAGAAATTAAATCCCACAAGTTGAGAGTATTAAGTACAAAATACAAAATATAATTACCTTTAAAAAATACAAAAATATACTTTGCCATTTATTATAAAAAAAAAAAAAGCATAGCGTACGCTACATACACTACGTGCACGCTACATATGCTAAACACACTATAACATTATGCGTACGCTACATATGTTACGCATGCGCTACAACCCATGTAGCGTACGCTACAGGGATTTACGCTATTTGCTAACGCTACGTAGCGTCGTAACTACGTTACACTACGCTACGAGCGCTTTTCAAAACGTTGGATGGATCTAGGGACTCCATAAAGGCATACCACTTCCTTAATGTACAATCTAGCGAGCTCATCCATCGAGAAATTTATGTGTATTGGAATGAAATGAGCCGACTTTGTTAGTCGATCGACAATCACCCAGATTGAATCTTAGTTTTTTCGAGTCTTAGGCAATCATAAGATGAAGTCCATGGATATAAAATCTCATTTCCACTCAGTGATTTTCAACAGTTGCAATAGACCTACGAGGTTCAGGTGTTCTGCTTTCACTTGTTGACAAGTAAGGCACCTAGAGACGTACTTGGCGATTTCCCTTTTCATATTCTCCCATCAATATTGTTTCTTCATATCCTTTTTATTTTATTATTATTATTTTTTATATACACTTGGGGTCCACATGATGGACGGTTCAGATTAACCGTGGGTCCAATCCAAGTGCACATGTGGTAGCAAGTGCGCACACAAATGGTGCACTTCGGAGAACCTTATGCATGTTAAGAAAAATGGGGAAAACACAAAACACATACAAAGACGTGTTTCTTTTTCGTGTTTTGACATGTGAAACTGTGTCGGGCCCACTGTGACATGTGAGGTTTGATCCACACAGTCCACTCGATTCTTGGGGGTGAAATATGGTGGAACCCCAAAAATCAAGCCAATCTGATCATCAGGTGGGCCATACCAATAAAAATAGTGGATATTGAGCGTTTACCATTAAAAAATTCTTGGGGGCCCACAGGGGTTCCAAATCAAGCTGACATTTGTACCTTCATTTTAACTATGTTAGTGTGGCCCACTGATCAATTTGGATCAAACATAAGCACCATAATGGGCCCTAGGCAAGCTCTAGAAAGGTTTAACAGTGGACGAACGGTCCGCAGTGTTTGTGATGGTATGGTCCACTAGAATCACGAACTTGCTTCATTTTTTGACTCATGCCCTAACTTTGTGGCCCCAAGGCGATGGATGATTTGGATTTTAGTTTTGAGACTTGCAACAAAAAAATTGCAGAAAGGGGGGCCATGTTAGAACTGTCATAGCCCCAAACGTTGGAGTCATCCCAGGTTGAAGTAGGGGCCATGGTTGTGGATATGGCTGTCAACGGACCTGATCTTGGTCCAGAACCGCTCCGATTTTACTGGATTCGGATCAACGATCCAAATCAACGGGTCGAATTCGAATCTTGTTAATCAAACCCGTTCAAATTTCAGATCGGATGCGGATCACCTTGGATCTGCTCTGTTTAAGATCTGATTTGAAATTTAAAATGAATTAAATAGTATTATATATTTTATATATAAATACATATAAAAAAAATCACATATATTTTATCTCAAGTGGACCACAGTATTTACCATCCAACCTATTGAATGGTATCCACATGTATTCGGATCGGGTTCGATCGGAGTCGAATCAGCTGAATCTCAATCAGGTTGGGTTTCGGATCAAATGTTTAGAGATCCGTCGGATTTCGTGTCGGATCATCAGGATCACAAATCGAGTCGGATTTGGATCAGCCCCGATCCGCTCCAAATCCAATCCGTTGATAGCCCTAGTTGTGGATCTCACCATGATGTTTATGTTATATCCATGCCATCCATTTGTCTTTTCAGCCAACAAGGGGCTTGGGGTTGAAAAAATCAGCCTGAACTAAAAACCAAGTGGACCACAGTGTATTAAATAATGGAAAGCGAATGGCCACTAGTGTGGGCCACAAAAGTTTTATTTCGAGGAGGTTTTTGGGCTCACCCCTCGTGTGAGGATTGCCCATTTCACCAATGGCTTAGATCTATGTGGGACTCATTTTATTTTTTAAAAAAATGTAATAACCTTTGATTTTCATACACACACGTCCCATGCATACACACCTATTAACAAGGTTTAAGAATTAACCACTGCCTTAAGTAACAAAAATGAATGGATAGACCAAGGGGTTCGGAGTACCTCTCTGAGAAAGAGGGGTCGAAGGTTCCATTCCCCTCGCCTCAGGTTTTTACTTAAAAAAAAAAAAAAAAATCAAATTCAAATTTCAAATGATTTGAAATTGGTCAAAGTAGTTACAACAAATGAGAGATTTTCTCCTCCCTATCTCATTGAAAGACAAATCGTTCTCCTTTCTTAAGAGAGAGACGTGTGTTCTTTCTCGGGATTTATCAAGTATAGAAGGAAAGAGAGACATAACAGAGAGGAGAGAGGGGGTGGTGTGGTGGAAGGGGGAAAAAAAGAGGCTCACAAAGAAAAGGTATTCCCTAATTTTCTCCATCAGATTATTCTACAGTTATTCTCGCCAAATCATCAAGTGAGGGATCCCAACTTGAATCCTCCTATTTGGTTCATGATAGTTACATTAATTGTACATTATTAGCATAGTAGTTTGTATTTCAAATGTGTTATATTCAGAGTTTATTTTTCTTTAACTATGCCTGTATACATACCTGTGTACTATACAAGTAATAGTTGTTGTATGAATTCAAGTAACTAAAAATGAATTTTAGCCATATTGCATTCATGGCACGTTCATGTGAATCCTACCTATATAGTCAATCCTGGTAGCACTGCTTCCAGATGCGTGTTTTACCTATGCCTGCCTATAAGGCAGATGCCTACCCAAGTGGTAGATGTGGGTTGATGTCTTTCCAACCCATGCGGGTAGATACATCCTCTACCCATGTTGCACACATGCATTCCATTTAAACAAGATTACTGAATATACATATATATACTTTGTTTACTATCTATAGAGGTGGGCAACGATCCGGGCCGAGCCGAGTTAGCCCTAGTTTGGTTTGGCTTGTTTTTGTACCACTGTAGTTTGTGGATCGGATTGGTTTGGATTTTGGGCCGACCCATGTGGCCCGAGTTTGGTTTGCTCCAAAAAAATCTGGTTCCAGCTGGGATCGGTTTGGTCGAAAATTTCGAACCGGGCCGGGCCGAGTTCAAACAGGCAGCAGCTCTTTTTTTTCCTCGTTTATTTAATCAGAAAAGAATTTAAAAAGTTAGAAAAAAAAGTACAAACATATCTTATTATGTGATGTTTAACATCCTCAAAGGAGTGCAACTTCAAAACAGACATGTAAGAGTATTTTCCAAACAAAAGTACACAAGCATAATTTTACAAGCACAAGGAAACAGTGTGCATTCATGTATATGTATTATGTATTATCCATGTCATCATGTATATGTATTATCCATGCTGTCCATCTGTTTTACATTCATTTTAGGACATGATCCCAAAATGGAATCATATCCAAAGCTCAAGTGGATCACACCACAGGAAACAGTGTGCTTATAATCTACAAGCCGAATCAAACCGAGCTGAATCAAATTGAGCTTCGAGCTGAGCCGAGCCGGGCCGGTACTGCCCTAGTTTGAACTCGGTTTCTTTTTCCAAACGAGCTTGACTCGGAGGCTTGGTTTGGTTTGAACTTCCATTCGAACCAATCCAAGCCGAGCTTTTTCAAACCAATCCGAGCCGAGCTTTCGAGCTGGCTTGGTTTGTGCCCACCTCTAACTATCTATGATTTAATGTGGCGGAACCTTGGTGGGAACTTCTCACTAGGCCTGGCCAGCTCACCCTTTACTTGTGGAAAATCAAACAGATGTAACTGAAGATGAACCGGTGGCGCAAGGTCGAGAGGACGCGACCGAGCCAATGGATGATCCTCGAGACAAACGACCCTACTTGTTGGAGGAAGAACTAGCTACATTCGAATAGTCCAATTTTATTTTCATTTTGTTACTTCGGATGTTAATTTTTAATAAGACCCCAAATGAGTGGGTCAATAATTAAACTCTTTTTTTTTTTTTGGGGGTCAATAATCAAACTCATTTAACTTTATAGGCGTTCTCTTAGAACTTAGATAAGTCATTTTGTAATAGACTTTCACCTGTGGATATTATGATATTGTTGTTTAAGTACATATTGTGTACAAGTCACATCGTGAAACTCAGGACTGGGGTGTGTACTTGGTTCTCAAATTTCATATTGAGACACATATGGCCAAATCATCTAAGTCTACTTCCCTCATTTTATTACCCGTTGGTGCAACTCCTAAGTTCCCTCAAATGCATTCATTAATTCTATCCTTCCTGGTCTTTCCACTCATCAATCTCAACACCCTCATTTCAGCTACACTCATCTTTTGAACATTTTTCTTTAACTGCCCAACATTTTCCCCCATAAAGCATCTCTTCCCTTATAGCATCTTATAGAATCCCCCTTCAGTTTGATTGGTTTGTAGCAATCACATAGAACTCTAGACACACCTATCTGCTTCATCTACCCAACTATAATTCTATGAGCAAAATCCTTCTCAATCTCTCCACTTACATGAATCATTGACTGAAGATATCAAAAATGGCATTGCAGTATACTTCTTCTTTGGCAATCTTAACTAGTTCCTTGTTTCCACTCCATTCAATATACTCCATCTTTGCCCGAGCATCCCTCCGGAGCTCTAGCTCTGTATTTACCATCTTCCTTAATGCCGTCAATCAAAACTATGCCATCCGCAAACAACATACACCACAGGACCTCTTCCAGTAAACAACATAAACCCACCCTTGGTGTATGCATACAATAATTTGAAACTCATCCCTCGACCATGTGGAGATCCTTCCTCCTCCCTAAATTTTCCCTCAACGAAGTAGGAATATAGCCTCATTTTGATAAACCGATACGATTTATTTTTCATCTTGACCACCTATACAAGCCTAATCAGTCAAGTCATAGGAATACAACCTATACATCAGTGCAATACTAGGTGGGACCTCGCTAGCATGTGAGTGGTGTCAATGTGCGCCTTTGCCATGGCTGGTCCAAGAGACCAGGTAAAAGAGGAAGTTGGTGTCTAGTGGACAGCCAATCATAAAAATTTTGCCAATCTACCATCTGAAGTAAACACCAAATTGTTCTGAAGAAGGCTAAGAATGTACCAATTTGTAGAGCATATTGGCCAATATGCACCAATATGTATTGGTTTTGGAGTTCATCTATACGTACTTGGATGCAGATATTTTGTACCTTGGTTTGTTAATGCAAACCGTTTACCCAATGATCCCCACCATGGGTGGGAATTCCCCGAAAAGCTTCCAGATTGGATGACCCAGCCACCAAATCTATGGTTTTTTTTTTTTTTGGGTTAGTACACACACCCACACTGTTAGTCAGACTTCAATGTTAGCCACCCCTGATGTTGGGATTCGATACCAGGACCTCAGTGTTGAGACGTGGTTATCTCCACTCAGTCTACCACTGTCCCAAAGGTGTGGGTGTCAAATCTATGGCTTTATTTTGGACCATTTCTGTTTATTTCTAAATGCTTTATCCATGGATTAGGATCTTCTACCCTTGGAGATTTTTTAGGCATCAACCATCCAACTCTGGCCCCACCAATCAATGGTTGGAAATGAACTGTCACGTGTGACATTAGTCACATTCTTATCCACTAGAACCATAATTCCCCTTTTTAATATTGATTGTAAATAAAAGCTTCGAGTTCAATTTTGACATCCTATAATTCAACGACTCTGTTGAGCTTTGGTCACTCAGGAAGATGCAAATGCAGATAGCTCACACGCAAAGGGTGAAAGATTTGTATTCCAGTAAGGAGCATGTATAGAAAGTTACCTGAGAAGCTTTAGCAGAACCTCTGTTTTGAACAAATATATCCCCATTGAGGCAATATATGGAAACTTCTTTGCATCCTGAGCAGACAATCCGAGAACAGTCGTATCCACTTGCTGCAGTCACAAAAGTCTTTTGTTCAGACAAAAAACTGCATGAGAGAATGTTCTCACCAACTATTTCAGGTTTTACACTGTTTAACTTGGATCTCTGCATGCATGTGCACAAATTCAAACCAAGAAGTGTATGGGAAAAGGAAGAGGGGCTACCATGGACTCTAGATTTTCGCCCTTGGGTTTTTCAAGAAACTGATGGATTCGACCGGTATCGTCAATCTTCATTAATCCATAATCAGAAGCACGGCTGCAGGGACAAGCAAGCATAACCAAACTTGATCAGATACAACGGTAAACTTAATTCTTGCTGAAAAAGTAAGCCTAAAAAGGTAAAATGTTAAGAAAAATAATATGGAACCATGTTCAGAAATGTTTACCTGTCATCCATTGGGACACAAGAAACAGATATATCAGCACCCGAATCGATGTGCTTCTGTGGATGGGTTTTCATGATTTTAATCAGAATCTATGGAAATAATTAAAAAACAGAAATAAATGCTGATGAATATCCAACAAGAAGACTGGTTAAACCTGCAGGAAATCCATGTAATCCATTCTATATAGATGATCACCGGACAATATCAGAATGTTCTCTATATGTCTATTCTTGGCATCCTGCAAAGATTGCAGGGACAATGCAGATGAATTCACTGAGGATTAAAAAACAAGAAAAAAGAAAAAGAAAAAAAGGTATCAATGTGTGCTCAGCATCTGTCTAAGTGTCTTGAGCTTGTATGCCCCCTGTATGGCTTTCACACATGAATAGTTGCTTGGCTATGAGTTCTTTGGTGTAACATTGGAAGTAGGGAAAAAAAAAAAAGAAGAAGAAGGTTGTCTGCAGATTCCTAACCTCAAAGAGCCATATAAACTGTCGTACAGCATCAGCTGTTCCCTGGAACCACTTCTTTCCAGATTCACCCGGTGTCTGGGTAGCTGCCAAAACCTATCAGGAGATGAATCAATAACGTAGGGAAGAAACTCCATCAGAATAGGAGACAGAAAAGAAGAAACATACCCTCCCTATTTCATTCAAACCACACATCTCCCATATGCCACTCTCAGTGTTTTACCAGAGTGTTCTCAAACAGGAACTAAGGTATGGCTTTCTTTTGTTACCATAATGATATATATAAATAAAATAAAATAAACACAGATTCAGAATACCTCAACAAATCCACCAGCAAAGTTAACACCATTCCCAAAATCATAGGTTCGAGCAAGATGACGATTGAGAGATTGCGAGTTGAATTGGGTTAGGATGTAAATTTTGTTTATTCCACTATTAATGCAGTTGCTCATTGGAACATCAATGAGCCTATAACAACCTCCAATTGGCACCTATGGACCAGATAAAAGAAAGTTAGATGCAGATAAATGGTATTCCACACATCAAACTATTTAAGGAATGTATTTCAGGATAGGAATAGTATACTCAACATAAATAACTTTCCCAAACCCAAAGAAAGAAGAAGAAGAAGAAAAAAAGAGAGCTTGTAATTGTATCAAGACAATGCCTAGTAGGTTTTATATGAAATGCTGACATATCTTTCAAATGTAAAAAATAAAAAATAAAATAAAATCAGCCAGGTGACAAGGTGACTTTAGTCATGAAACACCCATGTCAAGTGGCCACGCACAGGCAAATTGCTGGACTCTGCCAATACATGAAAGACCGACTCAGTGGGATAGATTGTAGGTTGGCATGATATGGACCAAAGTGTGCCGCATGAACAGAAGTTGCACTAGCTGACCAGTGCAACAATTAGAGAAAAGACTGGCGGTTGGAGACATGCCTGAACCTTAGCACTTGGGTGGACAAAAGAGAGAGGATACAACTTACAAGCAGGTACTGCAGATAAGGCAGTTGTGAAAGGCTTGGCAGTCATTCATTGGGCTGGGACACTTGTTTGAGTAAGATATTAGACATGGCAGCAGTTATGGTAACTTCCTTATAACTAATTGTATGTCTACTTAAGATACCCCATGGCCCATGGAAGGACCATGGGCTTGGTGTATCATGTCAAGGACATCTTTCTTAATGAGAATTCATAAGGTTGGGTTGGTGCCTGTAAAATTGTGCTGCTTGTGTGTGTACTTTTTGAGTTCCTTTTATTCCCCGGCCTCTGTTGGGTTGAAATTTATATGCATTGGGACTCATGATTATTGCAACAAATTTTTATACAAAATTGTTAAATTTAGTTATGAGCTGGTTGGTGTAATTGGTCTTACGTAAGGACTTGTTTTGCAATGAGAAAGGCATTCCATTTCGAGTTCAAAATAATAATAATAATAATAATAATAATAATAATTGTCTCTTTCAAATTTCCGGCAGAAGAAAAGGTTATGTGATTTGTCTTTAGTAGGAGTTGAGTGAGTCCTCTTTAGTTTTGAGTGATTCCAACCCACACCAGTGTAGTGATTGCTAGTTCATCAGCAGAAAATTTCACTTCTAATAGCTCTATTGCTTGCAATGTTTCTAGTACTTCTGGTTAGTGAATTATTTTTGTAATTTTTTTTTGGTTATTTCATATCCGATTCTACCATGCAACAGAACCTCAGGCCATTCCAATCACCAGAAAAATTATTAAAATTCCCAGAGTGCTAGCTGTCTAAAAGTAGCAATTTTCTGGACAGTTTGTGAACGCCCAAAAATCAATTGCATTTGAGCATTGTTGTTGTTGTTCCTTTTCTTTTCTTTTCTTCTCTTTTTCTTCCCTCTGAAACTAGACTTGATAAGGTTTCTCTTGGGTTTTGAATCACCTAAATCCAAGTTGTATTCAAGGAGATATATCATTTTGAAGTCAGGGCATGTAAGCTGTCCATTTCCAGTCTTTTGCAACCACAGCGGACTGCATCGTTTTCAAACTTCCTGATTGAAACCAATACTGCAAATTAGCAGGAATTAAGTAGATGCACTGCAAAGCTGAAATACCTATTTCTAAATAACAAAAACACTATGGTTTTTTAATTCTTGAATTTAAAACAAAACAAGCACAATGAAATGAGGCCTTGGCCGAAAGATCACCTAAACATAACATGGCATGATTTAGCATAAATGAGAACTACAAATGAACAATACTCAAACATCCCAAAGTTTGCTTACAGCCGGTTTAGCCCTTCTCCCAGTTAGAGGAAAAAGTCTTGTTCCAGCCCCACCGCCCAATATGATTGAGGCAACAGTTTTAGGGTCCGCTTGTGGGTCCATAAACATTGGTGCCTGCAAGCTCTGTTTAACAAGTTCAAAAAAGGAAGGGTGAGCTCTCCACCAGTCTCCAAGACAGAACCCAACAAAACTCAATAAACAAATAATAATAATAATAATAAATAAATAAAAGATGAAAATAAAATAAAATAACAACAGAATAAAAGTTCTGTATTAAAATTGAAACACTGCATAGACATAAAACATAAAAGGTGAATACCTATGCTGTTCGTACTTTTATAGCAGCCAAGGATATCTAAATCCAAATTCAACAAGGATATTGGGAAAACCCCACAAACTTCCAACGGCCAAACAAATCAAAACTCAATCAATTAAGATATAGAATACTCAATAATATAGTTTTGATATTCCAAATATTGATTAAATAAAGGGATATGACCCGTCACTATAACAAAACACAATGGATCGTCTTTTGCGCATCCAAAAAACATCCTAACAAGAAAATTTATTTCTCTGAGGAGTCGTTTGGATAGGCTGTAAATCATTTACTAGTAAATGGGCATTTTTTTGTATTTGGATGCTCCCATTTGCTAGTAAATCATTTACTAGCAAATCCCCACTCCCATTTACTAGCAAAAAGGTGAGATTTTATTTACTAGTAAATGGGATAGATGCCAACGGATCTATTTTCAAATTTTTGCTATGAAAGCAAATTCGCACCTGCTGTGAAATCACATCCAACGGCTCTCTCTCTCCCTCTCCCTCTCTGCAATCTCCCTCCCTCCTTGCCTCCCTCTGGTGATCTTCCAAGCTTCAAACACCCTTCCGGCAGCGGCTCTCCACCAGACCGACGATCTCAATCACCAGTGGCTCTTCCAAGCTTGAATTCATGGGTCCACTTGTATGGCTCACATACTACTCGGTTTTTTTTTTAGGATTAACTCTAAGCTTTAGTGGCATGGGGCTTGACCCAATGATCCACTTGAAAGGAAATTCCAACATGTAATTTGAATGTTATTTGCTAAATTGATTTTCAGGTGTGAATATACAATTACAGGATATAACCCATTTACAGGCTAAATTGATTTTCAGGTTTGAATACACAACTTACATCCAAACAGAAGGTAGCAAATCATTTACTAGCACTTAAGTCATTTACTAGTAAATGATTTACAAGCATCCAAACGACCCCTGATAGAACGCAGTGTAAACATGATTAAACTACACAGAACAACACATCAAAGAATCTGAACTTGGGAAAAAAATTCGGACAAAAAAAAATCTCATTAAAAAACATTAGAAGCTTCAAAAAGAGAAATTTACCATGAAATCATTTGCAACATCCGCAAGAACCGAGTTAGCCACAAAGCTTTTCGCCCTGGCATCCCTTCCCCTACAGACGCTATGATTTTCCAACAGCTGACCCGATACCCTGCTCTTTGAAACTCTTTCACCAAAGAACGAAGACAACGACGATGACCTTGCAGAAACCGAAACTCTGTCATTGTGAAGTGTCGTCTTCAAAGACAGGTCAACGGATCCGAGCATCGAAGAAGGCGTCTGTAACGTTCTCGTCATGACTAAGATCAAAGCAGATCAAAACTCCTCTCTTCCTTGATTAACAACAACAAATAGACAAGGGAACAGAAGCTTCTAGAAATGCGATCCTTTAAACCAGGATTTTCAACACCTGCATTTTTTAGGTAGACTTGGATCACAATCACAATCGTTATTAAAATCTCCAATCTCATTCGATTGCGATCGATCCTAATTACAATATTTAAAGAAAAGACAAAAGAAACCTCAAAATCGTACTATTATATTACTTAAATGATTCTTTTTAATGAGAGATCTGAGAATGCGGACAAACAGCTAATACCCGCTGCTCTGGCTCTGCTGCCTTCGTTTTCTTCTTATTTCCAAAGTACTTTTGCCGCAGGATCGAGCAAGGAATGTATCTGTCTTTGAATCCGTATGAAGATTCTTCAGCAGCTTAACAGAAAAGGCATCTACGAGATCTTCCCTTATCACAGAAAGGTTTGATGATCTCCAGATCAGAAGAAGATGATCAGATGCAACGGAGAAAATTTCGCGCCACCTTATAGATCTCAACTGATTTAACGAAAAATGGATTTGCTCAAACGATTAGAGTGGAAGAAGAAAACAGCGCTGGTGCTCCGGACTAGGATTCTGAGAGTGAACCCTCTACTGCTGAGTGTGGTGCTGGAAAAGCACCGTGGGCCCCACCATGATGTATGTATTGAATCGACGCTGTCCATCCATTTTTACAGCTCATTATAAGGAATGAAACTAAAAATGAGGCAGATCCAAATCTCAGGTGGACCACACCCGAGGAAAGAGTGGTTATTGAACGCCCACCATTAAAAACTTCTTGGAAGGCCACAAAAGTTTTGGATCAAGCTGATATTTGAGTTTTCCCTTCATCCAGATCTCTGTGATCTGATCAACAGAGAACTGGATGAAAAATAAACATTAAAGTGGGCTCCATAAAGTTTTTAATGGTAGGCGTTCAATCACCACTGTTTCATGTGTTACGGTCCACCTGATATTCGAATCTGCCATATTTTTGGACTAGGCTTAAAATGAGCTGACAAAATGGATGGACAGCATGGATAACAGAAAAAACACACATCATGGTAAGTCCCATGGAGCTTTCACAGCACAAATGCAGTGTAGGAGGGCTGACTACCGAATCCGAGTCCAAGTGCGCGACCCGGTCTCCGAGGCTATCAAACGATTTTTCTTTGACCTGTGCGAAGGTGGCAATAGGCCGGGCCAGGCCTGGGCCTGTCGGCACACATAAAGCCAAGGACCATGTTCAACCCAAACCCAACATGGGCCTGACATTGCTGGCCCTAGCCTGAGCATAAAATTTATTTTGCTTGGCCCAAATGTGTAGTGTTGTCACCCAAAACTGGTCGGCAGCAACTGGAAGGGATCCTAGAGCTGAAGTTCACAAGGAGCTTTGTGGCCGTCCTCTGTAAGACTCCATTATATAGGTGGGCTACACATGATCATTGATTTAAATTATGATCGTTGGATTATTCAAATTTAGCAATTCAGTAGACCCCGCTACAGTTGTGATCATCACAAATAGGTTTGGGGTGCGACACTTGAATCGTGGTCCCTATATGCGGTTATTAACCCAGATCTGGAAACCTACGGTGTGGAGACCCTAGAGGTGAGAAGTGTGATGGGTAAGCTTCTTTGACCCTCTTTTCTATAGATATACGTCTTGGTCCCTCACCAACACATGTGAGAAAACCTTAATCCCATTGAGTGGTTCTCCTAAAGGTGTAAAGTGTGGAAGACCAAAAGCTCTTTTCGACAACTTAACGACATCGGAAATGTCTTCCCAATCAAGTACGCCTATACGATTATAGTATGGAATCTCCATTGTTGATGCATAGACGATCCTATCATTCTGCAATATTCAAGTTAACATACTCCCCATCTGGGACCTATAGAGTTATAAACAAAGGGCGAGAGAAGGGATATGTTATGCAGGTAGAGGACCCTCCAATGCCTAAGTCAGCTTAGATAGTAGGTTGGACAGTAGGTGAGTGTGAGTGACATTAATGATATACCTTAGCTTGAAATTTTGGCGGTATTTATAGGTTGTAGCTGACATCTAAGATCCTGCCCAGCCCCATTTTGACCCGCTAGCCTGCAGCTTTTCAATTATGGAAGCATAGGGTAGCCCTTCTATCTGTCGTTGGCAAGCCTGGTTTGACACCATATGCCGACTGCAATCATTAGGCGTGGAGTCAGGCCTTGCACCTAACTCTCGCCATGTGTTGTATATGGAGGGTTTGGATGAGACGCGCTGCTCCTTGCATGCCGTCACTCGCATATGGGCAGGTCAGGTCGAGCTGACCAGACAGGCTGGCTCTTCCCCATAACTCGGTCTGTGCATGGCGTTGGTCTCCTTAGTCTCCTCATGCATCCTGGTAAGCTCGCCTTCCCCTGTTGGTTGTCGGGTGAGGGGCCGGCTCCGAATCCCTATAACATGTACCCTGCAATAAAGAAAGAAAAAATATTTTAAGGGAATGAAATCAATGGTCCAAATTAATGATAGATGGCTGTCTAACTCAGTCCGGTCTAGCTTGTCTAAAATGACTTGGGTCCAAGCCTAACCAGAAATTGATGGGGCCATGCATGTCAAGGTCAGGCCCAGCATCCAAAGGCATAAAAACAAAAAAAAAAAAATAATAATAATTCTAAAGACCCGTGACTTGGATCTTTCAATCCTACTGGAAAAAATAAAAATAAAAAGACAAAGGTCTCGATTATCGAAGTATGGTACCCAGTTCTCGTAATGGCGAGCACGTGTATGCTGTGCAACGTCTTCGGTCGGTATCACATCACATGAGGAGAGCGGATTTCCTGTGACCCCGGGAATAGATATATCTCTGTGCCGGGGGCTGCGTGGGGTCAACAGAGATGTCCGTGACAAATCCACTCCGTCCATCTGTTTTGAAAGACAATAATAGGACAGGATTCGAAAAATCATGTAGATCAAAAGGTGTGCCACACCAACAAAACAGTGAGAACAACGACATTTACCATTGAAAACTTCCTGGAGCTGACCATGATGTTTATATGCCATCCAAACCGTTCATAGAATTATTTCCACTCAGATAAACTGTAAAAACAAATATCATCCTGATTCAAAACTTTTGTCACCGCCAAGCGTTCAATCCCCACTGTTTCGTGTGGTATGGCCCACATGATTTTTTGATCTGCCTTGTTTTTACATAATGTCCTCTTATGGTCTTTCAAAACATATGGATGGAGTGGATTTATCATGTTCATCTCTATGGGTCCCACACAGCCCTGGCACCGGTCACAGGCAATCCGCTCCCTCACATGAGAAGGGAAGAGTCCACGTACCGGCGAAAGCTGGACTCGGGAGTAGGGGAGCAGTACGATGCGGACAGGAATCGTCTCCAACACCTATTTCAGGGAGCCCGTGAAACATCAAGCTATTGTGGCCACCATGAAATCCGCTCCGTCCATCATGTTAAAAACCTCATGTTCGCCGTACACACAAAAGATCAGCATCTTTTTATAATGTTAGCAAAACTCATCATACTGAGTCTGACCGTCTAATCATAAATAAATGCACAACAACTTTACCCGCCTAATTACTCTTTTGCCATTCGCAACTTGCATGTGAACCGACTCGAGAAGTTCCTGTGGTTGTAAGCTACATGGAGCAAACAGAGATCCGTGACAAATCCACTCCACCATCAGTTTGGCAAGACCGTGCGCAATAGTACATATCTAAAAGGTGGCAGATCCAAAACATAAGTTAGCCACACCACACGAGATAGAGACTACAATATTTGTAGCTACAGTTTAGCTGAGTGGTAATTATCATAGAATCGGTTTGGAGAACCTATAAACATCACGGTCCCCTCTAAGAAGGTTTGACATTACCGGTTTTGCATCTGCCTAATTTTTGGAATTCTGTCAGATCATGTTCTTGAAAAACTGATCCACAGAATGGATTTACACGAGCATCTCTGTCAGCCCCACCTAACTTCTGACCAAAGCAACTTGGCTGTGGCTAGGGCACAAGCAAGGCGTGTCGGGTAGCCTGGGTCCAGGATACCGTCCCTAAACCTCATCAGATAACCCCAGAGACTTTGTGAGGACCACCTTGATGTATGTGTTTTATCCATACATTCCATATGTTTTCTTA
Source organism: Liriodendron chinense (assembly GCA_003013855.2). Taxonomy (NCBI): domain Eukaryota; kingdom Viridiplantae; phylum Streptophyta; class Magnoliopsida; order Magnoliales; family Magnoliaceae; genus Liriodendron; species Liriodendron chinense. The sequence continues at coordinate 1,407,271 of PVNU02002898.1, forward strand.
GCTTAGTATAGGACTCTTTTTAGCTCGTGCTAATTTTGGAGCATGAGCTAAAAAATAAAGCAGATATACTGCTAAAGTAGACTACCATACAAGAAATAATAGGGGTGATGATGCCTATGGTGGAAAACTTTTTAGAGCTCACCATGATATTTATTTGTTATATATCCTATAAATAAGGTTACACAACTATTGGTAAAAGAAAAACGTAAATATAAACTTGATTTAAAACATCCATGGCCCTTATAAAAGAAGTTTTCTACACGGGTCCAATCCCTACCATCTACCATTGTATGGTCCACTTGAGCTTTGGATCTCATCATTTTTGGGCTCATGTGAGCCCAAAAACAGATGGACTAGATAATCGTGAACCCCAAAGAGGCCCTAGGACCGCGTGGGTGACATCAGCGAGAAGAGGACTGCTCATGCTAATGGGGAGCAGGTTAGGTGTTGCCCGAGTGACACCCACTTCGGTGTTACACCACGTGGAGGCAAATTGCCGTGCAGTTGTACTCGACCTGCAGAAGTTGATAGGCCCACTCTGACAAGTTCTGCAAAGAAATTGAGGCCACGTAACCTAGGAAGCGGATTGCCTGTGACCCCGGGCACAGAGATATCTCTGTGCCCGTAGCTGCGTGGGGTGATAAAGATGTCAGTGACAAATCCACTCCGTCCATCTGTTTTTTAAGAGCATACCACAAGAAAGACTGGATATTTAACACTTAACGGTGAAAAAAGTTTTTCATCAAGATAATAGTTTTTCTTACCGTTTATCTTTTTTTTTTTTTTTTGTTAGTCATGCAACGCACCCACCCAGTTAATCGGTGTACACACCCACCCGGTCAGTCATTCGTCGGACCCACTAGTGCGGTCAGCAGTGGGAGTTTCACCATATGGGTTTGCGATACCTAGACCTCTTGTTGAAACTCCTTAGAGTCTTCCAACAAGGTAAAGGATCCAACCCTTCTTACAGTTTATCTGAGTGTTAATAATTCCTTGAACGGTTCGGATGAAATATAAACATCATGGTCAGATCCAGGAAGGTTTCAATGGTGGACGTTGGTCTTCCCACTGTTTTGTTGGTGTGGCGCACCTGAGTTTTGAATCTTTGTGATTTTTCGTTTCCTTTCCTATCTTATTTTTGTCTTTAAAAACACATGGAAGTAGTGGATTTGTCACGGACATCCCTGTCTGCCCCGCTGCTATCCGCGTAACACCGTAGCTGCGTATCATTGGCGTGCAGTCGCCTGTTCGATCGAGAAGGGTCTAACCGCGTTCATGACCCATCCATCCACATTCACGGTGCAGTAAATGGATGGTCCCAGTTCAGGTCCTATCAAACTACATTGATCAGATTATTGTAACCTTCAGGTAAGCACATACCGGACAGATCCGCACCACTAGTTGATGGAATTGACCTTGATCATGACCCTGCCATATAAATCAGGCCACTCCACTTGTTAGGTATGCTACGCAAATTCCAGAAAAAAATTGTAAGCTACATGGAGCAAACAGAGATCCGTGACAAATCCACTCCACCATTAGTTTGGCAAGACCGCGCACAATAGTACATATCTAAAAATCTGGACAGATCCAAAACATAAGTGAGCCACACCACACTAGATAGAGACAATATAATATTAGTAGCTATAGTTTAGCTGAGTGGTAATTATCATAGAATCGTTCTGGAGAACCTATAAACATCACTGGTCCCTATAAGGAGGTTTGACATTTTCGATTTGTATCTGCCTAATTTTTGGAATTCTGTTCTATCATGTTCTTGAAAAACTGATACACAAGAGTGGATTTACACGAGCATCTCTGTCAGCCGCCACATAACTTCTGACCAAAGCAACTTGGTTGTGGCTAGGGCACAAGGAAGGCATGTCGGGTAGCCTCGATCCAAGTATACCTGTCCCTGAACCTCACCAAATAACCCTAGAGACATTGTGAGGATCACCTTGATGTATGTGTTTTATCCATAAAATCCATATTTTTTTTAGCTTAGTATAGGACTCTTTATAGCTAACTTTGGCGCATGAGCTTACAAATAAAGTAGATATACTGCTCAAGTAAACTACACAACAAGAAATAATAGGGGTGATGATGCCTATGATTGAAAACTTCTTAGAACTTACCATGATATGTATTTGCTATATATTCTATAAATAAGGTTATACAACTATTGGTAAAAGAAAAGCACACAAATATAAGCTTGATTTAAAACATCCATGGCCCTTATAAAATAATTTTTCTACACAGGGGTCCAATCCCTACCATCTACTATTGTATGGTCCACTTGAGCTTTGGATCTCATCATTTTTGGGCTCATGCCAAAAACAGATGGACTCGATAATCGTGAACCCCAAAGAGGTGCTAGGTCCACTTGTTAGGTATGCCACACGACAGAAAAAATTGGGACTTGGGCAGAAAACCTCCACTTGATGAGTGGACCAGCCGGTTTTCCCGGACAAGATGATCACTTTGGGCTTCTTGCAGTAGGATATTGACCACGTGAGATGCACGTGTCTCGAAGCACTTTTTGGTCTGCGTGATTGGACGCACGTGAGATGATCGTGGTGATTGCATACCATGCGTACAAACAAAGGCACGAATGTGCAAACTTTTGCACCTGCAATAGTCCATCTAAGAGTGCTTGTTCTTCTCCCAACTGTACGTTGGACCTTAGATGTATGATCTAAATGGTTGATTTGATGGTGCCCATGTCAATATTTCACATCCAAAATGTCATCAGTGGATGAGCAACATATGGGAGCTATTATTTGGAATGCATTGATTTCCAAATCATAAATCACCGTGACCTGAAATCTTTAGCTGTGTTTTGACAACTTCTGATCAAAATGCTCTGCAATACAAACGTAATAATGTATTAAATTTCTAGAATATATTTACATGAATTTGAATTTATTACTAAATTAACTTTAATATTTTTAATTAGTGTGCATATGTGATGTTCAACCCAATAATTATGATAAGCTCATCCAAATATGTACTTTGGCAAAAAAAAAAAAAGAAAAAAAAACCAAGAGACAAAATTCCAATTCTCAGAGGAGCACAAGCGAATGGATCACATATGAGCTAACTCGCTAATATTTTTTAGCGTCATTTTTTTGTTGGCCAATGTTTAATTGTTCAAGCCTTTAATTCCATTGATAGTAATATTAGTGATGCAACCAATATCACTAAGGTACCATATGTACAATTAATTAATAGCCTAGCAATATCTTTGTTACAAGTGTGATGACTCTCCTACTCTTGTAAATGAATAAAAAAAGCATTTGATTTCAAATCACAATAAAAATGAGAGATCCTAAAGCACAACAAAATTGTGTATTTCAAATAACTCAATTTCTAAATACCTCCAAATCCATGCTACCAAGTGACTTTTGAATTAAAAATGCACTCACATATATGGTCAAATCCAAGCCAACAAACAACCCCTGAAGCAACATCCCATTCATTTTGTTTTTATAGGCACCTAGTTTAAAACTTAGGCATGCTACAATTGACTTGATGTGCAGCCTGAGCACAACCTATTTTTTGGCTACGCCATTGTGGTTCTAGCCAAAGGTAAGTCATGAGATAGACCAACGTCAAGCAATTTCTTTGTTTGCATGACTTGACTTTATGTTCGCCTAGGTTAGGTGAACTTATTAAAGATTTAAACAAACTCGATATTTAATAATTACCATAACAAGTGCTAGGCACATGAAAATAGTTAGAATGAGCAACATTAGCGGTAATGCATCTCCTGGGCAGAAGAAGTGGATTTGATTCCCACTCCCTCAACTTTCTTCCATTAATAATAACATTGTGACTCAGGAAATTGGTTCAAGTCACTATGAGTTTCGATCGAGTTTTAATGAGTTTAGAATTATGCTCACCTATAAGATTGTGATGTAGAGCGGGTCGCCGATTATTCCATGGCCTAGATGAACTAAAAGAAGATCGGTCGGGGTCGGAAGTTATCCGGACCATTAGGACCGTAAAACAGGTCGTATCTCCCAATTCGAAATGAGTTTCTGGACATATAATATATGCTGCTCCTTGGGAGGATCTATCCATGAATTTTGTATTGGGTCTCCCACGAACACAACACAACATGGATTCAGTGTTCGTGGTGGTAGAACGATTCTCTAAGAGGACACACTTCATTCCCTATAAGAAGACATTTGATGTGCGATACATGTTGTGAATTTGTTCTTCAGAGAAGTTGTACGGTTACATTGGATTCCTAAAACGATCACATCAGACCGAGATACGAAGTCATTAGCCACTTTTGGTGAGCTTTGTGGAATCGGTTTATGCCTACCACCCGTAGACAGATGGGCAAACCAAGCTTGTGAACCGTATGTTGAGGAATCTAATCCGTTGTATTTTAGGTGATAAGTCGAAACAGTGGGTTATGGCCCTGGCACAAGCGGAGTTCACATTTAATAACATAATAAACCGCTCGATAAGAAGTTTTCTATTCCAAATAGTCTACGGGTGCGTGCCTCACCACACACTTGATTTGGTGTCCCTACCTAAGCTCCTGGGCATGAGCGTTGTAGCTGCACATATGGTGGACCGAATCATGGACATATATGCAAACGTGCGCAACAAGTTATAGACTTCAAATGAGAAATATGAGAAAGCGGCCGACAAGCATCGGCGTACCAAAGTATTCGAAGCAGGTGATCAGGTGATGGTTCATCTACGCAAAGAGTGATTTCCTATCGGGACCTACAACAAGTTGAAGCACAAAAATGTTAGACCGGTGTCAATCATTTGGAAGATCAATGACAATGCCTACATTGTTGATCTTCCGAATGACATGGGGATCTTAAGGACTTTCAACGTGGCCGATCTATACGAGTATCATAAACCAAAGCAAGATGAAAACTCGAGGTCGAGTTCTTTTGAAGTGGAGGGGACTAATGTAGAGTGGTTAGCCGATTATTTCATGGCCCAGATGGACCAAAAGAAGACCGATCGAGGTTGGAAGTGATTCGGACCATCAATACCGTAAAACAGTTGAATCTTGAAATCTAGAATGAATTTCTAGACATAATATACGATTTTGGGGTAGCTCGAGCTACTTTAGCCAATCAACCCTATTATGCTGTGTTGCCCACGTCGGAACTGCGAGATTTGACCAGATCTATGATCATTAGCTTAGTTTTATTTTAATTTTACTATTTATAGTAAGTTTTGTTTTGACCATAACTTTTAATCCATAGGGTTTTAGAGTTTGTGCCCAACACAAAAATGGCTTAGAATAATTAGTAGAACAATGTGTTTGGGTCCATTTGAAAACTTTCTATTTTTTATCGAAAATCATGAGTTCTAACAAGATTGAGAGACTTCTATAAACAATAAGTTTACTATTTATAGTAAGTCGAGTTTTTTAGGAGTTTGAGTTTTGAGTATGATATTTTACATAGGTCGACCTCGCACCTGCATCATCCACCCATATTGGTAAGGAGATTCTAACACTGGTCTCCTACTCTGATACCACTTGATGCAGAAAATACCCACCAATGCACCAAAAGCTCCAAAACTGTTAAGGAAGCACCAAAATATCTCTTTGTCCAATTCATTCCATTCTGCATTACACAAATTCTACAATGAGACCCACCTCATGACCATTCTGCATCTCACATGCCCCATCTCACGGACCACCTCACCCATTGTAGAGATGCACACATGCATCATATAGAAAAGAGCATGTGCTATCCAAGGTGGGGACCAAAAATCAAACGGTTCCTGTATAATAATACCTCTGGGTTGGTAGACATCAGAGAAAGCTCAACCTTTTCCTGATGAGGAGCGGAGGACCCACTAGTTCGTACTTACCCTTGAACTAACCAATGCAAGGCAATGAGTGGTCTACCCGACAGCCAGGATGGATTCATGCATGCTGAGCCGTTTTCCACATTAGAGAAAGTGACCCGAGTGGGTGCGACGGGGGATTTTCCATTTTGAAGAAGATAGATGTCGGAAGTGGTTTCCAATTCGATTTTGTTCTCCACAAGCATTTGTCATGCATGGAAGGCCACCCCACGCTGTGTGACTGCCTTCACTTACAAGATACCCGTTCCAGTTCCACCACAACTAGAGGTGAATAGCTATTGTAGGCCTGCTGTGTGTATGCATGAATCTGACCTGTCCAACAGGTGTAACACTACATGATTCTTACCCAGCACAAAAAATTACAATAATCCACAAGACAGGTGGGCCACACCATAAAAAAACAATTCACAACTGCCCCAAAAAGACACCATATTCAAGTGGTGGGGCATATGCCGTTTGTGCATCACATCCAATCTCATAGGTTGACCGACATTATCATGGGATTCTTGAAAACCTCATGCTAATTTAATCATCAGGTGGATCCCAACACTTGAATTTGCAGATTTCTGAGCTAATTCAAAGTTATGCATATGGTGTGGCCCACCTGATGGTTGGATTGGCCTGATATTTCAGGAATCTGCTTATCATTATTCTACGCACCTGTTGAATGGGTTTGATGTCATGAACACAGTACATGGGCCCTACGATAGCTAGCTTAGTGTGGTTCTGGTACTCTGTGTGTGTGATTTAAGTGTTGAAGCCAACTCAAAAGATAATCTACACGCTGTCCCTTTCAGGTAGGCCTTTTGAATTTTCCATTAGCAGGATATTCTAAATAAATCACCAATAATTGCAAAAGCTTGTCATTAAAAATTAAATAAAAACAAATGTTCCTTAAGTCATTCTCTAACTATTCAACCGTAGAAAAAACCAACCATTGAATGCGCCCCACGTGAATTGGAGTTCTTTGGGTGGTTGTTCAACCTAACTTTTCTGGTGTCCCATGTTTCTTGATGGGACAACCTGGTTGGACGGGTGAGATGACACTATGGTGGGCCCCACAGGCAACTAGTTAAACTTTCAAGTAGTTGTGTGTGAGCATTAATTCTCCTTAATGGTTATGGTAAAATTATTGAAAGTCTCTTTCTTATGAATGCAATGGCTGAATTAAATGCGTGATCTCATAGGCTCATAGTACAACCAATAGATTAGATAGTCTGGCGACAAATCTAATCATCAATCAGGACCGTCTATTTGTTCAAATCACTATTTGGATATCACTATGTAAAGAATCACATTGATAGGATGATCCCAAACCTTTGAACGGTCGGTGGTGGATGATGGTCCTAGAAAAACAATGATGGTCGGTATGGATCACACACGCGTCCACGAACTCATTTATTCAGAACGTATGTAGAAGTACGTTTTAACTTGCATGACAGAGGCTTTGCGGATTTAGAACGGACTTAATTTGAGGATGGCAGATGGCAGGTGGGGATGGGCCGGGTCCGACTCTGCCTTCCTAAATCTAGGACCAATGTTCCGGATATGGCAGGCCAAGGTCAGTGATGAATGGCCCAGTCCAATCATGGGGTCGGTTGCTGTTATTAAAAAGATGGATAGCATGATGACACTTTTAAGTGGTCCAATTCTTCAAATATATGCGGTTTAAAAACAATTTTAGATTCGGGGTCATAGTTCTCTCATCAAAACCATTTATATGATAGGATTCGAATTAAGGAGATAATGCAAAAAAATTCCTATGTTCGCGCTATTCAAACCTTTGATAATGTCACTCTCAAGGCCCATCTAGCCCAATTAGGTTCAAAACCGAGCAAATGCCAAGGTGGGCCTCAAAATGAAGATCACCTGGCATGAAAATCAGCCCAATCCACCTGTTAATTGGTTCTCACCTGCAAAATAAGTCATTCTATTGGCTTTCGGTTGATTTAAACACTGTCCCATCAGATGAGTTTATGGGCCTGATTTTCAAACAATGTGATCTTCATATGATACGGCAATTATTTTGCATGGTTCCAAATCCATCATATATGCAAGAGAAAGACAAGGTTGTATTGTAAAATTTCACAAACAGCCGTTGCCTGTGAGTGTTTCTCATATTAAAAGCCAGATCCCATCCAGGTGTGTCAAACCTCTGTAGCTATAACTAAGCAGGCGTGGGCAGTGTGGCTATCAAAGAGGCCGGTCTCCTGCCTGTCATAACCTTGCGTTGGAGGTAAGGCCCGTTTGGATTATAAGTCATTTTGTTTAAGTTACTTACACCTCAAGTAGCTTATCTTGGTTGTTTCAACAAGAGTTCTTGGGCTCGAAACCCATAGGTGGGAAAAACCCAGCTATGGAGTGAGTCGAGTGTTTGTGTGAGTGAGTAGGGTTGCACACCGATTCAATCAATTCGATTGTGGATGAAATTGATATTGAATTGATTTCAAATTTTCAAAATAAAAATTGAAATTGAATTAATCTCAATTTTAAAATTTCAAATTGAAATTAAATTGACCCTAATATTTTAGGATCGATATGAAATTGAATTGATGGATTTTTCTATTCAATTCGATATTCCGCATACTGTAAATTAAATATTACAATTATCAAGATTGATCCTAGACTTAATGATCAATTCAAACTGATCAATTAAACTATATATCTGACAGATCCATTGAAACTAGGAACACTAAAACTTATAATGCTATGAACCAATGCAACTAAGAACACTATAACTTATAATCGATCACACTAGGGATTGAATGCCTACCATTATAAACTTCTTTGGCCAACATAAGTTTTTGATCAAGTTGATATTTATGTTTTCCCTTATTCCATGTCTGTGTTTAGAGGTGGACAATGATCCGATCCGAGTCGAACATGGACCAGATCGGATTGTTCGACTGCTTGAGTGGGTGTGTTCGAACAATGTTCGAACAAACATTCGAACAGGATGGCTCTTTTCGAACTCAATTTTGTCTAGCCCAATCATGTTTGAACATAAGGATTTCGAACAATTTTTAAGAGTTCGAACAATTTCGCTTTTTTCGCTTGAAAATATTTTTTCTACTACTGAATAGTAAATACCGATTTTTTTGTTTTGTGTGTCCCACCATGATGTATTTGTTTTATCCACTCCGTCCATCCATTTGTACAGTTTATTTTAAGGCATTAAATAAGAAATGAGGCAGATACAAAACTCAAATGGACCACACCACAGGAAAAAGTGAGAAGAATGATGTCCACCATTGAAACCTTCTTGGGCTCACAGTCACGTTTATTTGTCAACCTCTCTCTCTCTCTCTCTCTCTCTCTCTCTCTCTCTCTATATATATATATATATATATATATATATATATATATATATATATATATATATGAGTCGAACGAACGAGTCGAGTCGAGTTGATCATATTCGAGTCGAGTTCAAGTTCGAGTCGAATCGAACAGGATTGTGTTTGAAATTGAATTAAATTTTTTTTCAAACACACCATGTGTGTTCGAACAAAGTTCGAACAATAAGACTTTCTGTTCGAACAAGGTTTTACCGAGTCGATCCAAACGGTTAAACTCAGTTCGTGTCCAGCTCTATCTGTGTTAACTTATAAACAGTTGGATCTCAAATAATCATCATGGTGGGCCCTAGGAAGGTTTCAATGGTGGGTGTCATTGTCCCCAATGTTTTCTATAGTGGGGTCCACTTGAGCTTTGATCTACCGTATTCTTTGGTTCATGCCATAAAATGATCTCTCCAAATGGATGAATGGTGTGGATAAGGGGCCAAATATCATGGTGGGGCCCACATAACATGGTGATGTTACTCAGTAGTGAGGCTCACTATTGTGGGTTCAGTAGCTACTCCGCGTTCGGCTGGGAGAGGAGCGGATTCGGTGAGACCCCATATCCACCGAGGTGGCTAGGACCCTTGATTGTGGGGTTCACAACGATGTATGTGCCTTAAATCCACACCGTCCAACCATTTTTAAAGCTCATTTGAGGGCATGATAAAAAAAATGAAGCTAACTCAAATCTTAGGTGGGCCACACCACAAGAAATAGTCTTGATTGAATCCTCACCATTAAAAACTTCATAGATTCCACTGGAATGTTTATTTTCCATCCAACCTGTTGATAAGGTCACAAACACCTAGATGAAGAGACCACACTAATATCATCTTGATCCAAGGCTTTCATGGTCTAGAAGAAGGTTTGAATGGTCAATCACCATTTTTTTCTGTACTATGGGCCATATGGGACTTCCAATTGCTTCAAAAAAATCATGCACTAAAATGCTCTCTCTCTCTCTCTCTCTCTCTCTCTCTCTCTCTCTCTCTCTATATATATATATATATATATATATATTTATTTATTTTTCAATTCGATTCGATCGATATTAGCTGAAAATTAAAAGTAAATTGAAATTGAAATCAATTCGATCGAATAAATTGATCCTAAATTGAATTGTGTGTAGCCCTATACGTGAGCGTGGGGTGCGTGTGTAAAAAAAAGTAGCTTATCTTAGTTTCTATTTGTCTAACAAATCATTATTCTCGGTAAACAATATACTTAGCAAAACAGGAAAAAAAAAAAAAAAAAAAAAGACCAAGAAAAACAAAGAAACAAGAAAAAGAAGAAGAGAAAGTTTCTTAGTTTCCAACACCAAATCTCTTCCACTACTCTCTCTCTTCTTTGAATTTTTTTAATACCTCCCATAAAAATCTCTTCCAATGTTTACTTTTTCGTGTATGGTTCACCTTTAATATTCACCGTCCATCATGTGGGGCCAATCTTTGTTGTGGACCGTTCATTATGTCGGGTCCATCTTGGCCTTGTCTTTATTGTGAACTGTCCATCTTGTGGAGCTTACCTTCAATATGGATCATCTACCTTATAGAGCCCGTACCTTCAAGGTGGGCTATCCATCATGCCAGTTCACCTTGGGTTTGGGTTGTCCATCATGTTGGACATTGGATGTGGATTGTCCATCACGTGGGGCCCACCTTAATGTGGATTTTCCATTATGCAAGGCCCAACTTCAAAGTGGGCCTCCATCATGCGGGCATACATTGGATGTAGGTCATTCATCATAAGGGGGGCTGACCTTTGATGTGGATTGTCCTCCATGTGGGACATCCACCATGGGGCGCCCACCATCAATGTTAATTGCCTATCATGTAGGGCTCATTACCCATCATGTGGAGCCCACCTTTGATGCAGACTATCCATTGTGTGGGCCCCACCTTTGAAGTGGGCCATTTATCCATTGTGTCAAGCCCACCTGTTTCTAATATTGGGGTCACCTGATTTTTGGATGGAAGCGGATTGGATGGTGACCCAATTAATGCTGTGGGACCCATCGTGATATATATGTTTTATCCAAGCCGTTCATCATGTTTTGCTGGCTCATTTTAAGGCATGAGTCCAAAAATGAAGCAGATTAAAAGCTCAAGTAGAACACACTACAGAAAATAGTGGTGATCGAACGGCCACCATTAAAAGTGTCCTGGGGCTACGAAAGTTTTGGATCGAGATTATATATGTGTTTTCCCTTCATCGAGATGTGTGTCATTATCCCAGCTGTTTCTTTAGTGCAGACTACCTGAGCTTAGGATATGCTTCATTTTTGTGCTCATGCCTTGAAATGAGCAGGACAAAAGTAGGCCACACCACAAGATAAGAGTTGGGATTGAATACATACCGTTGAAATCACCCAAGTTCTGGATCGTACTGATATTTCTGAATTTTTTCTATTAGGAATGCGCTTGAACTTCATCCTACATAAGCGGGATATGAACATCAACAGGAATGTGCTTGATATTCATCCTAGGCTCATCGCGGTGAGCCTAAGGAGGTTCCAATGGTGAGCGTTTCCTTGCAGCTTTACTATTTTCTATTGTGTGGCTAGCTTCAATCTTAGATCTACCTCATTTTTAGGCTCTTAATTTAACACGAGCTGGAGAAATTGATGCACGGAGTGGATTTTACATGGTGGGCTCCACAGTGCATTGAGTCACTGAAATCTATTTCAGTGTGCTATAAATTCTATGGGGCTCATCGTTATGTATGTGCCTTATCCACGCCGTTCATCTGTTTTTCCAGATCATTTTATGGCATAATCTCAAAATTGAAGCATATCCAAAGTTCAAGTGGACCACACCACATAAAGCAGTGGGATAATGACGTCCCGTGTTGAAACCTTCTTAGGGCTCATAGTGTTGTTTAGTTATCATCCAACCCGTTCATAATGTCACACACGCATGGAAGAAGGGGAAAACACAAATAAAAGCTTGATGCAAAAGTACTTCTGTAGCCCCAGCAAGATTTCAACGGTTAAGTGTTCAATTCACACTTGTTTTCCTCTGGTGTAGTCTCATGCCCTAAAATGATATGGTAAAACGGATGGACGGCATGGATAAGACACATAGATCACAGTGGCCCCAAAGAGTTTGCTCAGTACGCAATCCGCTTCCTGGGTAACGGGAACTCTCTGCAACAGGCATCAGGAGAAACTCGTGTCCATCAAGAAGAGGAGATTCTGCAAATGAAATTCTTGGTTTTTATACGTGTGATAGCACGTACACGTACGAAAGGATAATCGTGCATCAAGCAGATGGCCCGTCGAGATATTCTGCATCAACCGTTATCTTTTAAGATCAACTGATACCATCCATTCGATGGTTCACGCACTGATCAGGGGACGCGGATTTCCTGCGAAAGAAGTTCCTGCATTCGGAACGTAGGTGGGGCCCACCGTGATGTTTGTGAGAAATCCACACTGTCCATCCGTTTTCTGAGCTCATTTTCTGAGAAAGCTGCGTCATATCGTGCCAACCGGATAATCTGGCGTTCCCGGGGTAATACCTTAGTGGGTGTTACCCTTACCTTGGGGTCCATCTCTTTGTGTGTTATATTATATATCCGCACCGTCCATCTGTTTCTCCATCCCATTTTAGCTAGGAGTCTCAAACATTAAGCAGATCCAAATGTCATTTGGACCACACCACATGAAATAGTGGTGATTGAGTCCTCACCATTAAAAGTTCCAAATGGCCCATAGTAAGGTTCTCGTAATGTTTATTTTTCATCCAACCTGTTGATAATGACAAGAAGATCTAGATGAAGGGAAAATACAAAGATTAGCTTGATTCAAAAACTTTGGTAGCCTCCAAAAAAGTTTTTAATGGTCATTCATCACTGTTTCTAGTGGTATCCACCTGAGATATGGATCTTCTTAAGGTTTAGGATCACATCCTAAAGTGAGATGGGATAACCATAGACCTACGTGATGCATGTGTTATATTTGCAATTCCATCTATTTCAAGAGATCATTTTAGGGCATGAGTAAAAAAAAGGCTGATCCAAAGCTCAAGTGGATTCCACCACAGAAATGGTGGGGACTGTGGCACGCACCGTTGATACCTTCTTAGGGCCCACCATTATGTTTGTTTGACATGCAACATGTTCATAAGTTCACATAGATATAGACTAAGGGAAAATACAAATATCTACTTGACCGAAAACTTTTGTGGCCCCCAACAAGCTCTTAATGGGAGACATACAAACCCCATCATTTTTTTTGTAATGGTTCCACTTGAGCTTTGGATCTGCCTCGTTCTTTGGCACATGCCCAAAATAATCTCTCCAAATGGATAGATAGTGTGGATCCAACACATATATTACAGTGGGGCCCATAGAATTGTTAGTTTGTCTTATATCACTGAGAGGGGAGCAAGGTTTGTCTTCATATATCGTGGGGTAGTCACTCCACCTTATAGGTTAGCCTTTTGAATGTGACACAACAGTGATATCAAAGCCTAAGTTATCTACCCAGGCCATGCCCTAGGCCCACATGTGAAGAAAGGGGTTCCATCCATGCATGCATGTTGCACACCTAAGGTTCATGGTAGATTGTTGATTTGTCACTCATCGATTGCAAGGATAGCAATTGGGTCACTCCACCTAATAGGTTCGCCGTTTGGGTGTGACACAACGAATACCTGGTAACGTCACTTCAATAGCAAGATAGCTATTGAAAAGGGAGAGAGATAAGAGTGATACAATAATCTAGCAATGACTCTAGGCTGCCTAATCGGCTTTAAGAAGAAAGCCAACGTCTCGTTAAAACGATGACCAAACAGATCTGTAGGATCAACAACGGCAGTGACGCCTTGCCACGTCGACTTTATCGGCAGCGGGCATACATTCGTTGCCATTAACCTACATATTAAATAATATATATTAATCTTATTTACTCTATATTTTTTATATCTGATTCTGTGGCGAAAGGTTTGTAGTTGGGTCATATTGCTGAAGCACCAACACCGACGCCATCGTAAAGAACTCCGACGACGCAATCTCTTTCACGGCAGTCAGTCTTATATGTTAGGGGAGCGACCGAAGGAGTCTGTCCCACCAGGAAGAGATTGCACCCGTTCATCGTCTCGAGAACCTCTATGATGTCTTCCTTACTTACTACTTTCTTCTCCTCAAAAGATATCGACTCATTCCCTGCACTACTCAGGATCTTGGAAATACACTCGTCATCTGCCGTTCTCCCTCCGCTTCCATGCTAACATCTATGTTCTCACCGATGCTGCCCATCAGCGACTTCCCAGCCTCTGCCACAAACCTGAGGAAGGTAAGATGGATCCCCGGGTGCTCGGCGATGCGGGCCCCATAAGCGAAGGCCTCATGGTCGTCACGACCAACGAAGAAAAGGGCGACTGCAGTGAAGGAGACATCACTGGCAGATATCTGGGTGGTGCTACCGAGGCCACGGTCAATGAGGATCTCGACAGAGCATGGGGCACGGCGGAGAACATGCTGGTTGGTGCTTCAGCAATATATCTTGGCAGCCACAGGAGTCTGTGTGACCTTATGATGAGGTTGGATGACAATTAAACATCGTGGTGGGGCCCTAGATATCTTTCAACGGTGGTCGTCATTGTCCTCATGCTTCTTATGGTATGGTCCATTTAAGGTTTTGATCTGCCTCATTTTTGGGCTCATGCATTAAAATGATCTCGCAAAATACCTCGACCGTGTGGATATAAACATACATCAGGCCACAGAAGTTGGTGAAGGCAATACACCATGGAGGTGGGTGGTGTGGGCACACCACATAGTACTAGCCCACTGAGTAAACTCTGTGGGGCCCACCGTGTTTTATATATCTTATCTAGCCTGTCCATCCATTTTACTAGATAATTTTAGAGCTTGAGACAAAATATGAAGCATAATCAAAGCTCAAGTGGACCATACCACAGGATGTAGTGTTAATTGAATGTTACTGTTCAAAAATTCATTGGGGCCACAGAAGTTTTTGATCAAGCTGGTATTTATGTTTTCCCTTCATCCACGTCTGTGTGATCTTATGAACATAGTGGATGACAAATAACCATCACTGTGGGCCATAGGAAGGCTTCAACGGTGGAAATTATTATTTCCATTGTTTTCCGGTGGTGTGGTCCACTTGATTTTTGGATATGTTTCAATTTTGGGCTTAACCCTGAAATGATCTGGAAAAACGGATGGAAAGCGTGGATAAACTACATACATTCACAGCGGGCCCAAAAGAGTTTACTCAGCGTCTGAGTTGCTCAGTAGGCAATCCGATTTCGTTTTTCATATGATGTGATGCACATGAAAGGATGCGTCCACGTAAGATCAAAAGACATCATCCATTCGATGGTCCACGCACTGATCGGGCATCATGGAAATTTCGTGCCAACCGTAAAATGAGCAGAACAAGGGGGGCGTGAAATGATTTTTTTCAAAAGATAACCGTCCCCATCTAATAGGGAAGTTGTTCCACGGCACGCGCATTGCCAGGGAAAGCCTTTTCGCATGCAGTACTTCCTATGATGGAAGTTAGGTGGTCCCCACCGTGATGTTTGTGAGAAATCTAACCCGTCCATCCGTTTTTCCAGATAATGTTAGGAGTTGGGCCCAAAAAATGAAGCAGATTCAAAACTCAAGTGAGCCACATTGAACGTCCACTGTTGACTCATTCGTGGGACCACATAATTAAGTTCTGTATCAGGCTAATATTTCTGTGTTTTCAGTTCCTCCCAGTAAGAATAACCTTATGAACGGTATGGATGGCATAAAAACATAACAGTATACCCCATGGAGGTTTCATCGGTAGGCATTTCCTTACCCACCTTTTCATGTTGTGTGGTCTACTTGATCTTTGGATCTGCATCATTTTTGTTTACGTGTCCTAACATCATCTGAAAAAAGGGATAGAAGGAGTGGATTTCTAACAAACATCACGGTGGGCCCCACGGAATTTTTTTTTCTCATAATACGGCAGTGGCATTAGCAGTCGTAAAACTCGGCGTATGCTAGTTAGTCAGGGCAGTTGGGCGGGCTATAAATAAATAGCCTCTAAATTTAGAGATCGGATTCCTTCTGACCTCTTCAATACCATATAAATATATTGCATCGTGTGATTAGTGCAACACTCACTCACAAAATATCCCTTTGTGGATTTGGATTTTGATTGATATAAGTAGAAAAATGGCGACGAACGCGACGAATGTATGCCCGCCGCCAATGAAGCCAACGTCGAACGGTTCATGGCAAGGTGACAATCCGCTGGATTATTCATTGCCGTTGCTGATACTACAGATCTGTTTGGTGGTCGTTTTAACAAGGACGTTGGCTTTCTTCTTAAAGCCGCTTAGACAGCCTAGAGTCATCGCTGAGATTATTGTAAGTCTCTCTGTATCTTATACACTACTCCGTAGAGTTCTTCTTCTTATTTTTTATTTTTTATTTTTTAATTCCTTCAATTCCTAGAGTATTTCCTGACATCATTGGACTCTTTTCATTTTAAAAAAAAAATGTTAAGAACCTAACCAAGGTGTCTGTGGGGTCAACTTTGATTTATGTATTTTATCCACTCCCTAAATCCATTTTAAGGTGAGAGGTAAAAAATGAAAAATATCCAAAGATCAAGTGACCACACTGCAGGAAACAGCGTGAATTGAACATCTGCCGGTGAAAAATTCTTGGAGGCCATAAAAGCTTTTTTTTTTTTTTTAATTTATCAAGATGATGTTTGTGTTTTCCCTTCATTCATGTCTGTCTGATCTTATAAAGATGTTGAATGACAAATAAACATCGTTGTGGGCCCTAGAAAGGTTTCCACGGTAGAAATCATTATCACCACTGTTTCCTATGGTATGTTCCACTTAAGCCTTAGATATGCTTCAATTTTTGGATCAATGCTTAAAGTGATCCGGAAAAACGGATGGAGGATAAACCACATGCATTCACATTGGGCCCAACAAAGTTTACTCATTACGATAAAAGCCTAATGAGTAACTAAGTACGCCAATCCGATTTCCCAAATATCAGGTGATTAAAAGCCCACCGAATCCAAGTCTATTCCTTCTTTTTTTTTTACTATTAATAATAAGAAAAGAAAAAGGTAATTTCATCTGAAGAACGTGAGCTAATGAACGCAGGGCGGGATACTACTGGGCCCATCAGCGCTGGGCCGTAGCGAGCGGTTCCTACACATGGTCTTCCCTAGCCGGAGCCTGACAGTGCTGGACACCGTCGCCAACATCGGCCTCCTCTTCTTCCTCTTCCTCGTCGGCCTCGAGCTTGACATCCGTGCCATCCGCCAGACTGGCAAGAAGGCCCTCGGCATCGCTGCTGCTGGAATCACCCTCCCCTTTGTAATGGGTATCGGCACCTCTGTCGTCCTCCGTCGCACTATCTCCAAAGGCATCAGCGCCGGCCCTTTCCTCGTCTTCATGGGCGTCGCCCTCTCCATCACTGCATTCCCCGTCCTCGCCCGCATACTGGCCGAGCTCAAGCTCCTCACCACCGATGTCGGCCGCATGGCCATGTCCGCCGCTGCTGTCAATGACGTCGCAGCCTGGATCCTCCTCGCCCTCGCCATTGCCCTCTCGGACTCCCACAGCTCTCCTCTAGTCTCCCTATGGGTGCTCCTCAGTGGCCTTGCGTTCGTTGTATTCGCCAGTCTTTGTCATCCGCCCCGCGCTAGCCTACATGGCACAACGATCGCCGGACATGGAGCCCATCAAGGAGCTTTACATATGCACGACGCTGTCTGTCGTGCTCGCCGCCAGCTTCATCACCGATACGATTGGCATCCATGCGCTCTTCGGTGCGTTCATTGTCGGGATCATGGTGCCTAAGGATGGGCCATTTGCAGGAATTCTGATAGAGAAGATCGAAGATCTTGTTTCAGGTCTCTTCCTGCCGCTCTACTTCGTCTCAAGCGGGCTGAAGACTAATATAGCTACCATAAGTGGGGCCCAGTCGTGGGGCTTGCTGGTGCTTGTCATCTCCACGGCTTGTTTTGGGAAGATCGTTGGGACAGTGCTGGTGTCATTGGCATTCAAGGTGCCATGCAGGGAGGCGCTGGCGCTGGGCTTCCTCATGAATACAAAAGGGCTGGTGGAGCTTATCGTCCTCAATATCGGCAAGGACCGAAAAGTAAGTTTGTAGCAACCAATTACAGTTTCGGCCGATACGAAACGCTTGAGTGAGCTTGCATGACATGTAGAATATTTTAGTGCCTACGTACCAAACATCACTCTCCTAATGGATCTGATCAGCTTTTCTCTTCCAAAATCCGGACGCGGATTAGCTACTGAGAGGTTGAGTAGCCATCTCGCTACTGA
Organism: Liriodendron chinense; assembly: GCA_003013855.2. Taxonomy (NCBI): domain Eukaryota; kingdom Viridiplantae; phylum Streptophyta; class Magnoliopsida; order Magnoliales; family Magnoliaceae; genus Liriodendron; species Liriodendron chinense. The sequence goes on from PVNU02002898.1 coordinate 1,425,791, forward strand.
AGTGACGTCACCAACTTATGTGGGCACCACAGTGATGTATGTGTTGTATCTACACCGTCCATCCATTTGGAGAGATCAATTTAGGGCATGAGACAAAGATTTAGGCATATACAAAGCTCAAGTGGACCCCACCAAAGAAAACAGTGGGTGACAGTGTCACGATCGTTGAAACCTTCCTGAGGCCCACCATGCTGTTTATTTGAGATCCAACCTGTTCATAAGTTCACACAGATATGGAAGAAGCGAAAACCCAAATATCAGCTTGATCGAAAACTTTTGTGCCCCCATTAAATTTTTAATGGTAGGAGATCAATCCCGGTTCTTTTCTTTGGTGGGTATACTTGAGCTTTGGATCTTCCTCAATATTTGTCTCATGCCCTAAAATGACCTCTCCAAATGGATGGACGGTGTAGATACAACACATACATCACGGTGGGCCCCACATAATTTGGTGACGTCACTTCAGTAGCGAGATGGCTACTCAACCTGATCAGTAGCTAATCCGCGTCCCCAAAATCCTGCTCAAATCAAGATACAGGACTTCTGTGTTAGTTTTGCACCATCCGTAAGATGGTGGTGACTCTTCAACCGCATACATGTCATGACGTCCGGAATGGAACAAAACCGAATAATTGCAGTTAGTAGATAATATCAACCATCTGATTTCTCCTTTCGAATTTGGACCCGTTAGTATATTACTTTCAACCATGCATTTGATTTACATATATGGACCAGTTAGTATCTTACTTTCATCTGCATTTGAGAATCCTTTGATCTTTTAACCTTACATATATGGTCCATCTACAATAAGATCTACAGTTTGGATGGTCTGGATAGCAGTACGTGATGAGTCACCACCATTTTCTAAATGGTGCAGAACTAACATAGGAGTCTGGCCCCAACATCCTTGAATTCGTACAAATGGGAAGGAAATGGCTCATTTACCTCCTCTTTTGGAAATTTCTTTGTCAAGCATTGACAGTCTTATTCCATGATCTGACTCACCTGTTCAACTCGGCAAGACACACCAATGACCAAACTCACTGTAATGACTCGGCTCACTCGCTCGGTCTCTGTTTCAGGTGCTGAACGACCAGGCATTTGCTATCTTAGTCCTGATGGCGCTGTTCACCACATTCATCACCACACCCATTGTAACGGCCATATACAAGCCGGCGAGGTGCACCTCTCCTTACAAGCACCGAACCATCCAGCGAAACAACCCCGACACAGAACTCCGGATCCTGGTCTGCTTCCACAGCACCCGCAACATCCCCACCATGATCAATCTCATGGAGTCATCCCGCGGGACACGACGCCATGGCATCATCGTCTATGCCATGCACCTCATGGAGCTCTCTGAGCGATTCCTCCGCCATCTCCATAGTCCACAAAGCTCGCCGTAACGGCCTCCCTTTCTGGAACAAGGAGCGTCCCAACACAGACCACATGGTCATCGCCTTTGAGACCTACCAGCAGCTAAGTCACGTCACCATCCGCCCCATGACTGCCATCTCCAACCTCTCCTCTATCCATGAGGACATCTGCACCAGCGCTCAACAGAAGCGGGCCGCCATCATCCTCCTCCCATTCCACAAGCACCAGCGTCTCGACGGTACCATGGAGTCCCTCGGACATGGCTTTCACCATGTCAACCAGCATGTTCTCCGCCATGCCCCATGCTCTGTTGGGATCCTCATTGACCGTGGCCTCGGCGGTGCCACCCAGATATCTGCCAGTGATGTCTCCTTCACTGCCGTCGCCCTCTTCTTCGGTGGTCGTGACGACCATGAGGCCCTCGCTTATGGGGCCCGCATAGCTGAGCACCCAGGGATCCAGCTCACCATCCTCAGGTTTGTGGCTGAGGCCGGGAAGTCGCTGATGGGCAGCATTAGGTGAGAACATCAGCATTAGCATGGAAGCGGACGGGAGAACTGCAGACGACGAGTGTATTTCCAAGATCCTGAGTAGTGCAGGGAATGAGTCGATATCTTTTGAGGAGAAGAAAGTAGGAAGTAAGGAAGACATTATAGCGGTTCTGGAGACGATGAACCGGTGCAATCTCTTCCTGGTGGGACGGATTCCGCCGGTGGCTCCCCTAACAGACAGGACTGACTGCCCTGAACTAGGCCCGGTGGGGTGCTTCCTTGCGTCATCGGAGTTCTCTACGATGGCGTCCGTGTTGGTGCTTCAGCAATATGACCCATCTACAAACCTTTTCGCCACAGAATCAGATATAAAAAATGTAGAGTAAATAAGATTAATATACATTATTTAAGAGTCTGGATCCACTGTTGAAAACAAGCAGAGAAATCCTGCTCGTCATTACTCTGATTGGTCCAGCTGAGCCTGACTGTGTCAGAGCTGAGCTGCTCTGACACAATCAGGATGATCTGGACCAATCAGAGTAGCAGCAGAGGTTCTATGCTCGTTTTCAACAGAGGATCCGGATTCATTATTTAATAAGTGATGTAGTAAATTTAATAAAATTGTAAATTACTTAGTGGGCTTTGCCCATTGTAAGCCCAATGGGCACCCACACGGCTTATAATATTGAATGCAAGAGAGTTTTACAAAATAGTACCTCACTAATATATTATTTACATTTCTCACAACAATCTTGGTGGGCCTTCATGCAAAAGGCTGTAGTAGGTAATCTGCCGCCTGCATGAGAGGGAAGTGAAGACAGTAAGTGGAGTGCGTGGTGCGTCGGTCACCAAGTTTTCTGGACCCTAGAGGTGGGCAATGAGCCGATCCAAGTCGAACATGGACCAGATTGGATCGTTTTGCTACTTGAATGGGTGTGTTCGAACAATGTTCCAACATGGTGGCTCTTTTCAAACTTGTTTTGGTCTGGTCCGACCATGTTCGAACATATAAATTTCGGACAATTTTTACAAGTTCGAACAATTTCGTTTGAAAATGTTTTTTCTACTACTGAATATTGAATATTGATGTTTCATATGGTGTGGTTCATTCGAGCCTTCAATCCACTTCATTTTTTGGATAATGCCATAAATGATCTTTAAAAAATGGATGGAAGGCTTGGATAAACAAATATATCACTATGGGCCCCACAGAGCATTGACAAGACTGCCCATCTCTAGATAGGTCCGGTGGGGGTAGACTAGTACCCAATCCATGGATGTGAGTTGGCTAGTGAGGCAAACACCAATTGGCAAGTTGGTGACAAAGCTTTGTGGGTCCCACCATGATGTATTTGTTTTGTCGACTCCGTCCATCCATTTTTGCAACTCGTTTTAAGGCATTAAAAAAATTGACGTAGATACAAAGCTCAAATGGACCACACCACAAGAAACAGTGAGGAGAATGATGTACGCCATCGAAACCTTCCTAGGGACCACAGTCATGTTTGTTTTTCATCCAACCTTCTCTCTCTCTCTCTCTCTCTCTCTCTCTCTCTCTCTGTGTGTGTGTGTGTGTGTGTGTGTGATCGAGTCAAATGAATGAGTCGAGTTGAGTTGAGTCAGTCAATATTCGAGTCGGGTTCAAGTTTGAGTTGAGTCGAATAGGGCTGTGATTGAAACCAACTTAATTTTTTTTTGAACACACCATGTATGTTCAAACAAAGTTCGAACACGAAGACTTTTTGTCCGAAAAGAACTTTACCGATTGATCCGAGTTAATATGGTGAAACTCGATTCATGTCCAGCTCTAGTGGACCCCATTATGATGTACCTGTGATATCCAAACTGTTCATTCATTTGGGAGATCATTTTAGGGCATTATCCAAAAAAATGAGTAAGATCTAAATCTCAAGTGGAGCACACCACAAAAGTCAGTAGGGATTGAACACCTACCATTGAAAGCTTCTTGGGGGACGTAGAAGTTTTGGATCAATCAAATCTGATATTTGTTACTTCCCTTAATCTTGGTATGTGACACTTTATGAACAGGTTGGACGGCAAATAAATATTATGGTGGGACCCACTTCACATCCGCTGTTAGCCTTGTACTGACGTAAGATGCCTCAGGAAATTCTTATGTTTTTTTTTTCTTTTCCTTTGTTGAATTACAGCTCATTAACAGGTCCAACAACCTTTTTCAAGTTTCCTATGCATCTTCATTAATTAGGTGGCCATTTTAGTCACATGAGAAAAATTATGACGGAAGCTCATCGATTGCTTTTTGGGCCTGGTGTTCTGTGTACATTGATTGCTGATTGGGTCCGTTGTTCTTTGGGCCTATTGTGACACTATTGGGCCCTTTTATCTATTCTGCGTTTGAATTTCTCAGGACCAGCCCAGATTCGCTGTTTGGTTGCGTGTGGCTCAGTTCACTGATTTTAGAGCCAGCGTTGTTTGGGCATGGCTTTCTACTATGGGCTGAGATTTTTGTTGAATGCAAGATCACTTACTATTATTATGGACCCCCTTTTATTGTTAGCCTGGGTCATTGACACTTGACTAGTTGTGGGCCTAGTCATTATTGGGTACTGATTTGTACAGTCTAGCTCCCATCTCTGTGGTGTGGATCTTTAACCTTCTCAGTTGTTGCCATATGTTCAGTGGGCCATTCCGTCCTTACATATCGCTACGGAGGTAGCCTTACTTATTGGTCCACTGTTTATGCTGGGCTGGGCCTTGCTATTTTTTTCTGGACTGTTTGATTGACAGAGAAGCCCATTCGTTGCTTGTATGTTGCTATTGTCGCGCCCACGTCATTGGCCCAACTACATTGTTGAACTCGTAAGTTGAGGCCCAGTTCTCTTTTTGCCTACTATAGTTTCTCATCGTCCCCAGTTGTTAATTGGCCTAAAGTCATTTGTTGTGGGCCATGATATCAAATATGGGCTCCACTTCTTTTGAGCCTGTAGTAATTTTGATATTGGGCCTTTATTCGGCCATTATGCGTGTTGTTGGATAGCACGAATTGGGCCATTGTTGTTGAGGCCCAACTTGTCACCTCATTGCATTGCGTTCGTCTTTCCCTCTGTGATGCGAGCTAGTTCCACCTCCACCACCTCCTTTGATGAGGTAGCTTCTTCATCTCAACTTATATTTTTGCCTCCATGTGACCTGTATATATATAGGGCAGTTGGCCTGAATTCATTTATGTACTGGGACAGTTGTTCTGGACTCGTGTTTAGATTCTGTAATTATCCAGCTTGATTGCCCTGACCAGTTCACTCGGATTAAATAGAATGGCGGACTAAGTTGAATAAGGAAGCTAGTGGGCCTAGCTTACATCATAAGCCCGATAGGGCATTCACACGGCTTGTACAAGCTTTAAACATTATAAATGAAGAAGGATTGCATGGATGGATGATCCAGATCATCCCCTTGTTGCGTCTTGCAGTGTGTGGACAGTGCAACTAACAGTTCCAATCTAATGATAAAGTACAGTGACTCAAGGATTTGATTGAATTGTTGGTATCCCCTGCGTTAAGATGGATGGATTGGAGACTGGACACAAGATCCAGAGTCCTCTCAGCCACCGGTTATGTGTTGATCTGTTCATTTTGTCTTATGACAGACGCGAGTCTACTGACTTAAGGGCTTATTCTTTCAGCTTAGTTCGCTACTAAAGTTCAACAGTGAAATAGAGAAAGAAGATGTCAGTTGAAAGTATTTTTCTATTAATGATTTTTATAATAATGGCACTAACAATTGACTTGAGGGACTATAATCCATTCATTACCCAATCAAGACTGGGCTTCATAGAGGGATGGTTGTGATGTGCGGGATAATCATCTGTTCGTTGCTCAATTGGAATAGGGCCTCTTGCAAGACAACTGATGGAGGGCGAATCTTCGACAATCTATTAGTTGCTCGGTCGGAAATTGGCTTCGTGGCGAGATGGTTGGTGAGGCAACAACCTGTGCGTAGACTTTGAAGAAGCAAGTATGTGGCAAGACGGTCGTGAATCGACTTATCCGTTCGTCATCTGGCGTGGACTAGACTTCGTAGTGAGATGGCCGATGAAATCACCAAGTGCATGGTAGGAAAGCCCTGCAGCATTTTGTTCGAAACCGAGCGATTTACCTTATGATCTAGCAGATGCCGTGGACGAAGGATGGAGAGATAAACTACTAATTAAAAACTAAGGGCCTCATGTTGTGAGCAATTATGTGGCTACAATTGAATTAACATAAAATAAAAAGATGAATGTCCATGCTGGATGGATAAATAAAGATCCGTTTGGTTGTCTTGGCGTGAGGCCTGGACCTCTTCATTGATTGTATTTTCTATAGGCTTCTGGGAGGTGGTGGCCTTGCAAGTTTTTAGCATCATAAATGATTTGGACAATCGACTTTTGAAATTAATGGTTGAAAGTCGAGTGGGTTCAACCCAACCGACCCGACATTGGATTGGGCTCGGGCAGGAAGTATCGGGTTCAGGCTATGTAAACACCAACCCAATAAAATTTCGGTCGAGCTCAAGTTGAGGTCTCAGGTCCACTCAACCCAACACAAGCCTGATCTATATATAAGTTTCTTATAATTTTATTATACTTTAGTTAAGTAAATTTATTAGTTTATACTATTTTAGCTTATTTGTTTAGAAAAAAATGAAGTCCTTTATAATAAATAACTACATATATAATTAATAAAGCCATAGATATAAAAAATAAGACTTGTAATATTGAAATATAATAGATTAATGTAATAATGAAAATATTAGCATATATCAACTTGACCAACCCAACCGAGCCCGCTTGGGTTGGGTTAGGGTTGAGCACAAACCCGACCCGACCCACTTGACTTTCAGCCCTAGTTGAAATCTCTTTGATTTTTTCATGTTAGAGTAGCCTATTGCGTACAACCACGTGTACAAGAAAGTACGTTTGCCTCAGTTAGAGTCTTCATGTCTTTGGACTTCTACATTAGATGGTTGTTTGAGTCCTTATATCACTTGGCTTTACGGATAGAGAGAGAAAGAGAGAGAGAGAGAGAGAGAGAGAGAGAGAGTTTCTTTAATAAAACTCATGCTTTTTTGTAGAGAGTACTTTTAATAGATCTTTAGGATCTCATATGGACGCTTCTTACTCATCTTTGAAGTTATCTACACCACATGTGGCATGGTATAACTATCACGTGGTGTCTCCTAGACCATTTGATTTGGGCGCGCCAGATCATGTGCAAATAATGCTTTTGGTTCGCGAGTAGGATTTCACTCATCATTTAGCAGATAGTGCTGACACATGGTGGCATTTAAGGGTGTGAACGGTTTGGTCAGGTTCAGTTTTGAGGGGTGATACCCAACCGAACCGACTTAGTCTGTTTTAAATATTTAACAATCGAACCGACTCAGGCGGTTCTGAATATTTAACAACTGAACCGAACCGATGAAGCCTCACTAACCGAACCGAACCAGATAAATTCTGGTCAGTTCAATTTTGTCAATTTCATAACAAAGTTAAAAAAAAAAAAGAAGATCCAAATCTCTAGTGGACCACACTAATGTAAAAACTAGTGAATGACCATTAAAACTTTTTTATAATTACAGGCTACAAAAGTTTTGGATCAAGTTGAAAGTGAAATTTGATTTTTCTCTTCATCTAGGCCTGTTTGACCTTATTAATATGGGTTAGGATGGAAAATACACTATTGCAAATCTTCTTCAAGTGGGCCCTAGGACATTTTTAATGGCGAATGCTCATTCAACACTGTTTCTTGTGGTGTGATCTACTTGAGATTTAAATCTAATTAATTTTTGGAAACACATCCTAAAATGGGTTGAGAAAACGAATGAACGGCGTGGATATATAAGATATTATCAAGGTGAGTCATACGGTATAGATAACTTATACATAACGGTTCGGTTGAAAATAGTTTATAATTTTCACAAACTGACAACCGAATCGACATACTGACCCGAACTAGAATGAAAAATAGACCGAAATCAATCGGTTTTTATCAATTTGGTTGATTTTTTTGAACAACCCTAGCGGCATCTCATTGGTTCATATAGGTGTGCTAAAAATGGGTGTAAACACACAGATAATACTAACAAGAATTTCAACACGAGATCATGGATTTGAGTACCCTTTGGTCGTGAGCTCATGACCTAAAAACGGATGGCATAAGTAAAGCACATACGTCATGGTGGGGCCCATAAATTTTTTTCAATACAACATCTTATTGGTTCACGTAAGTGTGTAAAAAATGGGTATAAACATAAGGATATACATACTCACAAGAGTTTCAACTCGAGGTCATCGGTCCGAGTACCCATTGTGGTGAAATCCTACTATAGTGTGAGTGCATGGGGTGTGAACTCATGCCCTAAAATGAGTTGGATAAATAAATGAACAGCAAAGATAAAGCACATACGTCATGGTGGGGCCCACAATTTTTGCAGCACCAAACCATGTTGACCTCAGTTGCTGTGTGCTGCCTAGTGTGCTGCACTAGGCAATCCAAGTCCGTTTCAGTGTAACCTGGTAACTCTCCCATAGGTGCCATCTAACGGTGGGAACGAGGAGGCCCTAGTTGTAGCAGTGATGAGGTAACAGGATCCTGCGGCATTCGCTCAAAATCCTGTTAATGAGGCAGTTCAGTTAAATTGGGACGTTGAAGAGGATAATTATTCAGAATCTGGAACATCCATCATGTGGATCAGACCCTGAATAGAGAACTATCCGCTACTGGCATGGATTGGACAGCCCCAACATACTAATGGTCCCATCTTTTACGTCACTAAGGATCATTTCCACATGCAACAAAAAGAACATTCCATCAGTGAAATTCTTTGACTGTGGCCAATCCAAACTGAAATCTCCGCTCCTTTTGTCCATGCATGAATTGTGACCTGACTCACAAGAAAGAAATTGGACACCCTTTTTCTTCTTTTTAATTAAATATGAACAACCGAATTGCAAGACAAGGAAAAAGACCTGCATATTGATAACCTTGTAAAGCTGTGCCAAGCACAGGCATGGGCTATTAGAAGTTCAAAAGCCAAGCTTAGGTTGACCTTAAATGCAAATGTTAGTCCCTTGATATACATTGATGCGCCATCCTCTAATATCTCGAGCTTTTAGATCAAGTGGTGATTTGACATGGTATCATAGCGTGGAAAGTTAAGTGTTCAAATCCTGGAAGTAGCAAATATGGCACCGGAATATATTCTCCCATGGGGCTGTTTATGGTGCGAGTTGTGATTGCCCCTCCACCTGGGTGGTTTGTGCCTTTTTGACACGTTGAGAAGCATGCTCATGGCATTGGAATACTTGAAACACACACAGAGACACTTGTTATTACTTGTCGAAAATATTAACACCATGCTCAAGTCTTTCATCATTGTCATCATCATCTAAGCCATATTCCAACTAATTAAGGTCAGCTGCACCAATATGTTCCAGCATTTCACCTTGTCAAGGACCATGTCCTAGTTAATCCATAGGCAATCAAGTCCTTTCTTGTCTTGGCTGTCTTTTGAGAGTGTTCAACACCATAGTCAAATTGTTGCTTCGGGAAGATACACTTCTTAAGAACAAAAGAACTATATAAAACAATTAAAAGAAGAAGAAGAAAAACTACTGAATTTGTAATTCTCTGGATGAATATACCTCCCATTCTAATACATGCAATCTGTAACAAAATCCTAATTGAATTTAGATTCAATAACTCAATTAAACTAAACTTAAAAAAATCAACCCCTACTTAAACTATAATTGCTTGTTTTGGAGGTCTCGAGGTCGGGTTCAAGGAGAGGTCAGGCTCCTTGGGAGTCTGGTTACAAGAACACTTTTAAGTTGGGTTAATGTTCATTGAATGACAATTCTAAGTCACATGGAAGCTAAGATTGTCTGTTTAGAAGACAATAGCAACTCAATGTGACAATCCTTTTTTGAAATATAAATTAGTCCACCCATCAGTCCAGGGATGACTAGTATTGACCTTGCCCTTAATTTGAATGGTCGTGGGGCATTTTTTAACAAATAGGTTCGCTCATTTAAAAAAAAAAAAAAAACAGAGACCATGGATGAGTGCCCATGTGGTGTGGGTGGGTGTGTGAGTGTGTCAAGGTGTGGGTGTATGTAAAAAATAAAAAAAATAAAAAAAAAGTTTTGCTTTGGCCATGCTAATTGCACTTGTTAATAGACTTTGTGTGTACTATTAAGCCGTTATATATATATATATATATATATATATATATATATATATATATATATATATATATATATAGGAATGCTCACTTGTGAACCATCTCTCATGAGAACTCGTGAAAACTTTTTAAGGACTCATCACATGTGATGTGTCTCCAAAATTCAAGCTATCCATGTGATGCAACACCAATAAAAACCTCCGGGGCCGAACTTTCAACTTGATCCAAAACTCTGGTGAGCCATAAAAGAGAGAGAGAGAGAGAGAGAGAGAGAGAAGCAAACAAGGGTGGAAACTGTTTCCTTTTGCCATGGCCCACCAAATTTGTGAAAGAGGTTGAAAGTTGGCCCCTAGGAGTTTTTTAGAGTGCTGCATGACATGGATGGCTCAGATTTTGGGGACATATCACCTGTGATGAATCTTCAAAAAGTTCTCACGAGTTCTCATGAGAGATGGTTCACGAGTTCTCATGAGAGATGACTCACATGCGAACCATCTCTCACGAGAACTCGTGAGAGCTTTTTGAAGACTCATAACAAGTGATATGTCCCCAAAATCTGAGCCGTCCACGTCAAGTAGCACCTCGAAAAATGCTTAGGGCCCAACTTTCAACCTGGTTTACAAATCTGGTGGGCCATGAAAAAATGAAACAATTTCCTCCCTTGATTTGCCCCCCCCCCCCCTCTCTCTCTCTCTCTCTCCTATGGCTCGTCAGAGTTTTGGATCAGGTTGAAAGTTGGGCCCCGGAGGTTTTTTGGAGTGCTGCATCACGTGGACGGCTCAGATTTTGAGGACACATCACATGTGATGAGTCAAAAATCTCTCTCTCTCTCTCTCTCTCTCTCTCTCTCTCTCTCTCTCTCTATATATATATATATATATATATATATATATATATATATATATATATATATATAATGGAACTTCTAGCATTACCATCACTGTATAATCACATTTGATCTTTATGTATCACTTAAAGAAAACAATTAAATTAAATGATTTCATTTTTACTAGGACCTTTGCCTCTTACATCCTTCTAAGTCACAACTTACTCATATTTTCAGGGCCACACTTAGGGCCTACCATGGCATTTATATGCCATCCAATCCATTCATCTGATGTGCTTTGTTGGGATGAAAGAATTGCCTAAAAATCAGAATATTGCAAAACTTAGAAGGCCATAGCGGGAGGTTTTAATTATTATTTTAAAGTTCTCTCTCTATGCACAGACCCTTACACCCACACATACCACAATGGGTATTGGAACCCTAGACCTTAATTTTGAAACTCTCACGATTCTACCACTGTGCCATGAGTAGGGATCCACAGGGTGAATCAGCCTAATTTTCAGCATCCATGCTGAAAAAGGTGTAGTCTACCTGATGGATAGGATGGATGCTTTTTGAATTTTCAGGGCCACACTTAGGGCCTACCATGGCATTTATATGCCATCCAATCCATTCATCTGATGTGCTTTGTTGGGATGAAAGAATTGCCTAAAAATCAGAATATTGCAAAACTTAGAAGGCCATAGGGGGAGGTTTTAATTATTATTTTAAAGTTCTCTCTCTATGCACAGACCCGTACACCCACACACACCACAATGGGTATTGGAACCCTAGACCTTAATTTTGAAACTCTCACGATTCTACCACTGTGCCATGAGTAGGGATCCACAGGGTGAATCAGCCTAATTTTCAGCATCCATGCTGAAAAAGGTGTAGTCTACCTGATGGATAGGATGGATGCTTTTTGAATTTTCCATTACTAGGAAATTCTAAATAAATCACAAATAATTTGCAAAGCTTGTGATTAAAAATTAAATAAAAGCAAATGTTCGGTATCAAATCCATCTAAAGTAATTCTCCATCAAATCCATCTAAAGTAGTTCTCTAACTTTTCAACCATTGGATGCGCCCACGTGAACGTGTAATTCTTTTGGTGGGTGTCATTTTTCCTATGTTGTACCTTGTCTGCTGGTATTTTTTTGGGTGGTTGTTATTTTTATTATTATTATTTTTTTTTTTAGGGTGTGCCCACTAACCCTGTTAGGTGAGCGGCTTCCAGCTCAGCTAGCAGGTGAGACATACTAAATTAACTGATTGATTTCAAAAGTTTACAGTATATAACTAATTGATTAGATGGTCCTGCGACCATCTAATCCTCAATCTTGACGGTCTATTATATGAAACCTCTATTGGCGTATCACTATGCAAAATAAAATTAAATAAAATAAAATAAATTCATACTGATAGGATGAACCTGAACCATTGTTTCGTTGTGTGGTGGATGATGGTACTAGAAAAACGGTGACTGTCGGATGATCATGGGTCTCCTGTCGGTGTACTTTCGCCCATTGAATGTTGATCAGTGGTTGGACTTTTTGACATTTTTTTTAGTTCGAATTTTGCAGTCCTCCAAAGTCTTGTGATATGTTTAAGGCATGCTTCCCACTCAACCTCAGCAGATGAATGGCCCTGATTCTGATTTTGGGTTTAGCACCCGATCTTTCTGGTCCCGAGAATACGTAACAATTGTATTTGGAAGTCATTATAATTTAAGGTTGGCAATGGGATGGGTTCAAGTTGGGTGGAGGTCTGATGCAAGGAGGACGTGATAGGTCGGTCATCATCTTCCTAAATTGATTGTTTCTCGAATCTATTAGAAGAAATAAAAGGATAAAAAGGATAATTTAAATTCGAATAATTATTTTTTATAGATTGAATTAATAGAAACAGAATTACAATGCATATAAATAGAAAACTAAACCCTAGATAAAAAACCAAACTCAAACTCAAACTCCTAGAAAATACAACTTACTATAAATAATAAACTTACTATTTATAAAACTCTCGATTTTCAGCCAAAAATAGAAAGTTATCAAAAGGGCACAACCATGTCGTTCTACTAAATATTCCAAGCCCTTCTCTTGTTAGGTACTAACTCTAAAACCCTACATATCCAAACTTATAATCGAATTAAAACTTACTATAAATAGTAAAGTTGAAAATATACTAGCCTAATGACCATTGATACTGTCGAATCTCGCGATTCCAGCATGGGTAACCCGGCACAGCCGGGTTGGGTGGCTAAAGTAGCTCGAGCTGCCCCAAAATGATATATTATATGTCCAGAAACTCATTTCGGATTGCGATATAGGACTAGTTTACGGTTCGGACGGTTCGGATCACTTTCGACCCCGACCAGTCTTCTTTTAGTCTATTTGAGCCATGAAATAATCAGCGACCTGTTCTACATCAGGGTCCGCCCCAGCCCAACCCATTTACTAAATGAACGAAAGTTCTAGGCAACCCATTACCTTGTGGCTCAACCCCCACTAACTTAAAATTCATCAAAACCCAAGACCAACCAGCCTTGACCCACTTAGTAGTAACTGCGTCATGTTCGACCAACTGAACCTGGCCCAACAGGGTCCTGCTCATGTTTAGGAAGGAAATAAGGGACAAATGGTATATGCCCAGCCAGCCCCGATTACTGGATAAATACATTACATACATACCTTATATCAATGAGTAATTTGTTTTCAGTTCTGGGGGCATCTGCCCAGCTCATTGATAACATAAGTCGACGGGAGGGTCTTGTAAGGTTCAACTCAAGTCCAGCTCATTTACTTAAATGGGTCCAAGTTTCTAGCCCATGCCTGACTTGCTATCCATTTAACTTGGCCCAAACCCAACTCCAATGTATTGGGTCAGGCCAGTGAACCAACGGGCGGCCTGGACCCCTTGCCACCCGCACCACCACAGACACTCTCCCTGGTTGACCTTCTTACTTTTGGGAATTGAAATAGTACAAAAACATTGAATATTACTTCAATTCCTGAAGAGGAAAATGGGTGGTAAGCAAATCCACAACGGAGGGGGTAGATGTCAACTTCCCCATATGATTATAGTCTACAGACTGTTGTAAGTTACAACCCCATAATTGTTTAGCTGATAATTTTGTTTTTTATTTCAATTATTCTCACATAAATATAATTATTTTGAAGGGAAAATGGGTTATAAAAATGGATAATTTTTTCTGTCCAGCTTTTTTCCCAGATCTTTTTTTTTTTTTTTGTTGTTGTTGTAAAAATGAGTTATAAAAATGGTTTGATCCAACGGGGGGCCATTCCTTTGTTTATTCAAATTAAATAATGCAACTGGAAATTGTAATGCTGGTGTTAAGTACCGGTTTGGATGCAATTAGATATGTTATTACTACTATTTTTAACTGCAGACTACTAGCATAACTTGTTAACTTTCTGTGGGCCACCCTCATGATGCACGAGTCATCCAACTTGTTCATATGGTGGACCCATTGTGGATTTTTCATGGCCCAATATTTGTTCTAATTGGATGATCTGACCATCAGATTGGTTGCACACAAACGGAGTATGGAAAAGTTAAAAGAAATAGTCACAAATAAACAAGTATATCCAATTGAAGAATCCAGATCGTCTGCTCAGCCTCAACAGGATTTTCTTGTTTGCTAACGCCGGATTGATTCAGCTCAACACACATCAGCATTGACTGCATTCAGTGCTGACAACAACGTTAGTGCTGAGTTGGACCAATCAGGTGGTCAGCAAACAAGAAAATCCTGTTGAGGCATGGCAGACTATCTGAACTCCCAATTGAATGGTTAGAGTTGGACTGAGTACTGAGTACTGAGATACGATGTCTATCAAGTGGGATGGTAAGCCATCTCTTCATACCTGATTATTCCTGAAAGATATGTCATCTGCCTGGGGAGACACACCTAATCAGCAGATTTGATTTTATACACATGTGCCACATTCCTAAGCATAGCATATTTGATTATACATTTTAGTTTGTATTGATAGAAATTAAGAAATAAATAGGGAAAGGAAATTGATTTCCTTATATGGGACCGTTTGCTAAAAACAATAGGATTAAAGAAATCAATCAACCACTCACCGATTTGATCCAGTTTCGTTAGAAGAACTATACATGTTCCTTTGCGAAGAGTCAAGTCTTAAAAGTATTTCAAATCTTATAGCTTATCATTGATCACACCATTGCACTTATTGCAACTCGTGCTTCTCACCCTTTACCCCTAAGGGTTGTGCACAACATCAAGGGGAGTAAGGTCCTTGTGGTTGCAGTTGTGGGTATGGAGGACATGGACGTGGTGGCAGCAACTGATCACCTCAACACCACTTGGGCCATCCAACCTATCAAAATGTTAAAGTTGCAACTGTGTTAGACATATTGCCATTGACTATATAATAGAATAAATTATGTGTATCAAAGCTGAATGCTACTGTCAAAGCTCACCACAATAGTTGCCAACCAATTCCGTTCCCAAAATAAGTACTATTGGGTTCCAAAATGGGTATTGTCGGTCGGGTGAATTAGATAATAGACGTCTGCTGGCAATTTCCTGCCCTGTCAATGGATCGGTACCCCAATACAGGTGCCTGTGACTCCTAATATCATACCTGATCTGGTAATCTGTCAGTTCATTTTAATCATTTAGGAGATGATAAAGTCCAAGTAGGGAATGGTCAAGGTTTGTTAATTAAACACCAGCTCTTTTATATTATATACTTACATACCTAATTTTTAATTGCATAATATTTTATATTGTCCTGTAACACATGTTAACCTTCTTTTATTTAAAAGTTTTCCAGAACTGTTTGGGGCACTCTTCAACAAATGTATGCCTCTTTTTCCGATCCGATCTGATATATTATATTTGAAGAAACAATCGAAGATGTGAAGAAATTAAACTCATTCACACTAGACCACCTGGCCCAACCATGTCATGAGCTGCCGATTTTGGCTACTGACCCTAACACTAGCCAGCTAGCTAGCTGGTCTCAAACTGGTGTGGGCCCATCATGGTGTATGTGTTTTATCCACGCAGTTCATCCATTTTGCCAACTCACTTTTGACATTAGCTAAAAAAATAGTCAAATCCAGATCTCGGGTTCACGGCACCACAGGAAAATAGTGTTGACTGAACATCCACCATTAAAAACTTCCTGGGCATCCAACCCGTTGATAAGTGTTGGAAGAGCCTTCAATCTGTACATGATGGGGGGTTTGGGCGATCAATCGGGTTGGTTGAGCAACCGAACCTGCCCCATAGAAGGCAGATTGGTCTCTGGACAATTTCAGGCGACTCCTGTTATTCATAGTGATTGCTTTGTGTTGTGGTTTTTTCCACGTAAAACAGATTATCTCTTGTGTGTTGATTGCATGTTGTGTGTAGTGATCATTTGATCCTATACTCTGTGCTTCGGCGAGGTTTCCCAACAATAAGGTCATACATATATACTGGGATGAAAGAAAAACACAAATATCAGCTTTATCCAAAATTACTAATTAGGCCTGGCAAAGTTTTCAAAGGTAAGCATTTAATCCCCACCACTTTCTGTGGTGTGGTCTACCTAAGATTCGTATTGGCATATTTTTGGGATCATGCCCCTAAGTTAGCTGGCAAAATGGATGAACATCATGGAAAAAACACTTACATCATGGTGAGAACCACAGCGGTTTGACACCAGCTACTTGGCTGGCGTTGGGGTCACTAGCCAAACCACATCCGGTTTTTTAACGAGACTATGACACTTTGGTGGGGACCATGCCAAGGCTTAAGGGATTAGGGCTTAGGTCAGAGCCAACCCTGGTCCACTGCCACCCCTAAATTGGCAGCCAAACAGGGATGAAGCAAATCGTGAAACTTGGTTAGTGAATGTAAGAAAAGAGATATCAGTCAAAGAAAGGAACGTGTCAAAAATGAAAATATTGTACAAAGTCGGCGATGACCATTTGTACATGATGACTCTTTTTTCATGTTTTATTGTTATGAATATATAATTGGACTATAAAAATGCATATGGAGCTTGAACTTGGAGCCTTGACGTGGGGAATGATCACATGCAGTATCTGTACATGAAATTTCGCATACAGCCTCTTCTTTTTCACCAATATATCACATTACTAGGAAATCCAATCCTTGCAAGAGGTGGGCCTCAAAATGGGGATAATCTTTCATGGAAATCAGCCCAACCCACCCGTTAAGTGGGTCTCACCTGCAAAATAAGTCATCCCATCAGCTGAGTACTGTATGGGCCTGATTTTCAAACAATGTGGTTTTAATTCATATGCTATGGCAATTAATTTGCAAGGCTACAAATAGAACATATATGGAAGGGATAGGAAAGGATGTATTGTAAAATTTCACAAACAGCTATTGCTTGTGATTATTTATCATATTAAAATCCAGACTATCCAGGTGGGTCAAACGTGGGTAGCTATAACTAAGCAGACGTGGAGAGTGGGGCTATCCAAGAGGTCGGTCTTCCATTTGTCATGACCTTGCGGTGAAGATTTGACAGGTTTTCAAAGGAATCAAATGGGCTCTATTTTAATAAAATGATATCCAATAATACCTATATGGACAAGGGAATCTGTTTCCATGATTCTTTAGGCACAAAATCCAAGTGTAATAGAGAGAGAGAGAGAGAGAGAGAGAGAGAGAGGGTGTAGGTTGGGATTTTGGACAGCACGTCTACACCAGCTAGAGACTTGATTCTAAAATACCGGCTAGGTTGTATCTGATAGAGTACTACTACAGTTTGTCTAGCTAGTGGACAACTGAATGGTAGCCCATTGACATGCCATGGCCGTTCCTCATCCTAATCCCTTAAGCCCTGGCCCTGACATAGGCCAGGGGTCGGCCTCTTAAATAAAAGACATCAGAGGTTTGAAACTGATCTAATGATTATCTTCAAACTAAACGTGCATTGAATAGGAGCCACTAGTGCTGGTTTTCATTCTTTCTTTCTTTCTTTACGATGGTGCAAATATTGACTTGGTTTCATACGAGAATACTCAAGCACGGAAATTCCATTTTATTGAACTAGTGGATAAATTGGACGGTTGAAATGACAAAAGATGAAAATATGATATTTTAGCCCAACAAGGAAGAGAATTGATAACCTATATATTGTCTAACTGAAGTTATGGCCCCTTAGGGGTGAAATAGGATTCATGCAGCCAACCCCAATTAGTTAGAATAATGCTTAGATGATGAATAATATTCTCAACGAAAATCGGATTCTAGGATTATGACTCAGTTACAGTGAATTCCCATTTAAAATGGTTTAGTTTGCATTAATATCCATGCAAGTTGTTTAAATCCTGAGTGCTTGTGTATCAAACGTATTTCAATGCCAGAGCATCAAATGACTCCCCCAAAGAAAATAGTAATTTATATCCAAAAGTAGCAGAAGAAAATGGTCGGGAATTTGAAAATGCATCCAAGTCCTAACCAATTGAATCAATTAGAATATCCTCAATGATTCAATATTATAGCCGAAGACTATGCACTGGTTGCGTGATTCCCAGTACATGCTTGATCGGGACATCGGACAAAGTCAATCCCTCTACTTTCCTAACCAGACCACGTTCGATCCTTATCCCATCTTCTCACACTTCAATTCAACATGGGTTTCTCTCTCTCTGTTTTTTTAATTTATTTTATTTTATTTATTTACAGTTCTTTTATTTCAATGTCACCAATTATACACTTACAATTTAACATGGGTCTCTCTCTCTCTCTCTCTCTCTGTCTTTCTCTCTCTCTTATATTCTTTTATTTCAATATAACCAATCATACATATACAACTCAACATGGGTTTCTCTCCTTTTTTCTTATTATATTCTTTTATTTCAATATAACCTATCATACACTTACTCATTAAGCTTACAATAATGTCAGATGATATATGTACTTATATCTGTATATGGTAATGTAGAAATGAAGGTCCACCTAAGATAAGGTTTCACTTACAAGTTATAAACAAACTAACTTATCCAAATTGCATGGACCCCATCAGAGCCACCCGGCCTCATCTTGGCTGAGATGATACTAAGGAGTTGACCAATTGTTCCATGCTTACCAAGCTTATTATTTAATTCATAATGATGGCTAATGTCTTAATTACAGTTCCATGCATTTGAAGTTGTATTTAAAATGCTTCGCGAAAAAAGCAGTTGTACCTGTTTTTATGTGACTTTTTCTATGTGAATTGATCATCATGGGGTCCATTGTAGTTAGATCATTTCCTCTTTATTGAATTGAATTAGAATTGTAATTCAATCCAATTGCACATCCAAACATAAACTAGATCGATGAACTTTACTTCAATTGTAGGTAAAGAAAGAAAAGTAAATAGCCAATCAAAGGATGGGAAAAACCTCATCCTACGCCATTTTTTATTTTCTGGTTTAGAAAGCGATGTCTAACCTATTGTTACTTGTATGAGAGAAAGTTTCAATGCTAGCTTGAGAATGATTTTAAAATGTAATATGGGATTTTCTTGTTCCGATTTTTGGAGCACATACTGGTTGACTCTGATGTTACTTAGCCCTGATGAGTGCTGGCCCATCCATGGATGGCGGTCTACTTGGATGCATGGATGGATGGATCTAGACCATCCTTCTTATGCGCCCCTGCAGTGGATGGACAGATGTAACTGACAGCTTCAATTGAATGATTTAGAACCGGTCAGCAGTTTTAGGACAGATGAATAGCGTGGTTGCCTAATTGACAAGAGTCTGGATTATCTGCTCAGTTCGAACAAGATTTTCGTACTCGGTCGACCACTTGATTGGTCCAGCTCAGTGTCAGACACTATTGTTGCATTTAATGCAATCGGTGCTAACATGAACGTGAGCTTGACCAATCAGCCTGCAAACATAAAAATCCTAGTTGAAGCTGAGCAGACAGTACAGATTCGGTTAACAATGGGCTGAACAGGTCATAGTATGTGGCATGGAGATCCAATCCGTCCATCAGCCTAACTATTTAGATGCCTCTGCCTACGAATCATGTCCGTCCATAGATCAGGTGAAACAAACGTAGGGTAGAATGAAACATGCCGGGAGTTTTATAAGCCATCTGCCTATTTCTAATATTGTGGTCCACATGATGACTGGACGAGCCTGCATTTTTGATAACAACATCTTGAAGGTCGGACCGACCAGATGGAAAGCTGGGATATTTTAGTTATCTGCCATGCTGGCACATGTGGGAGGATGAATGCGTATGGGTTTAGCAAACGTATGTTACTTTCCGTAGCCAAGCGCGACCGGAGGCTTTTGATTTGTCGTGCTTCTCACCATGTAATGAAGAGTGCTGATTCTTTTTGTAAGGCATAGAAAATTCTAGTGCCGCCGCTTATCATTGGTGCAGGCTATCTCCGACTAATCTAGCTCACAAAATACGACCGAATTTTTCTTCCAAATAGAATGCGGTGCTACACAACACGACTTTTGACATGTAGAACTATTCTGAGTCCACCATGATTGTTCTGTTAGATCTACAACGTCTATCAATTTTTTCAGATAATTCTAAAGCATACACCCAAAAATAAAGTACATCCAAACCTCAAGTTGAACACACCACAGAAAGCAGTGGGGATTGAACAAACTAACATTGAAAGCTTTTTATGGCCAACCGTGAGGCTTATTTTCATCTAACTTTTTCATAATGTCACACACACTTGGATAAAGGTAAAACACAATATTAGCTTCATCAGGAGCTTTCTGTGGCCCTAAGAAGTTTTCAATGGTTCACTTTAGCTTCGGATCTCTTTTTTTAATTATTATATATTTTTTTTTAATCTTGGACTGTAGAATGATCGTAAAAATGTATGAATGGTGTGGATCTAAGAAATTAGTCATTGTGGGCTGAAATTTCACACTTCAAGAAATCCCCAGGGAGTATTGCGAAGCAGGTTGAAGGTGAGAAGAAAATTGGAAGTGTTGACATGTGGAACTTCTATGGCCCTAGCATAATGATTTATGTATTAAATCCACACTGTCCATCCATTTTCCCATACTATTTTAGGACTTGAGACTGAAAAGGAGGTAGATCCAAGGCTCAAGTGGGCCACACTACAAGCAAACAGAGGGAATTGGACACCCACCGTTGGAAACTTCTTGGGGCCAATGAATGCTATGATCAAGCTGATATTTGTGTTTTCAATTGTTGAGGTCTATGTGATCTTATGAAAAGGTTGGAAAATAATCTCATAGTGGACTCTTGGAACGTTTCAACAGTAGGTGTTCAATCCCTGTTGTTCCCCGTTTTGACTCTTGGAGGGCAATAATGATTTATAAAAATTGATGGATGGTGTGGATCTAACCCAAAAATTATGATGGGCTAAGAGAATCAGCAGTTTCTTTTTTTTTTTCCACGTGTAGTCAGCAATGACGTGAACAAGTGAGAAGCCACGGCACTGAATCTGGACGCATTTAGACTTCATTTTCCTGTGCCTTCAACACTGACTATACATAATCTTGGTGTACCCTATGATGTTGATGGTGCGGATAAGTGGCGGACGCAGACGAACGCGACAGTAGTCACCGTGATAGTACTACACGGTAAGAAGATTAATGCTCTGTAGACCCACAAGGATGTATTTAGTATATTCACACCGTCCATCCATTTGAAGAGATTATTTTATGGCATGATACCTTAAAATTAGCCATATCCCACCACACCACAAAAGGCAGTGGGGACAATGATTCTCATTGTGAAAACATACCTAGAGCCCACCATGAGGTTTATTTGCCATCCAAACTGCTCATAAGATCACACGGACCGAGATGAAAAGTAAATTTTTTATCAGACGGATCCAAAATTTCTGGGACCCCAAGAAGGTTTCAATCGCATACATTCAATCTCCCACTGCTTTTGTCAGTGTGGTCCACTGGATATTGGATCTGTATTTTTTTTTGGTTCAAGGCTTATAACGATCTCAAAAAATGGACCAGCATTTTGGATATAACACCTACCTCATGGTGGGACCCACAGAACTTGATGACATCACTGCACTAGCGACTTTGCTGGTGTACGGTACACCAGCCAGTCCGCGGATTAGCTACTGACAGGTTGAGAAGCGAATAAGGCTTCTGAAGTGACGTCACCATGTTATGTGGACCCCAACATGATGAATGTGTTGTATCCACACCGTCCATCCATTTGGAGAGACCATTTTAAGGCATGATGCAAAGAATGAGGCAGATCCAAATTGCACGTGAACCTCGCTAAAAACAAACAGTGGGGACAATGACATCCACCATTGAAAACTTCTATCGGTTTGTTTGAAAACGGTTTATAATTTTCACATATCGACAATCGATGTAACATTCTCAATTTCTAATATAAAAAATCGAACCAACTTAAAATAAAATGAAAACCAACCGAAATCGACCGGTTCGATTCGGTCTGACTTGAACGGTTTTATCGATTTACATAAAGTTCCAATCTGTTTACATAAAGTCTTCCTGCACAAAAATCCAAGTGTAGTAAAATGGATGGAGAGAGAGATGGATGGAGAGAGAAGAAGAAGAAGAAGAAGAAGAATCTGTAGGGATTTTGGACAGCACATTCTTACGATTTTTCTTTTGGGAATACGAGTGTCATTTAGATGGGTGGATGGCATATCCAAGGGAAGCTAATATGGCAGGCCTACACCAGGTAATCCTCGAGATACCAGATTGATACTAAAATGTGATCTCCTAAAATACCAGCTAGGTTGTATCTGATGGATTGCAGTTTGAGTGGGGATTTAAGGTAAAGATTTTTTTTTTTTTTTTTTTTGAAGCATTTATCTAGTGGAAAACCGCATGGTAGTCCATTGGTAGACGTGGCCGTTGCTCGCCCTAATGCCTTAAGCCCAGGTCCTGACATAGGCCAGGGCGTCAGCCGGCCGTAAACGTACAAGGCATCAAAGGTCTGAAATAAGTCTAGTTTAATATTTTTTTAATATATATATTTTTTTATTTTTCTTTTTTCCATATGCAAACAATTTGGTCGATTGAAGTATGACCCCACATCTAATGACTATCTTCAAACTACAAACTACACGTCCATTGAATAGGAGCCACGAATGATGACTTTCGTTCATTATTTCTTCCTCTATGATGTTGCAAATATTGACTAGGTTTCATATCAAGATACTCAGACACGGTGTGCCATTTTATTGGACTAAAAAATAATTTGGCACTCTAGCGCCATGAAATTTTACTGTGTTATGTTAAGAAATTTTACTTCTCCTCAAATTCATGGTGCCAAACGGGCCATTACTTCAATTTCAGAGACAAGGAAGGAAAGTGGCAAATAAAGAATGGGAAAAACCGCCTCCTATGCCATTGTTCCTTCTATGAGAGAGTTTCAATGCTAGCTTGGGTAAGGGAGTCGGCCTACTGTGATGTATTTATTTATCTACTCGGCTCATCCATTTTATAAGATCATTTTAAGGCATGACTCTAAAAAGGAGGAAGATTGTGCTAGTGTAGTGATGATGTCACTAGTTCAACTCACTATTTAGTGTGGCCTACTTGAGTGTTGGATTTGCCACATGTTTTGGCCCATATCCTAACATAATATTATAAAATGGATGAACGGAGTAGATAAGCAGATATGTCACGGTGGCCGCTCCACAGCTCGTTTTGTACGCTTTGCGTTCATACTGAGGAAGGACGCAATCCGCTTCCTTGAGAAAGATCCATATATGGGGCTACTTGGATGAATGGATGAATGATCTGAACCATCCTTTCTGATGCGCCCTGCAGTGGATGGACATATTTAGCTGACAGCTTCTTTCGGAATGATTAATTAAGAACAGGTCAACTGTCTCAGGACAGATGATCAAAAGCATGGCTGCCTGATTGACGATGGGCCAGACATGTGACAGTATATGTCATGGCGATCCAAACCGTCCATCAACAAGAGATATTTTGTGCATCCAAGGTCACCATGCCAAGGGTTCCAATCAGGGGAGCAGATTAGGTTAGACCCATCCACTGAGGTGGGTGGGACTCCTGATTGTGGAGCCACTGTGATGTATGTGATTACATCCACACCGTTGAAAGTTCATTTTAGGGCATGATCCAAAAAATGAAGCGGTTCCAAATCCCAGATGAGCCGTAGTACAGGAAACAGTGGTGATTGACCATTAAAAACTTCCTATGGACCACAACTGCTTTGGATCAAGATGATATTTGCGTGGTCTCTTCATCCAGGTGTTTGTGACCTTATCAACAGTTTGGATGGCAGATAAACATTCCGGTGGAATCCATGAAGTTTTCGATGATAGACATTCAATCACAACTGTTTCTGTGGTGTGGTCCACCTAAGATTTTAGTCAGCTTCATTTTTTGAGATCATACCCTAAAATGAGCTTTCAAAATGGTTGGACAGTGTGGATTTAAGGCGTATACATCACCGTGAGCCCCACACTCAGGGTCCTACCCACCTTAGTGGATCAGGGGTGTCACGTAATTCGCTTACCCAATCAGATTCTACGTGCCACAAGCTAAGGGGACGTGTGACTAACACTTGATGTCTGGGTAACTATTCCCAATAACATTGGGGCAGTGTAACTAACGGGGGTGTATACTAACCCAAGACCACAAGTGAAAGCCTTTGACAGGAACTTCCTGCCACATGAAGCTAGGTGAGGGCCTCTGTATTGTTTGAAAAATCTATCCTGTCTTTTCATTTGGTCGGATCATATTAGAACATGGGCGAAAAAAATTAAGGTAAATCCAAAACTCAAGTGGACCATCATGCTATTCATAAGGTCATTTCTACAACAATGTACTGAAAACACAAAAATATCAACCTAACTGCAAGCTGTGGGCCCCACAAAAGCTTTTACTCCTCCATTTTCCTATCATGTGGCCTACTCTTTAGTTTTGTTCCTACTTTATTTTTTGGCCCATGTCCTTGTAAACAATGTTGGGAAAACCGGCCGCGGAAGCCAAAGCTGAAATGCGCGGAGCAATGCGAGATCCAACAAGTAAACAAGATGCAATCAAACCACACAAGCATTCACCACAAGAGACTTCGAATTTACATGGAAAAATCCCTCAACAGATAAAAACAATGATACAAAGCGATCCACTATGAATAACAGAAGATTATAAAGATTGACAGCCCACTAGCAAAGAAAAACAGAGAAAACCATAAGTTCTCTCTCACACATACCTCTCCCCTCTTCCTAATACGATTAGGAAACCTTAAACACCTTAGGATGCAACCTAAATCCGGATTACAACTCCTTAAATAAGCAAACTTTCGAAAATATAAACATCTTGCGTGCTACTGCAAGCTGCGTAAGAAACCCGCGGGCACGTCCGACCAGTCGGCCAACTGACCAGCCAGTACACAAAACAGTCCAGGAGAAAAACGTCTTTGATGCCTCACCACCGACCGGTCGGAGCCCTCTACAGACCGGTAGCCCGACTAGTCTAGGGCACATGAAATCTATCCAGGGGAGGTCTCCACTGCATCTGGGTTACACCGCCCGACCGGTCTGAGCACCCAATCGGTGCATAGTTTGAAAACTATCCCAACAATCTCCACCGAGGCTTCAAACGACGAATTAACAAATCCTCGCAACATCATCTCATCTTCAATCATAGCTCCACCGCTTCTCGTGCCACCATTGACCCTAACCTTGCAAATTCACACTCTTTACTGCTCTTCTCGTGTGGCCGTTGGGCACTTGCCACATACGAGCAACCGTGGATCTCACTGCCTTTCCCGCAGTCCCACCGTGAATTGTGCTCCCGATCAACATGTAAAGATGGCCACACCTCTGTGCCTTCATACACACGAGTGTCCCCTTCAACACTTTATAACAACGATCGCGGCTGATAAGCATGCACCCTTTCGCCTTGAGTGCTCCAAAAGAAATCACATTCATCTTCATCTTGGGAACGTGATTCACATCTTCCAGGACTCATTCCACCCCATCGAACATCCCAATACCCACAACCTTATGAGCGACTCCATCGCCAACAAACACCAATTCTCTACCATACTCCCTATATGTCGTGAATGAAATCCGGTCATGACAAACATGATATGAAGTCCTTGAATCTAGGATCCACTCACTACCGTAAGATCCTTTACTAGATACAGTCAGAACTTCACAAAAATCGCCACCGTCCTCTACGGTATTAGCTCCCTCTCCAGAAGAATTTTTATACCTCTCTTGCCTCAACTTGGGATTTTAACAATCCCCTCTCATGTGGCCATCCTGACCACAATTCCAGTACTTTACATTAGCCTTCCCTTTGCCCTTGGCCCTAGATCCCGATTTCAAATATCTTCCATGCTCAGAACTTCTTCCCCTCATAACCAATGCCTTTGAGGAATAACGGGAAGCCACGTCACCGCTTTTCTTTCTCATTGCCTTCGACTGGAGGGTTGAGATAATGGTCTCGACATTTATGGTTTCCGTCCCTGCGTACACGGAGTCCCTGAACGACTGATCATATGAATCTGGAAGAGAATTTAACAGGATGTATGCTTGATACTCATCCTTCATCGGTTCATTGATCTCCACCAACTTGCAAACTAGCCTATTGAACATGCTCGGGTGATCCTCCACCTTAGTTTCCTCAGCCATTCTCAAGGTGAACAACTGCATCAACACATACATGCGATTCTCTAGAAATTTCTTGGCATAAACCTTCTCTAGCTTCGCCATCGTTTCAGCCGCAGTCTTCGCCATCATCCGTAAGGTTTAACATGATTGAAGTTCTAGCCTTCTTGTCGAGCCTTGTCCACTCATCATCTTTCATAGCCTCGGGTCGCTTTCCAAGAGCTTCATCAAGCCCTTGCTGAACCAGGAAGGATTCAACATTCACCTTCCATAGTTTAAAGTTATTTTTTCCGAAAAATTTCTCTAACTCGAACTTTGAGCTCGATCCCATCTTCTCGTCTCAGATTCGAATCTACTCCACCCTAACTTTAGCTCTGATACTACTTTTTGGGAAAACCGACAATAGAAGCGGAAGCCGAAACGAGTGGAGCAATGTGAGATCAAGCGAGTAAATAAGATGCAATCAAACCGCACACAAGCATTCACCATAAGAGACTCCGAATTTACATGGAAAAACTCCTCAACAGGTAAAAACCACGACACAAAGCGATCCACTATGAATAACAGAAGATTACAGAGATTGACAGCCCACTAGCAAAAAAAAATAGAGAAAACCACAAGTTCTCTCACACACACACCTCTCCCCTCTTCCTAATACGATTAAGAAACCTTGGACACATTAGGATGCAGCCTAAATCTGGATTACAACTCCTTAAATAAGCGAACTTCCAAAAATAGAAACATCTTGCACGGTACTGCAAGTTACACAAGAAACTCGCGCGCACGTCCGACCGATTGGCCGGCCGGCCGGCCAGTACACAAAACAGTCCAAGAGAAAAACAATCAGAGCCCTCTGCAGACCGGTTGGCCGACCGGTCTGGGGCACATGAAATCTGTCCAGGGGGAGTCTCCACTGCATCTGGGTTACATCGCCCGATCGGTCACCCAACCGGTCTGAGCACCCAATCCATGCATAGTTTGAAGACTACCCCAACAAACAAGACATGGCAAAATGGATAGATGAGGTAAATTTCTCACGGACATCATGTTGGGGCCCACCTGGCTTCTTGTGAGTGGAATTTCCTATAAATGCCTACTGTTGAAAACTTCTTAGAGGTCATAGGAGTACTGGATCAAGATAGTATTTATGTTTTCAGTTCATTCACATTTATATGACTTTATAAACAGGTTGGCCGGTAAATAGACATCAAGGTGTGCCCTATAAAAGATTCAACGGTGGGTGACATTATCACCTATGGTGTGGTCCACTCGAATCTTAGATATGTCTCATTTTTGGGATTATACACTAAAATCATAAGAAAAGATGGATAGAGAGTATGAATATAGCCCATATGTCAAGGTGGGCCCCACAGAGGCCGAGCTCGAGACAAGCATGGTAGTGACGGTGCGAGTTAGGTGTTACGAGCTTAGTGGGTGTTACCCCTACCGTGGGGACCACATTGATGATTTTCTGTATATTCACTCTGTCCATCCATTTCTATGGATCATTTTAGGACTGGAAACTAAAATTTATAGATATCCAAATCTCAGGTGGACCACACCACATGAAATAGTATTGATTGAGTGGCTCACCATTAAAAATTACAAAGGGCCCACTGTAACATTTTCATAGTGTTTATTTGCAATCCAACCTGTTGATAATGTCAAGAAGATCGGAGAAGGGAAATTAGAAATATCATATTGATCCAAAGCTTTTGTGGCCAATGATTATTAATCACTCTTCATATTGGTATGGTCCACCTGTGATTTGGATATTTTTATAATTTTATATCCCTTCCTAAAATGAGACAAACACAGATAAACGGCATGGATATACAACAAATACATCAAGGTAGGCCCCACATGGTGGAGGTAATACCCACTAAGATGTTACCTGGGCAACAACTAATTCGCTCCCAGAAGTGATCAGTCCACTTCAGGAGCGAATTAGGTGTTACCCCAGGAGTAGCATACTGGGTGTTACCCCTACTGTGTGGCCCACATGGATAGTATTTTGTATATCCACACCATCCATCTATTTGTCCAGACCATTTTAGGATGTTCTTCTAAAAATTACGCAAATCCAAATCTCAAGTGGGCCATACCATTAGAAACAGTGTTGATTGAGTGCCCACCATTAAAAATTCCAAAGAGCCCATTGTAAGGTTTTTTAATGTTTATTTGCAATCCAAGCTCTTCATAATGTTAAGAAGGTCGGGATGAAGGGAAAAGTTAAAGATCAACTTGATCTAAAACTTTTGTGGCCCGAAAAATGGTTTTAATGATTATTTATCACTCTTTCTATTGGTATGGTCCACCTGAGACTTGAATCTTCTTATAATTTTGGATCAAATCCTGAAATTAAGCATAACGACAAATGCACGGCGTGGATATACAAAAAATACACCAATGTAGGCCCCACATGGTAGGGGTAACACCCATTAAGGTGTTATCAGGTGTTACCAGGGTAACACCTAATTCGCTCTCATCCACGTCCCGCTGATGGTAGTGTCAGGTGTCATTTGGTAAACTAAAAAATAAGGTCTGAAAATTAATGTAAGTACTGAAAACTTAAAGTGCCGAATTTTAGTACTTATAAGTACTGAAAAACTATTTGGTAATTTGTCTAAAAAAAAGTCCTAGCTAATGTCTGAAATTAAGTACTTTTTTCACAAAAGTTTGTTTGGTAAGCATATATTATAAATGTCTGAAAATTGACAATTTGTCATATTTGTCCATATTATTTCAATTTCCATCTTTTGTAGTTTATATATATATATATATATATATATATATATATATATATATATATATATATATATATATATATATATATATATATTTCAAACATAATTTTTTGGGAGATTATAACCCTTCAAACTAGGGCACATCACATGGTCACAGCAAACCCACAATCATATTTCTCGTGTAACAACTAATCCGCTCCTGCTCCAGGACAGACAATTCGCCATGAAATTTCTAAACTAGAAGTTTAGTGGGGCCCATCGTGATGGTTTTTAATAAATCCACCTCATCCATATGTTTTTACAGATAATTTTAGGATATGAGACCAAAGATGAGGTAGATCCAAAACTCAAATGGGCTACATGATAGGAAATAGTAAGGATTGAGCGTACACTGCTGAAACTTTTTTGGGGCAACAAAAGTTTTGAATCAGGCTAATATTTTTATGTTTTCAGTTCATCCCAGTAAGAATGACTTATGAACGGTATGGATGGCATATAAACATCAAGGTGGACCCTCGGAAAGTTTCAAAGATGGTAGGAATTTCCTGCCCACTATTTCCTATTGTGCGACCCACTTGAGTTTGTCATATGCCTCATCTTTTCTCTCATGTCCTAAAATGATCCAACAAAACGGATGGCCAAGGTGGATTTCTCACAAACATCATGGTTAGCTCACCTAACTTTCCCACGCAGGACTTCCAGTAAAGGCTTTTGCGTGAAAACCGCATGTAGAGCGAAACGAGATTGCTTAACATAACGAGACCTTGTGAGTACCGTGTTCATGCAACAAAGTTCTATGGACCCATCAGGATGGAAGATCTACATCGTTCATACGTTTTATCATATTATACCCAAAGCTCAAGTTGACCACACCATAGAAATTGGAGGAGATTGAACCACAACAATTGAAAACTTCTTGGGGCCACAAAAGTTTAGGATCAAGCTAATATTTGTGTTTTCCCTTCATCCAAGTTCATGTGACCTTATGAACAGGTTGGATGGCATAAAAACATCATGGTGGTCCCTATGAAGGTTTTAATGGTGGGTATTGCCCCAACAGCTTTACGTGGTGTGGTCCACTTGAGCTTTGGGTCTAGTCTCATTTTCTGGCTCATACCTTAAAATAATATAGCAAAATTGATGAACGTGTTAGATATAAAATGCATGCACCACGATGAGGCCATAGAACTTTGCCAAGTAAACACAGTAGCTATGCAATTTGAACAGAATGCTTGCGTAAATTAGAAAAGGGCAGCTTTGTCATTAAAAATATGTTTTAACTTAAAATCACTTACCGCATTCAGTGTTAAGCGTTAAGTCAAAGGAGAAAGCTAAAAAATTAACCCACTTTTTCAATGAAAATCTAAATTAAGCACTTAAATTTTGAGATTTATCAAAAGATCTGAATTAGTAAAATCACTTAAAAAGGCCTATTTCAGCATTAAGTGTTGAAATTAAGTTTTACCAAACAGGGCCTCAGTGTGCAGTCTGCACCCCTGGTTTCTATGGCTGCAGTTTGGCTAATGACCCTAACACTACCCAGCAAACCGGTGTCATCGTTGTGCGTGTATATGTTTTATCCAAACCTGTCCTTACATTTTTTTTTGGGGCTCATATTATGGCATGAGCTAAAAACTGAGGCAGATCCAAATTTTAGGTGGATCATCTATAAGAAACACTAGGAATGGAACACTTATCGATGAAAACCTTTTGGGTAAGTTTTGGATCAATATGAGATTTGTGTTTTACCTTCATCCAGGTTTGTGTACCTTATCAAATGGTAAATAAATATTATAGTGGGCTCAATGAAGTTTTTAATGGTGGATGTTCAATCAAAATTTTTTTCGTGGGCAGGTCCTTCAACTGTGATTCCCATATATACGTCTCATTTTTTAGCTCATGCCCTTTGATAAGATGAAAAATAGATGTATGGTTTAGATAAAACACATGTGTTGTTGTCAAAAAGAGGTTAACAGATGAGATGATGTGGCCTCTGATCTCTTGAGATGAGCAGACTAGATCCGGATTGGAAGATCTCCTATGCCCTACGAATCACCAGAGAAAGCTAAGAGGGGTGGCCGTTAGCCCTCCGATGCTTAAGTTAGGCTAAACGTTTAAGGAGCATAGAGACAAAGTGCTTAGGGGAGATTGTCCATACCTTAAGTTGTGGATGCATGCTTCTATTTATAAGGCTTTCGAAGAGTTGTAGAAGGCCATGATCGTGGGCACATTCATGAGCGCCGCTTGTGGAGGGCGGTGTGATTAACGGGGTGTGGATAATGTCTGGGCCGTTTGGAGACATGTTTCGTCTTCCTTGGAGTCGTCCCTAGGACTGTCATGCACCTTTATGGCGGTTGTGGGCTAGGTCGGCCTGGAGGTCTTAGGTCGGCCTATCGTAACCTCGATTCTGGTATTGGTGGTCTCAGGTCATAATGGTGGTCTCAGGTTGGCCTCGGTTCTTTTTCCTGTCATGGTCAATCATCTAGCGCTTGACATTGGTACATGAGCTTGAGGACATGTACCTAGGCCCATAGGACTATGGGCTTTCCTTGTGACCTGAGGTCAGCCCAGGTTTACCCACAACAGAAGTGGCCCTTACTCTTGAGCCTAACTTGCTCAACTCGAGAGTAAAGATAAATGGATGAGCTAACCTTTACGTAAACATCGAACTGTCGTAGGCTCATGTATGGTGATGTAGATCCCCCTTTAAGAGTTGAGGTCATCTTCTAGCCTCTGTGGGTGTTTCCCATGGTTGGACTCCGCTATTGCTTAGAGTCAGTGGATCTGTGAGCTCGGCCTCATTCCACCATTATTCAGTGCTTTCAGCCGCTTTACTCATACTATGTGAATAACATCGGGCATGTCTTCCTAAGATAGAACGTACTTAGGCAGGTCATCCTCGGACACATCGCCCTGGGATAGATCTTCTTTGGCTCAACTTGGCAAGTGTAACTCTGGCTTATAGGCTCTCTTTAGCTCTGCTTAGATCTGACTTATAGTAGGGGTGATTTGTTGTATGGGTGTCTCCTCTAGACACATTTCGTGCTTGATCTTGCCAACTGGTCAAGTCGGCTTGGCAGCATGGCCTTGTAGGCTGGCCAACTATATTAGGTTGGCCTGAAGGGGTGGCCTTGTAAGCTCTACCAATTGTTAGGGTTGGCTTGCAGATCTGGCCTATAGGTTGTGCCAACTGTTCAGGTTAGCATGTAGAGGTGGCCTGTAGGCTCTGTCAACTGTTCGGGTCGGCATGTAGAAGTCTGCGATTACCCAGGTTGGTTCTTTGGACTATTGGTTTAGGGCGTGCCAGAGGTCTCCTATGGACACTTCGCATTTGGTCTAACTTTTTCTACCATTCTAAATGCCCAAGTTTGTCTTTGGACTCTTGGTCTAGGGCTATTCCGACTGCCCAGGTTGGTCTAACAACGTTTGGTCTATGGCTTTGGGCCCTGATCGACCTCTGTGCTCTAATAGCTCAGCTCGGCCTCACTCCACCTCTGCTTGGTGGTTTCATCCTAAGGGCTTGTACTCCTGTGGCGTATGTCGATCCAGCCTCATGCTTCTACCACTGTTGTGAGATGGGCCACGTGTTGGCGCCTTAACTTAGTTCTCGTGCCTTCTTGCCCAACCAGCCTCGTGCCTTCTTCCTAGACAAAGTCTGGTGGGGGCCTTCCCTTTCTCCTTTACAATTATAGGTAGGGAGAGGAAGAGCTAGAATCCTGTGCTGAGCTCATAAATGGTAAGAACACAGCTTTGCTGGTTCTTACAGACGACGTCAATCTGTTGTTGCAAAAAAATTGTCAACAAATGAGATGACGTGACCTCCATCGCTGTACGAACTGCTACATCTAATCCCCTGAGTTGAACAGACTGGATCGGGATTGGAAGATCTCCTAAGCCTCCAGTGCTTAAGTTAGACCAAAGGTTTGAGCAGCATAGGGGCAAAGTGCTTGAGGGAGATTGTCTATACCTTAAGTTGTGGGTGCATGCCTTTATGGCAAAGTGCATAGGGCTTTCAAAGAGCTGTAAATGGCTATGATTATGGCCACATTCATGGGCGTCGCTCGTGAAGGGCGGCGTGATTATCGGGGCATGGATCACATATGGGCATTTAGGAGATGTGTTCGGTCTTCTTCGGAGCCATCCCTAGATTATCACATGCCTTTATGGTGGTTGTGGGTCAGGTCGACATGTCATAACCTCAATTCTTATCCTCAACTTGGTAGTCTTAGGTTGTGATGGTAGTCTCAGGTCAACCTGAGCTCTTTTTCATGATTGATTGTCTAGTGGAGTATAAGCTAATGTATAAGCTTGAGGACCTATATCTGGCCCGTGGACCTTGAGCTTTCTGAGGTAAGCTAGGATTTACCCATACCAACATGCATCATGGTGAGGCCCATTAGTTTTTTACACCCTTTTGCTTGCCTCGTGGGTCGGTAGCCAAACCGCGTCCTTTTTCGGCAGTGGCATTGTCAGTAATTGAATGTAAAACTCGGCATGTTCTCGATGCTCCGCGGCAATAATGACGGGCCTGGCTATAAATAGCGTAGCGGAAGACGCGATATATCATCCTTCACATTTTCGGAACACAACCAAAAAATAAAAGAAAAAAAAAAAAAAGGAAAAAAGAAAAGAAAAAGAGACGGAAAAAACCCCATATGCGTTGGCATATTTCCGTCCTTCGCTACCAATAAATCGCCTCCACATTTAGAGATTGGGTTGGAGATACTGCAGAGGTAATAAGCGCAAGATTCACTTACAAAATATCCCTACTCTCTCTCTCTCTCTCTCTCTCTCTCTCTCTCTCTTACAAAATATCCCTACTCTCTCTCTCTCTCTCTCACTTCGTTGATCTCTCTGCTTGTATTGACTGAATTTTGAGGTTTGATCTTGTGTTGAGACAGCAGAAAAATGGCGACAAATGCAACGAATGGGTGCCCGCCGCCGATGAAGGCGACGTCAAATGGTGCATGGCAAGGCGACAATCCACTGAATTATTCGCTGCCGTTGGCGATCCTACAGATCTGTTTGGTCATCGTTTTCACCAGGACGTTGGCTTTCTTCCTAAAGCCTCTTAGGCAGCCCAGAGTCATTGCTGAGATTATTGTAAGTCTCTCTCTCTAAACAGTACGAATATTCCCTGCCTTCATTGAAATCTTTTCATCTTTCTGTTTACATCATTGAAATTCCATTTTCATCCTTTGGCTTACTTCGATCGAATAAAAAGAAATCATTTGAGTAATTGTTTTAATTGGATGGGCATTTTGGTCATTTCTGTGAATCTAACCGCACCAGTAACCGTATTATAAAATTCGTCGCAAGTTTCATCCCACCCCTTTCTTCTCTCATTTCCTTCTTTTATTATTAATTTAAACAATAAAAAACAAATAAAAAGAGAAAAGAATAGAAAAGAGAGAGGAAATTTCATCTAAAGTAAGTAAGCTAATGCACGCAGGGCGGGATACTGCTGGGCCCATCAGCACTGGGCCGCAGTGAGCGGTTCCTACAGACGGTCTTCCCAAGCCGGAGCCTGACAGTTCTGGACACCCTCGCCAACATCGGCCTTCTCTTCTTCCTCTTCCTCGTTGGTCTCGATCTCGACTTCCAATCCATCCGCCGGACTGGCAAGAAGGCCCTCGGCATCGCTGTCGCTGGCATCTCCCTCCCTTTCATAATGGGCATCGGCACTTCCGTCGTCCTCCGCCGCACCATCTCCAAAGGCGTCGACGCCGGCCCTTTCCTTGTCTTCATGGGCGTCGCCCTCTCCATCACCGCATTCCCTGTCCTCGCCCGCATCCTCGCTGAGCTCAAGCTACTCACCACCGACGTCGGCCGGATGGCCATGTCCGCCGCCGCTGTCAATGACGTCGCCGCCTGGATCCTCCTCGCCCTCGCCATCGCCCTCTCGGGCTCCAACAGCTCTCCTCTAGTCTCCCTATGGGTTCTCATCTCCGGCATCGCGTTCGTGGCGTTCGCCATCTTCGTCATCCGCCCGGCACTTACGTTCATGGCACGGCAATCGCCGCACGGGGAGCCCGTCAAGGAGCTCTACATATGCGCTACGCTGTCGATCGTGCTCGCAGCCGGGTTCGTCACCGACACGATCGGCATCCATGCGCTGTTCGGTGCGTTCATCGTCGGGATTGTGGTGCCCAAGGACGGGCCGTTTGCTGGTAGTCTGATAGAGAAGATCGAAGATCTTGTTTCGGCGCTCTTCATGCCGCTCTACTTCGTCTCAAGCGGGCTGAAGACGAACGTAACTACCATAAGTGGGGCCCAATCGTGGGGATTGCTGGTGCTCGTCATCTCGACTGCTTGTTTTGGGAAGATCGTTGGGACACTGCTGGTTTCGTTGGCATTCAGGGTGCAGAAGCGGGAGGCCCTCGCCCTCTCCTTCCTCATGAATACAAAGGGTCTGGTGGAGCTTATCGTCCTCAATATCGGCAAGGACAGAAAAGTAAGTTTCCCACAACTGATTTCAGTTTCGGCACTCGCACGTTTTTAAACTGCCATACGTGTGGAAGATTCAATTCTCTCTCATCAGTGGGGATCCCTTCGTGCATACGGTTGATCGGTTCTTCTTAACCGCCTATTCCTCGATCGTGTATGGATTTCTCATCTAAGATGATGATAAGGAGAGTCGGATCTTCAAGACAAATGAAGAGGGACCCTATGATGAACGGCTTGGATCTCGAAAATTTGTATGGTAAACAAACGAATGGTTTGGATGAAGGAACAATGGGACCCACTCGTAAGAATTGAAGACGCGTAATTGTGATGGCTGTATCATATGAGATCCCGGGCGCGGATTTTCTGCGAAAGCCTTGCGCAGGAAGTTCCTGCGCTGGGAACCAAGGTGGGGCCCACAGTGATTTTTTTTGATAAATCCACCCGGTCCATCCGTTTTGGGAGATCATTTTAGGACGTGAAAACAAAAATGAACCGGATCCAAACTCAAGTGGGCCTCACTAAAGGAAAAGGTGGGTAGGTTAATTACTACCGTTGAAACCTCCATGGGGTTCACAGTGATTTTTATATAACATCCATACCGTTCATAACGTCATTACTACTGGGATGAACTGGAAACACAAATATTATCCTGATTCGAAACTCCTGTGGCTCCACAAATATTTCAGCTGTGGACGTTCAATCCTCACGTTTTCGGCCCACTTGAGTCTTGGATCCGGTTCATTTTTGTTCTCATGTCCTAAAATGAGCTCGCAAAACGGATGGACGGGGTGGATTTATCAAAAAAATTACTATGGGCCCCACCTTGGTTCCCAGCGCAGGAACTTCCTGCACAAGTCTTTCGCAGGAAATCCGCGCCCTGAGATCCCTGGGAAAGCGAGAAAACTCAAAACGCATGGAACTGTCCTTTTCTGAGGAGTCATATGATACTCAGGCGTCGTGTGACACTTGATACGCAGGCGCACAGAAGTTGTACACGTGGCATATGTTAACTCAAATTAAACCGACTAGATTGTGCAATCCATTTTGTCCATACTGGTTTGAAGAAATACCGATTTGTGGACACGACGTTGGGATCTTTTTCCTTCCTAAACGTCCAATAAAATGTACACACATCCGAAGATCAGATCATCAGAAAAGCTTACTATTTTTTATTTACAATACATCTACACTGGATTCCATGATTTGGACGGTTTAATCTGACCATCTGTATACCACGTGGATAATTCTAAGTGGGTGCGTATCATCCATCACACTCTGCCGGAGGTTTTCTAATCTTTTTGTCTTTGACCCAAGCTCGGTAGTAGGTGGGAAGTAGAGGTCGACAGCGATCCTATCCGAGTCGGATTGGGTGTGTTTGAACAATGTTTGAAGAAACATTTGAATAGGATAGCTCTGTTTGAATTCAATTTGGTCTAGGCCAAACATGTTTGAATATGTTCGAATATATGAACTTCGAGCAACTTTTACAAGTTCGAATAATTTCAAAAATATTTTTTCTACCATTGAATAGTAAATACCGATTTTTTTCGTTCTATGTGTCCCACCATGATATATTTGTTTTATCCGCTCCATCCATTCATTTGTACATCTTATTTTAAGGCATTAAATAAGAAATGAGGCAGATACAAAACTCAAATGTACCACACCACAAGAACTAATGAGGAGAATGATGTCCATCATTGAAACCTTTATAGGCTCATAGTCAAATTTATTTGTCATCTCTCTCATCTCTCTCTCTCTCTCTCTATATATATATATATATATATATATATATATATATATATATATATATATATATATATATATATATAATTGAGTCGAACGAATGAGTCGAGTCGAGCCGATCAATATTCGAGTTGAGTTTGAGTTTGAGTCGAGTCGAGCAGGACTATGTTTGAAATTGAATTAAATTTTTTTTCAAACGCACTATGCTTGTTCGAACAAAATTCAAACAATAAGACTTTTTGTTTGAACAGAGTTTTATCGGGTTGATTCAAGTCGATCCAAACGGTTAAACTCAGTTCGTGTCCAGCTCTAGTGGTAAGTTTTATTCTTGCAGTAGATGTAGGACAATGATACCCAATATCATGCGAGAATCCTAGACGTCCAAAAGTTGAACTTTTGATCATCACGGTTAACCTTTCATTTTAGAGGTCATGTTTTACCAACCGAAGTGACTGGTTAGACCATCGGATACGAACACAGATTTACTCAGTACGCTGTAGCCTTGTGTCTCATCCATGGCTGTCATTTTTTTCTTTTCTTTTTTCAGCTACTTTTTTCGAGGGATGCGGATTCCAAGCTGAGCTGTGGAGGTGCCCACCGTTTATGTATTTGTTTACCCCTTTTCAGTGATCATTTTAAGCCATTAGAAAGAGATAGAGGGAGATCTAACGCGCAGGGCACCCCACCAAATAGTGAGCTTGATTGCATTAAATGCTCCTTAAAATTAAATGCAAGAGTCATCTGTGTAGCTGACCTGAGAGTTGGATATGCCTCGTTCTCGATCTCATAACTTAAAATGACTATAAAAAAAAAGATAAAGGAATAGATGACGTAGATAAACAGATACATAATAGCTTAATTTGGACACAAAGCATCCATAATGAGGAAGTAAGCAGATGGAGTCCTTTTTTTTTGGGATGAGTCAAACTTGAAGTGTATTCGAAGCTCAAGTGGACCATGCCATGCCTACCATTGAAAACTTATCGTGGGCCACATAAATTTTAGATCAAGTTGATGTTTGAGCTTTCACTTTTTCATGTCCATGTAACCTTAATAACAGCTTGGATGGGAAATAAACATCACTGTGGTCCCTAGCTAAGAAGGTTTCAATGGTGGAAGCAATTAAATCCCAACTATTTAGGTGGTGTGGACCACTTCAGCTTTGGACATACTTCAATTTTGGGTTCACGCCCTAAAACGAGCACTGATAAAACGGATTGATGGCATGGATAAGACCCATATATTTTAGTGGACCCCAATGAATTTACGCTGTGCCCCATAGCCTAATGAGTTACTCAGCACGTATAATCCACGTGCCATTAGTAGCATAACATCGGCAAGCAATCCCCGTCGCACGGGATCATATGTGGTTCTACAGACGCCGATCACATATTGAGTAAACACTATTAGAAAAACCACTATGTTTGTCTTATCCAAGTAGTTCACCCATTTTTCCTACTCATTTTAGGGAACCAGCCAAAAACCAAAGCATATCCAAAGTCAGGAATAAGTGGGAACTAAACCTCTAGGATTCAAAAATTCTTAGGGCCACAAAAGTTTTTTTTTATTTATAAACTATGTGATGTAAACTTATGAACTGATTAGATGACAAATAAACATACCATGCGCACTAAAAAGGTTCCAATGGTGGAAGTCATTATCCCCATTCTTTCCTATTTGTGTGGCTCCGTAAAATGAGCTGCAAAAATAGGTGGACGGCATGCATAAGACACATACATCATGGTGGGCTGCTATGTTGAGTTACTCCGTACGCAATCCTCCTTTTGGTTCTCCGACCACTGATGGTGGGTGGGTCTGCTCTCTGATGGACAGCTCACCATTGCCAGTCGATTGCGTCTTCCTTTACGTCTGATCTGAAAAAAAAAAAAAAAAAATCAAAATAAAAGGTGTTTGGCAAGCGCGGGATGGGAGTGAGGAAAGCAACAGAAATTGTTACGACCACGCGTTTTGGTCCCATGAAAAGGATAGAAATCTTTTGTTTCGTTTGCACAGAGGCTTTAAGTTTCAAAAAAGGGGTCTTTATTAAAAAATAAAGGTTGACGACGCGGTGTGGCTGGTGACCCGAACACCAGCCTTGGAGCTGGTGTCAAAACTCTGTGGTCCCCACCATGATGTGTGTGTTTCATCCATTCCATCCATCCATTTTGCGATCTCATTTGACTAAATGAAAATGAAAATGAGGCAGATCCAAAGCTCAAGTGGACCACACCATAAGGATTGAATACTTACTGTTGAAATCTTGTTGGGGGCCAATAAAGTTTTGGATCAAGCTCATATCTGTTTTTTTTTCCTTCATCCAAGTCTGAGGGGCCCTACCAACAGGTTGGATAACAAATAAACATCACTGTGGGCCCTACAAAGTTTTCAACGGTGGACATCATCCTCCCTGCTATTTCCTGTGATGTGGTCCACCTGATCTCTGAATCTACTTCATTTTTAGTCTCCTTACGTAAAATGATATCTCAAAATGGATGGATGAAGTAGATAAAACACATACATCATGGTGGGGCCCACAGAGTTTGAGCTGGTGTTCGGGTCATCAGCCAAACAGCGTCCTGATGGTAGCACCTCCTCAGTGTAAAACGGCCTTTCATTTCCTAGCCTCTTGCGAGGTATTATTTATGAAGGACGCCCCCTCTTATCACACACGCCGCAGATTGGGCCGTCGATCTGCACCGTTCGTACAATGGGTCATGTCTGTAGGTGCCTCCTGTCCATCAGTACTTCTCCAATTAAAATTTGACTTTTGGCAGTCTTTTCCGTCTGACAAGTCCAAATTAACTTTTACTATAGGATTTATGGATATTTATTGGACGGTTAAAAATGAAAGATATCCCATGGCTCGATTTCAAAAAAAAAAGTGTCCGTACATTTTTGAAAAGTGGTAGTCACGTGAAGGAAGGGGACAAGACTCTATTATTGTGCAGGGGAATTCCACAGCGACAAAGATTTTTTCTTTTTTATATATTATTATTATTATTATTTTGAGAAAATTCTCTCGGTAAATCTCAGGTTTCACCAATTAGCCAAAATAGACCTCCAAAAGCTTAGTTTCCATTTCTAAACTTCAGTATTCTTTTGGACAGAAATACCCTTAGTGATTCATCGAGCACTTGTTGAAACTCGCTGATTTACTCGACAAATTATCGAGGGTATTTCCGTCCGAAAAAATACAACTGTACAACTGGAGTTTAGAAATAGAAAGTAAAGTTTATAGTGGTCTATTTTAGCTAATCGGTCGAAAGTGAGGTTTACAGACGGAAATTGCTCTATTATTTTCGTTTTACCCCATTTATTAGATACTCTGGCAGCCTATGATCTTAATATACAGGCACTCATGAATTCTACACGTCTGCGGAGCTCACCATAATCTCAAAATCAGATTGTTCAAGTGATACAATCCTCTGATTCGTAGACACTTTTTTATTTCTGAAATGGACCGTTGGATACTTTTCATTCCAACCAGCTGGTTATTGTCCAGCAATCCAACGGTTATACAATCAAGGAAATGTAACTTTTGGTCTATGATACATCTAAACCGGGATCGATTTTTTGACCGGTTGATTCTGATTTTCTTGTATGACATGTGTTGAATTTTAGTGCCTACGTACCATACATCACTCTCTTTGATAGATCTTTAGTTTCTCTTTTCCTATTCTGCTAGAATCAAGGCGCAGGATTTTCCAAAACGGGGTAGCTGATTAGCTGTTACCCTAAGGAATCCGAGGTCAGTTGCTGCTTCCAAAGAGTATTAGGAGCCTCTGGCCGAGGATAAAATCTCGTCATCGGCTCCGGATCGTCTGCTTTCACCGAGGGACGCGGATTTCCTGCGAAAGCCTTGGCAGGAAGTTCCTGCGCTGGGAACTTAGGTGGGCCCACAGTGTTGTTGTCTGGTAACTGTACATCTGTTTTTGGAGCTCGTTCTAGGACATGAGAACAAAAATAACCGGATCCAAGACTTAAGTGGGCCTCACTAAAGGAAAAGGTGGGTAGGGGAATTACTACCGTTTAATCCTCTCTGGGGTTCACAGTGATGTTTATATGACATCCATACCGTTCATAACGTCACTACTACTGAGACGAACTGAAAACACAAATATTAGCCTGATTTGAAAATCCTCTTCTCACCTCTGTGATTGGTCCAGTGAGCTGGGACCAATCACAAAGGCAGCAGCAGAGGTTCTCTGCTCGGTGAAAGCAGACGATCCGGATTCCAGGCTTTTATATACGCATACAAACATGGCAGCTGAGCTAGCTGTTCTTGGATTCTACTGGTGAAACGATGCACCAGCCGTTCATCTGGGCTCACTTTTTGTTGGCATCCCATCCGTAGGATTTACAAAGGATATGGCCCACTTACCACCTCCAGCTTTTTTTTTTTTTTGTTCTTCTTGTCGATCTGACTCACCTGTTCAACTCGGCAACACGTACACACCAATGACCAAACTCACTGAAATGACCCCCCGGCTCACTCGTTCCGTCTCTGTTTCAGGTGTTGAACGACCAGACATTCGCTATCCTAGTCCTGATGGCTCTGTTCACCACATTCATCACCACACCCATCGTAACCGCCATATACAAGCCGGCGTGGCGACCCTCCACCTACAAGCACCGCACCATCCAGCGAAACAAACCCGACACGGAACTCCGAATCCTAGCCTGCTTCCACAGCACCCGCAACATCCCCACCATGATCAACCTCCTTGAGTCATCTCGTGGGACCCGAAGCCGTGGCATCATCGTCTACGCAATGCACCTCATGGAGCTCTCCGAGCGTTCCTCCGCCATCTCCATGGTCCACAAAGCTCGCCGCAATGGCCTTCCTTTTTGGAACAAGAAGCGACCCAACACGGATGACATCGTCGTCGCCTTCGAGGCTTACCAGCAGCTCAGCCACGTCACCATCCGTCCCATGACTGCCATCTCCCACCTCTCCTCCATTCACGAAGACATCTGCACCAGCGCTCAACAGAAACGAGCCTGCCATCATCCTCCTACCGTTCCACAAGCACCAGCGCCTCGATGGTGCCATGGAGTCCCTCGGCCATAGCTTTCACCAAGTCAACCAGCTTGTTCTTCTCAACGCCCCTATGTTCCGTCGGGATCCTCATCGACCGCGGCCTCGGCGGCACCACCCAGATCTCCGCTAGTGACCTCTCTTTCACCGTAGTCGTCCTCTTCTTCGGCGGCCGTGATGACCGTGAGGCCCTCGCTTATGGGGCCCGCATCGCCGAGCACCCAGGGATCCAGCTCACCGTCCTTAGGTTCGTTGCTGAGGCCGGGAAGTCGCTGATGGGCAGCAACGGTGACACCATCAGCATTAGCATGGAAGCTGATGAGAGGACGGTAGATGACGAGTGCATTGCCGAGTTTCTGAGTAAGATGACCGCAGGGAACGAGTCGATATCTTTTGAGGAGAAGGAAGTGGGAAGTAAGGAAGACATTGTAGCTATTCTGAGGACGATGAACCGGTGCAAGCTCTTCCTGGTGGGACGGATGCCACCGGTCGATCCCCTAACAGACAGGACAGACTGCCCAGAGCTAGGCCCTGTCGGATGCTTCCTTGCGTCGTCGGAGTTCTCTACAGTGGCGTCGGCGTTGGTGCTTCAGCAATACGACCCCACCGCAAACCTTTTGCCGCTGGTGGAAGAGGTGGAGGAATTACACGACGTGCCGGATACGCCTGCAAGCCCAAATCACAAGGGGTAATTTTAATAGTGGTTGTGCATTACGTAACTGATTGTCGAAGTTGGGTC
The DNA here is from genome assembly GCA_003013855.2 of Liriodendron chinense. Taxonomy (NCBI): domain Eukaryota; kingdom Viridiplantae; phylum Streptophyta; class Magnoliopsida; order Magnoliales; family Magnoliaceae; genus Liriodendron; species Liriodendron chinense. The sequence continues at coordinate 1,469,021 of PVNU02002898.1, forward strand.
AGATATCCGGCGACCGGTGCAACACACATATATATATATACACGCTGTGCCATGGTCAGGCACCAGGTACCAAGTTGGAGTTGTGGTTGCTACTGCTGTTGTTGAAGTTGAAGGTCGGTCTCACTGTTGCTGTGCTGCTGCTGTTGTTGTTGGACATAGACGTGTGAGTACAGAGTCCGGATCCGTACTCGTGAGTATAATGTGGAGTTGAGTGGGTCCCATGAGTCCGGACCGGTCACTGCTACCTCTCATATTAGGAGCTGACCCGAACCTCTGTATAAAATCCACTCCATACATCCTTGTGCGAATTCGTGTAATTAGTGTGTCAGCTTAAAAATGAAGCCTATTTGAAACTTAGGCTATACCAGCAGTAAAAGTGGGATGGCCTGGTTGGGGCCTACAGAAGTCTGATATCTGTGTTTTCCTTTCATCCTTGTTTAAACGACTGTTGTGAATGGGTGGATGGTTGATAAATAACTGTTGGGGAGGATTGGCCCGTAGCAAAATCGAGAAAACAATCAAACCATGGCACACTACAATGATTAAGCAAATCAACATATAAAAAAGCAATCCGAATTTTACGTGGAAAAACCCCTCTCAAGTACAAAAAAATCACGGAATAAAGTGAACAATCCAGTATGAATAAAAAGTTATAAGAGATTACACAAGAAAACTTACCCCTAGATCCCAAAGCCCTATAAAAAATTCAAGCTTTCTCAAAAAAAGACCAATGTAGTCTTTCCTCTCAAGCTAATTCTCTCACTCTAAAACTTTCTCAACCTATATGAACATGTCTAGGACTCCTTGTCTTACCTAATCCTGCATTACACTTTTTTAAATAGAAACAAACGAAATTAGAAACAAATCCTATGTAAAATTATACATCTGATATTACAATTCACACCATCAGGCGCCTAGCAAACCTATCAGGCCTGACAAAACCCATCAAGTGCTTGACAAAGCCAAAATCTGTCCACAGAGTTTCAGCACAAATTTAAAGGAATATCAGGCGCTTGACAAAACCCGTCGAGCGCCTGACACAATCATCGAGGCACTTGACAGTCATTAGGCACTTAACAGCCCCCAACAAATAGATCAAGCAACAACAGATTTTAGAAGCCGATATCCAGGCAATTCAAGAGCCCAAGCCAAGCTCGTCGGGTGCTCGAAGCCTCCTAGTGTCCAAGAATGAAGACAAAACCCCAACAATAACATGGTAGGTCCAAGAAGGCTTTTCAATGGTAGGCGTTTCTTATAGTGTGCCCCACTTGAGTTTTGGATCTTCCTCATTTTTTAGCTTATATTCAAACTTGATCTCATGAAACCAATGGAGAATGGATGACTCACAAGGAATGAGCCTCTAGAGAGCTTTTGATTAGACCATCTAGTTCGAAATTATATAGATCTTTAGTCAGGCTCCTATGAGGCTTGGCATGCAGATAAAAATAGGAGACCAAGAGCATATTAACTGAAATTAAATCAATTGGTTTGATGATCATAACCTCTAGTTGGTGGACACTTGTTTGTTGCAATAGGACCATTTGAAGTCTTCCTTATGAGCCATATGGCCAAATAATTAAATAAGCGTGGCATGTTGCATCATAACATATACATATATATAATTCAAATGATTTTAGGAATCATTTCGTAGCTTGTATTTGTTATTAATTGGAATTCATATCACGATTATCATGGAATCCATGTGAACCGAAATCATCAGCTGTATTTGGCCTAGGTGGAACGAGAGGAATACAAAATTTTATTTTTGGCACGGGAGTAAAATTTATGAAATCGACCCCAAACACCAAGTGTGTCACTCTATTTTTGCCGTAGAGTCCAAAAATCAGCCTAGTTCATTATTCAAGGCGACCACACAATTGGAAACAGTATATGGAGCAACGCTCACCCTCCAAACTATTTCCCTTCATGTGGCCCACTTGAATCACGAATAAGTTTGACTTTTTGTTTCAAAGCTTAAATTTTAGCTTGGCATCTAACTGTTGGAGTGGATTTCATATAATTATCATGGTGGGCACTAAAAGAAATAATCAAGGGTGGGTGTCCCTCTCCCAAGTATTTCCAATCGTGTGGCCTACTTGAATCATGAATTGGCTGTTTTTTTTGGCCCTACAACCAAAATGAGATGATGTACCCGGTAATAAGGGTGAATTCACTTAAACATCATAGTAAAGCCTACTAATTCTTAAAGTGGATATGGAGGGATTTTTCATCTAGAAAGTAACTTACCTTAAAAGACATGCACATTTAAATAAATTTCACATATGTCCTACCATATTGTTTACATGAAATCCACATTGTGATCACCACTATCATTCTATTTTAGATGCAATGCTAAAAAATCAGCTTGGTTCATGATTTAGATGGACCACATGATTGGAACAGGACAACACTCACCCTTCAAACTGCTTCCCTTAATTTGTGTGCTCTACTTGAATAATGGATGGGACTTATTTTTTGTAGTTTAAATTTTAGCTTGCCATCTAACAGTTGGAGTGGATTTCATACGTCTCTTAACTGTTTCACTTTATATCACCCACTTGAATCATAGACTAGGCTGATTTTTTAGCCTTATTGTTAAAATGGGGTGATGCATCTGCTGATCGGGTAGATTTCACTTAAACATCATAGTAGGGCCTATTAATTCTTAAAGTTAAATTACTGTGATTCTCATGCAGAGGTCACCTCAAGCAGTTCATTATAATCAGTAAATCTATGCTGGCAAACCCCTAATTTGAATAACCTTAATGCTCACCAAATGCACCCGAAAACATAATAATCAAAATCTCAAGTGAGATGTGGAAATGCTTGGCATGGAACACCCACCATTAGTTTTGTGTAGGACCTAGGGGTTTTATATGCCATCCAATAGATCCATTCATCTACGAGAATTTAGAGGTTTTGTATTAAGTTTTTTTGGGATGCCTACGCATGCATGAGTGTTCTGTCGGCCTGATTTTTTTGGTGGACAACAAATTAAGAAGGTATAGTGTCCTGATTGATGGAGTGGATTTCATGCCTGTTGAATCGTTTCCCCCACATTAGAAAAATAAACCTAGGACCCTCAAGGAACCACCACAAGAGAAGTTTTTTCTGCAGCTGGCTCTCATTCACCTCATTCATTTGTCAGTCTTGGTCTACTACTGTGCTTTTTATCCAACGTCCCCCACCATGATGATCCAGTGCACTAAAAGTCAGGTCTGTAGAGTCAATAATTGAGTCGGACTACAGAATAGCCGACATCAGCCAAACAGTTTCCAAATTCATGTGTAGCCCATGTGATGTTGTATTGCCCTTATTTTTCAGGTGACCCCCACTATCTTCATGAAACACGACAGGTCGCAGAGGGCCCCATAAGCAAAGTTGTAAAATAAGTATTTTCTACCAATGTTCATCCAACCTATTAGAGAAATGCTATTTTTGTGATTACTCTTTCTCAAATATTAGTTGTCTCTCTGTTTAAAAATTTTGGGATGTTTGGGAGTTGTACACTGAGAGCCTAATATGTACCGGGCTATACATATTTGTTTCATAAGATACTTCAACCCTTGCTTGTAAGGGTCGAAATTAAATGGTCACACAGTCCAATGATTCTATTGCAGCCTTTGGACCATGCGATTCGACCCATTAGCTTGACCGGTAGGATGGGCTTGGGAATGGCATGCATTGCCTGATCAATTTTCAGACCAGGGTTGCATCCGTATATCCTACAAATATGTCATTCTTATCTTTGATTAGGTAACCCATGCATCTTAAATATCTGTTATCATTTAGGCATATGTATAGTCCACTTTAATTGAACAGATTTACGAACATTCATGTGCAGCCCATGCCAGGCCCAGCACGACTCAACCCAAATCGACCTATTGCAACCCCTACTTGTAACCCGTCTCAGTCATGCTCTGATACGACCGACGATGGATGACACCCAGCAAGGAAAGATTGAGAGAACAGGCTCTTCTCATGTGTACAGTTGAGCTCATGAGGACTTATCTTAGGTAACAATTATTCCAACGAGAGAGGGTTATTTCATGGGTGGGGTCCACATGAGAGTGACATACACGCATTCAACCATTCCATGTGGATGACATACATGCATGTAACCAAATTCTACCATTGCAAATAGAGGAACCCAATATTATAAATGTGGCGTAAGCACCAACATAAGATTGTTTATGTTGCATTTGGACCACTGACTTCTTTATTTAATAATTGTCCATTACATGTCATCAACCATATTTTAGGATTACATGGTTGCTGTTGTGATGACTTGTCTATAGCGAGTTCCACAATTTCAATAGTTTAGTTTCGATCATTACATAAATGCCAAGTGTACAATTTCTATATTCTTATGCATGAATAATCAAGACTGCAGAATTCTCCTGGGTGGACATTACTACTGAGGCTGGATTTGGTAAATAACAGAAAAACAAAGAGAGCTTTTTATTGGAAGCATTGGCTAACCCACCTTTACCAAATCCTCCCATTGCTAGATTCCTAACATTAGGTGGGTAATAAGCCAAATTAAACCGTCCAAATCCTGGCTTCCTAACTTTAGATGGGGTAATAGAGCAAAAGTACATTTAACAAATGCCTAAATTGGCTGATTTTTTAACATCAAATGGACGGTTGAGTGCAAAATTGCTAAGGTCCATAGTCGGGTTAAAAAAAGAAGAAATGAATCACATCAGTTGAGTGTTGCACGTTATGATCATTCAATCAATCTATGTTAGCCATATCTAAAGTGGGTCCCCCCACTTGGAGGATTTACTTTTAGTTAGGCATATAGAAGTTCATATGATGGAGTGCTTGCGTGTGGCTGTCATACTCTCCAGAAATGCACAAATGAAGTAATTACCTTAGGAATCTTCAATATTAGAATATTCTAAATGTTCGTTCAATAGACTGTAAATGACAGTTAAAGAGATGATTATCATTGAATGGAAAAGAGTTAAATAATCTAAGTGCTAAAATATTATTGTATGGGAGGTTTTTTTTATATTATTATTGGGTATTCCATTCCACAGTGAGGTCTACGACGTAAGGTTGCTTGGATACCGCAAATAAGTTACTTTTCTTCTTACAGCAAGAGATAAGTCACTTATTTTAGATAAGTTTGATTTATGATTACTTATAAGTAACTTTTTTTTTTTTTTATCATTTCAAATTACCTAATCACTTCAGTTTAATAAGTAGAAATCAAGATAAGTTACTTAAGGCATAAGTAGCTTATCTTAACTTATAATCCAAACGCCCCCTAATTAAATGTAACATAGATCCAATGGTGGGGATATATTTTAGCAAACCCCAAATACATAAGCATGACACGCTTGTCTTAGTCATCTATCTTTTGGAGTTTTGATAGAACAGATCCCAGCCTTAGCCTTTGGACTTTTAGCCATTGGCTTTGGGTCCTTGGTCATGGCTCAGCAGTAAACCCTGTGAGTTTCAACATAGGTCATGGGTTTGAAGTGCCCATGTGGTGTCTGTGGGCACCAGCATGTCTAAAAAATTAAAAAATAAATAAAAGGATGAGAATGTATTCTAGAAAACTTCTATCTCTTGTCCCATTGAGCGCAATTGGTCAGAGGAACGCAGCTATGGTAGATCCCCAGAAGTCAGTATATCCCAGTGGGGCCCACCGTGACATAGGTGGACCACATCACAGGAAATAGTTATTATTGATCATTAGAAACCTCTTGTAGTCCACCCACAAGAAGTTTTGGATCAAGTTGATATATGTGTGGTCCCTTCATCTTGTTTGTTGTGACCTTATCAATAAGTTAGATCACAAATAAATATTCTAGTGGCCTCCAAGAAGTTGTTAACAGTGGACGTTCAATCATGACACTACAACCAATCAGACTTTATGCAATGAGTCAATTCATCGCTAAAAATCCCAAACTCGTTGCAAAAGTCCCTAATGTTGCTCGTCATCAATTTTGTCAAAGATACAGCATTACAAATTCTATTTAACGACGAAAATACTAACTCATCGCGAAATATAGCTAATTAATACGAGTTGACACGTCGCCATTACATATCGTAAAACATCGCTAAAGATGAAATTATTATTTCCTATAGTGTGATCCACCTGAGATTTGTATCTACTGCATTTTAGGACTAATGCACTAAAATGAGCCTGCGAAACAGGTGTATTTCGTGGATATAAGATAAATACATCACGGTGGGCCTCACAATCAAGAATCCCACCGAAGCTGTGTCCCGAAATACCATCACCTGCTTTATCATTGTCTTTAATAATGAATCCTCTTTAATGAGGCCCACTTTCTTTAAAGAGCATGACATGTTATATTCTCCTTCATCCAATCAGCAAGGAAGGCCTCATATGTCCCAAAGAGAAATCTGGAAAGGGAGGAAAAGAGGGATTCTTTGACTCTCTATACTTTATATTAAGTGAAAAGAGACCCATGCCCCCTGACTTTTCATTGCACTATTGGCTGCCGTCCAATGTGGCCAGTGTCCGGCACCCTCAAAATTTGGACCTTTCATCGTGCATATCCACAGCATGACCTTCCACATTAACTGTCATGTGGATGTTCTTGAGCAAATTCACTTCCATGCATGTGCTCATCTCCCAGCTAATTAATCAACTCTTTCTAAGAGTTTCCACGGTTGTTGACGAATGTTTGGCTGGGCACTCAGTGAGTGGAGCCAGGATTTTCTTTCAGAGGGGCGAAGTGCAAATATGAAGCAACGTTTGGGATTGAACTCTTACCGTTGAGAACTTAGTAGGTGCACCAACCTGGTCTATGTGTTATAGCCATGCTGTTCATCCATTTTACTAGCTTATTTTAGAGCATGAGCCTAAAATGTGAGGTAGATCCAGAACACCACCCACACCTTATGGGCACTCAATCCCACTATCTCAGTGTTGAAGTAGAGTTTGTCTAATAGTACAAGTGATTGAATGCCCTTCCATTAAAAGCTTCTTGGGGCCACAGAAGTTTTGGATCAAGCTGATATCAATATTTTCCCTTCACCTAGTTCTGTATGACCTTATCAATAGGTTGGATGGCAAATAAGCATGACAGTGGGCCTTAGGAAGTTTTTAATGGTAGCCGTTCAATTACGACCGTTTTCCTATGGTGGTCCACTTGAGATTTGGATCTGCCTCACTTTTGGGTTCATTCCCTAAAATAATTATCCAAAATGGATGGGCAGCATTGATAAACACATGCATTATTGTGGGCCAGTGAGCACTGTCAGTAGTCCCTACTGGCCGTGTCAGTGTGCAATCCATGTCCACTACCTGCACTGTTTATCATAACCGACCACCCACAATCCTTACAGTGGATGGGAGCATCTTGGCAAATTGACAAATGACATATCAGGGCTTGAAATGAAATGGAATGCAAACATTGGTTTGATTTCCTTTTCAATTTTAGGCATGACAACACAAGTGACCCTGACTTTAAAGTGACCATCTTTAGTATGCACACCAGAAACCAGAGAATTCTCTTTTTTGTAACAAATGAATGGCTCATTTGCAGCTAGGTTAAAAGCATGAACACTCTTTATAGAGAATTCTCTTTTTATAACGAACGAATGGCTCATTTGTAGCTAGGTTCAAAGCATGAACACTCTTTATCACATATATGCACCGACAGCTGATTGTGCTTTCATGTCTGGGATAAATGATTTATTCCCTGATGTAGAGGGTATAGCTGAGCTCTATATGAAGAGAATGGACCATCGGAAGGAAGTTAGGCGGAACGACAAAGCACTCGCCAAAATGCACAAAATCTAGCCCCACTGGGCGCCCGACCAGTCTTCACCGGGCGCTCGACCATAAGCCCAAAAGGTTCAGAGAATTTGCTGGACAAATTTCCTAATTTCGGGCGCCTAACCATCCATTATTGGGCACCCGACCACCCGTTTATTGGGCACACGAAATTTCTCCCAATTATGTTCCAACTCTTTGGATAATTTTGTTCGTCACCGGGCACCCGAAATTTATATGGATTTTATGATTTACTCGCTGCACAATTTTTGAGTTTGTCGGGCACCTGACCATTCACAAACAGACATGCAGATTTTGCGCGAACTTGCTATTTTGGATCTTTTTTCTCTGTTTTGCTTTGATTTTCTTTCCTTTTGCAAGTAGGACTCCTTGGTTGCGTAGCTTAGGGTTTGAGAACATATTTATAGTTGTTTATTTCGTTTTGAGACATTATTTATTACTTTAATAAAACCTCTTAGAGAGATTTTTCTTCTCGTTTACTTGTGTTCTCCGAGTGCTCTTTGAGAAATCAAGGAAGATCGATTGAGAATTTTCGATAGATCCGTGGATTCGAGTCAATTATCCTACGAGAGGGACGATGATCAATTTCGTTCCGCCTATAGCTACGCCAAGTTGGTATCAGAATGAGGAACAACCTCAAGAAGATGACATCTAGTGATGGACATGGCAACAATTCTACTGACGATGATTAGGGGGTACAATATTTAGCAGAAAAGATGGAGGCTCTCCAGATGTTATTCGAAATGTCTATGCAAGGGCTGCAAGCGTCTCTCGAGAAGATTGCTGCTAGGGTTGTACACAAGCTGAGCCGAACCGAGATTTGCACAGTTTGGCTTGGTTTGGTTAACGGGTTACCTGGGTTTGAGCTCGGCTCGGCTTGGTCCTCGAGCCCAACTAGCAGGCTTGTCTTGGTTTGGTCAAGCTTTCAAGCCAAATTCAAGCTTCAAACTTTCGAGCCTAAATTCAAGCCGAGCTTTCGAGCCATTATCGAGCTTGGGCTTTCGAGTCAAATCAAGCTTGGGCTTTAGAGGTTCAGGCGGTCGAACATGGGAGGTCATCGGCTGTTAGATAGGAGCGATCGCCGGCTAGAGGTAGGTCAGTTGTCGACTGTCAGACAAGGTTAGGGACTGCCAGAATGGGCATTGCCCAGGGTTGGAAGGAAGTCGGCTATCGGACAAGGTTGTGGACTGCCGAAATGGCTGGGCGTTGGCTAGCTGGGCGACGAGGGGAGAGAGAGAGAGAGAGGAGATGAGAAGAGAGAAGATGAGAGAGAGAGAGAGAGAGAGAGAGAGAGAGGTGAGAGAGATCAGAGGGTCATGGTCCTTGTGGAGGCCGAACACCCAGAACGCGGTCAAGCAGCCACGGGTGAGGGTGTGTTGCTCTACTAGATATATATAAAAGCATCCCGAACTAAGTTACTCTACTAGACGCGTTCGACGAGCCTTCAGCTTAGACCTTAGTCACAAGCTGATTGTGTGTCTATATTCTGATATATTTAAGAAGTCAAGGAGCCCGGTGTAACGCCCCGAATTTTCTCTCGACCCGAGTTCTAGACTCGTGTATCAAAACCCGGGCGTTAGCCTATGAAGAAACCCACATTTCAGTCCATTTTCAACTGTCATTCCAAGAAGGGTATTCACCGCGGAAGAAAACAAACCATGCATATAGGAAAGATACAACAAATATCGCAGAGTGCCGCCCATAAAGCTTATACAAACCGAATATCTCAAATTTAATTCAGAATACACTAATAAACAATTACAATTATATACAAAATTTAAAGCAGCAACCATGAAACACGGATCTTCGATCCATGACATCAGCATAACCTGAGCATCCTGCTCTATTCCAGTATAACCTGTACATTATTCAAATTACCTGCACCAACTATACAGTTGAAATATAACAGCATGAGTGGCCAGCTCAGTGTGAGGTCCCCTCAAGATTACACACTAACACATTAATCAAGAATAATAAAAAAAAGTACAAAACATCCATGATGCAATCTTTCTTAAATGCATGAATGCATGCACATGTCCCTCAGCCTGGGGATGCACATCCAGCTGGAAAATGTAGTCTGGAAGTCCCTAAGGACACACATCAGCCCCACAATGCAAATCCATCAATTGGTGATCCGGAAGTCACTAAGGACACACATCGGCCTCACCCAGTGGTCTGAAAGTCACTAAGGACACACATCAGCCCCACAATATCACGAGTGGTCATCACCAGCGAAAATACCAAAGGTACGTGCTCTCAGTGAATGACACACTCTATGGTGGTCTAGAGCCAGCGAAAATACCTCGAGGGTACGTGCTCTCAGCAACCAGACCACCCGACGGTAATATGGCTCGTCACCACACGTCCCGTCTGTGCCGTGATATGCATGATTAAACCAACCATTATTATTCCAATTTACAACCAAACCAATTATGACATTCCCTTACAACTAGTGGCCTTTCATTACAATAATTCTCCAAAATATTTCCACACAAGTCCAACAAGGGACATAATCAATAATTTATCTCATAGAACCATTGGTCCATCAAGTCCATCGGGAATCCCAACAACTTATCTCAATAGGACATTCAGTCCAACGAGTCCATATAAAGACATCATCAAAAATATTTCCATACTGGTCCAGCTAGGGGCATAATCAAGATCTCATCTCATTTAACATTTAGTCCAACAATTCCATCTAATGACACCATCAGGAATCTTTTCAATAAATCGCTTCCAAAGGCCACCAGTTTAAGGTCCCATCAAATATAGGTGATCGCAACCATTCAAATTCACATTCCACTTTCATATTCCAAACATGAGGAATGAAAACGATAATTCCAATATTCATAAATAATTCACAGTTATAAAGAAATTCACGTATAGTAAGGTTAAACATATGATTTATGGCAAAATAAAACAGTAGAGGTAATCATGAAACAGAGTAACATTTTCAGTCATATATGAGTAAAACTATTACTTAATTAACATGAAGGTGGAAAGCTCAAGGGGAGGAATCATCACCTTAAGAATCGAAGCGTCTTCTAAAGTTGCTTGAAACATGTACACGTTCGCTAGAATTTGACCCTACCATATTTTAGACCATTTATGCGGTTAGATTGTCATATCCATAATTTATACGGTTAAGATCAACCCTATGGTGGTGGCTCTAAATTCAAGTTTTAGGGTTTAAATGACTTATTTAATACTTTAGGAAGGTGGTGGATTCCATAGATATGACTCCACGTAGATTTTTAATTAAACCGACTTTACATGCATAAATGGTTTTTGGCCAAGTTTGGGTCCAATTTGTGATCACAAGAGGCTATCTTTTGGAGAAATAAAATGACCACTACATAGACCAATGTATGGTCTATAAAACTCATAAAACAGATCTCTTTGTTTGCATGTGTGCAATTTTTAACAAAGGCCCAAACATGGGTACTTGGAGTTGTGCGGAAATGGTAGTGCAGAAATGATTTTGGCCCAACTTTGGGCACGTCCCACCATCAAACGGAATCACCTTTTGGCGTGTTGTCAAGTCCCCCTCGTAGACCCATATAATGGCTTAAGAAACCACTAGACATCCTTCCCAGATTGGTTGTATACAATTTATAGCGATGGCCCAAAGATAAGTACTTGGAAGAACTGTGCAGAAATGTAACCCATACTTGATTTTGGCCCCACTTTGGGCAGGCTCCATGATCAAATGGGGTCACTTTTTTGCATTCCTCAAAGTGTCCCTGGTAGACCCATGTGTGTTCTACAAAAGACACCTTATATGACATGCTGAACTTACACGTGCAAGTTTTACCCCATGGACAAATATGGTCATTTAAAATTTCTGTGCAGAATTTTCTGCACAACAATTCCCAGCCCCATTTTGGAATCAACTTCCCGATCGCGTGGGGTCCGCTTCGACCCAGGTGATGTGTCATTCGTGTTGCCACATATACCAAATAAAAGGTCCAAGTGGTGGCCTCTACATTGCTCACACGTGGGGCCCACCAAGGACACCCAAACATGGCCTAAAACACTAAAATACATCAAAGATTTTTGAAATAGAAATGGGTGCATGAAACATAGATGAAAGGTGGGTCCCATCTAGTTGGGCTACATTATTCAGAGCTATCGACCCTAAAATGAGGTGCTAAAATAGGTGAACCGCGGAGATAAACTATATACATCAAGGTGGACCCAACAAGCTGGGCCCTATGAATGTTTCAATGGTGGACATCACTATCCCCACTGCTTTCTGTGGTGTGGCCCACCTGAGACTTGGACATGCCTCATTCTTGGGCCCACGTCCTAAAATGATCTGGCAAAGCAGATGAACGGTTTGGATAAAACCAATACATCATGGTGGGGAACCCGAGTGGGGCCGCTCAAAGGGGCTTCCGCCCTCACGTAGCTGGGCAGCAGCGTTCGGAGGACGCTGACTGTCCAGTGAACTTTTCTTTTTCTTTTCTTTTTCTTTTCTTCTGTTTTTTTTTTTTCCTCCCTACATGATGGTGTCCACATGGGAAATCCAATTCGTCCATCAGATTTTCCAGCTTGATGTGGGCCTAACGAGTCCTGACTTAGGTAGGTTTTGTTGTATAGAAACATGATAGTGGGCCTTGGAAAGGTTTCAACGGTCTGTATTGTTTCTTCCGGCACGACCCACTAGAGATCTGGATCTTCTTCATTTTTCGGCCCCTTGCCTAAAATGATATGGAGAGACAGATGGACGGCATGGATATATCATAGTGGTTCCCACACGTGGGGCCATTTTCAAGCCCAAGACCGTCTTAACGCACGCTGGAAGCAAACTTCCCGGCCTTTTCTTTCCTTGTTTTTTTTATTATTTATGTTTGTTTTTTAAATAAACAGTGGGGTGGGGTCCATTAGAGAAATCCAGTCCATCCACTGTGTAGGCCAGCTAATGGTTGGTCCAATAGGCCCTGGCATGGTCAGTTTTCATGTTGTAAAACCATCATGGTGGGCCTAGAAAGGTTCCAACAATAGGCACCATTGCTACCACTATTTTCTATGGTGCGGCCCACCTGAAATTTGGATTCCGCTGATTTTTGTGGCCACGGCCTAAAATGTCATAGGAAAACAAATGGATGGCATGGATTTCTAAGAAACATTAAGGTGGGACCCACAAGTGTGTGTGCCACCCTCTGGCCTTCACGTCAGCGTGCCACGGTGTGCAGGGGGGGTCCCACGTAGCAGGCCCCACACACAGCAAACAAAAGAAAAAGGAAGAAGTAGGGGGGAGAGAATGAGGGAAGAAGGGGCGTAAACTCACCTTGGGTGCATAAGGGTTGGATGGCCTCCACCCACGCTCTCTCTCTCAACTCTCTCATCACTCTCTCTCAGCTTCTCTCTTCCCACACTCTCATGGTGGGTCAGGCATGGGAAGCAAAAATGGGAGGGGAAAGAAGAATGAAGAAGAGAGGAAGGAGATACAAGGGAAGAAAATGTCTCCCTCCCTTTCACATTTCTCTCTATCATCTTTTTTTTTTCTTTCTTTTTTTTCTTTTTTTTTTTATTAATGCATTTAATGAGAGAATGAGGGAGGAATGGTTGACGTGGGAAGGAGTGGAGGTGCGTATGGCTACCCATCATTACACATTTATTTATTTATTTATTATTATTTTATTATTACTTTCATTTATTTATATATTCTTTTTATTGTTAAGAGTAATAATTAGGTATATTAATTATAAAAGATAGAGAAAAGGCTGCCTGGCCCTACTTTGGGTGGGCCCCACATAGGCGGGCCACACACAAATTACATAGTTCTTAGGGTTTTGATTAAACAAGCATACCTTTGCGCTCAAGTTTCAGATTGACGCACTGTTTTTGCCGTTGCAACTGCAGCGACGATGCGGTTGACATAACAGAGGTTTAGGGTCTCGGAGATTCGGTCATTTAGGTGTGAACTACGCATGGCCAATCCAGGGCTCTGCCAGGGGCTCCAGACATCGTGCACACATTGATGAATGAGGTATCGAATGGTCAGGGCATTACGCATACGTATACACTTTGGATTCTCATGGTAACACCCGAGCACAAAAAAAAAAAAAAAAAAAAAAAATACGGGGTGTTACACCCGGTCTAAGAGCTCTGTATTAGTCAAAATGGGGTCCAGCGCACCCACGGAATAGGGGAGAGCAACCGTAAATTCAATGAATACCGAACATAGTTATTTTTCAGCATGAATAGTTTCAGTCCACCTGCGGAATAGGGGAGTGCACCAAAAATTTAGTAAATTTTAGACTTCATTTTCTGGGTGCGTCGAACCCTATTTTGACTGATCTTATGCAATATAAGTATTTCGGAAGCTACAATACAGTTGAACGGTCATCTCGGAACAACGAATAACAAGAAAGGAAGGCTTTCGGAGGACAGTCTGGTCCAGTATGATGAAAGTAGGAGGTTTCCGGAGAGAGGCCGCTAGCATCCTAGGATTACATAAATGTACCTTTACTTCATGTATTATTATTACGGTATGACCTGAATTGAAGTTTGGACTAAACAAATGGGACCATGGTCACCACTAAAAACAAGACCGAAGAGTTCAAAACTATTACACAATGCTTGCTACGAATTGCTACGTCAAAACTAGTTGTTGCCCTACCCATCCAAAACGGCATTCGCCGATTGGGCTGTTCAGGTACATATAATTGTATATCGGTCTTTCTAAGGCCACCCATTTAAAATAACCAGTGAGGGCCTAGAGTCATACCTCTCAGTTAAGAACTCTGACAGTCTCAACCCGAATTTTCGAAAAGAATATGGAACATAAACATCCGACTTGTTCAAAAAGATGGTTCAGTCGATAATAAAATTACATTGGTCTCTACAGCCATGAACTCAAAGATCATGAGTCCCCGCTGACTTGGTCTTCTGCCTTTTAATCAAGAGTCATCGATCATTCGATATAATTAAGAGCTCGTGCCAGATCACGGCCTAGATGTACAAGATCTCAAAATCTCTAGAATAAAATTCGTCTTACGATATCTTCTCTTATGTGTATTTTTGTGAATGATTGTGATTATCTATGAATATTCCCAATACTCAGAACCCCAGAGCAACAATACATAGAAAATGTTCATGTAGCATTTTCAGTTTTAACAACATGCTTCTAAGTTCTGTCTAAGAGCTCGGCTACAATTGCTGGTGGATCATGCTTGATTGACTAGAGGAACTTCCCTTGCTTCAATTCGAAGATCATAGTGTGAAGCATTACCTCCTCAGATAGGTTTTCGATTTGGGCAACCTCTGGATTAAACCAAGATAGATATTCCTTCAATGACTCGTCTTCTTTCTACCTGACCATGACGAGGTGTGTTGAGTGTTTTCGCAGGTCGATGCTTCCGAGGAACTGTGTTCCGAAGGCTCTATTGAGCTGTACAAATGAGCTGATGGACCTTGATTTCATATTCCGTAACCAAGTCTGAGACGAGCCTTCCAAAGTCAGCAGAAAAGCCTTACACATGATGGGCCCGCTAGCACCGTGGAGTTCCATCCATACACAGAATGTCTCCAGATGCTCAGCGGGGTCCCCCACTCCATTATACTTCCTAATCTGGGGTACTTTAAATTGCCTGGGGAGTTGCTCTGCTCTGATTTCATCGGTGAATGGAGATTCTATCTGCTCGACGACGACGTCGATACTAATCGAGGCCTTGACTTTGTAAGCCCGTTGTAGGTCGCTGATGCGATCTCGGAACTCGCGCAACTCGGCCTCCCATGGGGCGTTATTAGCGTTATTTTTTATGGTGCACTCTGAGGCTTGTCTTTGTCAAGCTTGACGTGGCACAAATCTGAGGCATGAAGCTCAACTGCGAGGCGAGCCTGGGTAGTGGTTGCTTGTCTATTGCGGTCGTCTTTGTTCAAAGCTTGGTTTTGCTCCTGGCAAGACAACTGAGGCCGCTTAACTTATGAGGGTCCCGCCCCTCCTTGAGGGTTGTGCTGCTGCTGAGCTAACTCGGCCAAGAATGCCTTGATGCCGTCCAATTGCTCAGTCACCCCTCTGATCCGCTCCTCGACGGCGAAGAGCCTGACCCACGATTGCGGGACCTTTGGGGTCCTTTCCCTTAGGTATAATACTGGGTGATCCAAACTGAGGGAGAGGCATTTGGAGGATGCCTTCTTCCTCATGTTGGTTGGGCGATGAAGGTCCAGCCCCCATAAGTGCGTTCCCCTTGTTCATTCTTCCTCCGGCCATTGATGTTGGGTAGAGACAACTTGGGAGTGTAACGGAGAAGGCAACAAGAAATTTGGAATGGTGAGAACACGACTTCACTGTCGGTTCCCACAAATGATGCCAACCTGTTGTTACTGATAATTGAACAACTAATGAGATGATTCAATCACCACCGATGGACGTGATGATGCCTTTGATCTCGTCTGAAAGAACGAATTGGATTATATCTTAGAGTCCACTAGATCCTGTAGAACAAAGAACAAGCTAAGGGGAGTGGAGGGAGTCCGGCTGTTAGCCCTCTGATGCTTAAGTCAGATAGGTTTGAAGAAGAGTATAGAGGCAAGTCACAGGGTAGATTTGTGCATACCTTCTTCGGTAGGCAATTGCCCTATTTATAGTGCAACCAGAGAGTTATCATGGGCAACGATTAGGCCTAGAAAAATTCCACACGACCCGCCAACTCACACGAAACTCGTACGAAAAAATCAGTGTTCGAGTCCGGCCTTATCTTATCAGGTCACTAACAGGTTGGCCCATCAAGACCCGTTAAGATAACGAGTTGGGTCAGTGTTTCTCCTTCGAAACCCGTTTAATCCATTAGTGAGGGTATTTTAGTAATTATTTTTAATGTGGTAAGAATTCCTAAGAAGCTAAGACAACCAATAAGACTCTCTCTCTCTCTCTCTCTCTCTCTCTCTCACACACACACACACACACACACCCCACACACTCGGGAGTTTTCTCCATCTGTTGAATCGATCCCCTTTCCCATCTCTCTACCCACGGCCATGCTCCAAATCTCTGTCGAATTGGGCCCCTTTCCTATCTCTCTACCCATGAAAGCACGGTCCATTTATATAACAGGTTAAACAGGTCAGGTTGTGGGTTAAATTAATGAATGGGTTTAGGTTTGTAGATTTTGACCTATTAGTTAATGGGTCGAGTTTGGGTGAGAACATTTTTGACACGACACGAACATGGTTCAACACAACCTGTTGCCAGACCTAGCAATGGTCATGGGAGTTGATCATGGGAGTTACGCCCGTAATGGATGGCGTAACTCCCGGTGACGTGGATCATGTCTACCCTGGGTGGCAACGTGCCTGTTTTTATCGGAGCTCGTCTTGAAACTGTCATCCCTCTAAAGCGGTCGCGGGTGAGGCTCAACTTAGAAGCAGAGCTCCTCAACGAAGCCCCTTGACTTTTAAAATATATCAGAATGTAGACAGGCAATTAGCTCATGACTGATGTCTGAGCTAAAGGCTTGTCGGACGTGTCCAGTAGAGCAACTTAGTTCGGGATGCTTTTATATATCCAAAATGACCTTCCAACCACTGGACTGTCTCCGTGTTTGGATCCTTCGGATCTGACCTTCCAACAGGGCAGATGTCGGTCCCTCAGTACACTCCGAGGACTGCATACCGAGGTGTGCGAATAGGCATGTGGGCTTTCCTCCTCACCAGGCTGAGCTCGGCCCAGCTGGGAAAACCCCATAACAATTATCATTTCTGTAAATTGCAAAGGTGCTGTCCCTGGTGAATGTGGAAGCGTCCGTCGGCAACCTGACGTGTACAGACTAATTTTCCATTTGATAATGTGCACGATGGACCCCATCTATTCACGTCTCTGATATTCTCCATATATGCAGAGAGCGTGCATGTGAGGCTAGCGAACCTCATAATTTTACACCATTTATCCCGAAATACCTTCACCCATAAGACCAAATCTCACCAACCTATACTCTTTCCAAAGAGATCCTGTCTGTGGCAAGAAGACTATTTGTGCCAGTGGGCTAACGTTCATCGGGATGGCCCACTGGGTGTGTGCTATGGCCCAAAAATAGGATGCTTATTAGGTAGATGACATGTGTAACAGAACTGAATAATCTTAAAAGATTGATCAACGGTCCATATTTGGATGTAGGCTAGGCCATGGATGGTTGGACCAATTGCATGACATGAAGGTGTCTTATATTTTCTCTAGTATTTGGATGTGTGTACCATATATATACTTGGGGGATATCTTTAGTATTGTAAGTGTATAACCCTGTTTCAGTATAATTAAGGTTGAAACTGTAAGGATTGATAAGCTGTAGGTATGCACATCAATCAAACAAAAGCGTTGACAGAACTTAGGGTGTCAATGGGCCATGTGGTCCGCCTGGCTGCGATGAGCCCGGCCCAGATTTGGACTGAGCTTGGACCTGCGGCTTGGGCTTGGCATTCATGGAGCCATCAATTTTTGGAATGAGCTTGGGATCAATTCATTTTAGCCCGGCCTGAGTTTATATGTGCATGAGTTATGTTATACAAATATGTCATTCCATTTCCAATCCTCAATCAGTCAGCCTATGCATCTTGAATGTAGACCATTGCAATCACTAGGTTTGGGCCTCGGTGTAGCATAGTTAAACCATGAGCCCCTTGTGACGGTCTACGTTCAAGATGCATTACCCAACCTTGAGCCCATTTACATATGCATAGATAGTTGAATGCTAAGCCCAAACCAAACTCAGCCCATTGCCAACCCCTATGCAGAACCTTGTGGGAGGTGCTATCCACTCATGCTTCAAAATCTCTCCCTATCTCTCTCTCTCTGTCTCTCTCTGTCTCTCTCTCTCAAACTTCTTGATAGAGGGACTTTAAAAGACAAACTTCTTACCTTCCAAAGCAACAAAAATAGCTTTGTTCATTACGTAATAGAGAGGATCAAGAAGTTTTTATATATATGTATGTACTAACTAGCACTTAAATAGAAGAAGGCTCCTTATTTCCTAATTTTACTATCATTACAACTCTAAGAAAGAAACTTATTTACAATGTTTCCTGAGCGACTGACCCAAACAGTGGGCCAAGGCGTCATGGGCTCAATGAAATGATAATATTTCTTTTCATTCCACCAACATTATGACTCCATTTGTTGCCGTCACAAACTTCAAGATAAGGACACATTCTTCACGATTTCAAGTCGAGTATCAAATGGCTCCAAATCGTATAAAATGCAGCATGATTGGCATAGATCAGAGAGTTTATTTGAAGTGGGGACATGATTTTCCTATGCTTTCAACTGTACCATCAATTTTCTCTATTGCGAAGGTCCAATGAAGCAATCAAGTTTTTGGGCATGGTAAGTTGTTAAGAGCACATCAGCTTGCATTTCGCGTAGACTTGTCACCTAACACTGTGCCTATTTTATACCACCGAATAAGTTACTTTTTAATTTCTTTTAAGTCATTAAGTTACTTAATTTACTTAAGTTAATTTGGTAAACATGACGGCAAAAGTAGCATACATGCTAAAAGCTACTTATTGAAATAAGTTATTATTATTATTTTTTTTTAGCTTTTCTACTTCTTTGCCTCTCTCATGGTACATATCAAAGGAGGCCTGCATGCTGGACTATCCACATTGAAGGTAGGGCCCACACGATGGATTGTCCACATCAAATGTGGCTCCATATGATGGATGACTCAATATTAATGTAAGCCCACGTATGGATGGTTCACATCAAAGGTTAGCCCCTAATGATACATAGTCCACAGTCCAAAGTAGGCTGGTATGATGGACGATCCACTTTAAAGGAGGTGCCTACATGATGGATGGTCTACATCAAAGGCGGGCCCCGCATGATGGGAAGTGGACATTAAGCTGGCCTTACATGATGAATGGCCCACATTGAGTTAGGCCCCACACGATGGATGATCCACATCTGGCGTAGCGTAAATGGGGTGAGATCGATCACCGTCTCTCTCACAAGATACCTATTCCAAATCCATGGAACTATCGAGATTCCTCAACCGATCTTCCTCAAATTTATGAGGAAATATCTCAAATCCATAAGACATTTTTTTCGAATCCACAAAGAACAACTCGAGTCCTCGAGCAAAAAGAGTATAAACTCAAATAAACTTATATTAATTAAAGAATATTCCTCAAAAAAAAAAGAAAATCAAAGCAACTATTTATAATAAAACTAAGCTGTAGAAAACCCTAGAAATCTTAGAAACATAATAGAGAAGAGTTTAAGCCATAAGCGAAAACAATCATCTAAAGACATAAAGAAATCAAAGAAATTGCGTGTGTAATGGTACAATAAATGGTCCACATCAAGGTTGGCCTCACATGAATGGTGAATGTGAAGGTGGACCAAAATTTCTTGAGAGATAAATATTTATGTGTTGTTGGTAACAAAACATGCTTTTCTACATTTTATCTAACAAGCATCTTGCTTACCAAATAAGCTTATCTCCTAATTAAGTAGATGAGAAGATAAACTTCGTTAGGCATAAGTAGCTTATTTAAAGTAGCTTACTAACCAAATGCCACATAAGCTACATCCAGCTTCCATGTTTCTCTTTTAAAGAAATTCATAAAATCATAAGTTACAATTAACCCCACTTTCCTGGCAGTGTCTAATGCAAGAATTATTGATCTCATTTCAAAAGCAATGTTGGATCATTGCTGGTCTCATTAAAGGTAGAAGATAATGAAAAAAGTCTTAATACAATAGGAAACCTTCTTCTTGAAGACTTCTAGGTACGGATATTGTCTTTTGCAGTAAATTTTTAGTAATTTTTTAATGCCAACCTAAAAGATAAGGTCCTTGCTGATCAAGGTGTAGAGAATGTTAGGATCCATATATTAACTAATTAAATTTTACGATTCATAGGTTAATTAATTAGGATTTATATGTCAACTAATGGGCAAACCATTCAAGTCAGTACAATAGTTGGCCTTGATGGTAGGGAAATTAGCCTTGAGTTTAATTTTCTTTTTCTTTTTTCTCTTTTTTTTTTTTTTTTAAAATTAGTGATGCAATGCACCCACCCTTGTTAGCTAGGCAACACACCCACTTGGTTAGTCACATGGTGCACCCACCCACCAGTGGGGTTAGTGTGAATTTGAATTTAACATTAGCTTTAGTTGTTGGGAGTGAATTAGCCATCAGTTTGAATTTAAATTCAAATTTTGTTTATTAGCCTTGATTGTAAGGAATAATTAGCTCAAGGCTAATTTCAATAGTTAGTATTATTATGAAATGCCAGAATTATTTATATAATTCTCAGTCATTAATGAAAATAAGAGAATTTTTCCCTAACGCTCTTTTGCTTAATAGCAATAAAGGACAATCTATCTTTAAATTTGAATAGCTATCTCAATCATCTGAGTATGGTATTATCAATTTCAAGTATCTATTGTTGGTTGCATACCCATCAGATCTTTATACCTTGGCTTGGAGTCAAGTTTAGGTTGTGCCCACGTCAAATATGGATCATCATGCGGTTGGCGCACTTAATTGGGTCCAAGATGGTGGACCATAGACCTGAGTAGACCCAACTTTTTTTACTGGATCCAAATGGTGGATCCAAACCCAAAACTATTGATAAGCAGGTTTGAGAAATTAAACCCGGACTATTAACATCTGTTCAGGTCCATTGAGTACCCCCACGGGTTCAAGTATCAGTTGACATCCCTATTTAGGAACCTTAGAGATATGGGTCTAGCTTGGGTTCCCTCAGGGTTAATTTCCTGAAGCCTCAACCCCGGCCCAATCTAACTTGGTTTGGGTTGAGGATTTCTTGCCTAAGCCTATCCTAACGTGAACCTGACCCGAACCGGCCTGAAGCTGGGGTTAGAGACTATCATTTCGGGGTTGGACAAATCCATGGTCCATCTAGAAGGGCTGGCCAACCTGAAGTTGTGACGTCTGGTTGCATATGACCGTTATTGCCAAAATAATGGAGTCAAAGTCAAACACTTCTAGAACCCTTTCAAATTTCGCTAGGGAGATATTAGATACTCTGGCTGAGTACGATAGTTGCTACACAGGCACTTGAAAATAGTACTCATGACATGTATTAACTCACATTAAACCAACTAAATGGTCGAATCCATTGTCTCTTTTTACATTCCAAGTCTCATATAGGCTAAACAACCTAATCCCTGATGTGTGGACACTCGCTTGTTGAATAGGAAATTTTAACCGTCTAATAAATTTCCATCAATCTGATCGTCAAATTATTTAACCCACCTAATACACATAATTTGGACGGTTTAGATTGAATTATTTGTATGACACGTGGACAATCCTGAAGTGATTTATAAATGCCTGCGTATAATTCGTCAAGTATCAAAGCTTTTATTAATTCCACGTGATACATCATCTTTATTAATAACAAGGAAACGCGGGATCTCAGCCCATTTTAAAATAGGATATTTCCATGCAAGCTTCAAATATTATTATTTTTTGTTGTTGTTGTAATTGGATTTTCTGCTGATATCTGATGTACGGTTCTGATTATTTCTTTTGTGGACGCGGTCTGATCGAAGCAAACGCATTAGGACGCAGAAATGGGAAGGGAAGGGAGGGTCCCTTGGCTCACACAAACCTGCTTAGCATACGTGTGTGAGTTTTGGATCATTGATCAAGTTGGGCCCATCTTAGATATATATTGCCTTCAAAAAATCAGATGACAAAGAATCATTAGTCGTTCTCTATTAGCTATCGATGTTTGTACACTTGGTTGAGCGGGACCTGATCAATGAAATAGATATATTATTGAACTAAGACATGTGAAATCATGATTTACACCTGATGAATGTCTCGGATCCCCCAGATGTATTCAAATTTGGCACGTAGCACCGCGAAGACATTTCTCGATCTCATTCGCGAGTCAACTCCGCAGTCGCCTAATGAAATAGTGACGCGTTTTCATACCAACGGTCAGAAGGCAGGACACCTTTGATTCCATGTGGTGGCGTGTGCGGAAATAGACTGGAGATCAAAAGTACGAGAATGCCCTTATGGCTTTTTTCTTTATCTTTATCTGTTTTTCTTTTTTCTTTTTTTTTTTTTTTGCTTGAATGTTTTTTGCGAGAGCGGATTAGGTGAGACCCCGGCCTCACCGGAGTCGGATTGCGTCCTTCCTCATAACGAGCTGTGGAGGGTCCCACCGTGATGTATCTGCTTATCTACTCCGTCCATTGCATTTCTAAGATCATGCAGACCATTTGAGACAATGAATGAGGCAGGTCTAACGGTCAGATCGACCACACCAAATACTGAGCACAGGTTGCATTAAATGCAAGAGTCATTTCTGGTGTTGTCGATCTGACCGTTGTACCTGCCTCATTCTTGGTAGGGCTGTCAATGGCACGGATCTTGATCCGTATCTGATCCAATTTAATCGGATTCGGATCAATAATCAGATAATCAGGTCAGATATGGATATCCAAAGATGATCCGTTTAATATTCGGGTCGGATTCGGATCAACCTTGATCCGGCCCGTTAACGACCCGATCCGATAAAAAAATACTAATAATAATAATAAAATAAAATAAAATAAAATAGATGAGTATATCTCTCTCTCTCTCTCTCTCTCTCTCTCTCTCTCTTCTCTCTCTCGGATTTCTGGTCAGATATAAGGTCGGATCATAATCGGATCAAAAACGGATTTCGAAAATTTTAAATTGGTCGGTTTCGGATCATATACTTGTGGTCCGAATCGGATTCGGGTCGGATTCAGGTTGGATATATTCTTAATCAGGTCGGATACGGATCATCACTGATCTGGCCCATATCCGACCCGTTGACAGCCCTAATTCTTGGTCTCATATGGTCTACATGATCTTAGAAACGGAATGGACGCAGTAGATAAATAGATATATCACAGGGGCCCTCCATGGCTCGATATGAGGAAGGACGTAATCCGACTCGGCCTCACCTAAGATGGTGGGGCACTTACCGTGGGGCCCACCTTGATGTATGTATTATATATCTATGTCGTCCACCATTTTTTCACATTATTTTAAGGCATTATACCAAAAAATAAGTGAAGGTAAAAGACCATTTTTTCACATTATTTTAAGGCATTATACCAAAAAATAAGTGAAGGTAAAAGACGAACATAAGGTTGATCCGAAACTCTTGTGACCCACTACCGTCTTAGGTAGAGAGAGGGGAAGAGAAAGTTAGTCACATCGCAATGTTTTTCTTGGTGACAGGGTATCCAGGCCTCTTAGAGATCTCGGCCTTCAAGGTTCCCAAGGCACGAGTGGACAATATTTTTATTGTTGGAAGTGGCCGCTGAGAGGACTCGAGCTCAAGACTTCTGGCTTCTTGAGGCCAAACGTCCTGGCCAACCAAGATCACTCGTTAGCTACCCCACTATAGGAATCGATAGCATGACCTCGTTGTTGAAACGAGGCTATCTTCACTCAATTTGCCACTTGAGTGATAGACTTGGGTGTTGCTGTTCTCTATGCTCTTAAGAGAGCCCTCATGATTTATTTGGGAGCCGATTAGGCCTTACCCTTGATAATTTTCTATATATCCAAGCGGTCCATCCGATTTTTCCAGACCATTTTAGGGCGTGGCCTCATAAATTAAGCAAATCCAAAACTCATATGGACCACACCATAGGAAACCTTGGTGATTGAACACCCACCATTAAAACTTTTTCCACGGCCCACTGTAATGTTTATTTACCATCCAACCTGTTGACAAGGTCAATAAGGCCTGGATGAAGGGTAAATACAAAGATAAGATTGATTTAGAACTTTTGTGGCCCACAATTTTTTAAGGATCATTCACCACTGTTTCCAGTGGTGTGGTTCATCTGAGATTTTCATCTTGGTAATTTTTTAGACCACAAGCTAAAATGAGCTGGAAAAAAAGGATGGACAGAGTGGATGTACAAAAAATTCATCTCAGTGGACCACAAACGTAACAAATAATCTCCACCGAATTTATTTATTTCACAAATAGAATGTGAAAGTACAAACATTCACATGGAATGTTTAGGTGAACTCTCACATATTATTTGGTGCAACCAAAGGAATCCTAGTAAAGGCCGAGGGGCATTTTATTTTGAACCACTGATGAGTGGTTAGGATTTTGTGGTTAAACTATCCATTTTGGGTGGGCCATGTTTAACCTTGTGATGGGCATTGATAATTAAATCATGACCCTAACTTACACAAATGACAAAGATCTTTGTCAAAAGAGAAATTGAGTGTGATTTGGGTCACCATATTTTGGGTGGATGAAATCATTTTGCAGGTAGGTTCCATCTTTTCTACCAACAAGTGCAAGGGGTACTACCTAATTCGGTACAACCGCCTACCAACCTTTCCACCCTCAAATTACTTACAACCTTTCATAATCCGAATTAATATAAATACTCACTGGTGTATATACCCTTCTTTTATTTTTAGATTTTTTCTCTTAAAAAATGTAATATAAATTCTTAAAATACACATCGAATCATAATCCACACTAATCTCGATTCCCCAATGTCTGATTAAAAGACAAAGATAAGTACTAATTAGACAGCTGAAGATTGGCAGTGGATGAACCATGTGTTTTTTTATTTATCTTTAGATAATAATACAACTTTATATTATCATATTACGAAGAGTAGAAAAGGTGGGTACAAAACACAGTAATAGTAAGATTGGTCATACTTTAAGATATGGAGGCCGGATGGGATATTTGAGGCCTTAAGATAAAAGCACTTTCCCAAGCACCGACTCAGTGGGAGATATTGAGTGGATGGTAGAAAATGCATGGCTCCCTCATTTATTGTTGAACTAAAAAAGGCCACCTCTTTATGGACTCCCTGGCCTACCTAGGAATAAACAGGGGCTCCTTTGGACCACTACAAATGTGTGGCATGGCAGACGCGGATTGCCTGCTAAAACCTTTCTCAGGCATCTCCTGCGCTCGAAATCTAGTTGAGGTCCACTGTGATGTTTGTGAGAAATCTATGCTTGTCCAACGGTTTTGTGAGACCATTTTAATATTTGCGACAAAAAATGAACGGGATCCGAGACTCAAGTGGGCTGCGCTAAAGTAAAAGGTGGGTAGGAAAATTCCTACCGTTGAAACCACTATGGGGTCCACAGTGATTTTTATATTCTATCCATACCGTTCATAATGTCATTCATAGTGAGATGAACTGAAAACACAAATATAATTCTGATTTGAAACTTCTGTGGCCCCACGAATATTTCAACTGTGGAAGTTCAATCGTCATGTTTTCAGCCCACTTGAGTCTTGGATCCTGTTAATTTTTTTGTCTCAACACCTAAAATGATCTCACAAAACGGTTGGACGGCGTAGATTTCTCACAACATCACAGTGGGCCCCACCTAAGATTCTGAGCGCAGGAGTTGCCTGCTAAATGCTTTCCGCGTGCAATCCGCATGTTGTACTAAAAAAGGCCCTCTTTATGGACTCCGTAGCCTACCTAGGAATAATCAGGAGCTACCGTGGACCACTTCAAATGCGTGGGTTCTATCCACGCTTCCATCCATTCTTTCATATTATATTATTTTAAAGTAAAAAAAAAAAAAAAAAGAGGTAGATCTGGTGATAATGACACTCACCGCTTGAAACATTTCTAGAGCCAAACACTATGATTAATTGGCATCCAACCTGTTCAGCAAGATCACGTAGACATTAATGAAAGGAAAACACAAATATCAGTTGGATCCAAAAATTTTGCTGCCCCCAAAAGGTTTTGGACAGTAGGTGTTTAATCCCCGCTGCATGGTTCACTTGAGCCTTTAAACTGGCTTTTTTCTCTCTCTTTTTTTTTTTAACTGTACCAAAAAATAATACAGAAAAATGAATGGATGGAGTAGATAAAACACATACATCACCGTGGCTCCTTAGATTCCGCCCATTCCTAGCTAAGGCCGCCCGGGTTAGTAGCCCATCTACATCACTTATTTATATCTTTGTTTTTGATTTATTATATAAGTGTGAACTATATTCTCATCCGCAGGTTACTTTTTTAATTGAAAAAAAAATATATTTATATTCTTACTTAACATTTCAAAGAACCAATTCTACTCCTCTTACGTACTAGGTAACTAAAAAAAGGAAAGAGTTACTTAGCATGCAAGCAACAAGAAGTTGGAGACTTGTAATATTTTGAGTGGAATTAAATTGTTCAATTTGTTGGACCTACTTTCATTAGGCCTAGACCCTAAACTCAAATTGGCTTAAAAATTGTAAGGGCCCGTTTGGCACCATGGATTTGGGAGGATTTGAAAGGGGTGCATTTGGTACATGAAGCAATTGGAGGTTTTAAATCCCCTCAATGATGGGGTTTGCAATCCAAGGTAGAAGCTTGGATTACATCTAAAATTCTTCTAAGAGTCACATATGTAACATGTGTGTCACTAGGCTACTAATCTATTGGGCACATGGCCAACTAATGATACTTCAAAACAATTAAATTATCAACTGCATCACTAAAATTACTTTAATATGATGATCGTGCCATCCAAACATTGTCTAAGGAAATCAATGATTAAAACTCGTAGGTTAGTCACTTGGATGTGATCTTGTGTATATATTTCAAGGGGCTTATTACAACCAATATGTTGAACATTACATGCTTATACTAATTAGGGATATTAAAGTTGATTTAGTAATTAAACTCAAACCCTTGTAAATATCATACTTTTGTACTATAAGGGATTCTAAATCTAGGGTGTCAAACACAACCAGGGGGTTCCAAATCCAAGCTCCAAATTGGCCCTAAGCTAAGATTCATGGATGGGTTTATGCTTTTTTACCAATATCGGTTACTTTTCATTTGATCCATCCAATGGATGCCATCTAATCTAATATTTAGGTAAAAGTCAAGGTGAATTGTTGTGTGTGATTCATTAATATAGCATACACATTTCGGACGGTCCAATTTAAGTTAAGCATGTTGCTATTGCCAAATTATGTGTCATCCATCTAACATGATGTGGATTATCCATCAAGAAATCCTAACCATTCAATTATTGACTATCAAATAGATAGTTAAAAGTAAAATAGTAGGTGGTTCAAATTTGAAGGTGGTTAACATTAGCTTCTCAAGTCAATATCTTGGTTATCATCCATCCACAATTCAGTGTGAGCAGTTTATATCTGGATTTTGTACAACTATGTTATGTGTCCAATTGAAGAGCTATTACCATTTTAAAATGATGTGGTGGTAAGAAATCTTTCAATGAAAAGAGCTCTAAATAGTCATAGTTAAAAATAATAATAATAATAACAATAAAGCTATCTAAATGAGGGACGCATTTCAATGACACCATACCACCTTAGTATAATGGATAGAAGTTGGGCCCACTTGATGTATTAGGAATATCCAACCTGTTGATCAGATGAGTGACCTTAAGTTACATCGTTAATTATAAGAAAAATCTAGATCAAAGACTCAAGTGAGCTGCACAACAGGACATCAGTTGGACCACAAAATATTGCATTGGCTGATGCATAAATACAGCAAAGGTGAGAACACACATATAGTCAATGCGAGAAATTCTCATATGCCATAGTTGGACCACTAAATTACACCTATTAGGGCGTAGTTACCAATCCATCTAAGGTTAGCCAAATCAAAAACATTTATGGGCACAAAAATCAGGCCGTTCCACTCATCACATGGCTATTCTCGGCAGAAAGCAAACGTCTTTCATGATCATTCAGTTAGGGATACGTGGCCTAGTGAGATCTATGGAACCCTCCTAATCTAATGTTTTTTTTCTCTATCATAGGTGTGCCCACTTGTTCATCGACATTTAAATTTGATGTAGGACAAGAACCTATTAATGAAGGATGTGGGTTAAATACATTCTTATCTCACATGGACCACAAAAGATTAAGAAAAGTTTGACAAAAATAGTCAATTTTTGCATGGATGGATCAAAATAAGGTGGACCTGTACATTGGTCATAACTTTTGATTCGAGAGGAGTTATGGGACACATAACATATGCATTCTTATTGAAATTTTGTTTCGAAGTGAACCGACCCCTATAGCAAGTAGCGTCCGTTCGGTTCGCCAGAAAACGTGTGGTTACAATAGAAAAATGAGATTTTAGGAAAGAATTGTTATTTTTAATTATTTCAAATTTTAATTTGTTTCTTCTTTTTAGAGTTTTTGTTTATTTAATACTTTATATTTTTGTTAAGCAATGAGTTTTAGAAAAGTTCTACTTAATAGTAACGTTTGATTAAGATTTTACTATTTTTAGTAATTTTCTATTTTAGGGAACTTATTATTTTAGGGATATATAAGGTTATTAAATTCGTTTTTAGAGTCATCTCTTATATTATTATTCAATAAAATACTGATTTTTATCAATTTTTTCTCATAGATTCAAGATTTTTTCTCATGGATTTGAAAAAGCCCTTTTGAGGAGTTCAAGGAACTTTGTAGATTCAAGGTAGTTATCTTATAAGGAAAACAGTGATCGACCTCACCATGTCTCCTTGTGTCAAAATTCCCACTATTCTAAAGTACAAAAAAAGTGCTAAGGCATAGCTAGCTCATGTCTTGAAATAGGGGAGAGAGAGAGAGAGAGAGAGAGAGAGAGAGAGAGAGAGTTTAGAAATTGCATACATTGCGTACAAGTAACTCAAAAGAAAGAGTTTAAAAATTGTATACATTGCCTACAAGTAATTCAAAAATTTAACTGTCCAATAATAGACCTCAATTTAGACGATGCACCAAAAAATTAAGCTTATTTGATCATTGTTTATTGAATAAGTTGAACATTTATTAGACAGTTATACACATATTATTTGTTTATATTTATTGCCTATATATATAATTTATATTTATTGCTCGCATTTCAATAAATGAAAGAGTGCCCCCAGATAGTGGATAGGGCGGCATAACCAATCCATACTAATACAGTGGTTCTACAGTTTAGCTGGTTTGATCGAGCTAATAATATATGGGAAATTTACAATTTTTTTAGTGCCTATGTATCAAGTATCATACACCACCAGAGTATCAAATAACTATCTCATAGATCAGGTTGCAATGGGCCGGCATCGGGCCTGAAAAGATTCAAAATCAAATTTTTGAATAGCCCGGCCCGAAAAGATTCAAAATCCGGGCCGAATCCTAGCCAAGCACGGCCCGTTGACAGCCCTACTCTTGGTCCTCCTGGATAAGACCGCAAGGGCGAAAGAAAAAGTAAAACGCTTGGGGTGCCCATATGCAGTCATTTGGGGAGATGGTTATTCACTGATGTGGACGGAAGATTCCATGTAGATGATATCCAACCCATCCATCAGGTGCGTCACCCTATCTTTGTACTGAGATCGAAAAACCAGATGGATTCAAACCTCAGGTGGGCCACACCATAAGGAACGGTTGATATAGGAAGTCTCACCATTAAATTTGTTTAAATTGTGTACCAGATCCATCATAGTGTCTATATGAAATCCAATCCACTCATATAAATAACCACAGAAGATTCAATGGACAAGTATGAAGCTTGGGACGTTATAAGACTTATGTGGGCCACAACACATGAATTTAGATTTCTTGGAATGATTTTATACTTCTCCCTATGGTGGGGCCCACCTTAGTCTTTTTTTTAGAATATTTTTTAAGGATCCATGGTGAAAATGTGACGCCTCACCTGATGGACAGTATGGATCAGATACAGATATGGTGCCCGGATAGTTGTATGCACGACCTCCTTATCACCACGCGTACTCATGGCCTGCGCCGTCCGGACGTTTCTCTGGCTTCTTGTTTAAGCTGGCAGGTTCCATTGACAGATGCTTGTTTTAAGCTTTCTTTAATCTGTTTTCCCACTTTCCCTTACCAAACATCCCTCTCTCTCTCTCTCTGAAGGCTTTGGCTGACTCTTCTTCAAGATTTCGTTTCTCTGGCTTCTTGTTTAAGCTGGCAGGTTCCATTGACAGATGCTTGTTTTAAGCTTTCTTTAATCTGTTTTCCCACTTTCCATTACCAAACATCTCTCTCTCTCTCTCTCTCTCTCTCTCTCTCTCTGAAGGCTTTGGCTGACTCTTCTTCAAGATTTCTCACGAGTTTTGGGAAAGGTAACCTTCTCTTCTGTTTTGTCTTTTAATTTCTTACAGAATTCTAATTTTTGAAGTACTTTTGGTTATTCCCCCCCTTAATATTTCAGATTACATGTGTAAATGGATTTTCTTTAATTTTCTCGTTTTCCATGTTCTTGGGCATCTAACATGATCCAAACCCACTTTTATTTCTGAACGGAGCCGTTTTCCTTTCTAAATTTCTCAACCCTCAGAGACCCATCTGGATATTCTGCTGATTTAATTGGATTTTTGGCTGAAAATACCACAAGTTTTCGAAGTTAATCATTAGAAGGAAGCAACCAAATACAAGATTTGGGTATTGAGAGGCGGAAGACGATTCTGGGTTTACAAGGGATTATTCGCTGACGGCCGTCCATGAAATTCTCACACCAAATATATAACATTCTTTATGGATCTTTGAGGTGGAAGAATTTTTAAGTACTGTGATTACACCATGGTTTTGGTGCTGTACTCGAGAGAATTCTTAGGCATTCTACCTTTTCGGTATGTTGGAATTCCCGCGCACGGCACCCAGATGGATTTAAGCTAGATTTGCAGCTCTTCTTGTGCTTTTCTTGCTAATTATTTAATCATGGACTGCAGGGTTTGGCATATAACTTCTGAATTCTGATGATGATGGTGGTGTGGGGATAAAAAAACACAAGTCCCATGTTAGAACCCAACATAATTATCTCTGTAAAATAAATAAATTACCCCCGAAAGTCCAAGATAATGATTTGGATGAGAAAGGAGATGTGTATTATGCTCCGTTTGGGTACCCGTTCGAATCGAGTATGGAAAACCATTGGTGAATTGAGTGAGTGCTGGTGAGGTCTGAAAATGGCTTATGACATTTGGAAAACACATGGAAGGAGACCCCTCCTCTTTTATTCTTCAGTTGGAAAAAATTGAGTACAGGGTAAAGGCTTAAGCTGTTAAGCTGGATTTAAGCAGCAAAGAGAGAACTTAGACGGAGCTGTTGGGATTGATTTTGACTGCAAACTCTGAAATCCTTGAGTGTTATGCTTCTCCTTCAAGCTTAAATAGGGGTGTATGCTTATTTCTAAGGGCAAGGATCGTGGAGAATTTTTCAGGGTGGAATTTTTGGATTTGAGACAATAGAGGCTGTGATTGAATGGTGACTCAACTCAGACTTTGAGTTTTCAGTCAACTGTCTCCTAGGAATCCAATCAGTCGAACTTCTTCTCCACCAGTTGAGAACATAACAAAATTATACATCATCATTTCGGGAAGTTTGGTTATGATCATTGGGTTGACAGGGCTGGAAGTAGCTGCGGTTTCCTCTTTGTTCAAAAGAGTCTTATCTTAAAATTCTTAGTTTCTTACGCTAGAAAGTACCTAGAAGAAAGATAAGATTGGCAGTCCTAAAGAAAAGGAATGTGCCAAAATGAGGAGGCACTGAGCTAGTCATGTGGGCATGTCCGAGAAAAAAGAGTGGACAGACAGAATTCCTTTGGAGGGAGTGCAAGCTGTCCAGGAGTGCATTTTGTTGCTGCCATGTCAGCGATTCAGTCTTTTAAATAGCGAATAGCGTGTAGCGTAGCGTTCACCTCTCTTAAGCGTGAGGCGTAAGCTACAAGTTACTTCTAGATTTTTTTTATTAAGGTTGTTCTTGGTTACGCTAATTCCATGATATTCACCAAATTAGACTGATTAATAATGAAATTTAACAAATTTTCATGATATTTGGTGCAACCAAACGTGACTTAAAGTAATAGAAAAGGGTAATCATTAAGTATAAAGGTAAAGAAAGAGCAACAAAACAAATTTAATACTGTTGCTTATATTATTTCTACTAAAAGCATTAAATATTGAAAATAGAAAAATGTAACAAATCATTGAAAATATTATTTGATTTTAATGTTGTAATGAAAAATAACTTGTAATGTGAGGTACGTAGCGTGTAGCCTAGTATATGTAGCGTGTGGCGTATGCAAATTATCATGTAGAGTAGGTTACACGTGACTTAAGCTATTTTCATGAGCTATGTAGCATTAAGGCTAAGCTACGCTACTTAGTGTAAGCCACACGCTACATAGCATAGCTATTTAAAACACCTCAACAATTATATATATTATCTCTGTGATGGAAGATGCAACTTGGGGTTTGAATTTTATTAGACTTTCAGTTCAAGATTAGGGCTCGTGGTTGAATCCAATTATGCAGGGACCATGGAGCCATAAGGTATCGGAAAATATATCTTCACAAAATCCTAGGATGCCATTTCTGTCAACATATAAATCAGCAGGCTTGCGCATTATTCTTTCTTGAATTTACCACTCGATCTTATTTGAACACTTGAAAATATTATAGGAAAAAAGAAAGGTAAGATATTTCAACCCCCTAATTCACAGGAACCGATGCACTTTTTGACAAGTACTCATGGAGGCCATCGATTG
This sequence comes from Liriodendron chinense, assembly GCA_003013855.2. Classification (NCBI taxonomy): domain Eukaryota; kingdom Viridiplantae; phylum Streptophyta; class Magnoliopsida; order Magnoliales; family Magnoliaceae; genus Liriodendron; species Liriodendron chinense. The sequence goes on from PVNU02002898.1 coordinate 1,502,301, forward strand.
GGTGTCTTTGGTGGAGAGGTGTCATTGACACTTTAGGTTTTGTTACACATGACTATCACACTTTTCCGTGCACATGCATGACATGTTTCAATGTGCCACATTTAGCACTGTTCAAGTTAAAGCATCCACATGTGCATATGTGCCACCATCAATTTTCAAACACTAAAAATGTGGCACACATGTTGATGTGCACGTAAATGTGCCACCAACCCATCTTTAAATTCCCCACATGTGCCACTATCTATCATGTCTATGTTCCAGGGTATTTGACAAATAAGAGACAGAACTAGTCAGCAATGGCTTGTCCAAGACTAGCTAGCCCTGACAACATGTAATGGATTGCTAGTCGCAACACTACTTTTCCCAAATCCAAACAGGCGTATGGAATCTCTTCCATTGTATGGTCGTCGCACGTAAGGTGTTTAATGATTAGCTTGTAATTAACGTTTGCTCCATTGAGAAATATGTATCGATGAGCCGTGCTTCCTGGGATTAAATGCTGCATTTTCAGGATTTGCAGGCTTGAGGTGTTTATTATGCTACATTGCTACTGCTAACATCCACAATTTTCGTCTGTCAATAGATAGTTTTTGGGTCATCAGTATTCTTGTTCTAGACTCTTTGTTCTTTTTATGCATGCTGTGTGTTTCCTTTTTTATTGTTTGTCTGATAGCCTCTTTTTTTTTTTTTTTTTGTCAAATCACTAGATCTTGTATGAGCTCAATAAAGATGTCAACTCCATCCAAGCAGTTACAAGAGCATGTTGACAACTCTGAGCAACTTATGAAGGAAGACAGTGAGTCTGCCAGGCTGTTTATGTCTGATGAACCAATAGTAGCTGAAGTTGATGTGATACAGGCTCGGGCAACAAAAAGACATAAATCTTTCATCTGGTGGATGAAGACGTTGTTGTGGTGCATGTTTTCAATTGTGTTCCTTCTTATTTTTGTGAAATGGGGAGTCCCATTTTGTCTTGAAAAGGTATTTTCTATCCTTGTTGCTCCTCAACACTATCTTGTTTTCCTCTTTTGATCCCTCTTATCCATATACTTGTATAAATTTCTGTTCTTTTAGTTTGGGAGTAAATCCCTCTGTATTGTGCTTTTGCACTTACACGTTGGCATGAAACTTTTCTTGTTGAAAGGCAGATGTGAACATTCATGTACCGTGTTAGGCATGACCCCCAATGTTAGACATGGCAGCCTTAGATGACCTAAAATGCTGAAAAGCCCATTCTTTTAGAGTTAAGGGGTTTTTGGAACAGGGAAGCTGGCAAAGCTGGAATTGGGGATCTGTTGTCAGATCACAAAGGCACCACTGTGGCAGCTTTCTCGGGTCCTGCCCAAGCTATCTGCGCGATTCATGCGACTGCCTTGGCCTTGGGGGAATCTCTTAGGATTGCATAGTCCAAGTTCATGCATCTCCCCTTAACAACAGTACTTGATAATATGATGGTTCTTAACACGGCCATTGGATCCTTATTTAGCAGGCTAAACATTTCGTTTGCCCCTTTGGAGCCAATGGTCCTATTGCTATTTATGCTAGCTGGGGTTTCCCACTTCTTTTTGTTGTTCGGAAACGCCGTATCCTTAATTTAATTTAATGCAATTTCTTTATTTCCTATGAAAAAACAAAACAAGTATTCAGAGAATTACATTATGTATTTCATCATTGGTTCTATGGGGCGCCTCCCCGCGTGGCGGTGTTCGTTTGGTTGGTTGGCCTTATGGTTGACAACTTGCGGAGAAGAGGAATGATTCTTCCAGCCCAAGGTTGAGGTCATCATTAGTAGAATTGCTGGAATCTTAGAGATTTGGACCTAATGGGGTGGTTGGTGTTCATTGTGTGAGGGTGCTGTATTCTTTGCTCCTTTTGTGAGCCTTCTAATAAATTTTTTGTCAACTTTCAAAAAAAAAAAAGAAGTAAATGAGGATTGCTCACTCCACACACCCCTCTACATGGGCATCTGGTTGGAGTTGTTTTCGCCGGCTGGCCTAGTTGCAGTTAGCTGGATCTCCTAGTCCTGCTGAAGTTCTTTGACTTATTTTTTTTTTTCTGAAGGAGCAAATTCTTTTCATCTGTTAAAGAAATCCAAACATCAACCCTTGTTTACAATTCCCTTGTTTATGATTACCTTTTAAAAAAAAATGTGTACCATCAACAATTGATTGCCTATTGTTATTAATGGTGTTGCTACAACACAAGTTTAAAAAAAAAAAAATGTAAATAGTTATAACCTGCAACCCTGTATTGAGCATGGTCATTTACTTTTAAATAATGTTAGCAACCTCCAAATTCTAAGGCACAATGAGACTCCATGGGAATTGGGAAGTCATGATTTCTTCCTTGCAGTGGTTGTTGCTTGCCTGGGCTTATCCCTTCATCTGCTGATGCAGCACATTGCTGGTTTTGAGCAAGTGAAACATGCAACTCAGAAACAGATGTACATGCCTCCATTGTTTGATGTAGACACGAACTGAAATACCACGATCCCTTGATGCAGGATGCTGACGCTTTCATGTATATGATGATTTAAACATATTATCTTATACGAGGTCAGATCCAATACAAAGCTTTGTATGTTAAGCTTGACATACAAGATGCATCCAAAAAAATGTAAATAGTTATAACCTGCAACCCTGTATTGAGCATGGTCATTTACTTTTAAATAATGTTAGCAACCTCCAAATTCTAAGGCACAATGAGACTCCATGGGAATTGGGAAGTCATGATTTCTTCCTTGCAGTGGTTGTTGCTTGCCTGGGCTTATCCCTTCATCTGCTGATGCAGCACATTGCTGGTTTTGAGCAAGTGAAACATGCAACTCAGAAACAGATGTACATGCCTCCATTGTTTGATGTAGACACGAACTGAAATACCACGATCCCTTGATGCAGGATGCTGACGCTTTCATGTATATGATGATTTAAACATATTATCTTATACGAGGTCAGATCCAATACAAAGCTTTGTATGTTAAGCTTGACATACAAGATGCATCCAAATGCATGTAAGTACGGCTAAGTGTGTCTAAGTTCATCCAAGTGCATCGCGCTTAACTTAGGCACACTTGGACACACTTATATGCACTTTTAGATGAACTAAGATGCATTTTGTACCGTAGCTTAACATACAAGGCTTTGTATTGGACCCAGCCTCATCACTACATAATATTTCATAAAAGCATAAGATTTAAAACATGCATTCATCAAATAGGCAGTATGAAACACATTTAGATTAACAGAGATGCATTAAAACACGGAAAACAGTATCATAACACCAAAAGCAAGTAAAAAGAGAGGTTGCTTTTGTTAGCGTCATGTCCATGTGCATCTGGTAGGGGAGTTCTTTATTACACGGAGTGTCCTTGTAACATAGCGATACATGATATGAAATTGCATTCCTCTAGCATTTATTGATGTCTTTTTGTGAGTGCTTGACCCTTTTTTCTCCTGCTGTAGATTCTAATGCCAATCATGCGATGGGAAGCAACTGCATTTGGACGGCCTGCTCTTGCTCTTATACTTGTTGCCTCTTTGGCCTTGTTTCCTGTGATCTTGGTTCCTTCTGGACCCTCCATGTGGTTGGCAGGAATGATTTTTGGGTATGGTCTTGGATTCGTGATAATCATGGTTGGGACTACCATTGGCATGGCATTGCCATATTTAATTGGGTTACTGTTTCGTGACCATATTCATGTGAGGCCTCTCTGCTTTTCAACTGCAACATTAATGTAGTTTGAACAGTGATTGTCATTTGTTGCTGATTTCCTCTCTTATTTTCTTCTTGTCACATTTGCATTTCAGAGATGGTTGAATAGATGGCCCCGGAAAGCTGATGTAATTAGGCTGGCTGGAGAAGGAAGCTGGTTCCATCAGTTTCAAGTGGTGGCACTCTTCCGAGTGTCACCATTTCCCTACACAATTTTTAACTATGCTATAGTGGTAACAAACATGAAATTTGTACCATACATGTGCGGGTCAATTGCCGGAATGGTGCCGGAAGCTTTTATCTACATCTACAGGTCAGTAGTCACTGAATTTCAAATGATGATATTCACTGTTTTTCTGATTCAGCGACAAATTAAAATAGACAAGCTCTGGAGTTTTTCATAGATAGGCAATGGTCCATGTGACCAGGAAACCCCTCTTTTTATTTTTATTTTTAATTTTTTTCTCTTGAGACCGAATCTTAGTATGTTTTATTTCCTTGCTGCTACTGATGTTGAAGGTTTTTTTTATTTTATTTTTTTTAATTTTTATTTTTTTTATTTTTTACGCATGCTACAGATGTTGTATTTTGTATTTATATCCAAAGATCAGTTATGAAAACAATAAAAAAAAAAGAACTTTTTTTCTTCTTCCTATGACTGTAATGATTTTTCAAGTTACTACAAGCCTCTCTTCTGAAAACCACTAATTGCATTTGAGCAACATTTGAGTAAGCACTTAAATGTCTTCAAGTTACATGTGAAAGTGATTTGGCGGAATATCCCGACCCTTGAATATGTGCAAACTGCTGTTTCTTGTACTGTGATTTGGTGGAGTATCTCTAAGGCGTCTCTCTTTCTTGTACTGTGATGCAGCGGGCGGTTGATTAGGACGTTGGCAGACGTGAAATATGGAACATATCGCATGACAACTTTGGAGATAGTATACAACATCATCTCCTTCATCGTCGCCATCATTACTATAGTTGCCTTCACTCTCTATGCCAAGAGAGCTCTAAGGGACCTTGAGAAGCGGGAGAGCCACGGAGATGAAGAAAACGCCAGGCATGGTGGTTTTGAGATGGAGAAGCGTCCAGTTGAAAAACCCAAACAGTTGGGTGTCTCATCTCTCCCTCCATAATGTGTGAATGTTGAGAGAACACTGAAGCTGATAAAAGATGAGATTAATCTGTATGATTATGTGGGAAAAAAGAGAGAAATGAAATGAGTGGGGTGAGAATACAATCAATTTCAGGAAAATGAAAAACTGGGAACATGGGCACTGGATGCTGTGACCATCCCGTAGGGCCCAACCCTATGTATAGTTCAAAGGCAAATCAGTAGGCATGAGTGACCAAAAAAAGGATATTATTGTGAAAAAAAAAAAATACATGAATGAAAGCAATGCTTTTTTATTAGTTAAATGCAAGAGAAAAAGATCAGCAAGTAGAGGATGGTAGATACCATATTTATGGAATTAGAAGAGATTGAAACATTTATGATTCGACATTATTTTGGTAAATTACAATTAGAGGGAAAAAAAAGGTTTTGGTAAAGGATTGTATTTCCATACTGTGGACCCACCATAAATAATGGTGGGCAGAATCAAAATAGGTGTTTTAAGATTTGAATTTTGCAATGGTTGTAAGATTCCTAGTGTCTTTTAGCAGTGAGAAATAACAAGTTTCTCGCAGTGTGCAATGAAGCCTACTCTAAAGTTTTCTTCGTCCATTCCACTACCCATCTATACAAGAGCTAAGAGCCTAAGACCTATTCAAAAGAAGAAACAGAAAATATTTTCTTTTCGTCTCACTCACAATATCTATTCAATGCAAGATTCTGTTCCAACCTGAGGGTCTGAACAGCTATAGAGAGGCAATTTAATATTTGGAGCTGCAAGTCATTTACAGCTTCATGTTGATGTAACCGGTTTTCGAATGATGTGATATAGCCCTTGCAGAATGTCTTCTTTAATCATATCATCCAAATCAAATTTCAAAACTGAAATGTCAATAACCATAACACCAAGGGCCTATTTGGGTACCACTTAAAGTTCACCTCGTTTTAGTCGATGATAATTATGTACTAACTAAAACGAGATTAACACATTTTTAAGTTGCACCCGAACAGGTCCTGAATAATCTGCATCGGAAAGATCGGAAGTTGGATGAAGGACTGTTGTATTTAAAGCTGCTGTAATTAGTCCTAGAGCCGAATCATTTGCAAATTGTAATTCTGTTGTATTTAAAGCTGCTGTAATTATTCATAGAGCCGAATCATTTGCAAATTCTAATTCTTAATTGGAAACTGGATGCCTTGCTCAGAACACAAACATCCCAAGGAGATGGTGGGAATTGGCTGTTGAATTAAAGTGGAAAGGTAACTATAATCGTGGACAGCTGTATTAAATGTTAGCCATATTAATAGTCAAGTCCATGTACTTTGGAAAAGCTTGTATGCCAAAGCATGACCGGCTCGCCTGTACCCAGTAGAAGAGAAGAAGAAAATCCCTCGATGGTCATGGATATGAATGATCGATGTTTATTCACATGCCTCAAATATTAGGAAACCTGGGGTTTGGTAAATGATATTGAAGCTGCAATCTTGATTAAGCACTAGTGTGCCACCTGTGAGGCCAAAGGTCAATTGATCTATACCTCTCATGGTGAAAGTGCATCGTTTAGGGCCCGTTTGGATACCACCATATAAATTACTTTTTCTACTTACAACAGTAGATAAGTTTGGTTTCCGACTAGTTATAAGTAATTTTTTTCTTAAAATTACTTCATTGCTTCAATTAATTCTTTTAGCTTTTCTACTTTTCATGAGTTGCTGAAGAGAAGTATCCGGAAAGATGTAAGAAAGGAGAAGCTGATGAGTATGTTGTTTACCAAACATACTTATTTGCTTAATAAGTTGAAACCAAGATAAGTTACTTGAGGCATAAGTAGCTTATCTTTAAGTAACTTATGATTCAAACGCCCACTTAGTGAAACAACGAGACAAGTGACATTGGTTTCCTTCTTTAGATTCAAGAGAATCATGTTCACTGCAGCAATTCAAATAATCACCATGTATCCTTTCTGTGACACTCACTGAAAAATTATCTATGCAAAGATACATAGAGCAAAACATTGTCAGTAGATCCTAACTGCATCAAGTATGCCTACAAACCTGGCGACGTTGCGTTTGCAGTGTCAATGTAAAAGGAGAAATAAGCCCTGATTATTGCAAAGATCAGATTCATATTATTGAGGAAACAATGGTTGCATCAGATCCTATATGAGCTGTTTCACCGATAACCGAAAGCATCTTGTGGAGAATAAACTTGAATCTTGATACAGTTAAGTGCTGGGAGCAGTAGGGGAAATTAGGTAGGTAGAAGTTTATGGAACTTTCAAGCATTTCAGAGTGGAATTTCTATTCGGTTTTGATGGAAATGCCAAATTAAAACAATCTACACTAGTGAGATCTAGCCCTATAGATAGGGATTGACTTTGGAGCTAGACAGGTTGTAACATGTTTGATGTTGGCCAATCCTGTTCCAAAACTCAGGCAGTCCACAATCATAGAAACAAATGGGTCCCCTAGAAAACTTTAACAAGTTCTTTTAACTTTCAATTTGTATCAGAATCTGTGCCCAGCTGATGTTGGACGGCGCCAGTTCTTGATCCAGCACATCTACAAGGCGTGACCCATGTGATGGATGGTTATGATCTTGCCCCTCAAACAGATACCACATTTAGAGGAGCTACCATATACATGCACATGGAATTAGCAAACCCCAGCATATTTAAATTATAGAGCATTAATTGCCTTCATTCAAGTTAAAAGAGGGTCAAACTAGTGCTAGATTATCTCAACCATGTGCAACATTCACATTGAAGGTAATCAGTCTTTTGAAGCCCAATTTAAAGAGTTATGTACAATCTGAAACAAAGGTGAGGCTATGGCTTCATAATAACCCACAACTATTGTCACAGAATGGCACCTGAGCAATTTACAACCACAATCAAGGATGATGACAATGATTGGTATACTACCGTTATATTAAGTTTATACAGAGGATATGGTCCTTGACTGATAGGATTCATATAGGTGAACCCAATTAGTTGGGATAAGGCTTAGGTGATAATGATATTTTACAAAGAAACAGGATAGCAAGAGAGAGTAGAACTTCCTGAAAGGTTTCCTTTTATATCTGAAACCATAAATTTACTCCTGAAATGAACATGTAGAAAATTTTCAATTAAAGAGCAGCAAACAGAACCAATTTAAAGAAAAAAAGGTGAAGAGAAACTGAGTAGACTTTTCAAAAGAGCCAGGACTTACACAGTCAAAGTGGGAAAGGAGAAATACATAAATCATGACTTGGACACTCCCTCTCAATGCGACCAATCTCAGTCACATCAGATCTTAATCAGTTGCACAATTTTGAACTCATGAAAAATTAGGCATCCCCTCGTGAAGAAAATGATGCAAAACAAAGTCAATTCCACTCTGAAGCTGCAATAACAAAATGTGTAAGGCTATGCTTGGATGCATGAGCAAAATGAATCGTGAAATCAATTGTGGATTCAACTGTCAGCATTCAGTTTAATTAGGTAGCAAAAAATATCGCACTCTTTCTACCAGGGAGCCATGGGTAGGAACCCAATTAGTTAGTGGCCCTTAAATTGCAGTTACCTACCCTATCATGTTCAATTTGAAAGTAACATAACTGCACTAATGATTCCAACTCAATTTGATAGCACATCCAAACACACCCAAGACTAACATAACTATGCAAGCTTCGATAGTGGCCCTTAAATTGCAGTTACCTACCCTATCATGTTCAATTTGAAAGTAACATAACTGCACTAATAATTCCAATTCAATTTGATAGCCCATCCAAACACACCCAAGACCAACATAATTATGAAACCTTCGATAAAGCAAGTTACGAGTAAAAACACACAATAGAATACCTCTCTGTAAGATAGAGAACCATTGACTGATGAACATTGTTTCTGGAAACCTCATAGTTGCTTTTTTATAGATATCAAATGATCGTGTGACACATTCTCATTTTTCTTGCCCTCAGATCCACCTTCACTGGACACCTATGAACATATCAATCCTTTTCTCTGACATATCTCAAATCCAATATCTAAGGCTGCAAGCTATAGTTGGATGAATCTCCAAAACAAGGTGCTGCTTCTGCTTTGGAATCACACTATCCTAGATGCTTCCAGCCCTAAAACATCTTATTGACAAACAGTTTCTTGATTGACCAAGTCCTAGAAGTTTTCAGTCCCCAAATAATAAACGAGCGATGATTTGACGAGCGAAAAAATCTCATTTATCTAAAACAATGCCTGTAAATTGAAGTTTTAGGTAAGAAAAAAACAATAGGAGTGATGATTTGATTATCTGATCAGAAATCAATTTAAACTGAAAGAAAAACAGCAACACCATTAAAGGAGGAAAGGATCACAAGAAGTCCAACAAAGAAATGGAAGAGTGGACTATTCCAGATTGTGAAAAATGTATCTTCTTTCTTTGAATTATATAGGATTGTTCTAGAAATGACTTGGGAATTTTCCTTGTATGCTGGAATGAATCGATCTTTAACTTTCTCTTGTCGGTATCCAACTTCAATCTACAGGCAATAGCCCAGAGACCTTTGTCCCACTAACAACTTTTCAATCCCCTTCAATATGATCCAAGGCAGATACAAAAGATGATAATTTGTCTTCTACTCCCATTTCTCATATTCATATGTTGACAGTCTTCAGGCCCTCTTTCAAACCATTACAACACCGTCATCGACCCATAGAAGAAAAATGCCCAACAGTATAATGCACAGACAGATAATTCGTCCCACAATGAAATAAAACTCCTGCTCACACTTTTGCAAACAAGAAAGCCAATACAAAGCAATTGGCTCTATGAATTTGAAAACCGCCGAATTTGGTAATCGATGTTATCAAATTGAAGAGCCTATAGCTGTTCGAACTTCAACTCCTCATGGCTATTGCAGAAAAACATAGAGAAACTCCAACCATATGTTCTTACTCTGATATATGATAACTTTCAAAATTTCAATTCCTTCCCATGAAATTCTCGAGTACTCTTTCTACTCAACAACACCCAATACCCAATTTCCATCACTGATATTACCCATTTTGCATAACTTTAAAATCAATATCAATACAAAAGAATGTCCTAATTCATAAACCCGTAATTCGAAAACCGCCAAATACGATTCAGCAACGCCATCAAATCCAACAATTCAGAAAGCTTGAAGAATCTACATTCCTCACAACCATCAGAATTAAAACAAACCAAAATTCAAAGCTTGCATCTCATCGGGTTGCAAAAATCAGACACCTATATATGTACATTGCATTCTCTGGAATAAAAATCATTCTTCTCAATGAACACTTTCAATAACCCATAACCAAATTCAGGGCTATTAGGGTCAGTTGGCTGAGATGCGATTGGAGAATCTGATGGAATGGGCTGCCTAAAACACAGACAACAACCCTTACCAGGATCAGCAGATGATGGTGATCTTCTACTTCTGTATAGCTTCTTGCATTTCCTGAAAGGAAACAGAACCACCATACCTGCCTTTTTAATCTTTTTCTTATATCCTTTCTGCTTCTTCCCATCCTCACTTCCAATGGGCACTCCATCTTCACCACCAAGATTGGATTTTTCCTTACCAGACATGATAAAAACGAATAGAAATAGAAATTGCTCAAACCCCCAAAAAAAAAAAAAAAAAACCCAAATTCGAAAACTTGGATTGGATTAGAATCCGTTCCAATCTTAGCTATTTTCTCGCCAGGTTCTGAGAAAGGAAAGGATTAGAGGAGATGAAATTTATGTTTTTTCACGTAATTTTTTTTTTCTTTTTCCGGAGTGTTGCAAAGGGACGCAAGTTTCTCGCAGCACCTGTGGCAGAGAGTTCCAGCCACATAAAGCTTTGTGGGGCCCACCGAGATGTCCGTGTGAAATCCACTACATCCATCAGTTTCTTCACGTCATAATAACGATGAGATTTTAAAAAACGAGGCAGATACCAGACCCAAGAGGGCCACACCTCAAGAAACAGTCGATGGAAATGCCCACACCCTGACGTTTATATGAAATCCAAGCCGTTCGTTGGGTTATTAGAGATATATGGAAAAACACAATTGTCAGCTTGACTCTTATCATGACACGAGCTGATGAACGGATGGGATTTCACATGGACGATGAGTGGGCCAAGGGGCTTTGGATCGCAAGAAACTCGCGTTGTTCCTAAAAGGCCCGTACACCTGACACGTGTCAGTATTCTTGTGAACCAGAAGAGTGGAATCGAGAAGCTGCTTTTCATGTTCTTTATACCATGCGTGTAAGTAAATCATTTAATGGTTCCTGGGCTCCTTCTTACTCAGTGCCTCAATTTCTCCAGCGGCTCGCATTAATATGTAGGCTAAAAAAGTTTAGGATGATCTAAAATTTAAGTGGGCCACAAAACATAAAATAAGTGGGAATGAGACTCCCACCAATGAAATCTTTTAGATGAACACATAAATAATGTAGGGAGAGGGCTTCTTGTTGTTAAAGGGTGAGGATCACCCACATTCCTATTATTAGTGGACCGAAAAATGACAATTTTCGCATGGATGGACCAAAAGAAAGTGGACCATAAATCGGCCATAATTTTTTTTTATCCAGGAGTAATGAGATGCACATGGATTCCTACTGAAATTTCGTTTCGGAAGAACGTGCGATTACAACAGAAAAAAAAAAGAATTTTAGAAAAAATGTTATTTTTAGTAATTCCGATTTTAGTGTGTTTCCTTCTTTTTAGAGTTTTGTTTTATTTAAGAGTTTTAATTTTGCAGAATAATGATTTTTAGAAAGACTTTACTTAATAGTAGTCTTTAATTAGGATTTTACTATTTTTAGTAACTTTCTATTTCAAAAAGCTTATTATTTTTAGTAAGTATAAATTAGGATTTGTTTATAGTTATATAGGTTTGTTAAAATTCATTTTTAAATGGATCTTGCTTATTATCTATAAAACTTGGATTTTTACTTTATTTGCTCGTGGATTCGAATGTTCCTTCATTGATTCAAAGAAGATTGGTTAAGGATTCCTAGTAATTCTATAGATTCGGAATAGTTATCATGTGAGAGAGAGACGATGTTTGATCTCACCTCGTTTACACCTGCGCTAAATCGGTATCAGAGCAAGGAAGATCCTTAGATCGGCATCTATCTGTGAAGGCTACGACAAAAATTCTATAGACAGTGACCCAGGGATCCATTCTCTCAAAGTGGCAGCTTTTGGGGCGACGCTTGAGACACTTCAACGGAAGAATCATCAAATTATGAAAGGGCTGCAAGCTATATTTAACCGCAAAGAAGAGACCGTAATACCACCCCACATTCAGGGCAATATTCAGACTCCATTAATGGTTGTACAACATCATCGTGCTGTTCGCAGTGCGATCCCGGTAGAAGTTCACAGAAACATGATTGTTTATGGCGGACAAGTCAATACTATAGGGAGGCGATGGATCTTCTTAGCTACAGCAGCTAGAGTCGTATCGATGACTGACTTGTTGAAGCCGAACGCTTCTTCAACTACGTGTAGATGCTTGAGGAGAAGAAGGCTTAGTACGTAGTATTGAAGTTGAAAGGGGCCCTTTAGCTTAGTGGGCGCAACTCCGAGATCAACGAATGCGACAAATGAAAGTATCGATATGTTTATGGCCGTGGGTGAAACGATTGCTACTGGAACGATTTCGATACACGCGCCTCGTTTATGATTAGGTATTATCTCAACAACCCCATGACTTGCAACAGGAACCTTATTATTTTGAAACGGGATCGCAATAGACCCCAACCCCCAACAATAGTGCACTTGTCATACCTAAGGAAACAAAAATTTTACCCAACACTTTAAAGTGGAGGGGAAATCTTCTATTGTTAGTAAGTTTAGAACGGATGCCTGAAGCAGGGCCTACGGATGATGGACCTAAAAAACAATAAACATGTTTCATGTCAGATAATGTGAAGCCATCTTTTATTGAGACGCTTCCAACGCCCAGTCAAAAAGAAATTGTCGAGGACATTGAGTAGGCAGTCACCCAGATCCCTTCTGTAGATTTGGTGCTACCACAGGTTGATGAAGAAACCGTTGATCTGATTATTGCGGCTGGGATTTTTGAGGAAACACACCATGAACCTGGAAGCATTGATGCAAAGAATTCTCCAAGTTCTGCTCTTAAAGACTCTCCACCGCTAACAATTGAAGTTGATGATATCATGACGAATGTTCAGAAGTTTTCTGAAAAGCTTGAGGATGGTACTTGGACGCTTTTGAAATATCAATCATCAGCCATGATTCAACAATGGGCCGAAGTATTAGAGATTTCGTGTTACTTTTTGCACAAAAGGTGATCTTATAAACCCAGAGTATGCTTTGATAATTTCTATTGTGGAAGAATGGAAGGCGTTGCAGGACAATGAACAAGAAGGAGAACAAGGGAATAGCGGTTTAATTGATGAACCCTATCTCTTGTACAAAGAGGAGTAGAAGCTGAGAAACAATAGAAAGCGTTGACCCCCGAAGTCGCAAACGTGTCGTTCATCAAATTCGGAGCAAAACTCAAGGACTAGTTTATTTGAAGTGGAGGGGTCTGATGTAGGGAGAGGACCCCCTGATTAGAGCAGCACATGAGCTGAGCTTTGCCCTGCTCGAGCTTGGCTTGATCAATGAACACCTTAGCTTGAACTTGGCTTAGCTTGAGCATCGAGCTCAAAACAGCAGCTTGAGCTTGACTTGTTATCCAAGTCAAGCAAGCTTTGTTCGAGCTGAGTCGATCGAGCTCTTTCGAGCTGAGCTTTGTCTTTTTTTTTTTCTTCCTAGAAGTGTATAACCCAACCCGACCCACTGACTTGACCCCACCCACCCACCCACCCACCCTACTAACCTGACTCGTCCCGACCCACACCACCCTACTGACCTGACTCGACCCAACCTAGTCTCAATCCAACCCAATTTAGTCCCAAAAAGATCCCCAAATCAACCCCATTTTAAGATTTTTCATATTTTAAACAAATAAGAAAAAAATTCAGAAAACCTACCTGAGATTGAGAAGAATGAAGGTTGGGAGCCTAGGTGGGTGTGCGTCATGCGGGACTAAGTTGGACGTGCCATGCGGCTGAGTCTTTCGTTCACTTGGATGCAAGCCATGTGGCAATCGGGAGGAAGCCAGAAGGGGGAGAGAGAGAGAGAGAGAGAGAGAGAGAGAGAGAGAGAGAGAGAGGCCGGTTTGAGTTAAGAGATAGGAAGGAAAGAGAGGGAGGGGGAGATTTAAGATGAGGGGGAAAAGGAGAGGGCAAGGTGCGATGGGCTGGGTTGGGAAATAAAAATGAAAGGTGGTAGGGTTTTCGCTTTAAAAACTTTAAAAAAAAAAACTTTAAGATATATACTTTAAAAAACTTTAAAGCGAAAACCTTATCCAACCCTACCACCTTTCATTTTTATTTCCAAACCTAGCCCGCCACACCCTGCCCTCTCCTTTTCCCCCTTATATATATATATATATATATATATATATATATATATATATATATATAAGCGAGCCATGCTTTTATTGAGCCTTGAGCCAAGCTCACTCATGCTCGATCTTGGCTTGTTTTCAAACAAGCTTATTAATTCAAGCTTGAGCTTGATTGAATTGCCATACAAGTCAAGCCGAGTCGAGCTAAAATGAGCCAAGCTGAGCAAGCCTTTCGAGCGAGCTTGGCTTGTGTGAAGCTTTACCCCCGATCATAGACAAGGATGACCCACGTTTCTATCACACATGGATAGGAAAATGATGAAGGAAAAGTTGGCAAAAACGACAATTTTCGTATGGATGGACAAAAAGGTGGACCATAAATCGGCCATAACTTTTTATCCGAGAGGAGTTATGGGACTTACAACATATGAATTCTTACTGAAATTTCATTTCGAGATAAATCGACCCACTAAAGTGGGTTGCGTTCGTCCGTTTCATCAGAAAACGCACAGTTACATAAGAAAAACAAGATTTCAAGAAAAACTGTTATTTTTAGTAATTCCGATTTTATTGTGTTTACTTCTTTTTAGAATTTTGTTTTATTTAGTAGTTTCTAATTTTGCAGAATAATGAGTTTTAGAAGACTTTACTTAGTAGTAGTATTTAATTAGGATTTTACTATTTTTATTAATTTTCTATTTTGGAAAACTTACGATTTTTAGTAAGTACGAATTAGGGTGTTTTTGGAGTTATATAAGTGTGTTAAAATTCATTTTTAAGGGGATCTTACTTATTATCAATCAAACTTGAGATTTTACTCTATTTGCTTGTGAATTCGAAGAAGACTGGTTGAGGATTCTCAGTAGTTCAATGGATTCGAAATGGTTATCACGTGAGAGAGACGGTGTTTAATCTCACCACGTCTACGTTTGCGCCAATAAAAAATGAAGGGAAAGCACAAATATTTACTTGATTCAAAACTTTAGTAGGTTATAAGAAGTTTTTAATGGTGTGTGTTCTCATCCTATTATTTTCTTCCTTGTGGCTCGCTTAAGATTTTGAATTTGGAGATGAAGAAAATTTGAGGTGCCATAGGACTACTAGCAGTGGGCCTTTTATTCACAAGTTGGATCCCTTTTCCTTGTATGGCCCACTATTATGGATTGTGCTGGGAATGTCACTTAAGAAATTCTAGCATAGCTCAATGCTCATAAATGTTGTAAAAATTATCGTCACGTGATCAATATAAGCAAGGCCAAAATACAAAAGAAAATGGCCAAACAAAAGATTAGAATGGCTAAATCAAAACAAGAGATTGGATGCACATGGATTTATGTAGCTTGGGCGGTAATATAGAGCTTTTTCTTTCCCTACAACTAAAAGAAACAAAATACAAGGTTAATGTCTCTCCCACCCGCACAATGAATCCCCAAAAGATAAATTAATGAAAAAAATAATTCTAACCATGGCCCTTACTTTATATATGCCATTACAAGAGAGGCATATCATAGAGAAATTGGCTTCATATGCATACTAATGCATGTACATATGCATGAGAAGAAGAGATAGAGAGAGACGGGCAAAGGGCGTTAGGTCTCCTTTAGGAGACGTCAGTGTCTCACCGTCACAATAATATATATGAATGGTCTAGAGCGCAGCTTAAAAAATATTACATTGGTAATGAGATGAAGTAATTAAATACACGGGCCATCCGTCCATAGATTAGATGTGTGGGCTCTTCCTAGACAAGGTTTTTCTTTTTTTGTACTGTGTGCATTGTGCGTTGGGCTCTACCTGATTGATGGCAAGATGCAACGCTTATGGATTACTCGAGTTTTTCCCTGTGGCTAGGGCAAGAATGACAAAGTAATCCAATGTATTTTTATTTTCTAGAACAGTTTAATCAGGCCATCTTGCACATAAATTATGGAAACACCATTTTCTATTATAGGTTTTTGTAAATTTCAAAGCTATTTTCATTTTCCATGTCTCTTAAAAGCTTTTCCACTACTCCCTTTCATTTTTTAGGTTATAATTACACACACCCCACTGTTAGTCACACTGCAATGTTAGCCACCCCCACATGGGAATAGTTAACAAGACCTCCGTGTTGAAACAAGAGGAAATGACCCCTCGATGAATGTCATGTCTGCAAAATGAGAGGAAATGATCGTTCGACATATAAAATACTCTAAGGACATGCCATTAGGTAGTATGGAATTTTATTTGGTCCAGGCATTTGAAAACAGTACGAAAGATTAAATTAATTGAAGTATGACATATGGTCAAACACTGACAGGAGATCCAACATGATTTTTTATAAACTTCAAAATTCACTATATCTGTGGCCCCATGTTGATGCATATATATGTTTTATCCACATATATTCATGCAGGTGATCGTCATCAGTTGTGAAATCTGCGTGTAATCATTGTCGATTAACGTGATCAAGTGCACCTAACACAATTCTATACATTTAATCCCGCATGTTCCAAATATGCTCTAAGTAGCCCACAAGTGCAATCATATATAATCTTCAAGAACCCAAGTTATACCAACATGCCACATGCTCCAATGTGCAACATGTACCACTGTCAGCTTCAAACACCTCACATATGTGAATTACTACATGTGCCACTTGTTGCCATCTATTTTTAAGCATCTCGTGTGTGACGTGTAGTAACATACTACATGTGCCACCATCAATCCTTTAAGTAACCTCGTGGGACATCATGTGCTGATGTCCCGTACCTTTAAGCATCCGGCCAAAATTGTATGGGACCTACCTTAATGTATCTGTTCATCCACTCTGTCCATTCCTTCACTCAGATCATGCTAGGGTAGCGGCCCAAAAATGAGACAGATCCAATGCTACAGTAGACCACACTAGAGATGACTCTTACGTTTAAGTCCACTTGCATTTAATGCTTTGTGCAGTGCTTTTAATGCAACCAAGTCTATTAGAGCGTTAGATCTCACTTATTTTTGAGATCATATCCTATCATGATCTTAGAAAAGGAACGTATGGCGTGGATAAACAGATACATTAAGGTGGACCCAAACAGATATGGTCGGATGCTTAAAGGTCCGACCCGTCCGACCCCGCAATCCGCGTCCGAGCATGACATGGGACACCTGTATTTACAATTCATGTTCAGTGCATGCATATGTCACACCAGCCAGAAAGTCACCCTGGAGTTCAACTATGTCACCAACCACGCTCTCCTAACTCATGTTACTCATCCAAAGCTTGCTTAAAACCCTATCAAGGGTCAAAATGTCAGTTAACCCATGAATATTGCTGGATTGGATGGAAGCAATTTTGAGCTTTGCCACATTGATTGGATGGATCCAGGCTGAATGACACTTATAAAGAAGTGCGGCTTCGGCGGATCCCAGGATCCGCCTAGGTGCATGGGACCCTTGACTGTGGGGCCCTCTTTGATGTATGTGACTACATTCACATCGTCCTTCTGTATTGAGAACTCAGGGCATGATCCAAAAATGAAGCAATCCAAATCACAAATGGACAATAGTACAGGAAACAGGGAACAGTTGTAATTGACCATTAAAAACTTCTTGGGACCACAGAAGCTTTGGATCAAGATGATATTTGTGTGGTCTCTTCAACAGGTTAGATGACAAATAGACATTCTGGTGGACTCATGAAGCTTTTAATGGTGAGGATTCAATCAAGGCTGTTTCTTTAAGTGTGGTCCACTTAAGATTTGGGAATACTTCATTTTTTGGATCATGCCCTAAAATGAGCTTTGAAAATGGTTGGACATGTGTGGATTTAAGGCACCTAAATCAACATCAGCCCCACGGTGGGGGTCTCACCCACCTCGGGTGGATCAGGGGACTCACCTAATCTGCTCCCTTCAAACCTTCTACTTGCCTTCCCAAGTAATATATTTGGTCCACTCAAAAACAGGTAGGGCCCTAAAAAAACTGGATCCAAGTTTTTCGAAGCTATAGTCCTTTCAGCAAACTGTGGCCCACCAGACCAGTGAATCATCCTGATTCTTGGGTTAGGGCATCAATGCAGTGGTTCCTTTAATGATGGATGGATTAGATCTCAGACCCATTGTACCATGCTGACAAATACATCCCGTGTAAGTAAGCTGTATTGCACACGGATTCTTGTGGGAAAAGCAAACAAGAAGATAGTACTTGTATTTTTGAAGTCATCCATTGCACGCAATAATGGCACGAAACCCCAGCGATGGACAAAAAACCTAGTAGAAAATGCAGATTACCTTTCTCTTCTTCCATTTCCTATTTGATACTTGGGCAGAGATTGTACACTACACTTGCACCCAAGAAGTTGCACATGTGTCCTGCTTCTAAATCAAATAAACCGTTCAAAGTAATGAATGCATTATTTTATGTGTCCTAAAATCCAAAATCTGTTTTAATGGCCATTTCTAGCCTTTGATTAATGGACGTGATTGTACAATCGACACCATTGACTACATTTTATTTAACCGTCCATTAGATGTCTGCCAATCAGGCAGTTGGTATATTGGTTCAGCAAAACCTGTCGTTTGTGACACGTATAAAGTGGGAGAGAAGATTTGGACAGCTCAATTTGCGTTGCACTTATGAAAGAAGTACAAGAGCCTGCTAGAGTATCAGAGTCTATCTACTTCCGGATTGAAATAGCGACTCTGGTTCAAAAGCCTGAGAGAAAGAGCTGTCGTTATCTTCAAATCTTTCACCGATTTTGGAAAATCCACGATTGACGCGCGAACCTGAGATGAAAGTGATAACTCGCCTTTTTCGCCCGACTCGCTCTCTCTCTCAACTATTGCAGGACGCGGCTGTCGATGTCCCAGCGCCATGCATGCATGCAGAAATAAGATTTTGAATAGGCATGGATGGCCTTTAGGCCCAAACGGTTCAAATTTTGGGCCAAAGCCAAACAGGTTCAGTCCATTGACAACCCTAACACGGATTGCCTATGACACATTGTTGCAAACTTTTGTGGCTCCACCAATATTTCACTTTTTTCTTATCGTGTGGTCCACTTCAATTTTAGATCTATTTTATTTTTAAACTTATGTCCTAGTATGATTTGGCAAAATGAGTAGCGTGGATTTCTCACAAACATCACATCAGCCGACTTAGCTTCTGGCTTCTGATTGCAGAGACTTCCTTTAATAGATTCTCACAAGCAATCATTGTCCGGTATTGAAGGAGGTGCAAACAGACTTAGCTGTTGGATTTAGACACTTTTCAGTGTTTTCAGTTATCACGAAAGATTAGATATTGTAATCGGCTAAGGTAAAATGCTGGAGATTAGTTGACTTGAACTGCTCACATCTGCCATAGGGTTAACCACCATCTCTCGGGCCTCCCCTGGAGGATTCAACCTTAGAGGCCAACAGTAGACAGTTAAGCTTACAACTTTCATTGTATTGTGCTCTCCAAAGAATAACCCTTTGATTATATGGTCATTATATATAACCCATCATATTGAAAGCAAAAGAGCCAAATCATCACAGGTAGAAATGATTCAAAGAGGCTTTTTTAGTAATACTGAGACCCATCTTATAAAAAGTTTAATAATTGGGAAGATGTCCTAAATTCAAAGGATGGAGCTCCTACATATCTTGTTATGATGCTTACAGATGTATTCCAGCAAACTTCTTATGCTAGGTACGCTGGCAATGGATCGGCCAAGGCATGGATTTTGAATTGGTCGAGCAGGCCTTCAGTTAGCCCTATCTAAATTTTAATTTTGTGGGGCCCAGGCCCCACTCCCAGCCTTAATGTAGTTCACTCTTTCATTCAAGTATTGCATGGTGTTATCTTGCCTCGTATTGTTTCTATATACATAGCCTGAACAATTACACAAGTTCAATACTATTGTTTATGTTTGTATCAAGTAAAGTGGCTTATTTATGATAGATGGTTGTGTGAAATTTGAGGATACTGTTGTAAAATTCACAGCAGTGTTGGGAAAACCTGGCAGCGGAAGCTAATCAAACGAGCAAACCACCATGGCAATCACACAAGTAACAATCAAACACACATAAGAAGGCAATCCGAATTTAACATGGAAAAACCTCTTCACGGGTAAAAAAAAAAAAAAACCACGGCACAAAGCGATATCAATCCATTATGATATCAAAAGTTACAAGAGATGGAAAAAACAAAAACCGAATCGTAAGCCCACAAGAGAAACCACTAGCTATCCAAAGCTTATTCTCACATGAGACGGACAAGCACCGTACTTTTTCTCATACTAGAAAACCCCAAGCTTTTTCTCTTACCCTAGAACTCTTTCAATCCCCTCTAGGAAACCTGACCCTAATGGCAAAACTCCTAATCCCGCATTACACCCCTTTTATAGGTATAAAACTGAAATTAGAAGTCACTTGTGCAAAACCGCGCAAGAGACCAACTTGCACAAGGAAACCTGATGACTAGTCGGTGGCCCTTATTGTAGAAGATTTCAGGCGTCTGATTCCAACAAGCGGTTCCTAGGATCCATACTAGCATCAACCTAGGGGAATTCAATTTTAGAATGTGTATCTTAATCGACCATCATGCTAGCTGTTGAAGGTTGCACCTCAGTCTTTTGCCTCTACACTTACTTTTGTAGGTTCTTCAATGGGAAGAGAGACGTCCGTATCAAGTGTATAGAGTTGGGTGATAAACAACCTCTTGATCTAAAAGCTCGAGCTCTTAGAGAAAGTAGTGATTTGACATGATATTAGAGTGGAAGGTCTTGTGTTCGAATCCCGAAAGTAGCAAATATGCCACCAGTAATATGTTCTCTCACGGGGGGCCGTTTATGGTGTGAGTTGTGATTATCCCTCCACCTGGGTGTGAGCTATGAGCATCCCTCCACCCTTGCCCAATACGTTCTCGTGCGGAGTTCCACCTCACACGTGCGGGGAAATGTTGGAGTCCCTTGATATACATTGATACGTCATCCTCTAACAGCTTGAGCTTTTAGAGAAAGTGGTTGTTTGACATTAGGGACCGAATGAACTATATAAAGGTAAAGTGGTTGTGTGAAGAATCCACTCATTGTAGAACTCTTCTGTTTGCCTACGACTCCTCAATCCCACACGTCCTAGGAGAGAATTTATGTTCTTCAATACAACTCTGTCCAAAGTTGTATATAGTACTTCATGCTTATAAAACAGTATACACCCATTAATTGTATAGGTCTCATCACCTTGGTGATCATGTGATCAATTCAAATCAGTCATTATACTGCCAGATAAAATTATGCCATACATAGCCCACATTTCCAATAGATACTTCACTCTGCAACCTTGCAACTGTCCAATATGAAAATGAGGTAACAGCAGGCTCATGAGACAGGATTCCTCTACAAGTCCTGGAAAAGCTCATCCTACAATGGCTGCGCATGGCCCACCATGGCATTCAACCTGTCCAACAAATAGTGGACGCCTCGGAAATCAGGCTGATTTAATTATCACATGGGCCAGCATGTCCATTTGGAGGTTTTTGATTGGCGGCTGTCAATTGTTTTGCATGTAAGCCAACTTTTGTGCCACTCATAACCATGGTGGGGATCATTTAATGCAAAGATTTGATGAAATGGATTCAGATTTGGTAGTGGCTCCTCCAGTAACGACTTTGGTTGGTGTGGGAAAAGTGGAAGCTCCACCACTGTGTATGTCTTTTATCTACAGTACTGTCCATCAATTTTGCTGGCTCATTTTTAGAGCATGAGAGAAAAATGAGCTAGTAAAATGGATGGAAGAAATGGATAAAACACATACATTGCTGGGGCTCACAGAGCTTTTTCAGCACAGACATTCGCCCAGGAGGTCTCACTACCAAACCGAGTCCTAGATGAAATACAGTCATGCAGCATAAGCAATATCATATAAGTGAACGATCAGGTAAATAAGTTTTACACATAGATGGATAATTTATACATCTAACTTATTCTATAAAGATGCAGAGGAACCAGACTACTCTCAGTTCCCTTTGTGGTTAGTTGAACTCACCACAGGGACATGGTGGCAGATAGCGACCACTGCATTTTCTATCTCAACTGTCTGCTATATATTATGGCCCTTGGAGGAACTCTCCCATCCACATTTTGGACCACTGAACTTTGGGCCCACTGATAAAAATTGAAATCGCCAGCAAGTGGTATTTCTCTGATGCAGCTCCATCCTCGGTGTTCACGTCTGAAACGCCTGTGTGGTGATCAGGACTGATGCTGTGTTAGTTAGTCCATCAAAGGATGGTCAATAGGCCATAAAATTGCTTTGGGATGGCCCATGCAGCCCTGCCAACTGGTTCCACCCTGAACGTTCCTTAATCAAAGAGAGGCGAGGGCTACACCTGTAATCCAAATTTAGTCATTTGGTCATCTTTTTCCTAACCGTCCATTTTTCTTATCCATGTGTGGCCCACTTAATGTCGTCTAGCTCCTCCTCCTGATGACCGACGTGGATCCCACAAAAGCAGACCACGTGGGCTCATGGCGATTCACACCCAAGAAAATCTGAGACTTAGTCTATTAGAGATGAACTGAAAAGGTGTAGAGATGTTCAAGGGGCAAGAGACCTGAAAAGAAGGCTGGTTGTTGGTTTTATAGAAGAAAAATTATCACATACAGCCCAGCGGCTGTACGTGGACTTCTACATGCAGTCATTTCTTTCACGCCAACATGTGAAATGTGTATAATATCTGATCCTTTCAAAATGTGGACCACTATATGATAATCAGTCGATGTGAATTTGGTGAACCACATCAGTAACAATGAGTCATACAATCAGCTGTCTGGCGATGTTCCCTCCAAGTGATCATCTCTGATAGACTGAGTCAGTGACTGAACCTATAACACGTTGGTGGTATAGAAATGGGTGCATTGAAAGTTGGCCTACAGCCACGGACCAAACCTATAATACATACGAGGTGAGATGTATCTGTTTTGGAAGATAATCATTCCATGCATGGAACCATACATTCCAATGTAGCATGCATGTGATATCATATCAATGGCTTAGATCATTTAAACATAGCATATGCAATCTAAGGGGGCGTTTGGATCCTAAGTTACTTAAGCTACTTATGCCACTAGTAGCTTATTTTGATTTCTACTTATTCAACCGATAAGCATGGTAAACAACCTAGGAAAGCATGTTTGATTTCCATCATAATAAATATTTATCTCTCATGCCTATTTGGTCCCCCCACATCCACGGTCCATCATGTGGGCTAAACTTTGATGTAGACCGTTCATTGTGTGAGCCTCACCTTTGATGTGGGTCATCTATCATGCAAGGCACACCTTAGATGTAGGCAGGGGCTGACCTTTAATGTGCATTGTCCGTTGTGTAGGCTCACCTTTGATGCTGATCATCTATCATGTGGGATCTACCATCAATGTCATTCTCCGTAATGTAGAGCGGAATAGGTGTTCCTGTGGGATAGCTTAGTGGGTGTTACCCTTGTAGTGTGGCCCATGTGGATGATATTTTGTATATCCATACCGTCCATCCTCTTCTCCAACCCATTTGAGGATGGAATTCCAAAAATTATGCAGATCCAAATCTCAGGTGGACCATGCCACTGAAAACAGTGGTGATTGAGTTCTCCACCATTAAATATTCCAAAGAGCCCCATCTTAAGGTTTTAGTACTGTTTATTTGCAATCAACCTGATAATGTCAAGAAGATCTTGATGAAGGGAAAATATAATTAGATTGATTCAAAACTTTTGTCACTCATAAAAAGTTTTTAATAATTATTCATCACTGTTTCTAGTGGTATGGTCCACCTGAGATATGGATCTTCCTAGGGTTTGGTATCATGCCCTACAATATGATGGGAAAACAGAAGGATGGCATGGTTATATAAAAAAAATACATCAAGATGGCCCCCATAAGTTGTTCCCCCTGGTAATAGTTAATCCGCTCCCCCATTATGCAGGGCCCTCAATATCCACCACTCATGATGGCATCCAAATAGGTTGACAGCCTGGAGAAATTTTTTGCCACACCCCACGTTAGCTACGCCGGGTGTAGCAATGACCCCACCATGATGTATGTGTTGTATATATCCACGTTGTCCATTCATTTGGCGAGATCATTTTAGGGCATGACACAAAAAATGAGGCAGATTCAAAGCTCATGTGTACCAAGCACAGAAAATAGTAGGGATTGAATGCAAACCATTAAAGACTTCTTGGGGGCCGCTTGAGCTTCAGATCTACCTCGTTTTTGGTCCCATGCCCTAAAATGATCTTGCCAAATGGATGGACAGTGTGGATGCAACACATGCATCATGGTGAGATCATTGATACACGTGGCATAGCTAGCGTAGGTAATGTGTGGGTATAGCAAAAAATTTCACGCCCTCATACTACCAAAGTGAATTTGTGGCCCGCCAATACTAGGGCTAGGATTGTTCAAAAAACCGACCAAATTGATATCGACCAAATTAGACCGGATCGGTCGGTTTCGATTGGTTTTTTATTCTCTTTTGGGTCAGTTCAGGTTTTGATATTAAAAACCAAAAATATCGGTTCGATTGTCCGTTTGTGAAAATTATAAATCGCTTTCAACTGAATCGAACCGACTATATATATATATATATATATATATATATATATATATATATATATATATATATATATATATATATATATGAATTATCTTTATTATGTATATGTTACTCCTACCGTATGGCCTATCTTGATAATATCTTCTATATCCACGTTGTCCAGTTTAGGATATGTTCCAAAAAATTAATCAAATCCAAATTTCAAGTGGACCACACCACAAGAAACAGTGTTGATTGAGTGCTCGCCATTAAAAATATTACAGGCCCCCTTGAAGAAGATTTGGAATGTGTATTTGCCATCCAACCCATTGATAAGGTCTAACAGACTTGGATGAAGGGAAAAGTCAAATTTCACTTTCAATTATAGCCTACAATTATAAAAAGTTTTAATGGTCATTCACTAGTTTTTACATTGGTGTGGTCCACCAAAGGTATAGATCTTTTTAATTTTTTTAACGTTGTCATGAAATCGACAAAACTGAGCCGATCATAATTTATCCAGTTTGATTCAGTTAGTGAGATTTCATCGATTCGATTCAGTTGGGTATCGCCCCTCAAAACTAAACTGACTGAAACGTGCATAGCCATAACTAGGGCCACTTAGATAAGTGAAAGAGTTTTTGCATCGATGATAGGGCCCACCCTGGATACGCCTTCGTAAGGTCTTTTTTCCAATAAAGATTTTGCTATAGACATTGGAAAATGGAATTGATCGAATATTAAACATTGATTAATTTTTATTTTCTATGTTGTAGATCGAATGGCTAGGATCGCTTGTGGCAACTTGCACTTTGCCCATGGTCTGGTACTGGTAGTTTCCACCGATGACATGGCTCGAGCTTAGGCTGGCCCACTTATCAAGCAGGCCCCTTGAGTTAAAATAATGAACCAATAAAAGAATTTACAAATGGTTCACATTCAAACTGTACAAAACGCCACCTAAAGAATGGACCATCCATTATCTCGGCCCATGTTAATATGGGTGGCCCATCATGTGGGGCGCAACTTCAATGTGGACCGTCTATCATGTGGGCCCTATCTTCAATGTGGACAGTCGTCATGTGAGGCCTCCTTTGATATATATGGACGGTGTGAGAGAGGTATAAAAGTGAAATTAAAATTAAAAAAAAAAAAAAAAAACCTTTAATGGCTTTGAAGCTAAAAAGTAACTTATCTTGTGGAATCCAAAAAAGGCTTTAAAAGACAAACGGTACGGTACAACGGGGCCTAGCTTCGTATGAATATCTTTATTGTATGAATAGCTTTGCATGAATATCTTAAACATCTAAAAACTCCAAAAAGTTGGACTCAAGACCCACCAGGTTTACTAAAAAACTATGGAGAAACTCAATTTGAGCATGACTCGGTCAAGACCTGAGAAACTCCAATATATTTGAAAAGGCTTAGCAAAACTCTACAAGACACTGAAAAACAACTAACAAAACTCTACTCCACTTGGCAGAAGTCGACACCGTTTATATATTATTTATACTTTCAAATACTTGGTGATACTAAAAAAACTCGGGGAAAAAAATACCAGTTTTCTAGAAACTCACCTTGAGATTTTGTGTCAATTCAACTCAACCAGGTTTTGAGTCAAGTTGAGACTTACAAGGTTCGGTCACGAGAAAAACACTAGTGCAATCATCTTGAGGAACTGAAAAATCTAGAGTTTGCTCTGCATAGAGTGTCCTTGAGGTGCCCCTTAAGAAAATCTTTGTTCACTTTAGGGTTGTGCAAGGTTCGGTTGGTTCGGTTTCCAAGGACAATACACAATCAAAACAACTCGGTCAATTTTGATTATTTAACAATCAAACCGAACTAGTGAAGCTTGAAAAACCAAGCTGAACTGGATAAATTTGTTTCAATTTTCTCAGTTTTCTCGATTTTCTTATTTTCATGACAACGTTCAGAAAATTAAGAAGATCCAAATCTTTGGTGGACCATTAAAACTTTTTATAATTATATATAGGCTACAAAAGTTTTGGATCAAGCTGAAAGTGAAATTTGACTTTTCCCTTCATCCAGGTTTGTTTGGCCTTAACAATGGGTTTGATGGAAAATACACATTGTAGATCTTCTTCAAGTGGGTCCTAGGATATTTTTAATGGCGAGTGCTCAATCAACATTGTTTCCTATGGTGTAGTCCACCTGAGATTTGGACCTGATTAATTTTTGGGAACATATCCTAAAATGGACTGAGAAAATGAATGGATGGCATGGATATATAAGATATTATCAAGGCGGGCCATACGGTAGGGGTAACATATGGATGGCGTAGATATATAAGACATTATCAAGGCGGGCCATAAAGTAGGAGTAACATATATATAAATCAACAGCTAAACTGACATTCTCGATTTTTAATATAAAAAACTGAATGGACCTAAAATAGAATGGAAAACCGACTGAAACTGACCGATTCAATCAGTTTTACACTTTGGTTAGTTTTTTTAACAACCTTATGTTCACTATAAGAAGGGCCCTTAGCCATAGTTTTTTTAGCTTGGTTAAAAAACTGAGGCTAAAAGTGCTATTTAGCCTCGATTGCTATGGAACCGAGGCTAGAAGTCAAATTTTGGTCTCAATTGGTGAATAATTGAAGCTTAATTAAAGTCAGCTTTTAACACGATTGCTTATAAATCGAGGTTAGCAATCAACTTTTGCTATGAAACTGGGAGCAAAAGTTAGCTTTTAGCCATGATTGCTAAGGACTGAAACTAAAAGTCAACCCTTAACCACGGTTACTTACTAGCTAAAAGTAAGCTTTTTAATCTTAGTTGCTACATAACTAAGATTAAAGGTTGGCTAAAGGTTAGTTTTTAGCCTTAGTTGTTAAGGAATGAGGCCACGATTCCTTCCAAATTGAGGTTAACAATCAACGTTTTAGCCTCAAGTGTTATGGAATCGAGGATAAAAGTCAATTTTTAGCTACGGATGGTCACACCTTTATCATGGTCAAATGATCATAACCATCCATCTGTTAAGCCCTATAGTGCGTAGGGCACATTCTAAACAGATGATTTACAGCATCAATTGATCAATTCCAACTATTTAAACCTATCTTGGCACTATCCACGCGGCCCAATGAAATGCCGCCACGTATCAGCATATATACAAATGATGGATGAAATCTTACTTAGGCTTCGAGGATATCTTCTGACCCTATTTCCTTTGACAATGCGTCACATGCCAAAGTCAAAATAGCTTGGAGCTATAAGCATGTCTATGGTCGAGAAAAGCGAGACACTACAACGATGTGTAACTGTCGCACAAGTGGCACCTGTGGTCGAACAACATACTCAACATGCTTATAAAGCCCCGCTGAGATTGAAAACCTTGTGATATAAAATACACAAGATAAGGCTATCTCACACAATCATGTGAGATGCTTTCATGGAGACTCTGAGTGCTGAGAGACAATTTCTTCTTAAATTAGAAGGAAATCCAAGAGTGTAATGAAGACTCTGAATTCGACTAGGGTACGGTCCTGTAACCTTCGAAGATCAAACATGAATCGGCAAAGAAATCTCGATAGGGCCACCACCCTTCCTAGTCTATATATATCGTAATCGATGGAGAGTTTGAGACAACCAACTAAGCCAACATACAGTCTTTCTCACAATGCAACGCTGCCTATCTTAGCTTTAGCCTTAGTTCTTCCACTTCTATCGAACCTTTGTCGTAGCAAGTTTGGAGTTTAACATAGCTTAAATCAATTACTGTCCAGCACCATCGATGTAGTACACCCTAAGAGTATTGTTAATATCCATTACCTCCATCATTGAATCCCCGATCAACCAAGCCTATACTTGGAAGATCACATCAGTTACATCGTGTTGGTCATTCACCTCGATTGTTTGTTCACACTGATGATCGTAGATAATTATCTTTTATTTTCTCTGCTTATTTTAGTTTATTGTCGCTAATTGTATTGATCTTAATTCCAATTAATACAATCAATGATCCAACCTTTATTCTTAATTCTATTTGTCTATTATTGTATTTTTAAGAAACCTGAAGACTGTGATTACCGTTGGAAGAAAAGCCCTTAGCTCAAGGTAAAAAGATTTTATTAAAAAACTAACCATACTCTTTCAAATTGCCTAATCATTGCACATTAGTGATTGGATAGTTACATCAACCTTCACAGATCTAATCTTACGACTGATAATTTGGTTCTTAGGGTTACAAGAGTTAAGTACAACTTTAGCATGTGCATGACACTATACTAATCATACACATTTGACCAAATATGGGACTATTTGTGTTATACATGTAATCTCATGTTACACGTGTGGTCTCTTGTTTAATTGAACTGTAACATCAACAACACTTGAAAATGAAAATAGATGGCTGTCTACATTTAATGTGAAAAATCAAACAAATAGTTAGAATCACTGATTTGTGTGTTTTTAAGGCCTGATTCATCCACAATAGTGCCAATAAAACAGGTTATGAGTGTAAATGGGACCAGATTAACCTGTCAGTGGGGTGTGCCCCAAAATCACACCAGTCAAATGATCCTAGCCACTACTGGAAGCTAGGAAGACCATTAACAATTACAAATGGTCTATTAGCAAAAATCTGGCCAAAGGTTAACACTCTATGGCAAAAAATCCTCTAAGCCATGGCTATGATCATGTGACTAGTATGAGTCGTTTATGCTTATAGCCTATTCATAGTAGGGTACAATAGATGAACAATCCAAATCTTATACATGTTTACAATGGGTATAAAGATTGAGATGTGGATTACTAACTTATATATTAGTGTTCAGGACTTAATATATATTTAACCTTTCTAAGTAGTCTGCATGACCACCTAAAAAATATGTAAAAATATGTAGTAATTAGACCCACTACTGTTAAGTTGCAAAAGCTAATGGGAAAATTGGCGATCGAAACCATCATCGATCCAATTAGATTATGTCTTTTCACCCTCATGGGCCAGAGATGATACTATGGGCACTATGTCCAAGTTGTCAGCCTATGCTAGATTGTGTATGTCCCCCATAGTGACCGCGAGTAATTTGTTGTTGAAAATGAAAAATAAATTAATAAAGATGGGCTAATCATGCATACATGGCACGAGGGCATTATCGACCATTGTACTATTTGAACGACCCATACTACTACCCATCAATCTATATAGAATCTTATCCACGCATAGTGGAGCCTATAAATTGTAGCTCTATGCATACTAATGTGCTCGAGGACCCATTATCCAGTGCACCGTGATATGCATGTTGTTGTCCTTTGTCTATTACATATCCACTTGGCTAAGGGAGTAGAGGCCCTCTGTGAGTTCTTGTGGCCTTCTTTTGGACGTTTATCCGACCAACCATCTTGCTGGCCACCATGTGATTTCGGAGGTTTCAGGATAGTTGTTCATTTTTCTCTATGGTAGGGCCTCTTAATTTTTATACACCTTATTTTGAGGGCACCGCAACTCATGTACTACAACTCATGTACTGCACGTGTAGGCATATACACTTACACTACAAGCCTCACAAAAGAAAACAATAGACAATCATCCAAATGTTAGAAATGCAGGCTATGTACTGCATAATTTCATCTAGCTATGCAATGACCATTTTGGATCGATCACATGACCATCAAGGTGGGACCTATGTAATTAATGGGTGCACATAATTTTATGGGCATGAAACACTGTAGATAACTCTGGAAAGAGTTGTATTAGAGAACGACTTTCATAGAACATGAGGGATTGGGGAGTCATAGGCAAGTGAAAGAGTCCTACAATGAGTGTGTTCTTCGTACATGTTTCTCTTTCCACTAGGGGCCATATATGCATGAGTGTATAGGAGGTAGAAGACCGACGTGCAACTGCAAACCATATGGTATCAGAGCCACATGATGCCACATCATAACCCACATGATGGTTAGGCTTTAAAAGGTCCAACTTTTATGATGAGACTATAGATGCCATATAGACACTTATAGGTGGGCACCATACCCAGCACTCATTAAATAAGCTTTATATTTTACAAGAAATTGTAGAGGAACAGGCCAGGAGGAATAAATTCAAAATGCATCATTGCCATCTAACATTCTCCGTCACGGAGCAAGTGCATCTATTCAACCAGCCGAATTGGGAAGCCGGCACGTTGAAATAGTCTACCTGAGGGATTCATATAATAAGAAGAAACATAAGCAAATGTGTACACATGTATGACTGTCCACATTCGTGCATAGTTCTCAAAATCCAAAGCCAATCTGTATTGCGAATGACAGAAGACTAGTTTGAAAAATGAAGAGGAAGTGTTCTAAATGGCTCTCCATGGTGCCTTGTTCAAGCGAAGAGAGCATCAGGATATCAACTGTATCAGTATCAGTATCACGCAACAACATAGAGGAGATACTGAAGAGTGGGCTGGCGACGATCCCAGAAGAGTCGCAGATGTTTGTGGAGGACGGAATGCCGATGAAGAACCGCAGTGGAGCCACCAAGGAGAAGAGGAGGGAGAAGGTAAGGATCCAACGGCTGGTCGTGCAGCGGTTCGCTGGTGTGGGAGATTCCTACGTCCATTTGATGGTTGGGTTGGCATCCATCGGCAGCATGGGTGGACTCCCAAGATGCTAACCAACTTGGGACACCGATTAGTCACCAAGTTCTGTGGACCCTACCATGATGTATGTGTTGTATACGCACCGTCCATCCATTTGGAGAGATCATTTTAGAGCATGATCCAAAGAATGAGGCAGATTCAAAGCTCAAGTGGACCCACCACAGAAGACAGTGGGGATTGAACTCCCACCATTGAAAATTTCTTGGGATCCGCATAAGTTTTCAATCAAGCTGATATTTGTGTTTGTCCTTCTTCCATGTCTTAGTTAACTTACTACATGTTGGAAAACGATCCAAATAAACATCATGGTGGTCCTTAGGAAGGTTTCAACGGTGGTAGGCGTAACGGTCCCCACTGCTTCTTGTGGTGGGGTCCACTTGAGCTTTGGATCCTTCTCACTACTTCTCCTGCTTTAAAATAATATCTCTAAGAGTCCAGATCCTTCATTGGCTCCAGCTGATGTCATGCAGTGTCACGTGGACCAATGAAAAGGTTCTGAGCAAAAAAATCCTACTCGGTTGCCAACATAAGATCCGGATTCTATCTCCAAATGGGTGGACCGTCATACATCATGGCGGGGGCCACATAACTTGGTGATGTCAATTGAGATGGCTACGGCGCTTCTGCGTCCACCAACTTGGGGCTTAGTTCACAAGATTAGGTGCGTTGATTGATTGATGGTTACTGAATTTGGCTACCCTAGTGAGACTCTCCATCGTTCTTTCCTTTGTTCTTTTCTTTTTTTTTTTACACCGTGTAATCATGATTAATGTCAGGCCAATGAATTATTGCTGAATACTAATTTAATATACTTAGTTATTAAGCAAATTTTGATCCAGTTAAATTAAAAAAGCCATTGGTTAAAAAGATTCCTGGTGGTAAATGAAGGGACAGTTTTTTGCACCCAAATGCTAGGTGGGCCACCATGATGTTTGTGATAAATCCACCATGTCCACCCGTTTTCCCAACTTATTTTAGATCATGAGATGAGAAATGAGGCAGATCGGAAACTCCATAAGAGATGGAAAAGTGGGAAAGAAATGTCTACCGTTGAAACCTTCCAAAGTCCATGTTGATGTGTATAAGCCTTCCAAACTGTTTAGCCTAATACAAGACTTTCATGGTCATATAAATGTCTCAACGGTGGTTGTTAAATCTCCATTGTTTCCTACTCGCATCAAGTTTTGGAGCTGTCTATTTTTTTTTTTTTTATCTCATGTTCTAAAAGGAGCTGTAAAAGTAGATGGACATGGTGAATTTACCACAAACATTACAATAGACCCCACCGAGCTTCCCAAAGCAGGAACCTCCCATGAAAGCCTTTTACAGGTAATCGGCATTGGATATAAAGAGCCATCTTACATACATCTTACATACAAGGACTAGCTAAAACATATCGCATGTATTTGTCAATTGAGATTTTGGACCCACCATTGAAGGCCATTTGTAGGGCTGCCAATGGACAAGCTCGGGCTAGGCAAAATCAAAGTTTTGAACAGAGCCAACCCAATCAGTTCAAAATTTAGGCTGAAGATAACCCCTGCCCGGCCTGTTGACAGACCTAGCCACCCCTAACATCGCAACAATAATCTAATTCATCCTACTAATGAATTTCTTCCAGTTGAACATGGACTGTTGCCTTTTATTTATTTATTTTTTTTATCTTTTTCAATTTTTTCAATTTTTTTTTTAGACTGCACGTGCGGGCCAGAGCTAGCATTGTCAAATCACTGCAGCTTCTGTGTATGGTGTGTACAGGCCTGCCGATTGGACAGTTCAGCTTAGGGCTGTCATCAAGCCGGTCAGACTGGGCTGATGTCAGACCAGGCCTGTTTTGGCCTAGAACCGTCCCTAGCACACGCACCTAAAGCTTAGGCCCAAGTCCAACTCAGGGCTCATTTAAATGGGCCTAGATTTGGGCTGGCACAGAGCCTTGAATGTAAGAATAAGTCCAATTTCGATCCCGAAAAATAAGGACTCAACCTAGCCCATGGAATTAAGAAATAAACGCAAGCCCAGACCAAATGGCCTTGGGCCTCATACCCAACATATCAGACAGCTAGCCCTAGTTCAGTAGGAAACTAGTAGAGTGGTTTGAACGAAATGGAGCTTTTGTACTTGAGTTAATGATGCATCTTATTTAATCTCATCCATATTTTGAGTAAGGGTGTAGCTTGGGTTAGATCAATCAGAACCCAATTAGAGCAATGTAGGGTGAAAATTTTGAACCCCATCATCCTGATCCATGTTGGGTTAGGTTTGGTTGAGGCCTTGGCTAACCCAAACCCAACCTTACATATGCGTAATGACTAAAATACATTGGGAACCAAAAACTCATTAATTTGAAAATTCGTTTATGAGATCAACTCCGTTCATCATGTGAGAACCCTTATGTTCATTGTAAATCCAAAAACTTTGATGGGACACACCATGTCAAATTATATATAAAATTATGCCCTCCTAACTTTTGGATCAGGCTCATTTTCATATTTCTCTTCATCCTGGCAATTCATGCCTGATGAACAGGTTTGACGAAATAGACACATCATGGTGGGCCCACACACAAACCCATGGTTGGTGTCCCATCCCCATTTTTCCCTATGTTGTAGCTCACCTGAGTTACAGATGATACTAGTTTTTTTTACGCCTGCAACTAGTTTCAAGGGGCACACATGATGGATGGATTGGATGTTCCAAAGACAACGGGGGGGGGGGGGGGGGGATAGGTTAGTATCCAGTGCCTTTTGTTGGGTTAGGTTGGGTTGTGTAGCTTGGCTTGGGCCTTGGGCCAACTCCTCTTGAGGTTGGGTTGGGCTCTAGTTATCTTAGCTGACCCAACCTGTTGGTGTTGCACCCCTAATCTTAAATCACGCATTTTTGTTATTAATTTCTTGGCTACACCACAAACACAAGTAGAAACGAACTAAAGACTTCCATTCACTGAGTTCTCCACTTGCTAGACCCCACTTTGGATTGGTCATATCTCAAAAGCCACTCTGATCATACCATTGTAACCATGAGAACAGTGGCCTCAAAATAAGCCGTTAAGAGACAAAATAATTTGAGGCCCACATTCGAATGGGTAGTTAGGATCATTCAGTGGTAGAATATTAAGTTATGGGCAATACACAGAAGAATCATGGGGATGTATGTTAGTGGCCGGTCCTTGAAAATCACTCCAATTAATCCATCACAAGTCACAGGTTATGCCATACAAGTTATTGGGGTTCAACTAATCCCAAACCCATTTGGTTGCAAAAAGCTGCAAACATAAGCCAACCAAGAGTGGTGTGAGCATTATGGGTTTGGGTCCAAAGCCAATATACTAAGCAATTAAAAGGGTTGGGTCAACCATTACCACCCACATGAATCTGGTTCCCCATAAGTCCCAACCATGTAATAGCTTATCTACACACCATTGAAAACAATTCAGAAAATGATCACAACTTACAAGCGAAGAACTTGGAATGGAAGTGATATATAGAGATTCACAGTACACATGCCAACATGACCAACATGTGGGAGATCCATTCCATTCATCAGGTGGGCCACTCATCGGCTAGTTGACACGTGTCCCTTGAATCACAGGAAAGAAGTTCTTTCTTATTCTACATTGCAAAATTGAGTGCTGCGAGGGGAAGATGCGCATGTGGACTTTCTTGGAACTCATGGCTCACATATGACAACATGGCAAACGTGCGTGAGATGCAAGCTGCTTATCAGGCAGGCCATTGATAGAAGGGTTGAAATCTCTCACATGTATGCGACATTGACAGTGAAAGTACAACATGGGGAGTTGTTTACAAGAAGTAGGATGAAGGGGAAGAGAAATTTCTATGAGACTTCCTAGGTGAAGGTTGAGAGAGAACTGGAAGGCCCCATTGGGAAGAAAAGATGATGGTTGGATAAATCCCATCCAGTTTCATATTATTCACTATTTCTGCATAGAAACCGGCTACCCTTCGTGGGAGTATGATCATAGAAAACCCTCTCCAATTCAATCTCTTGGGTGGTGATAACCGGAGTCCCATTACTCTTCCGTTAATCTTCTTTACCCATCGCTTTCTTGACTTCTTTGCCGCATCTTCATCTTGATCACCAGCTAGCTTCTGGTACTGACGCTTTGATCGCCCCGTGATCATCTCTCGCAGACCCATGTGAAGTAAATTGAAAACAATCTTTCTCGACAAAAATCGTGTAGGAGAAGGTGGTGTAATTTTAATTGGGTTTGAAGATGGTGAACATGGAAATATATATATACAGATGTAGAGAGAGAGAGAGAGAGAGAGAGAGAGAGAGAGAGAGAGAGTCTATCTCTTTCTAGGCATAGATGAGATATCTTATGTTAGCCATGTGTTAAAAGGAATCCAACGGTAGGCAAGTTTCGTCCCTTACTCCCATTACTTATGTTTGAATTAATAGTAGAAACAGATTCTTCCATGTGCTCCTTCACTCACCACAACACACTCTCTCTCTCTCTCTCACTCAACAAAAAGAATGCATTGAGTATAAACATACAAAAGAAGAGATAGCTGATAGCTGTACACCCAATGTTTGATACATACACCCCATTTCACTTTGATAGACAGCATTTGTATCTGTCCACAAAGGGGGTTGCTATCAAAGAAAAGGGGTGTAAATATCATTTCCCAGAAAATAGTACAGACATGTGCAATCATTAATGATCATGTTAGTTTATGAAGCGTAGAGCCATATATATGATGTCCAATCATTTGTTTAAGGAATTTCAATTCAAAGGGTAGAGAATTAGGTCAATTTTGTCTTTTGCCAACTAGCCAATGCATATGGCTTAAAAGGGTCATGTACCATTTTATTCTCTCTGTAGCCTCCTCATTATATATTCGCTGGGGCCCACAAAATAGAGATCTGAAATCAGATCATTGGAAGATCCAATAATCATGCTTAGTACTTAGTAGATGATCCTGACCATTTATTTGAGGAGTGGAATATGAGCTGTGAAAGTTTTGTTTGGTCTTAACAGTCCAAGTGATCTATGTATACACGTGGAGTGATGGCCAGCAATCTAGAAGATGAATGGTTCTGATCATCTGACCATCTTTGCACATGGAGCCAATGAGCCGCTGCTTATGCAGAAAAAGAAAACGACAAAAGCAAGAAATAGATCTTCAAAGATCCAACTGTATCAGTAGACTCCGTTCAAATGTTTGATTTTATAGTCATTGCACTGTCACCTTTAAACTATTAATTTTTCTTGTGGGTACTAAGGATTGGAAACTTGAGTGAACCTTGCGAATCATGGCCATCACTAGTGCGATCTGAACCGCTCATGAGGTGGGCCATGACATTATTACTCCATGTCCAAAAAATGAGGCAGCTTATTTATTGGATTGGAGAAAAATGTGCAAACCTTGTGGGCTATTAATATCGAAAGAACCCAACCACTTACAAAGAGCAAGTGCAGCTTTTAGGTTGTCTTTTCATGGTAGCCTTATGAAATGGTAAATGGAGGGGCCCCACTCTTTCTACTATTAGCTGTTGAACAGTTGACGGGACATTGGACTTATAAATGAGAGAGATTCTTGACAAAGAGATGATTAGACCCATTCCATCATTTTATTTTTATTTTTATTTTTTTTCTCCTCAACGCATGCAGCATCAGGGCTGCTTTCCAGATGGGCCCCGCCGTGAATATTTACCCAGCCAAAATATCAAGCACGGCCACTCAACTGCCGGTCGACATGAAGAGTAAACCGGCCGGCCTGGTTGGTAATAAAGTTTATTTATTTTTTTTTTTTTACCTTCCAGTAAAAAAACGAAAAGAGGAAACCGGTCACAGTGGGCCCGCCTGGTAAATGGGCTGGCTTGTGCACATGTACTTAGCTGGCAAGTGTGCAGTGTATCATGGCATAGAGATCTCTGAGTGAAAATGTGGGGGCGGATTAGGTGAGACCCCGGATCCGGCGAAGTGGATGGGACCCGTGACTTTGGGCTTACAGTGATGTATGTGACTTAAGTTCACACCGTCCAACCATTTTCAAAGCTTTATTTCCCTTGGTGTTGCCCACCTGAATCACAGATGGACCTAATTTTTGCGATCCAAGCCTATGTTTTGGTGTGGCATGTAATGGTTGGAGTGGATTTCATATAATCATTGTGGTGCGCCTTGTAAAAATTAAGGGTGGATGTCTCTTTCTCAACTTTTTCCCTTAGTGTGGCGCACTCAAAATCACGAGGCAGCCTGATTTTTTAGCCTTGGACCTAAGGTGGAATTACATATCTAATGGTCGGAGTAGATCTCACATACCCATCATGGTGGGCCCCATCAAATGCAAGGGTGGGCCGTCCTAAAGTTCCTTTTTTTAATGTGCCTTCTAACAGTTGGGTGATGGACGCGCATCCTTTATTTTTTAGGGGGGCCATCGTAATGTGCGTGTGAAATTCACTCCGACCATTTGATGTGTAATCACACATTATACCCAAGGTGAAAAAATCAGGCTGAGCCATGGTTTTGAATGTCGGTATCGGTCAGCGTATCGGCCCTGTGGAAAAATGATATGATACAGTGTCGCATATCGGTATTTGGGGCCATATCGGCCCATGTCGGTCAGAATTTGTTTTAGAGCAAAATAATAGGAATTTTTTTTTTTAAATAGAAAAAAAAAAGAGATCCAAGAATCTATCTTTTTTTTTTTTTTTTTTTTTTTTTGTATTTTAACCATGTATTCAATGGTGTATTGGACTATTCTTTGATGAGAATGTTGTTTGTCGATTTGACTTGTTGAAGGTCAACTAAATGGGCCCTAATTAAGCACAAATGAAGCATGATTTGGTGAACAGTGGCCTATTACATTGAAATACAACAAAAAGAATACAAAAATATAAATAAAAAAAAAAAAAAAAGTGAAGGTTTACCCTTCTTTCTGATTTTTCCCGTAATGATACACTTCGCTTCGATTTGTCGAATCCCATTCAAATCATTTGTTTTGATCTCAAAATAAGTCTAGATCTAGCCTAAAATGAGTTTTTTAGCTTCTTCCATAGTTTAAATGAAAAAAAGAAGAAGTGTGAAATTTTGAAAAAAGAAAAATCAAAATTGGGCTTTTATGGGTGTATTGGCCAGTATCGACCGTATGGGCCCCATATCGGCCGATACAGACTGATATGAATCAATTTTTTCGTATTGGGCAGATACGACCTTGTATTGTGTATCGGCTCGTGCCGATACAGATACGATACGGCCGTATTGACCTATATGATACCAATATTTATATCCATGAGCTGAGCTCTCGTTCGAGTGGGCCATGTAGAAGGAAGTAGTTGGGAAAGAGACGTCCACCCTTGATTTTACAGGGGCCACCATAATGATTATATGAAATCCATTCCAACCATTAGATGCCACACCAAAATATAGGCTTGGAGCCCATGCACCTAGTGGACGTGGAAGATTTCACATAAATACCATGATGGGGCTTACCTGAGTTGACGACCGTTTTCCTTTCCTTTATTTAAAGCCTCGTTCCATCAGCTCCTTTTCTCAGTTATCGGAGATATTCCTCTCTCAATTCATGGGAAGCATCCGCATCAAGAATTCATGATACCAAAAATGAAGCATGCCTAAATCTTAGGTGGACCACATTACAGGAAACAGCCGTGATTGAATCCCCACCATTAAAAACTTCTAAGGCGTCCACCGGAATGTTTATTTGCCATCCAACCTATTGATAAGGTCAAAAATATGAAGTGACCACACAAATATCATCTTGATCTAACGCTTTTGTGGCCCGCGGGAAGTTTTTAATGGTCAATTACTACTGTTTCTTGTACAATGGTCCATCCGACATTTGGATTTGCTTCATTTTTTTATCATGCCCTAAAATGAATTCTTAATACAAATGGACAGCGTAAATTTACATTCATCAAGGTGGGCCCCACAGTCAGGGGTCACACGCACCTCGCTGGATCCTTGCCGGAAAATGTGCAGGGAGGAGCTACCAACGGCTCGCTATTGAAGTGACTTCGCCAAGTTCTGTGGGCCCCCACTATGATGTATGAATTGTATCCACAGTGTCCATCCATTTGGAGATATCATTTTAGGGCATGAGCCAAAAATGAGGCAGATCCAAAACTCAAGTGGACTCACCACATAAAACAGTGGGGACAGTGATGCCCTTTGTTGAAACCTTCCAAGGGCCTGCTATGATGTTTATTTGAGATCCAACCTATTCACAAGTACACACAGACAAGGACAAAGGGAAAACACAAATATCAGCCTGATGAAAAACTTGTGGCCCCAAGGGGTTTTAAGTGCTAGGCGTTATCCCCACTGTTTTATGTGATGGGGTCACTTGAGCTTTGGATTTGCCTTTTTATTATTATTATTATTCATGCCCTAAAACGAACTCTCCAAATGAATAGACGATATAAATATAACACATACATCATAGTGGGGCCTATAGAACTTGTGACGTCACTTCTAGAGCCACACGAAGCTGGCGGTATCTAACCTGCATCCACATTTGGCAGAGCTATTATCGGAAATCATGTAAATTGTGGCAATTGTTCATTAAATCAGTCATATTGGAACTGCATGTTATTTGGCTCGGTAGAAATTTGACTCATTGAGATTTGAAGAGAGTGTTTGGATTATAAGTTATTTAAGCTACTTATGTCTTTAATTAGCATATCTTGATTTCTACTTATTAAATTGAAGTAATTATGTAAGTTTATCTAAAGAAAACTATTTATAATTGATTATAAACCAAACTTACCTCAAATAAGTTACTTATCTACTACTATAAGTAGAAAAAATAACTCATTTTGTCGTATCTAAATTGGCCTTAAAGGGGAGTTTGGATTATAAGTTACTTTGGATAAGCTACTTATACTGCGTAAGTAGCTTATCTTAGTTTCTACTTATTCAACCTATAAATAATTTTGGTAACCAACATACTTATCAACCAAAAAGTAGAAAAGCATGTTTGGTTTCTAACATCATTAATAATTATCCCTTAAGTATGTTTGGTGCCCCTCACATCCACCATCCATCATGTGGGGCCAACCTTTAATGTGGACCATTCATTGTGTGGGCCCCACCTTTGATATTAGTCATCCATCATACAGGCCCTTCTTAAATGTAGGCCATTCATCATAATGGCCCGACATTTAATGTACACCATTCATTATGTAGGGCCCACCTTTG
Organism: Liriodendron chinense; assembly: GCA_003013855.2. Taxonomy (NCBI): domain Eukaryota; kingdom Viridiplantae; phylum Streptophyta; class Magnoliopsida; order Magnoliales; family Magnoliaceae; genus Liriodendron; species Liriodendron chinense. The sequence continues at coordinate 1,542,898 of PVNU02002898.1, forward strand.
ATGTTGGTCATCCATCAAGTGAGGTCCACCATCAATGTTATTGTCTACCATGTGGGGCCCACCATTAATATCCACCGCCCATCATGTGGAGCCCAACTTTGATGTAGAGCGTCTATCATGTGGGCCCCACCTCTGATATGATCCGTACATCATGCAGGCCCGCCTTGGCTATGAGCAACTCATCATTAGGGTTGACGTTTGACGTGGACTGTCTATCATGTGGGGCCTATCTTGATGTGAATTGTCCATCATGTGGGGCCTATCTTGATGTGAATTGTCCATCATGTGGAGCCTACCATTATTAATTGCCCATCATGTGGAGCCCACCTTTGATGTGGATTGCCCATCATGTGGACCCCACCTTCAATGTGGGTTGCCCATCATGCAGGGCTTGCCTTGGATGTGGATCATCATTAGGAGCTGACCTTTGATGTGGAAAGTCCGTCATGTGGGGCTAGTTCAATGTGGGCCATCTATCATGTGGGGCCCAGCTTCAATGTCCATTGTCCATCATGTGGAGCCCACCTTTGATGTGGACCATCCATCATATGGGTCCCACCTTTGAAGTGGGTTATCCATCATACTAGCCTACTTTGGATGTGGGCTTTTTATCATCATGGGCCAACCTTTGATGTGGGCCCACATTAATATAGGGTCATCCATCACATTGGGCCTACCTTTTATGTGGATTGTCCACTGTGTGAGCCCCACCTTTAATGTGGACAGTCCACCATGTGGGGCCTTCTTTGACATGGACATGATAGAACCTCCTTTCACATGGAATGTGAGAGAGAGAAAAGTAGAAAAGTCATAATTCAAAAGCTAAAATAAAATTACTTATTACAATATGTAACTTTTGGTGCATCCTTTATCATGATACTTAACCAAACCAACTTAAGTGAATAAACTTAATGACTTAACATAAGATAAAAATTAACTTATTTAGTGGTATCCAAACGGCCCTAAATGAGAGAAGTTATACATGGTTTCAGCATTGCCGGGTGTCCGCAAAGTACACCGTAGGTTTCATACTCAGTTTTAAATTTCCTGGTCAGTGAGATTTTGAAGTGGGATCCATCTGTAGTGGGACCCAACTGATAAAGGGTCTGGATTACATGTACAGACATCAAGGTCCTAAAAATCGTCCAAAACCCTAATGTATTGGGTTTCAACCTAAGGGTGTAAAACAACCAACCTGCGCACAGTATTAGGAGCCAACTAAGCCCGGATAACAATCGAACCATCAATGTCGGGTTGAACCGGAAGAGTCTGTGCAATTTAAACTGAGCCGCACCGGTGCACCTCACTGAGTGCATGTATGATTTTTTTTTTTTTTTTTTTTTTTTACGCACGCACTCACACACCCCACACACACACGGGCTCACACCACAATGTATAGATGATGTTAGTTGTGACATTATCCCCATTCTCTATCTTAAATCCACCGGTCCATCATGTGTGGGCCCATGTTTGCCCATGAGCCCTAAGATCAGCCCGTAGCTCAAGTTGGCCAACAAAGAGAGAACAATTTGGGAGAATGCCCCACCTTAGAAGAAAACTATATTGTGAGCCCACCTTGTGTTGTATATATCACATCCAACCATTCATAAAATGTCCCTACATAATATCAAGGGATGCTCAAAAAATAAGCCAATAAAAAGCACAATGGGCCACACCACTTGAATTTAGATATTTATTCATGTAATTTAGCACTGTTTCCCATAGGCCCACATGAGTTTTGGTAGTTCCATCTACACGGTTGACCAACCTTGATGAACAGTTTAGATCCACACAAACATCAGTCGAGCAGAAACCCAACATAGCTTTACCAATACCACACGGATCCCTTCTTAATTTCAATGAAAGGAATTGATATTCTGGTAGAGCACAAACTTGATACACATGCACTCATGAAACGTAGACATGGTTTATATTAACTCTAATTAAATCAACTAAGTTGTAGACCCACTGCCTCTAGTCACGGTCCCAAAATTAGTTTGGTCGAACAATTGCAGCCTCTGACTAATGGACACTTATAATTTTTCATTTTTAACTGTCCAATAAATGCGCACCAATCTGATACTCAGATAACAAAATAATCCTAATTTTCCCATTCATGATAGATCTGGACAGGTACTCATCACTTGATTAATTTGAAATAATCGTACGCCACGCATGTAATTTTTAAGCAATTTCCAAGATCTCGTGCATATCGTCGGATACGTCTCTGTTTTGGTGGTGTCCAGTACCGTACACCAAAAAAACTAAAATTTTTTTTTTTTTATTATTATTTTTAAAAAAAAACCATGAGGAGACAAAAGTAGGTTGAAGTGATATAGACATATTGGGTTGTTGAAGGGGTCATCTTTATTAAGTGTTTTCAAAAGCATTAAAAACTCTAATGATGCTGCAGGCCAGTAACCTGCTAATGGGAGTTGAGCTTAATCCAGCCAGTAATGCAATGAACTTCTGTTGGTTTATCATAAATGATTGTGCGGCTAATGAATCATGACCACCCATCTGGTAGGCCTTGGCACGTTTATGAACCGCCTGGAGTTTATAAGACTATAAGAGGCACGCCAGACATTGCAATCCTAGTTTTACAATAAAAAAAAATTCAGCTTCAAACTAGAGGTGAAAATATAGAACAGTAAAATTTCGATGAGTAATCAGTGAAACAGATGGCTTCGAATCTCCAGCCAGTGTGATTTCTGCTCAATGGACTGTCCTTTGTGATAACGTACCGGCATGACTCCATTGCAGCAAAAACCAAAGCCTGGTCCAAAGTGGGACGAGCCTATTTGTAGGTGATATTTTCACACCGTGCTTGAGTAGGGTAGTCTGTATGAAGGAGGGAAACACTCGAGGTGGGCAGCCCATGTGAGGTGGGTGACTCGTGTGAAGCGGGTGGCTAGTGTGATATGTACCTATGTGAAGTAGGGCCCATAAAGGAGGGTTCAACCCAAGGCATAGTCTGTGTGAAGTAGGAGTCTAAGCTATAAGGTAAAGGGATTGATTCGCCACACTCTACCAGTTTGAGTTTTTAATGTTAGTGGTTAGTTGTCCTGCGCCAAAGGCGGGTGGATAGTTTGATTTGAACTCATGTGAAGTGGGGCCCATGAAGGAGGGTTTGCCTGAGGGCCTCACCTTTGTGAAACAAGAGCCTGTGCTATGAGATAAAGGGATTGATTTGCCACGCTCTATCTATTTAAGCTTTTAGAGCAAATGGTTAGTTGTCTTATGTCAATGACACATACACTCATGGTTTTAATATTAGCTTTTCCACATTTTCCCATGATCTATTTCATTCCTGAGCTAAGGTCCTAATATGAGCTGGAACAATAGATACTCAAGATGAATTTTACACAATCATCATGGTAAGCCCATGGAGCCTTTTGCATTGTCTGCTTACTACTGCATTTTGTATGGACTATACTCAAAGAGAAGGAGATGTTCAAGTACACTACATGTATTGGAAAAAAACTTTAGGCATGCTTGGACGGTGGGATTAGATGGTATGGAATTGCATTTGGTCCAATGTAAATGCCATCTAGCATTTGAAAAAGATGAGAATGATTGGATTAATCCAAGTATCATATCATCCATCTCAACAAGAGATGCCACGGGATTTTAGGGGGATTTCAAAATCCACTACATTTATGGGCCCCACATTAATGTACGTGTTTTATCCACTTTGTTCATACATATGCAACCTGTACATATGATAATCTAGTTGTGTGTGTGTGTGTGTGTGTGTGTCTATATATAAGTGATCAAAATTGGTTGTGAAATATGGTCTATTGGTTATAATTTATGGTCCACCAAGCACAAGTTTCACTTGATATAATGTTTTACTCAAAGGAATAATTTGATCCCAGGCATGGGATTGGAAGGTCAATATATATATACCATCGCATTTCTGGACATATGATCATTGTGCAATAATGGTAATAATTCCACCTAATGCAATTCATGATACCATTTGATCCCACGCGCTTAGTGTAGGTAAAATATAAACCGCTTGTAAGCTTTTTGTGAGTAAAATCTGAACCATATGTGGAGCAACAACCACATTCCAAAATACCCCTGAATTCATTTAAAGGGTCTTCTATATCCTTTGAATATTCAAAATCATCATGGTAAACGTGTTGCAAACTTGTACCATCAACCTCTAAGCACATAACCTGAACCACGCCACTCAAGTTGTTGTCAGTTTGCTTAAAAGAGTTGAACACTTTTGAATAAAAAAATTTGGTAGAAGACGTGCCTACTTTCATCGTCTTGTGGTGTATGTGGCTTAGGCTCTCTCTTTCACTATAATCAATCCACTAATCAAGATCAAGCCCATCCAGTTAGGGAATCTCACCTGCCCTTGATGCACATCTCATGCAACTTTGTTTCTTCTGTTGTCATACCACATGTTTAGTTCCTGTTATTTTCAGGCATGACCAACCGGGCGTGCCCCCACCTCGCCAATGCGGTCCAATTATATTATAGAAAGGTGGGCTTACTTATCTAATGTCCATAGAAAATGGCCCATTCCATTATTAATTGACAAAAGCGAGCCCTATTTAACCTAACTGAATAGTGGGACATAGGAGATAGGGACAACTTGCATGTTACCATTCACACCCATTTCAAACCCATGGCTAGAAATTTGGGCCCCTTGCAAGTCCTAATTTCCAGGCCAGAAATCCGATGACCATCTCATGTGGCCCTTCTTCTCATAGCTATCTAATCACATTTCGATAATAAGCGAGCTAGCCTGATTACTAATCGGTATGCCGGCGAGCATATCTACCCATGTGGGGTAGAGCTTTCATTAGATACAACCTGATGATCAGGTACACTTCCTTTCACTCAGGCTCAAACCCAGAAAGCATAACCGAAGACCGAGATCGGATAGTATGGAACACCCAACATTGGTTTTGTGTAGGGCCCACAGGACTGTCCATATTTCATCCAATTCATTCATCTAAGTTTCCTTGTGAGGATGAAAGCATTCCCCAAAAACTAACCTATTCCAAGCTCATGCAAGTAATGTCATAACACATGAACTTAGGAGGTCTAGCTATAACTCCCAATAAAATGGCCCACCTGAGTGGTGAATCAGCCTGATTTATGGGACGAAAGGCAAACAAGGGGTATTGTAACCTAATGGATGGGGTGGATCTCATGCAGGCAAAGTCGTTTTGGTCACAGAAGCGTTAGGAATGCTCTTGAATACATACTAGCAGTCCCCAAAGAGTGCTCTTTTTTAGAACATGGCCACATTCTTTGGTGGTCTTGCATGGATAATAATGATGCTTCATCCCAAATTCCTCCATGCATGGAGGTGTTTGCCAAACAATCAATTAGCTCTTCTAACCACTTTTTTTTTTTTTTTAGAGTGCATCCAGATGTATTGTTAAAGGATACATTGGGATATTATAGCTGCTCCAAACTGTTCATATTGTGGTCCTCACAGTGGATTGGGGAAACCCAAAGAAATCCCCTCAATCTGAAATATCTCAACCTTTGGACCATTTAACTCATTTACTTTAAAAACATGGACCTTCTACTTAACCATTTTCATATGGGCTATTAATAAAAAATTTAGGATCTTTAGATCTTAAGGCTATGTTTGGATTACCAATTACAAATTCTCTTACCTGTCTTCTAACAACATCTGTCTTTGACTGCTAATTCTTCTGTTTGTTTTATCCACAGTAGGCTCCTCACAACATCTGCCTCTCACCACTGATTCCCATATTTAGTTTATCCATGGTAAAATTGTAATAAACACATTATTAATTCCCTCTTGGTTGATGTTTGGATTCAAGATTTCTATGATAATGCTATGAAAAAAATACAATGATTATAAAGTTCTTTACCCATCTCTTAAAAACATCATCATTTGATTTTGTTCGATTTAATAGTAGTAAAATCATAATGATGACATTTTTCTTTTACATTACCATGCTAATTGGTAATCCAAACACGCCCCAAGAATCTTTTTCTTCTTCTTCTTCTTTTTATGGGTTAGTTCACACACCCCGTTGTTAGTACACCCACCCACCCACCCACCCCTGTTAGTCACATCACAATGTTAGCCACTGGTGTGGCCCTAAGGATCTTTAAGACAGCTACCATCATCACAAAAAGAAAGCTCGGACTGTTGTATCAATGGTCTGGATCACAGGACGTGACCTCAGAGTCAACTGCCAATATGGTCCAAGCACATCTAGAACAATAGCGGATTTGCAGATCATTATCATTAATCAATAAGGTAAAAAAATCTGTTCAGAAGATAATATTGGAGAAGAAGATCAGATCTTCACTCCTGTTTTCCAATTTGGGACTTGAAATTGCACCCATGAATTACACACACCCAAAATTTCTTTCCATCTTAGGAAGAGAAATCTTTGATACTCGATAGAGGCACTGAGAATAAATTACCGATTTGATTACCTAATATGTGAGGTATGATATATTTACACGAATCATAAACGATTTTTTACATTATTAGCCGATTGAATTGAATGCCAGATATTTGAGTGGACGCTTAAAATGGAAAATATCGATCCGTCATCAACCAAGAATCTCTTCATCTAATTACCTTATTTTAACATATGCTCGAAGGGTCACTACAATTTCAAAATTAATGCACTTTCATGTCTGACCCAAATACCTTAAAAGTTTTCTAAGCAAAGATGGCCGTCCATTCAGCATGCATGTTTGCGTGCCACTTAACAACGAATTCCAAATCATTTTTTTCATCTTTTTTTTTTCTAACAATTTTCAGCCAAACATTGTAAATGGTAGAAGAGATGCAAATTGAAAACTAAATAAATTATCCAAGTCCTGAATTAAATTCATAAACCAAAATACACTTTTATTCCTCTCCTCTCGTGTGTACCAAAAGAAAAAAAAAGGAAAAAAAGAGAAGAAGTCGGAGAAATATGTACAGTTGGAGAGATGGGAAATAGGAGGTGAGACTTAAAAGAAGGATTTATGAGAGTGAAAAGATCGATAACTGGAAGACCTATTAATCAAAGGAAAAAATCTAGTGCGGGGGTTTCCAAACCTCAGCTTCAACCAAAGGAACCTCCTTAACTTGCGTGAAACCCGGAACTTCAACAAGACAACACGCTTCACACGGATGAGTGATAGCTTCATCCTCTCTAAGACGCTTCTTTTCCTACAGAATTGGTAGCTCCGAAGGAAGAGCTGCCTCTTCTCCATGTATATGTTCTCATTACACGCCATCTCCGCTGCCCCCATCTGCTGCATATATACGAGAGAGAGAGAGAGAGAGAGAGAGAGAGAGAGAGAGGAAGAGAGATTGTTTATAGAGAGAAGGGGGAGATATATAAGGAAGAGAGGTGAAGACTGAGAAGTGGAGAAAGGAAGGAATAGGTGTGGTTTCATGTTTATGGTTTCTTCACAAGGAAGGTTAAAAGGGGGTTATTGAATTCGCCGTTTGCTTTCCACGACTGCGCCGCCCCAGTCGCGACTCCTTACTTCCTTTACACGTGGATGGTTGGATGGCCTTTCATGTGCATTTTATGAGTCTTCCCTTCCATACCTACATATATGACCCGGATTGCGTAGGGTAGAACATAGCATCGAAGTTCGCACTTGGTTGACGTGTTAAAGATTTGTGAGCCCCATTATCTATTTGTTATATCCACTTTGTCCGTCTATACGCTCACGATTTAAACCTTTTTAGGGGCCATATGATGTCACGCAAAACCACAAATACCAGGCCCTCCAGAAGTTTTTAATGGTAGGCGTTCAATCTCCACTGTTTTTACGGTATGCTCTACTTGAGCTTTGAATCTACCTCTTTTTTTTTTTTAATGCCTTAAAATTATATGAGAAAATGAATGAACGATGTGGATATAACATATACATCATGGTTGGGCTCACAGGATTTGACTGTCACAACAAAGTACCTAGCTGTATGTGCTACGCCCATAAGCATAGAAACGCACGGTAGATTCGCGCTCGCACCTTCACTCTGTGAGGGATCCAACTCACTAAGCCGGTAGTAGCATGCGGTGGTCCAAATGTAAACAAGGTCACTCGTCAACAAGGGCTCGTTTGATGCTAGTAATTAGAATACCTGAAATTCCAATCACATGTTAAACGGAGTTGATGTGGATGGGAATCCTCAATTAAAATACACTAGAACATAATGTTCGAAATGCCTCTAATTAGAATAGATTTAGTCAATCAATTTTAACACCCAAATTATTATATCTAATATATGAGGTAATAATTATAATAAGTGTAGGTTTGATTGCATGGCTCAGTAGTAGACTGTCTCTGTTTCAACACTGAGATCAAGGGATTAAGTGCCCATGTAGCACATGTGTGTGTGTGAGATAAATACATTGATATATGTTTTTGGTCAAAAATAAGAAAATTCTGAATCTCAAGTGAGCCATAAAAAGTGGGCTCACTATTGAAAATGATTGGCACACTTTTGAAAGTCCAATCATTTCTGGCCATTTGCATTCCATCCTCAGCCTTTCAAGAGAATTTCAATGCATTCCATTTCACATTAATTTCAATCATTAGTGTTTACCATTAGCCAAACAATCCTTTGTGCCCATTACCACTGGTTACAACTGTTTACTGTTAATTGAATAACTTGTTTGGCACCAAGGATTTGGGGGATTTGAGGGGATTCCAAATCCATTGGTTGTTTGGCAAGGTGGATTAGAGGATTTTTCAATTCTAGGGGATTTTAAATATGAAATACCTACTCTTTGTAGAGGAATGCTCACCTGCCACTAGTTCTCATGAGAACTCTTAAACACTTTTTTCATAATTCATCACACGTCATGTGAGTCCAAAATATGAACCATCCACATGATGCAGCACCCCAAATAAACCCCCAAAATTTCAACCTTATACAAAACTTTGTTGGTCGTAGCAGAGAGAGAGAGAGAGAGAGAGAGAGAAGAGAGGCAAATCAAAGGAGGACATTGTTTCGTTTTTCCATGACCCACCTAAAGTTTTGGATCAATTTGAAAGTGAAATTGACTTTTCCATTCATTCAAATCTTCTTCAAGTGGGCCCTAGGATATTTTTAATAGCGAGCACTTAATCAACATTGCTTCCTATGATGTGTTCCACTTGAGATTTGGATCTGATTAATTTTGGGGAAGACATCCAAAAATGAGTTAAGAAAACGAATGGACGGCGTAGATATATAAGATATTATCAAGATGGGCCATATGGTAGAGGTAATATATACATAATAAATATAATTCAAATATATGTATATATAGTCGGTTCGGTTTAGTTCAAAGCGGTTTATAACTTTCATAAACCGACAACCAAACTCATATCTTCGGTTTTTAATATAAAAAACCAAACCAACCTCAAATAGAATGGAAAACTGACTGAAACCGACCAGTTCAGTCTGGTTTGGTCGGTTTTAATCAGTTTAGTTGGTTTTTTTAACAGCACTAGCTTAGGTGGACTAGACCACAAAAAGCAGTGGGAAGAATGACGTCCACCATTGAAACCTATAAGGGCCCACCATGATGTTCATTTACTATCCAACTTGTTCATGAGGCTGACCTGGATGCATGGAAAGCACAAATATCAATTTGATCCAAAACTTTTGTGGCTCCCAGCTAGTTTTCAACGGTAGGCATTCAATCTCAACTGTTTTTCGTTTTCTGTAGTGTGGTCCATTTAAACTTTAAATCTGCTTCATTTTTTGTTTCATTCTATGAAATTAACTAGGAAAATGGATGTACAATGTGAATAAAACACATATATCGTAGTGGGGCTCACAAAACTTTGACACGTCAACAAAAGTACCTACCTCTATGTTCTACGCTTCGGAAACGAGTCAACAAGCAAAGAAAGAAATACTAAGTAGATTGGTGCTCGCACCTTGTCCCTGCGATGGATCAACTCATTCATCGGGTAGTCAAGACATTATTTGCATGCCATGACCCGAATGTAACCAAGGCCACTCGTCAACAAAGGCTCGTTTGGATGCTTGTAATTAGAATACCTAAAATTCAAATCACATGATAAATAGAGTTGATGCGGATGAGAATCCTCAATTAAAAAACAGTAGAACCTAAAAATTAGGTTCGAAATGCCTATAGTTAGAATGGATTTAGTAAACTAATTTTAATACACAAATTATTATATCTCATATTTGAGGTAATAATCATAATAAACGTAGGTTCGGCTCCATGGCTCAGCAATAGATGGATTTTGTGTCAACATTGAGATCAGGGATCAAGTGCCTATCTAGAGAGAGAGAGTGTGTGTGTGATAAATACATTGAAATATATATTTGGCCAAAATTAAGAAAATCTTGAACCTCAGGTGAACCATAAAAGTAGGCTCACTTTTGAAAGTCCAACCATTTCCAGTCATTTGCATCCGATCCCCAGCCTTTCAAAAGAATTCCAATTCCTATGATTTTGCTGCATTTCAGTTCACATTTATCCCAATTATTACTGTTTACCATTAACTAAACAATCCTTTTGCCCATTGCCACAAATTACAAACGAATAACTTGCTTGGCGCTAAGGATTTGGGGAGATTTGAGGGTATTCCAAATCTATTGGTTGTTTCGGCAGGGTAGATTAGAGGATTTACCAAATCCATAGGATTTCAAATACTTACTTTTGGTGAGTTTTGCAATCCCTCCTTTTTGTTTGGATTCTCAATCATCTCATTATTTTGCTCATTTTTAAAGGCAGGACAGTTGCATGTGTAATATATGTGTTGCTAGGCTGCTAATTTACTGGGCACATGGCCCGATGATAATATTCCAAAACAATTAGATTTATCTACAACATTACTAAAATTACTTTAATAGAATGATATGAGTAGTCCAAATATTATCCAAGTAAATCAACGGTTAAAAGTCATTGGTTAGTCGCTTGGTTATGATCCTATGCTTGTGAGCCATCCCAGGCCGATTCCGAAAATGAGAGCAACTGAATCTCCACTTGAATATCTCATCGATTTTTGCCCTCTTTCGACGCGGCTTCATCTCCACTTGAATATCTCATCGATTTTTGCCCTCTTTCGACGCGGCTTCATCCCGGAAGTGAATGGTGGCCAAATAATGAAGATAAAATATAACGTGGTCAAAAGGAATTAAGCAACCGGCTACTCCACTCCCTTTCTTCAGGTATACAAAACAGCTGTCGGTATTTGAATTTAACGTTTCAGAAAAAAGCATGACCAGCTGCATATCACGACCGCCACCACTGGCTCTACTTTGGTCAAAGGCTTTTTTAATCGAGTCTTTGACCAAAGGTTAGATAATGCATTCATGACTCATTAGCTCCACACGGTACGACCCCCCAGGCTTCTCTGGGCGCACTGTGATGTGAGTGTTACATCCACTCTACTCTGTCGTGTGAGCACGTCATCTCAAACAATCAGCCAGATTCAAAACTCCAAGTGGACCACAATGGTGGGGGATTGAACTCCCACCACTGAAACCTTATTAGGGTCCATGCTTTCTATTCATCCTGGTGGGAACCACCTTGTGAATAGATTGGATGGCACATTAAACATCTTGGCAGGACCCAGGATGGTTTCAATAGTAACCATTTCCATCCCCACCCTTTCCCATGGTGTGGCCCATTTGAGTTTTGGATCGGACGGTAACACGGACAATCATGGTGACCCCCACAGAGTTTGGGGTTAACAGGAAAGTCGTGTCCCTGTACACGTGGCTCAAACTAAACCCACCAAATTACGGGGCCCACTTCACCCATGTTCGACGTCTAACGCAAGTCTAAAATGAAAAGTGAGTCAAAAGCTTGGAATCAACAAGCAAAACGTCCATTGATCAGAAGTTATGAACGTCTGGTCAATCTGATTTTGGAATTTATGACCTACCAGCGTGCCTTAATTTTAGTTAAAGGCATGCCACGTGTACAAGAGTGCATGCATATGAGAAATCGCACTCCCTCGGAGATTCATTCCAACATCTAGCTCGGCCACGTTGGAAAAGAGGCAGATGAGACTAAGCCAAAAGTGGATCATGCCTGTCCACTTGTCTACCTTAGGGCGCATATATTCCAATCCAGACAGTCCAACATGTGACATTTTTGAAAGCCTAGCTGCCCTCCCAAAACAACTTTTTAAAAGCCTAGACTGAATAGATGCAGGGGTGGAGTTCACTGTCTGTTGCTAACAGAGAACTTCCCGGTTTGGTACCTGAACTGTACATGTGGGGCCTTTGGCTTATCCACTCCGTTGATCTGATGGCCCCTATCATGTATGAACCATGCCCAAAAAATCTCTTCATTTGGTTAACTCTAAATACAGTGGGTCTTGGCAGTTAGGATCTTCAAATCTGGGAGATTTTTTTGGGCATGGTTCATTCATGGTGGGAGACATCAGATAAATGGGCCCCACATGTAAAAATTAGGTACCAAACAGAGAAGTTCCCTGTTCGCAGGAAACAATGGAGGCGTGTCGTCCAGCTGGGAGCACGATAAACATTACTCTTAAATCAGGTAGCTCATCTGCTTCTTTCTCAATAAGCTCATCTGCTTCTTTCTCAATGCAACTTCCTGGATGTGCATTTTAAAAGAATTCCACACATATCAATGCTCTAGTCAAAGTCATAACAATCATAAGGTGTACCCCACAGAATATGGACCGCTAGAAAAGGAACGAGCACTGGTCCGTCGTATTCAACATAGACGATGGGTCCACCAGTGAACAGTTCAGATCTCACATCCATTCGTTTACTGCTTTCAGATGCATGGGGGCTTTTGGTACTAGCAGATGTGTATCTACAAGTAGGCATTCCTCACCATGCCAAACCGTGGCTGTGGCTAGAATGCATGACATATCCACATTAACAAGTAACAGATATAATACTCAGCTGAAATCATTAAATCGTGGGCCCGTTTGGACGGACAGCATAAGAAATCAAACTGACCGGATGGCTTAATCCCAATCATTTGATATCAACCCATAGAATTTTGACTATGACCATTTCTCTTTCAAACTCGATACTTGGACCATAGACTAGTTTTCTCTCAATTTGTGTTGACTGACCAATGGTTAGAAGCAGCCAATCAGTGTGATTAACAGCTACTCATCCACAACAGGCCTAAATTTTGGAGGACCTGGATTGAGTGCATCTCCACATGAGTATGCATGTGGATTGGTGTACATCTGTGGCATTGTAGACATAAAGATTGTGGTGAAATCACAGGGTATAGGTGATAGAGAGTGAAACATAGATGAACCTGATAAATGTACCAATGATATACACAGTATCTGTACTGTAACAGCCAGTTTTGTAAGTTATCATTGAAATTAATACAGTTGTTTCTTGGAATCTAAGGGCCACAAAAATTAGTTTACAGAGTTTCATCAATCTGTATCAGATTTAAGCAGTGCTGATAACTTGAGTTTTGTTTGTTAGAAGTATTTTGAAAATAAGAATAGAGTAAATGTTAGAAATAGAAATAAAAACAGTTCATATGCAACAAGAAAGGAACAAAAAAGCCTGGAGTCTTGCCTATGCTTAGATAGCTCAAAGTCACCGTATATTTTGTATTTATCAGCCTGCTGTTATGCAATCCCTCTTTGCCAATAGGATTCTCAATAGGCAAGGGCAGGCAGAAGTTTGGCTCCCTCAATAAAAACCAGGTCTACTATCTAAATGAAAACTTCCATACCTCTCGGACATTCGATGAACCATCTGCAACTTCGGCAATCAAAACAGATGACATAACACCTGCAGAAAAGAAAAGGAAAAAGAAATGAAGGCCCAAAAATGAATTCCTATACAAAAGAAAATTGTAGCAGAGAAAAGAAAAGTGTAAATAAAACTTTATTCCTTATTCCCAAAAAAAAATCACAATTTATTCCTTATTTCCAATATGTCTATCTATAGCTAATTCATTACAGCATTGTACATAGATAACTTATCATCATCAAATTGTACCAATTGTTTGTGGTCAGAAAAGCATGCTAGGTCAATCATTCCTACAGCCTTACACTCAGTTCATGTACAAGCCTCGATATCCCTCCTCACACCTCGAACCAAGTCCCTCCAGTTCTCTCTCAATCCACTTTTCAAGACCTTAACCCAAATCAAAGATCCCCACCTTATCGAGACCATCTCAAACTTCTGGACAAGATGATCAAACCGTGTCCATCCACTTTTCAGCATTTTATTTTCTATTAAAGCTACTTTTACAGCGCTATGGAGTCCTCACTATTGGTTTTATCCTTGCTAGCCTTCCCACACATTCATCTGAACATCCTCATATCTGCATTCTGCAATTCTTATCCTCTGCCTGTGTTAACTCCTAATTGCCCAACACTATGCCCCATAAAGCAGTGCCAGTTGAATAGTTGCCCCGTAAAATTTTCCATTCAGTGTCATTGCCATGTGACAGATACAAAGGACTTCAAAGCGAGGTTTAAAAAACACAATAGTAACTGCTGTAATGGAACAGTCACTTTACGTAGGTTGTAATGGGAAAATGGCTGTTAAATAATTGTCAGCTGTTCTATAACAGAATAACTGTCATTATTTACACTTTAAAAATAACACAGCATTAAGTTATGGATTATAAAAAATGATGTTATTTTGCTGTAGCCAGGTTGCTTCCATTTCTCCCAGTTTCCAGTCTCATAACAGCCATTACCATTATATAACAAGAGCATCAGCTGTTAAGGGTCATATCACCATTTTTAGAACCCTGATCCACGGGCACATCTCCACTGCATCTGCCCAGCTCTAATCCTATTGGAAATATCTCCATTAGTCTCTCTTTCCTACTGAATTATAGGAGCCATCGTAACATTAAAAACAATAATAATAACAATGATAACTAAAGACTCGCCATTATTACTATTCCTGCTGAAGTGGCAATTTATGACAGAGAGATCTATGTCACAGCTAACTGTGTGCACATGCATATCCACAAACACATGTTCATGTCTTATGCATGCACTTATCATGTATGTTCATAATTTGTATCTTTATGTACAACACATTCATGGTTACTTATCACACATATGGACAAAAACATGCAAGAATAGCACATTACTTATCACACACATGGACAAAAACATGCAAGAATAGCACATTACTTATCACACACATGGACAAAAACATGCAAGAATAGCATATTTGTGTGCATGCATGTTACTACATTCACGGTGGATGTGCTTAAATATTTACACAAGCAATGATGAACTTACAGGTCTACATAAGCATACACCTGCAAATAGAAGCATGAATGGGTGAACTAATAAATGCATGTTCACATGTCCAGAGGTGTGCCTTCAAATGCATAGTCAGAAAAAGCCTACAAGCAAATTTGATTGGAATACAAATTCCTTTACCCACTTTAAGAAGGTTATATAGCAAACCCAACTTACCATCTTCTTCAACTACAGATCGAAACTGTCTTGTCCCCCCTCCTACCCCAAAATAATGCTTCTTTGCTGCCAAGTAAACAACTCCATGGGGCCGACACAGACACTGTAAATAGAATATAAACAATTTTAGAGTTAAATCCATGAATCATGGTGACAAGAAGATGAGGTAATAATCAACATAATCCCTGATGGAGAGCTATCTAACTGACCTTCTTTATGAGTCCATAAAGACTTTGAAGAGAGGAAAGTGAATAAACAGTTTCTGCCATTAAAATGATGTCGTAGCCATCACAAGGGTCATGCTTTGAGCTTGAATCTGGAGCCTTTTGGCACTCATTGTCACATTTAGGAGAGAGCAGATGATGAACTTCACTCCAGTCACCAGCAAAGAAGCGAATATCTGCTGACATGTTCATGTCTGACACATTCTTAAGAAGAGACTGCTGCAAGAGTGGCTCTTTTGAGAGGTTTGCTTTTACATTAGGTATCGTAAGACATCGTAGGACCTCAGCATTGAAGTCCTGGAAATGAATCACAGCTGCACCCTGATAGAAGAAAACACAGAAGATACCATAGGCAAAAGTTAGAGAACATGCAAAATTAAATAAATTTCATAGCTATGGCAGTCAACATTGATAAGATCTCTTGTGGGTCTCCATTCGTGGCTCAGTGGTAGACTCACAAGAGTTTCAACACTGAGACCAGAGATCAAGTGCCCATGTGGTATGAGTGGGTGTGTAAGTGTGTGGGGGTGGGGGTGGGGGTGTAAAATAAATAAAATAAAAAAGGAAAAAAGATAAGATCTCTCACCTCAAGGCATGTAAAGATCCCAGGAAATCCATGACCACATCCAAGCTGAAAGCCATTAACAGAAAATAGCAAGTCAATATCAGTAGCAGAACTGTAAAATAGCTAGCAGATGGTAGGCATCTGCTTCAATTTCTAATTAGGTCTACTACGAATTAAGCATAGGAGTTATAATTGGGATATCACATAAGTAAGTTCTCTATCAGGGGTGCTAGAAAGATAGCATGAGTAACATCATTTGCAAGGTGTCGTCTTTTTTTTTTCTCTTTTTTTTTTGTCTCTTGAAAGGTATTTACAAGATACATCACACCAAAGGTTTTGCCTGAATCCCTTCACCAATGGTATCATGGCACAAGAGTCGGTATTCAAAACCCACAAATTGGATCTCTAAAGCACCTAGGCCCACTGGCCTAGAGAAGCCACTAGGACATGGAAGTGATTTAGCTGTGTAACTTGGATGCAGACGTGTCAGTCTCAGACAGGTGTCAGACACAAGGCCACTAGCAAACCAAATAGGAAAGCATATCTGAACAAATACATCATCATAGCCTTTTCAATAACATTATGCACAATTACACAAGGACATTGAAAATTTCAAAAAAAAAAAAGAGAGTACCTGTTCAAGTCAATAAGTTTGCAGACCATTTGTAATACCATACACTTGTACAGTCCTCTCTTTTCTCGAGCATTGTAGTCATAGGGTGCTTATATTAATTTGTAATGAGTGAGGGAGATTTTGGGTACTTTTGTTTTTTAACTTAAGTGAATAAAAGCAAAGGGGTACTTACAGGGACCTCCCTCAATATGAACTTAGTTAAAAAATGAATAAGATATAGAAAACTGTATCTACATAACTACCAACACATGAAATAAATTTTTTACATAAATACTACTCAAAGTCAAGAACAGACGATACATTAAGGTTTTTCCCTATAGTCGTGTTGACATGTCTGAAAAAAGTAACACAGGGCGTTGGCCCAAGTAAATATTTTAGAAAATGCAGTGTCATTGTTGCATAGTCTCTACACTAATCTGGTCCATTTGAAAGACAGTTTCTGTTCAAAAGTTTAATTGTGGAGTTTCTGCTACACTACATCTATAGAGAGAGTGGTGTGACACTTTTGGAGGAGGACCTTGTCAATGCTTGAAGGCAGGGTCCATTTCAGCCTAATGGCAAAGCCCTTTGGAGAATGCTCTCTCATGTGACTAGAGCTTGGGCCGGGGGAAATCAAAATTTTTAATAGGCCTGGCAAGTCAGGCCTGCCCCAAACAGTTCAAAATCCAGGCAAAAGCCAACCCCAGCCCTGGCCCATTGACAGCCTACATGTGATCTTATGGAGCAATTGGAGAATGGAACAAAAGAATAATTGATGATATCCATTCTGATATGTCTCAAGTTATGGAAAAGATCAAGATTCTTCTCACAAGGTGGGCCTTTCTTATACCGAATCTGTGAATATCTGCCTCTAAGCTTGGGAGGTTTACTTCTGGCCTAGGTGGCATAGTTTGAGATGACAAAGAAAGGATCAGTTTTGTTTCAGAACAGACAAGGCAGGAGATTCCAATCAAGCTGAATTGAAAGTGATTAAAAATGGCCTAAGTCTGTTTAAAGAGGCACAGCAAACTTTAGATCAGTTAATCATGCAGGGCAACTCTAAGATCCATATCATATAGTTGCATGAACATGAGGCGAAGCAGCAGGGGGTTTGGGTTTGGGAGCAGGAATTATCTATTTCAAACTGTTAGCAAGTATAAATGGCCAAGAAGCGGGAGCTGGATCGCGAGTTTGAACCATGCCTCAAAGCAGGAGAAGGCACTTTAATGCGGGGGCATTTTCACACTAGGCTCGAGTGGGGCAACCTGTGTGAAGCAGGGGCACACTCGGGATGTGTGGCCCGTGTAAGACAGGTGGCTAGTGTGATGCGAACCCATGTGAGGTGGGGCCCACGAAGGGGGGTTTGGCCGAGGGCCTGCCATGTGTGAAGCAGGAGCCTGGGCTATGAGATAAAGGGATTGATTTGCCACGCTCTCTCAGTTCGAGCTTTTAGAGCAAGTGGTAGTCGTCCTGCGTCACACTTCGGTAGAAGATTTTGCAACTAAGCTACATCCTGGGTTTTCAGGTCTTCTTCTGTCCCCTGGAGACGTAGCCTGTAAATGAAATAAAGGGAATCTGTGCATCTCTTAATATTTCTTTTAGACAAATTCCTAGGTAAGCAAACTCTTTTGCCCTAGCTGAGGAGGGTAGAGAGGCGATCTTCATGAATGGGGGATGAGCATCCATTATCTTAATTGATAGTTGTATATTTTGCTTCTTTTAATAAAATCTCTTATTGACAAAAGAAAAAGACAATGCCATGCTCTACAAAGAAAGTAGTCACTTTCTACAATGTAGGGTATTAACTTTTTCAAAAGTCATTGCCTACTGTTGAATCATTCCTTTCAGATATAAGTTTTCCTATTTGTAGGAGATTGAGACAAACACAGAAACAACTGTAAGAAGCTAGATAAAATATTGTAATATAGATAATGGCATGGGACTTGGGAAGTATGGGATGAGAAGTTGTTTTAAAAAAGTATGGGATGAGAAGAAATGGGCAAAATAATTATTTTCAATATATCTAAATGGTCTATCCCCAAGAAGCATGATGGTTCTCATGTAAGCAGGTATGAGCCTGTGACCCTATGGCTCAGTGGTAGAATCATATCGGTGTGGTGTGAGTGCGCGCGGGCATGTGTGGGGTGTGTGAGTGCGTCTGGAAAAAAAAAAATGTAAACAGGTATAACAGAAAAAAATTTCCTTGTTAGAAGGACTTATGAGCAACAAAGAGACTCCTTGGGATGGAGACGAAAGCAGGAACTACAATCATCACTTTCCATGTATTTTAAGCATATTGCTATCATAAGATCATCACTTCCCATGTATTTAAGCTCATAGCTGTCATGATGACATAGATATGAATATCGGTATCGTATCGGCCGATACGGCCGTATCATATCCGTATCGGCCTGATACGAAGAATATTAAAAATCATTATAGGTTAGATTTAAACCTATTTTGGGATCAAACAAATAATTTGAATGGGATTCAACTAATCGAAGCGAAGTGGACCATTATGGGAAAAATCGGAAAGAAGGGTAAAGCTTCAATTTCTTTTTTATATCTTCATCGTCTTTTCGTTGTATTTCCAATATAATGGGTCATTGTTCACCAAATCATGTTTGATTTGTGTTCAATTAGGGCCAATTTAGTTGACCATCAACACGTCAAATCGATAGACAACATTCTCATCAAAAGAATGATCCGGTACACCATTGAATACATGGTCAAAACACACAAAATAATAGATTCAAGAATATCTCATTTTTCCTATTTTTCTGATATTTTTTCATATTTTTTTGCTTCAAAAAAAATTCTGACCGATACGGACCAATAGAGACCGATACGGCCCCAATTCCGATACACAACGCCGTATCGTATCATTTTTCCACGGGGCCGATATGGCGGAAGATACCATCATTCAGAACCATGCATGATGACATATGACTTACACGGAATAATGTCAGGATTGTTTTTTAAAATAAGACTCTTTTATTGATTTTACAGTGAGTCTTTTAACATTTTTTCAACATTCCATTGTGTGTGACAAGAATATGGTAAAATTGTCAGCATTTTGAATTAATAAACCTAATAGTACTGGATTTGGTTAAAACATGTCCATAAGTCTTATAGTATCCAGAACCAGTATCTGCTTCCATTCATGACTGACATGATGTGCTGAGCATATAAAAGAATTTTGGTATCTTGAGTGTGTCCTACAACGATTTGTGAAGCTCATGGGAAATGTTACAAAACCTGCTCAACAGAAGATGGTGCATATTGTGAGCTATACAATTTGACAAGAAACTGTATTCAATTCAGATTTTGGCACATTAGAAGGTCATATGTCATGAGAGAGTATGTAATCACCTGAGCATAAGCAACGCACCTCTAATACTCTCTTTCCAGTGAGAGATAAGTGCCCATCTCGAACCTCCGAAATAAGGGTCTTAACCAAATCAAGTGAACCTTCCCATAGCTTCAGACCCCCTAATCAAACAAGCAGCAATTTTATTTACAGATGCATTCACATCCCCACACAATGATAGCAGAACAGTAGAAAAGGGGAAAAGAGGAATGGAAGGCTTCAATTGTCTATAAATGAAAAAACAAAATAGAATTCACTTATGCACCTTCATATTTTCCAGGGACCAAATCAGAGTTGGATACACCAAAAACATCGGAAGTACTCACTCGACCCTAAAGAAACATAGCATCAGTTTCAAGTTTCAGTCATTCAATCTAATCTAGTAAACTCCCATGATTTTTATTTTTTTTCATGCTGTCAGGTGAGTACCTTATGCAAAGTCAGACCACCCTCCAAATTGATAGACTCCACGGTAGATTTTGCAGACAACGAAGCCTATACGTCAGGCATAATCAGTTACCAATGTCACATGCAGAACTCTATAGAGATTCATAAGAAAATACAACATTTCTGGATTACCATCACCAGAATGCTAGGTGAAAGCTTTCAAAAAAAAAAGAAAAAAAGAATGCTAGGTGAAAGAGAATTGACGCCCACAAACGCCATTGAGCTCAAAACCAATTCAAACATAATCACACTACATTTCATTTTTATCATGGACGGAACAAAAACCTAATGCCTTGCCTTTTAGCAATGGTTGCCAGACGCTCTTTTATTTTATTTTTTGTAGTATTTTGATCATTAATACAGCATGTTAAAAGAAAAAAGAAGAAATGCAAAGGTAAAGGATGAAGACGCTCTTTTATTTTATTTTTTGTAGTATTTTGATCATTAATACAGCATGTTAAAAGAAAAAAGAAGAAATGCAAAGGTAAAGAATGTACTTCTTATTGAACAAGAACCAACAAGCAATGTAGTTAAAGACCCCCGGTGCACCTCCCTGCAGCACTCGAAATGCACATGCCTGGAGATTCTAGGTCCAATTTTTTAATTTACACAATAAATATTAATATTTAATTATTTATAGATATAAGCTGATTTCTTTTTAAATAATCAAAGTTATCACCATTCAATTCCTCTTTAGCCCAAAACCCCATATGCTCAATTTGCCCAAAATTCCCCAATTCTAAATACTAAATTTTCCAATTTGCCAAATCCTAACCTTAAATATCCCATTTTCCGCAAATCTTCCAAGTTCCCCAATCCAAAACCACAATTTTGCCAAAATCCTTAAAATTTCCAAACCCTAGAATACAATTTTTCAAAATCCCCAAATCATCTAAGCTAAATTTTCCAATTCCCCCAAAATCATCAATTCATTTTAAATCTCTTGTACCACACCAACAAAAGCTCAAATTGCTTTCAAAAAGTCCAATGTAGTGACCTTAACACGCTATTAGAGCATGTTTGTTTTTCCAATTTCATGTGTAATGCAAAATAAATGAGCTATGGCTATCATTTCAAGTTGTTTGTTTGAACAAGAATTACAACGCATAAATCGAGAGCCAGATGCATCTGTAATAGCAGACAAGCAAAGGAAATTGTAATCATTACAATTTAACATTAAAAATCCACCTTTTTTACAATAATTACTGGACAAAACAAACAAGGGTAGCAATGTCATCGTAACAATCAAATGCAGCTGATATGTCCGTACAAGTAAAGGAAACTGTAATCATTACCCATTTCCAGCCATTTACTGGTGTAATTGGAAAAACAAACACACACTTAGAAGAAAGAAATGAGCTTTTTCTTATTTATTTGCACCCTTACTGGGAGGTAAAACATCATTAAAAGAGAGAGAGAGAGAGAGAGAGAGAGAGAGAGAGAGAGAGAGAGACATCCATGCATGGACAGTATGGTCCATCACGAAAAAATCCAGAGGCACCATAGGTGCACGCCCGAATCTACATGGAAGAAGTGGGGCCAAATCACCTACACACGCACCTAGGTCACCTTTGACTAAATTGCCAACAAGAATAATGGCCACAGCTAGTGAAATCCTGCAGCGCGTGATTCATCACAAATTTCAAGTGTATACTACTACACCATTTGGATGCCACTAAAATCCTTTAGTTGTAAAGGGTTTACATGTAAAGACATTACAAGGGCTATTTGGATGCATGTAAAGACATGTATGTGTTATCTAATATCAGAATTACTTCACTGGAGATAAAAATGAACATGAAAGTAGAAAATCTTCGGTTACTACCATCATAGGCTATGGACAAGCCATACAAAAAGTTAATAACAGAATACGACATTTCAGCATTGCCTCGTGAACAAAACCGAAGAGGATAGGCTGAGCACTGAAGAATTTCCACAACCAAGAAATCACTCAAAGGCAATGATGCTACAATATATCGTCATTCACATATTGTCAACAACAAATTAGAATACAAATCCTTTTTTCTTTTGCCAATGGTTGTGACTTGTGAACATCACATTCCACATTTAATCAAGAACAACAAATAGATATTGATATGAATTAAGGAATTTTGAACTGCAGGCGATTAATCGCAAGCTACGAATTTATAACATACGTAGGTAGTACGGTCTACATCACCTTTTTTATTCTAATTGAGCATGGAAAAATAAAATAAAATAAAATCAATTACAAACAAACGTAAATGGAAGAGCAAAGGAAAAGGGAGAAAAAGGAAATTGATTAAGCAGGGAAGAGAATTTTTTTACCTCCGAGAAGAGAACTTCGACACAAGGAGGGGGCGGCGGACGAGGCTTTTCAGAAGATCCGAAAAAACCAAACCCTAACTGGTTCTGATGCGATAGAGAAAAGAAAGGGAATTTTTCCTGCTCTAATTTCTTTTCAAATCCGAGGATTTGAGAAAACGAAAGCTATTTTCAGTATTAGAAGGAGAAGTGAAAGGGATAGCAGAAAGAGAAAAAAATATGAGAGAGTAGGATTGAGAGGGGTAACCTTGGGGTTTTCTGCCATTCCAGCTACCTTCTTCTCCTGCTGTGGAGTTGTAAGCTGCTAACAGAAGGGATCGTTTGGATACCTGCAACTAACAACCGGACTAGAATCCTCTGCAACACCCTGTTTTACCTAGCTCAAGCTCTGTGGGCCCACTATGTTGTGTGTAGAACATCCACTCCGTCCATCAGGTGTGCCCCTCTATTCAAGAACCTGGGACCAAAAATCAGCTGGATCCACAACTCAGGTGGGCCACAACACAGTGAACAATTGGGATGGGTCTCAACCGTTGTATATTTCATCAAACCCGTCCATTAGGTGTGAATCACGACCATTAAGGGCCTCATGTAAAACTCGGGCCCGTTCATCTTTCCTATTCCGTTTGGATGCGAACGATTGGAATCCAATGGGATCCGAATCACATGTAAATGGATTCAATGCGGATTGAAATCCTCAGTTGTGCTTGAATGCTTATAATTAGAAAATATTGAAATCCTTAAGCACATTAATTGGGCTAAACATAAGGAAATTTTAAGCCATTGTGGGCCATAAAAATGAGCCCACTTTTGAAAATCCAATCATTTTTCACATTTGCATCCAATTCCTAGCCATTTTGGATTCCAATTCACATGATTTTGCTGTGTTGCATTTCATATGGATTTCAATTAATTCCTAGCCATTTTGGATTCCAATTCACATGATCTTGCCGTGTTGCATTTCATATGGGCCTTCTTTTTTGGATTGGGCCTAGCATGGGATTGCACCTCAAACAGTCAGAATGGATCTCACATAAACATCATGCTGTGACGGAACTCATTGAAGGACTGCACTTAGTGTTTCTCTATTTACAATGTTTGGAATCGATGCGTCTAGAGACGAGGCTATCTTCGCTCGGTCTACCACTTGAGCTATGGATCCGGGTGTATGGTGTGGCCCACTTGATGTGTCATAACACTAACCATTGCACAAGTAAATCTCCATAGTAGGGCCAAACTATTGGAGAGCTTGAATGTCGCATGCACCTAATGCTTTGGAAGTTAGTTGGATTATATCACGCTTGGGGCCAACCAGTTGGAAAGGCAGGATGTCATGTGCACCTAATAGTTTGGAGGATGCCAACTATCACATGCACCTAATAGTTTGGAAGATACCGTATGGGTGGACAACAGCTTGCGGTCCGGCCTATTTGACTTAAGAACTCTTTTTTATTAATCGTTGTTTCATGAACAAGTGACGCCCACCCTTGATTTTTCATGGGGCCAACCGTGGTGTGTATGCAAGATCCACTCCACCATTAAATGTGTAATCCCATGTTAAGCTTGGGCACAAAAAATCAGGCTAACTTGTGATCCAAGTGGACCACTCTAAAGGAAAAGTTTGGGAGAAAGATGTGCATGGTTGATTTTTATGGGGCGGGCCTACCTGATGATTATATGAAACTCACTCCAACCATTACATGCCATATCAAAATGTAGGACTGGGCTTGCAAATCAGGCCCATCAGTGATTCAGCTGGGCTACACCAAGGAGAATAGTTTGAAGGGTGAGTGCTGTCCCATACACTATATCCAATCTTGTGGTCCACTGAATCATGAATAGGGCTGATTTTTTAGTTCTGGGTCTAACATGGGGTGACTCATCTGGTTGTCAAGGTGGATTTCCTATAAACATTGCAATGGGGCCCATCCAAGCCGGTGACTCCCTTTGGAAAATGATGTGAAATAACTATACTCTCAGTAAATTTTAATGTAAATCCCAAATTTCTAAGCTGCTGGACTGAAGACTTCTTGTTTTAAAATCTCTACAGAAATCTCCATGCCTAGCAATTCCTTTAATTGAGGCCCCCCTACGGATTGATCACACTCCAGAAATCTCCAATATTGGAAGATTATGTACAAGTGGAGCCCATAGCTGCTCAGACAGACCATTGGCATGTTGGGCTCTAGTATGAATAGATTAGGTACTGAAAGTCTCCAACATTGGAAGAATATGATCACCAGCATTGGGCCTCTTCTCAATTGAATGTTGACCATTGGTTTTAGAGAAATTTACATTAAAAAAAAAAACTGCCTAATTGATATAGAATTTACCTTCAGATACCTTCTTCCAAAAAGCTACATCATTATTTGATGGAATTATTATTCTACATACTACCTTTGATTACATTTTTTTTTTCACAAATGGTTGGGTAGGCATGTGAGCAAATGGATCAATTGCTTGGGTAGGCCCCACTGCAATGTTTATGTAAAATCTACCCCAACCACAAGGTGTGTCGCCTCATGTGCCCAAGATCCAAAAATAACCTCCATTAGTAATTCAGGTGAAACGCATGATGGAAACAATGCACGGGACAATGATCTCCCTTCAAACTGTTTTCCTTTGTATAGGCCACCTAAATCACAAATGGACTTAATTGTAGGCCCTAGGTTTAAACTTTTGAGTAGCATCTAATGTTGGAGTAGATTTGATATAATCATCATGATGGGCCCTATAAAAAATCAATTGAACATCTCTCTCTCAATTGTTTTCTTCGATGCAACCCACCTGAATCACAACACGGTCTAATCTTTTGGCTCTAAGGCTAAGCTGACATTACACATCTAAAGGTGAAAGTGGATATTGCATACACATCATGGTGGGCCCTGCCAAAAAACATGTCCTGGCGTTGGATTATTTAGGGAAAAAAAAAAGAAGAAGAAAGAAAGAAAGAATGAAAAGAATTGCACGGGATGCACTCTTGATTTTGATGGGGCCTATTGTGATGTCTAGGTAAGATCCACTCTCATTAAAAAAAGATTAGGCTGACTTATGATTCTCATGGGCCATGCTAAAGGTGGGAGGGAGACTTCCACCCTTGATTTTTACAAGGTCCACAATGATAATTATATGAATCCACTCCAAGCATTAGATTCCACGGGAATACTTAGGTGGCCTAAAAAGCATACCCATCCATGATTCATGTGGGGGCACACTAATGGAAACAGTTTGGA
The DNA here is from genome assembly GCA_003013855.2 of Liriodendron chinense. Classification (NCBI taxonomy): domain Eukaryota; kingdom Viridiplantae; phylum Streptophyta; class Magnoliopsida; order Magnoliales; family Magnoliaceae; genus Liriodendron; species Liriodendron chinense. The sequence continues at coordinate 1,569,053 of PVNU02002898.1, forward strand.
GGATGAACATTGCCCTATCCATTATTTCCAACTGTGGGGTCCACCTAAATAGTAGATGGAGCTGATTTTTAGGCCCTTGGCCTAACATGGGGTGATATACCTAGCAGTTGGAGTGGGTTTTGAATAAACAATGTAGTGAGGCAACATAAGCCACCCACCCATTTTCTTGCAAGGGCGGCCTTAATTAAAAGGTAGAGAAATGATAATTACATCAATTAATGAGGAAGCCTTTGAAAACATTTTTAAAAAAGTACTGAAATGTAAATTCTATATTGATTAAGTGGTTTTTGTAAAATTTAATATTATGGGCCTTACATTCGAATTCCACAGACATGGTTCCAAAACTAAGGTCTTGTCAACTCAGCAAAGAAATTAAAAGCAAATGATAATTTTCAAAACTCAAACTAAGGAAACTCCTATAACCAAAGTACTGCAGATTGTTGGTTTGCTTCAACTATTTTATATATTTTACCTAAATGTAATTATTTTAAATATTTATTTATTACTTTAAATATTATATGGGATTTTTACTGTAACCCGATGCATGTGGGGGTGACGACATGCCAGGTTGCAGCATGAGATAGCAATGGTAGCTAAGCTCCACACCAAATGATGGTACTTTTTCGATGGGACAATTACCAGTGACAAATAGATATAGCTTTTCTACTAAAAATGACTATAAATAATCTATATTGTATATAGCGCAAAATAGTAGCCAAGAGTTGTGTATTTGTAAAGGAAATGGGAAGGAATTAAAAAGCAACAGAAGGCACTTTCGTCATTATAAAAGTCCGGTGGGATGGTGAATATTTTAACCCCATAAAGCTCCTATAGCGTAGAGATTTATTTCCTTAGACTCGTCTTGATGAGTAGTTGTAGATGAAGGGTATTTTAATCTTTTCAATTCACTGCAAGTGTTGCTGCCCATGCTTAAGCCCAAGCCAAAAGGGGCCGGACAACAAAGGTTCGGTGGAGCCCACTTCAATCAATATCCACACCATAATTATGTTACCCCAGCTTGTAGTAGGGCTAGGCAAATCTAAAGATTGGGTAGTCATGGGTGAGGGAGCAGATTACGTGAGACCCCGGCGTCACCCAAGGCAATGAAGCCCCTAGTCATGCTTTTTTTTTTCTTTTTTTTCTACACACACCCACACACTCACACCATATTGGGATTTCAACACTTATGGGTATCAAACCCAAACCTCGAGTTGAAACTCCTAGGAATCTACCACTAAGGCAAGGATAAGAACCCAACTGCATTGTCATGCTTGATTCTTTAATTTGGAAGCTTCTTAACATGTTTGTCAGAGCCAAGTGGTAGATTGAGTGAAGATCAGTGTTCACAGTATTGGTATCGCATTACGTTTTGCACCCTTGGGATACAGATACATATTGCATATCGGTGGAAAATATTCGTTGTATCGCGGAATGTATCGCACTTTTTAGGAAATTGATTGAATTATTCAATGAAACTTCAGGGATTGTTAAAATGGACATCAATAGACACATTTAAACCATAATATGTAAAATAAAAAAAAGTCCACATAATGGAGTTCCTTTGTAAAAGGATCCTAAGCTATGCGCTATCTGACTGAACTGATGCAACTATTGTTTAAATTGATTCCATAAGATATACAATTGTAACAAGACATTAATGTAAACATAATCAATGCATTGATAAAGTAAAACAAGCAAGAGAGTTGAGAAATATTCCTATGGATGATGCAACTGAATGAGTACCTGCACTGAGGGTACAGGGGGCGGCGTGCCCCTACTCGGGGTTCGGGGCGGAGCGTCCGAAAGCCCAACGATTTTTTTTTTTTTTTTTTTTTAGGGAGGAAAAACTAGAAGAAAATTGAACAAAAAATCATTCTTTTCTACAAAATGGGGGGCTCTTGTGCGTCTGACCGATATAATAAAATAGGAGAAAAATGAGAAAAAAATAGGCCTCTCCAAGTTTTTTCTCAAAAAAAATAAAATTCAAGTTTAAAAATATTTCGGCGTCTCTGTCCGATATCGTCCAGGTATAAATGATATTTGGAGCCGTCTTAAGAAAAAAAGCACGATATTTTGACGATATATCGTGCGATATCGATACATAGTGCGATATTATTGATATCGCACAATATATCGTGCGATACCAAGGAATCAAACATATTTTGTGTTATTACTGAGCTGATATTTATCGGTGCCTACCGATATCGATAATATCGGCCGATATACTGCAAACACTAGTAAAGATAACTTTTTTTCTTTTTTGGTTAGTACATACACCCCACTGTTAGTACACCCACCCCCTGTTAGTCACACTGTAATGTTAGCCACCCATCACTTTGGGAATCGATACCATGACCTCAATGAGGCTATCTTCACTTGGTTTAACACTTGAGTTATGGATCTGGGTGTTCGAGAGAATATAACCTTGTTTCAACATTGAAGTCTTGGTATCAATTCCCAAGTAGGGATGGCTAATATTGCCGTATGACTAACAATGGGGGTGGGTGTACTAACAGTGAGGTGTGTACTAACTAAAAAAAAACCGTCTATCAAACTTCATTTCCCTGATCAAGTGGATAATGATCCAAGATGAGGGTGGAAAAGTCTTCCTAGTCATAAATTTGAAAAGTTGAGCTTATCTTGTATGAAATTACTATTTTACTCTTCTTATTATGCCCTCATCTAAACCCCCCCCCCCCCCCCCCCCCCCCCCCCCCCCAAATACGAGGCCATCAATGTACAGTAAATACAAGATTTTCACTTGCAAAACAAACCTATCTTTCTTTTTGAAACTAGCTAGTCGACAATTCCCAAAGGAATAATTGCACGGGAATTAGTGTTCACTCGTCCATGCTGGAAAGTCCGGGCAGTACCATACAAACACCACGGTCCACTCGTCCATGCTGGAAAGTCCGGGCAGTACCATACAAACACTTTTGTGAATGCTACTGCGTGCAATAACTTACTCATTAATAATCATATATGCATTTTATTTTAAAACCAATTATAATTTTTAGAAATATTTTTATTTTTAACAGGTTGCCCAACTTGCTTGGAAATTAGGGTTTTATTAATGTTAACAAATAAGCCAAAGATAAAAGTTATTTCACCTCACTGTGTGAAGAAGGGGCAGTGGCTTGGTTGAGCGCCATCATGGTGTTTACGTGAAATCCACCCACTCCAACCATTAGGTGCAACAATGTTGAGCCGAATGCCCACACCCAGCTCCATAGCTCAAGTGGGAGACTGAGTGAAGATAACCTCGTTTCAACACTTGAGGTTTGATTCCCAAGGGAGTAGCTAACATTTCTGAGTGACTACTGGCGGGTGTATGTACTAACTCTAAATAAATAAATAAATAAATAAAAAGCCAAATGCCCAAAAATCAGCTCTATTCTTGATTCAATTTCATGTGAACCACAAGATTTGAAAAGGTGTACAAGATAGTTTTCCTTGGTGTGGGTACTGAATCACTGATGGGCTTGAATTTTGGGCCACAAAAGTTAATTTTAGTGTGTCATTTAATAGTTGGAGTAGATTACATATAATCATCATGGTGGGCCCTATAAAAATCAAGGACGGATGTCTCTCCCAACTGTTTCTCTTGGTGTGGCCCACCTGAACCATAAAAATAAGCTTGATTTTTTGGATTGGGCCTTATATGGGATTGCACCTCTAACAGTCAGAATGGATCTCACATAAACATCATGCTGTGACAGGACTCATTGAAGGACTGCACTTAGTGTTTCTCCATTTACAATGCTTGGACATTGTTTTCGGTTGGTGCACACACTCAACTGTTAGTACACCCAACCCCCCTGTTAGTCACACCACAATGATAGCCACCCCCACTCTGGGAATCGATGACATGACCTAGTGTAGAGACGAAGCTATCTTCGCTGGGTCTACCACTTGAGCTATGGATCCGGGATGTATGGTGGGGCCCACTTGATGTGTCATAAGACTAACCATTGCACAAGGAGATCTCTGTGGTGGGGCCAACCTATTGGAGAGCTTGAATGTCAAATGCACCTAATACTTGGGAAGTTATTATATGGCAAATTAGATTATATCAGGTTTGGGGCCAACCTGTTGGAAAGGCCGGTTGTCACGTGCACCTAATAGTTTGGAAGAAGCCAACTATCACATGCACCTAATAGTTTGGAAGAAGATGCCATATGGGTGGACAACAGCTTGCAGTCCAGCCTATCTGACTTAAGAACTCTTTTTTATTAATCATTGTTTCATGAACAAGTGACGACCACCCTTGATTTTTCATGGGGCCCACCTAGGTGTGTACGCAAGATCCACTCCACCATTAAATGTGTAATCCCATGTTAAGCCTGGGCACAAAAAATCAGGCTAACTTGTGATCTAAGTGGACCACTCTAAAGGAAAAGTTTGGGAGAAAGATGTGCATGGTTGATTTTTATGGGGCAGGCCCACCTCATGATTATATGAAACTCACTCCAACCATTACATGCCATATCAAAATTTAGGACTAGGCTTGCAAATCAGGCCCATCAGTGATTCAGCTAGGCCACACCAAGGAAAATAGTTTGAATGGTAAGTGCTGTCCCATATACTATATCCAATCTTGTGGTCCACCTGAATTATAAATGGGGTTGATTTTTGAGTCTTGGGTCTAACATGGGGTGACTCATCTGGTTGTTAAGGTGGATTTCCTCTACACATTGCGATGGGGCCCATCCGAGCCGGTGACTCCCTTCAGGAAAATGATGTGAAATAACTCTACTCTCGGTAAATTTTAATGTAAATCCCAAATTTCTAAGCTGCTGGACTGGAGAGTTCTTGTTTTAAAATCTCTAGAGAAATCTCCTGGCCTAGCAATTCCTTTAATCGAGGCCCCCCTATGCATTGATCACACTCCAGAAGTCTCCAATATTGAAAGATTATGTACAAGTGGAGCCCACGGTTACTCAGACAGACCATTGGCATGTTGGGCTCTAGTATGAATAGATTAGGTTCTGAAAGTCTCCAACATTGGAAGAATATGATCACCAGCATTGGGCCTCTTCTCAATTGAATGTTGACCATTGGTTTTAGGAAATTTTACATTAAAAAACAAAAAAACAAAAAACTACCTAATTAAATTAGAATTTATCTTTTGGTACTTTCTTTGATATGATTATCATCCTATGTACTACCTTTTATTACATTTTTTTTTTTTACGGACGGTTGGTTAGGCATGTGAGCACATGGATTGATTGCTTGAGTAGGCCCCACTGCAATGTTTATGTAAAATCCACCCTAACCACAAGGTGTATCGTCTCATTTACCCAAGGTCGAAAAATAACATTCATTAGTAATTCAGGTGAAACACATGATAGAAACAATGCACAAATCAACTATTGCCCTTCAAACTGTTTTCCTTGGTATAGCCCACCTAAATCACAAATAGGCCTAATTGTAGGCCATAGGTTTAAACTTTTGATTAGCATATAATGTTGGAGTAGATTTGATATAATCATTATGATGGGCCCTATAAAAATCAAGTGAACATCTCTCTCACAATTATTATCTTTTAACCCACCAGAATCACAACGCAGTCTAATATTTTGTCTCTAGGCTAAACTGACATTACACATCTAAAGGTCAAAGTGAATTTTCCATACACATCATGGTGGGCCCTGTGAAAAATCATGTCCTAGCATCGGATTATTTAGAAAAAACAAAAACAAAAAACAAAAAAACAAAAAAGAAAGAAAAGAATTGCACGGGAGGCGCTCTTGATTTTGATGGGGCCTATTCTGATGCCTATGTAAGATCCACTCTCACTAAAAAAGATTATGGTGACCTATGATTCTCATCCGCCATGCCAAATGTGGGAGGGAGACTTCCACCCTTGATTTTCACAGGGACCACAATGATAATTATATGAATCCACTCTGAGCATTAGATTTCACACGAAAACTTAGGTGGCCTAAAAAGCATACCCATCCATGATTCATGTGGGCTACACTAATGGAAACAATTTGAGGATGAACATTGCCCTGTACATTATTCCCAACCATGTGGTCCACCTAAATCATGGATGGAGCTGATTTCTAGGACCTTGGCCTAACATGGGGTGATATACCTAGTGGTTGGGGTGGGTTTTGAATAATCATCGCAGTGGGGCAACACGAGCCACCCACCCGATTGCTTGCAAAGGTGGCTTTAATTAAAAGGTAGTGAAATGATAATTATATCAATTAATGAGGTAGCCTTTTGACAACATTTAAAAAAAAGGCGCTGAAATGTAAAATCTATATTAATTAAACAGTTTTTGTAAAATTTAATATTCTGGGCCTTACATTGGAATTCCATAAACATGCTTCCAAAACTGAGGTCTTGTCAGCTCAATAAAGAAATTAAAAGTAAATGATAAATTTCAAAACTCAACTAAGGAAACTCCTATGACCAAAGTACTGCAGATTGTTGGTTTGCTTCAACTATTTTATATATTTTACCAAAATATAATTATTTTAAATATTTATTTATTACTTTAAATATTTTATGGGATTTTTACTGTAACCCAATGCATGTGGGGGCTGACGACATGCCAGGTTGCAGCATGAGATGGCAATGGTAGCTAAGCTCCACACCAATGATGGTACTTTTTAAATGGGTCAATTACCGGTGACAAATGGATATAGCTTTTCTACTGAAAAACGGCTATAAATAATATATACTGTATATAGCGCAAATTAGTAGCCAGAGTCGTGTATTTGTGAAGGAAATGAGAAGGAATTAAACAGCAACTAGAGGGCATTTTCGTCATTATAAAAGTAAGGCTGGTGTCGGTGGGATGGTGAATATTTTAACCCCACAAAGCTCAGATATTGTGGAGTTTTTCAACCCTGAGACTCATCTTTATAAGCAGTTGTAGGTGAAGTGTGGCTCCAATCAATATCCACACCATAGTTCTGTTACCCCAGCTTGCAGTAGCCAGGGCTAGGCAAATCTAAAGATTGGGTAGCCATGGGTGAGGGAGCGGATTAGATGACACCTCTTCTCACATAAGACAATGAGGCCCTTGCTGTGGGGCCCATCTTGATGTGTGTATTCTGCATCCACCCTGTCCAATCGTTTTTCTAGATCACTTTAGGTCATGGATCCAAAAAATGAAGAAGATTCAATTATTAGGTGAACCATACTCTAGGAAATAGTGGTGATCGAACACCTTATTATTAAAAACCTTCTTAGGGCGTGACTTAATGTTTCTTTACTTTTTATTTGTCATCCAATTGGTTGATAAGGTCACATAAGCCTAAATGAAATCTCATTGTGGGTCCTTACTCATGCCTCGTGGTAGACTTACAAGAGTTTCAACACGAGGTCATGGGTTTTGAATACCCATTGTGGTGAAATCCCATTGTAGTGTGAGTGTGTGGGTGTGGATGTGTGGGGGGTTTGAGTGTGCGAGTTAACACAAAAAAAAAAAAAAAAAAAAAAAAAAGAAGAAGAAGAAGAAGAAGAAGAAGGTAAAAAACAAATATTAGGTTGATATAAAACTTTTGTGGCTCACTATGGGTTAATCACCATTGCTTCTTATGGTATGGTTCACCTAATAGTTGGATGTACTTCATTTTTTGGATAATACCCTAGAATGATTTGAAAAATGGATAGATATGGTGGATACAGGATATACACATCATGGTGGGGCCCACAGTAAGGGCTACACCGTCTTGGGTGAGGCTAGGGTCTCACCTAATCCACTCCCTATGGGTGATCTCATAATTCTTGGTTTGTGAATACGTGTTATTAGGTGTTTCATTTTTTTTTTTTATATTAAAAACCTAAGCCTTGTGCTAGTGAGATAACTGTCTATGCATAGATCAGGAATTTTTATTTTTTATATTTCTAATATGGTAATGAAATGGTTACCTCAGGCTTGAAATCGAAATTAGCTCGATGGAGTAGATAAAATCAACTCCAATCCAAACTTAAATGACCTCCCATAATAGATTGATGGTGTGGATATAACATATGCATCATGGTTGGACGATAGAACTTCGTCAACTCACCACTGAGGCCAGTGGTGTGTGGCACACCAAGCTATCTACCTCACCAAAACTTAGGTCTAGTCAGGCAATCAATTTCAAAACTCAACCAAGGAAATTAGTTGGTTTGTTTCAACTATTTTATATATTTTAATTACTTAAATATAATTATTTTAAATATTTATTTGTTACTTTAAATATTTTATGGAATTTTTATTTATGTAACCCAAAGCATGTGGGGGTGATGACATGCAGGCTGCAGCATGAGATGGAAATGATAGCTATGGTGCTTTTCGATTGAACAATTAAGCCACTGACAAATAGATGTAGCTTTACGGACGCGGATTAGGTGTTACCCGGGTAACACCCACTAAGATGTTACCCCCACTTGTCAGCATATGGTTGGAGGGACCGGCGTGTGGAGAACACGTGTATAGTTAGTAACTAACGGCGTTAGCTTGGGCATTTCTCTCTCCTGTCTTGATTTTTTAGTTTTTGAAAAAAAGAAAAGAAAAAGAAACTCTCTTTTTCCGTTCTCTCCCTCCCTCTCCCTTTCCATATCATCTCTCCAACAGATTCTTTTCTGTTCTCTCCCTCCCTCTCCCTTTCCATATCATCTCTCCAACAGCCCACGCAGCCACAGCTCACGCAGCCACAGCCCACGCAGCCACGCATCCCAACAGCAGGTCTCTCTCTCTCTCTCTCTCTCTCTCTCTCTCTCTCTCTCTCTCTCTCTATATATATATATATATATATATATATATATATATATATATATATACACCCAATATTGAATGTTAAAACCTTAATCAGGGTTTTGCAATGGTGGCTTTATTTGGGGGATTTCATTTTATTAGATATTTTAGGGTTTGAATTTCAAAATCCCTAATCAGGAGTTTTCAAATTCAATTCCCTAATTAGAGATTTCTTCTCTTGCAATAGTATATCTACTTCAGGAATAATTTTTTAGATTTTATGTTATCTGAAGTTTTTTTCCTTTGAAGTTTTTCTCTTCGGAATAATTTCATAGTGTCATATTTAGATATTTTCATGTAATTAGGGGGATTTTCATTTTCAATCCCTAATTAAATTTCATTTAATTAGGGGTCTTGAAATTTCATTCCCTAATTAGGGATTTTCTCGTTGAAGTTTTCTTTTTTCATTGAAGTTTCTCTCTTACTGTAATAATTTCACAAAAAAAAAAATTTCTATAATGAGTACTAATAAACAACCTCATAACCTAAACCATTTACTATTTTTCTTTCATATGACAACATATAAAAATCTCCTTTTTACACAAAAATTATGCCTCTAATAAGTCGACTATGGAAAAAAAATTCAACAATTTTGGTTACGTACTGATTTGTTTGGTTTTTTTTTTTTTTTTTAAGTGAGTTTTATGGGTTTCATGGTTTTCTAAACCTCACTAACATATGGGTTTTTATGTTCTAATAGGTATACAATATACTCTATTTTCAGTTTTAATAAGTGAATTTTATAGTTCACCGACCCTGATTAAGATATGCTCACAGCATGTTTTTGTGTGTGTTTTTTTTTTTCTTTTTCACCATTTAAATATAATTTTGGTATTGCTTTAGGGTTTTTATACATTGAATGAATGACTCCTAATTAGGGATTTTATTTGATGATCATAGGAGAGCATAATTGGTAGGGAGGTGTGGGCCAATATAGGCAGCTTCTATTGCAAAGGAACTACATGAAATTCTTGGTAGCTTTCACATCTTTTACTTTGTGCCATGGAAAAAAAATCATCCTTTTATCTCTGTTCAAGGTGTATATAGTTTGTATGATTTGAATGTTTTTTTCTTTTGAAGATCAATTGGTGAGATGGGTACTGATAATACATTGGAGAGTCATAGATTTTCTCAGCCATGTCCTCAACCATGTCGAAGGTTGGAATTTGATGTTGATATAAATGATCAAGAAACAAACAAGCAAGTAGATGATCAACAAGCAAATCAAGATGTACCGGTCAATATAAATGACAAGTTACAAGAAGAACCAAAACTTGGAATTGAGTTTGCTTCTGAAGAGGTTGCATATGAATTTTACAACAGGTATGCTAGTAAAATAGGGTTTAGCATTCGGAGGTCGGCTCTAAAGAAATCAGATTATGGTACCCTACGTAAGAGCAAATTCTGTTGTTCTAAACAAGGCCTAAGAAATAAGAAGAAACAAGTTCAACCGAAGTTTGTGCGTGCGTTTACAAGAACCCAATGCCTAGCAAGCATGACGATTCTTCTTCAAAGCAATGGGAAATATAGAGTAACGAAGTTTGTAGCGGAGCATAATCATGAGGTTACTACACCGTCGAAGGTGCACATGTTAAGGTCACATAGAGGCTTGACCGATGATCAAAAAGCTGAAGCAGATAGGGCGGATGATTTAGGAATAAAACCCAGTGCAGCTGTAGAATTGTTGAGTAGGCAATATGGAGGTCGGGAGAATATGGGTTTTCAACCCATTGATTACAAAAACTATTTACAAAGGAAACGAATGAAAGCCATGGAAAAGGGTGATGCAGGAGCCATTCTAGAATACTTTCAGAAAATGACAGCAGATGACCCATCTTTCTTTTATGCAATACAAGTAGATGAAGATGATCAGATCACGAACATGTTCTGGGCAGATGGGAAGTCTATAGTAGATTATAGTGTTTTCAGGGATGTGGTTTGCTTTGATACCACATACAGAATAAATAAGTACGGACGGCCATTTGCTCCATTTGTTGGGGTAAATCATCATAAGCAAACTGTAATATTCGGCGTGGCCTTGCTATATGACGAAACAATCGAATCTTTCAAGTGGTTATTTCAAACATTTTTGAGTGCAATGTCTGGAAAAAAACCAATGACAATCTTGACAGATCAAGATGCTGCAATGGCCAATGCGATAGCTTCAGTATTGTTGGGAACATATCATCGTCTATGCATTTGGCATATCTATCAAAATGCCGCCAAACACCTTGGCCATCTATTTAAAAATTCAAAGGGTTTCGAATATGATTTTACTAGATGCATATATGATTATGATGTGGAGGAAGAGTTTTTAATTGCATGGAGTAATATGCTTGAGAAATATGATTTAATGCAAAACAAGTGGCTACAAGATCTATTTAAAGAAAAGAAAAAATGGGCTTTGGTTTATGGACGAAATACATTCTGTGCTGACATGAAGAGCACACAACGAAGTGAGAGTATGAATGGTTTGTTGAAAAAGTATCTGAACTGTAAGCATAATCTCTTACGGTTCTTCACTCAATATGAACGGGTAGTGGCTGATCGACGATACCAAGAAGCTATGGCCGATTTCAAAATGAGGCAAAGTACTCCGGTAATGTTTCTTGATGTAAAGATGTTAGAGGAAGCGGCAAAGGTATACACTCCAAAAGTATTTGAAATATTTCAAGATGAGTATAAAAAAATATTTGGTCCTTCAATTTTTAAATGTGGTGAGTTTGGTACGGTTGCAGAGTTCAGAATTATTAATAATGACAGAGATAAAGGGCGTATTGTTAGATTTGACTCATCGAATAGTACAGTGTCGTGTAGCTGCAAGAAGTTTGAGTTTGTGGGGATTTTATGTAGTCACGCATTGAAAGTCTTAGATTGTTACAATATAAAAGTGCTTCCTCCACAATATATTTTGAAGAGATGGCAAAAAGATGCAAAGCTAGGTTTGGCTACAAATCGTATTGGGTTGGCACTACAAGGTGATCGCAATGTAGTTTCAGGCAAGCGGTACAATTACTTATGTCGCAAGCTTCTTAAAATTGTGGCAATGGCTGGAGAGCATGATGAGGTTTTCAAAATTGTTAATCGAAATGCTGATAAACTTCATGATGAAGCGATGGAATGTCTTAAAAGTATCAAGGAACCTCCGGTAAAGTTGTCTAAAGATGTTGAAGAAAGTGTATATATTGAATGTGCACACCTTAAGCCTACTAAAACTATAAATGCTGAAATTGTGCACTCTGAGCCGACTGAAAGTATAGATATTGAACGTGTGCACACTCAGCTGATTGAGATTGTAGATACTGAAAGCGCACGCAATAAGCCGTCTGTTAATGAAGTTATTTTTGTAGATAGTTTGAGTTCACATACTGTAACTGGGATTAAATTAAAGAAAACAGTCCGAGGTAGTCGTCGTATGTATAAAAATCCTCTAGATAAAGTTAAGAAGAAAATATCCCAAACCGAATCAGTTCATCCACAAGCAAATGAAGAGAGACATGTAATGGACCAAGCATCAAACATGCACGACCTATCATTCCTACCTCCACAATATCCATTTACAGTCTTCCCATCAAATCATTTTAAGCAGGTATAATTGAAAACTTCTTTACTACAGCGTATCTTGTCATATGCTATTGTTGTTAAAGTTTATTTATTTTGTTTTCCCTCTATTAGGGTTCACATATTGCGGTGAGGAGTTCTTTTGGATTACCAAGTGGATCTAATGGTGGACATGGTCATCATATGGTGATGGTCTACACTCCTGAATTATCAAGTGGGTCTATCAATGCACCATTGACTCAACATAGGTACCAATCATCTAATGTTAGCACACCCCAACAAAACCCTTCAAACATCGAAACTCAGATACCCGGGAGTGGTCATAGTGGATCTATGAGTGGTTTTGTATTTGGTCAGGTAAAACATATTTATCTGGTATAATATTGAACAAACTCTTTTTATTATAAATATTATGAGGCATCTTAATGAGTTAGTTGTGAAATTTTATATGCAGGAATTACCACTATCTGACAACAATCAAGTAATTTTGAATGAAGTACTGAATCGTGGAAATACTTGCATTCAGTACCCATTTACACCCAGGTAATTTGAACCCTTGAGTATTTTCTTTTTAGTTGTCCATTGGAGAGGGATTGATTAAATGCTAGGACTGTCCATTAAATGGGGACAAATTCAATACTAGTGTTCTCCATTACTAATCTTCATCTAATAACTCAAAACTCCAATGTATGTGATTGTTTCCTTGAATTTATCATTAATTTGATACCATTTGTTCCTTTTGTTTTCACAATCCGTTTTTTTTCTTCGTAGGAATTGACCGATGAAGAGTGGAGGGGCACATTTTACATATCCATGCACATGAGAAGCATAGATGAGGTATATCTCTTCAACTTCAAATAGCCTAGTTTTGATTGCTCCCATCATGGATGAACCATGCCAAAAAAATTTCTTCAATTGGTCAACTATAAGCCCTCTAGTGGTAGCATGTAAAATACGTGTTAAACAAGAAATGCACCAACAATCCACACCCAATGGAGAAAAGATTAGATTTGGTGGTCGTGATGTTTTTTTGTTTGAGATGATGGTTCATGCATGATGAGAACAAAATTTAAGTTCATTTTTACAATGAGACATAGCTAATGAATGTAAGTGCTAACAGGGGATTGTGATGTCTTTCTTTACAAGATGATGGTGCTAGCAGGGATATGTTGTTGGAACTTTTTGTCGTGGTGGTAGGTTGTTATGGGAGGAAGCTTGTTTTGGGGTTGTTTGGTTGTGGAGCAAGTAGGGTTGATGTCTCTTGGCTGCATTGCATTGCTTGGGGACATGTTTACTAACAATTGGGAGAGCCTTCACAATGCTTTTGGGCCCTCGATTTTTTGTGTTGGGTCCATTTTTGTTTATATTTTAGCCAATTAAAAATGGATATATGATAGGTGATACCTAATTCTTTTTGTGACCCACCCTAATGTTTTGTATATATAATAGGTGAGGCCTAATTCTTTTTGTGGAGCCCATCTGAATCTTTTGTATATGATACATGAGGCCGATTCTTTTTGTGGCGCCCACTTGAATATATTTTATATGATAGGTGAGGCCCAATTCCTTTTGTGGAGCCCACTTGAATCATTTTTTTGCGTAAGGATCAAGCATCATATTTGTTTGGCAGCCTAGGAGTATTCCTAGGTAATTAGGTCTAATTTTTTTTTTTATTATTTCAACGTTCCATGTGTGCAACGTAATTGAAGGAAACGAACCCATTTTTTTTTTGTTCAAACAATCCAATAAATGCTGACCAATCTTATAGATCATCATCTAAAACAGGACCCATAATTTCGACAGTCTAATCTGACTTATATGTTGCTACAAAAAACAGGTTTTATGCGGCTAGTATTTAACCGATTGTGTAAATGATTCAGCTCTGAAATTTACAACTTAGGTAAATTTATTTCTTAGTGGGTTATTTGTTGCTTCAGCTCTGAAATACAATGCTTTTAGTAACGAGTGACTCATTGAGAGTTGGAGCAGCCCGCATTTTCTGACCATATAGTCTACACGGTGGGGCCCACCTTATGTATGTCTCAAATGTCACACTCACCTGCCAAATTAAAATGATTTGGCCCACATTAATGCTCCAAATTGAATTTTTACCCTTTCAATATGATCATGGCTACAATCGGCTGAGGTCATGGTCCATCAACAATGGGGGGCAAAGATGAACGGTCCAAATCATTTAGACATCACATGGGTGGGCAAGTCAAAGGTCTGGTGGCATAATTTCTTTGTATAGGCCTGAGTATCTGCAGATGAGGAAATTAAAATTAAAATTCAATCCTCTGTCGCTGTGTACAAATCATGTGGTAGACCGAGTGAAGATAACATCCATAGCGCAAGTGGTGGTAGACCGAGTGAAGATAGTCTCGTTTCAACACTGAGGTCATGGTATCGATTCCCACAGTGGGGTGGCTAACATTGCAGTGTGACTAACAGGGTTGGGTGGGTGCACTAACAGTGGGCTGTCTGCACTAACAAAAAAAAAAAAGGAAAAAACAAATCATGTACACACATCTACGATGATCATCAATCAATGCGCCTCATTGATTGGATTGTTGGTCAGTTTCTTTCTACAGGTTGGGCCCATGTTATTTGATCAGATTATTGGTCAGTTGTAGTAGAGAAATGTAACTCGGTTGTACTAGAGAAATGTAACTGCAACTTTAGGGCTATTACAGTACTGCCTCGTTATGAATACAAGGTAACATCATCAACTGTTGTCATAGCCTTTTAATTAAATCGGAAAGTTCTCAATTGAATTGATGAGTGCAACTCTAGCCGGCTTTGAGCTGCCTACTCCCACCTCTAAGGAGCCCATGGATTCCCCAATGAATTGCCATCCACAATGAGCTTCCAACATCTTGCAGGAGGCAGCTTCCAAGAAACCAAGTGCTAGCTTTTGTAGTCTCCTGATTATCATGAGAAGTAATTTTTTTACTCGGGTGTGAGTTTTAATGCACCCTTCTTTTTTGGGTCCATGCACGCTTTTTACTCGGGAAGATCTTCTCGGGTCCATGCACCCTCTGGAACTCCTAACTAATACATGAATGTTTGCTCTCTTTCTTTCTTTTTTTCCTTGCAAACCACAACTGACAACTCTTTAAACATGTTCACTGGTTTGTGATTTTCATAAGATTAGTGACGTGGTAACATATTATCTGCTGAAGCTTTGTCTCTTCACCACCGGCAAAAATTCCAAGCTATATCTTTCTTGATAATCTACTTAGTTAAGTAGGTTTTCAAGAAAGATACAACTTCCCTGTATATGCCTTAAGTATGCGTAGCTAAGGAAATTAAAATTCACATTTAATCCTCAGTAGATGAATGATCCTCCCCATCTAATGAACAAAGTATCCGTTGGGCGCTCGGAAATCTCTTTGAATCTCAAATGGCCTTTCCTGGACAATATTTGCCCTGGTAGGGCGCCCGGCCAAATTGTTATCCGGGCACCCGAAATCCCCCACGAATTACATTAAAAATATGACAAACATGTCTTTCACTAGCCGGGCGCCCGGACACAATTTTAGACGGGTGACCTATATTCATACCGAATATCGTAAATTGCTGCTAGACAGGTTTTTCATATAACGGGCGCCCGGTAAGAGTATCAGTCGGGCGACCAAAATTCTATTCGAATTTAAGATGGCCCTTGCTGGACATTATTTGTCCTGGTCGGGCGCCCGGACAAAGTTTTATCCGGGCGCCCGGAATTCCCTTGGAATTTCATTAAAAATAACTGGACATGTATTGCCCTGGTCGGCCGCCCGAATACAAATTTAGTCGGGCGCCCTATTTTCATACCGATTATCGTAAATTGCTGCTAGACCGGTTTTCCATATGTCGGGCGCCCGATTAGTTCATGGTAGGGCGCCCGATATTCAGTCCATCCAACAGGTTAAGTCACTGGACCCTTTATAACTTTTTCGGGCGTCCGGAAAGATTATCAGTCGGGCGACTGAAATTCTCATCGAATTTCAGATGAACCTTGCTGGACATAATCTGTAATGGTCGGGCGCCCGGACCAAGTTTCAACCGGGCGCCCGGAAACCCTCTGGAATTTCACTAAATTATACTGGACCTGTATCTCACTAGCCGGGCGCCCGGAAACAGTTTTAGTCGGGCGCCCGATATTCATACTGAATATCATACTGAATATCAGAATCCATGAACCATATCACATTGTCCAGCGTAACCTCATCACACTATAACGAAAGTATATCACATCCCTAATGCAACCTCATCACATCATCCATCAACAGTGTCACATTCTCAACTGCAACTTCACCACACTGTCGCACATCCAGAAAACTTCCTTAAGTGCAACGTCATCACACTGGAATGTAACAATATCACATCCTTCAGTGCAACCTCGTCACAGAATCCATGAACCATATCACATTGTCCAGCGTAACCTCATCACACTATAACGAAAGTATATCACATCCCTAATGCAACCTCATCACATCATCCATCAACCGTGTCACATTATCAACTGCAACTTCACCATACTGTCGCACATCCAGAAAACTTCCTTACAGAAAACCTCATCACACTGCAATGTAACAAAATTACCAAACTGCAGTGCAACAACATCACAGAATCCATCATCCATATCACATTATAAACGACAACCATATCACATCCTTCAGTGCAACCTCGTCACATAATCCATCAACCATATCACATCCTTCAGTGCAACCTCGTCACAGAATTGATCAACCATATCACATCCTTCAGTGCAACCTCATCACATCATCCATCAATAGTGTCACATTCTCAACTGCAACCACACCACACTGTCGCACAACCACATAACTTCGATAAGTGCAACCTCATCACAGAATCCATCAACCATATCACATTTCTCAACTGCAACCATATCACATTGTCAACTACAACCACATCACACCGTCACACAACGATATCACATCCTAAAGTGCAACCTCATCACACTGCAAAGTAATGATATCACATCCTGAAGTGCAACCTCATCACACTGCAAAGTAACGATATCACATCCTAAAGTGCACACACTGCAATGTAACAATATTACAACCTTAAGTGTAACCTCATCACACTGTAACTTAACTATATCAAGTGGAAGCTCATCACAGAATTCATCAACCATATCAAATTCTCAACTGCAACCACATCACACCGTCACACAACCATATCACATTCTCAACTACAACCACATCACACTCTCACACAACCATATCACATCCTCAAGAGACATAAGAGAAACCATATCACAATAAAAATATATAATATTTACAGCACTAAGTTGAAAATGGTCCAATTACATAAAAATAATAAAAATCTTCCATGTGGTCCACTCGTAGCTTGGCCACAGGGTCGAACAAAACATAGACGACCAAACTAGGTTGCCCTCATATTGAGCCACTTCATCATGCATGCATTTGGCTATGAACATGGATGGCATTGTTGGGCCGATTATCTTTGCGCTCCATATCTCCTCAATCCACTTCACCACCTAGTGAGGAATTAAAACATGAAAAGGGTCAATTAAATTTATAAATGTAAGTACCAAATCTAAATATAGATAGGAACATTCATGAGGTTGAAATAACATTGGATGGATTGCCACCACCAATTTAACTCATAAGAGGCACGTGTCATAAGAATGGATAAAATTTACATCATCGACTACAAAAATATGACGCCTCGCCATGGATGGACCAATGGACCCAATGCTGGAAAAAAAAAAAAGAGAAGAAAGAACTTCCCAACAGGATAACAATGTGAGAGAGAGATTTTTGTGCCGAAATGAATGGAGAGGAATTACCTATTATAGGAGAGAGGAGTTCTTCCACCTTCCTCTCACATTGAAATCACAACAAGCAGGGATTCTCTGTTTGACAGCCAACAGAGGATCCGGACTCAGCTCAATGATTCAGAAAGGTTAGAAAAAATCACATTTGGGGATGGGGAGCAGATTAGGTGAGACACCGGCCTACCAAATACGGTTCGGCCCTTACCATGGGCCCACCATGACATATGTATTCTTCATCCACGCGGTCCATCCATTTTTTTGAGATGATTTTAGGAAACATCTGTTATGGACTCTGTGATGAGGTTGCATGTGAGAATGCGATATGGTTGATGGACTCTATGATGAGGTTGCATTTGAGGATGTGATATGGTTCTGTTATAGTGTGATGAGTTTGCATTTGAGGATGTGATATGGTTGCGTGACATTATGATGTCTTTGTACTTGAAAATGTGATATAGTTCTGTTATAGTGTGATGAGGTTGCACTTCAGTATGTGATTTGCTTGTGTGACATTCTGATGTGTTTGTACTTGAGAATGTGATAAGGTTGTTAGATGGTGTGTTGATGATGTTGCACTAGAGGATGTGATATGGTTATAAAATGATGTGAGTGATGGAGTTACACTTGGGGGTGTGATGAGGATGGTGGAGTGTGTGGTAAGGTTACCTTTCATGATTGTGATGTGGTTTGTTGAGAGTATAATTGGGTTACACATTAGGATGTATTGGAGTTTCAAGACAAGGTGGTGGGGTTATACTTGATGGTGTACATGTGTTGGGGTTCATTTTTATAATGTGATGTAGATGGTGGAGAGTGTATTGGTTTACACTTAAAGATATGATGTGCACTTTAAGAAGCGTGATGAATATGAAGGCGTGTGTGATTTGGTTAAAATTAAGAAATGGTGAGCAATGAAAGAAGAGAGATTGGTGAGAGGATCCGAACTTGAAGAAGAAGCGGCCATTTCTCTCTCTTGCTTTTTTCCCATTTCTTTTTTCTTTTTTTCCTTTTCTTTTTTTCTAATAGCTGGCATGTGAGGTCTTTTTCCTTCCTCTTTTTTCCCATTTCTGTTTTCTTTTTATTTGGAATGTAATATTTAAGGCACTTGCTGACGTGGACCAATAGAATCACTGCAAGCAGGGATTCTTTGTTTGGCAACCAACAGAGGATCCAGACTCTTTTCCAAAACCCTCACACAAGCTTTAGAGAAGCCCATTTTTTTTTAAAGGCTTTAAAGAAGGCCATATTCTAGGCTTCTTTTTCTTCTTCTTCCTTTTTTTTTTTTTTTTTTTTGGCAATTTGAGCTTTGATATTTTCGTGTTTAAAAGCACATTTGCCTTCATCCACCACAAGCAAGCTACCTTTCATCATATCTTTTTTTTTTTTTCTGAAGAAGAAAATCAAGAAGTTGAGAAGATGAGTAGTGCATTTGGGTTTCCTACCTAAACAAATGATGCAACTGGGGTCATGGTCTAGTAGTTAAGAGTTCTTGAAATAAAGGACAAAGAAAATGAAGAACAAAAGCCTATACAGTACATCAACAAGGATAAAGATGAGGAATATGATAGAAGCCTATACAGTACATCAAAAACATGTTGTTTAATGTGGCTCATTAAACCTATTTCCCAATAAATGCAAATGGGGTAGCTTCCATTTAAGACGACTTTTTATCATTTTTCCTTTTCGTAAGTGACAAAAAATTACGAAAAAAGATCCATCAAGGCAACAGAAGCAAGTTCCCATATAAAGAGAAGGTCAAGTGACTACCTCTTGCTTCAGGGAATCAGCAATACAGTTTAATTCTCAAGGAATCAGCTCAAATACAACTCCCAATGAGCAAGTGACTCCAATTCATTTAAGATGAAGCCAACTTCTAGGCTGGCGCATATTTTATGGAGGCCGCAACTCATTTCTTAAATCCCCTCCCACAATCAAAGACCCACCGCAATCATGGATAGCAAAAATCTTCATCTCAATTCATCTCGATTCCAAGTTCCCACCCCTGCCCAGCCATAAAAATAAACCTTGCTACTTCCAGATTCTAGAAGCTCCCCAATCAACTAAATCATTCATCTAAAATGGCACATGGACAGGGGCATTTTCCAACTCCCCAATCAACTAAATCATTCATCTAAAATGGCACATGGGGGCATTTTGCAGCTCCCCAATCAACTAAATCATTCATCTAAAATGGCACATGGACAGGGGCTCTCAAAGGCAAAAAAAAAAAAAAAAAAAAAAAAAACAACCAAACAAATCAGTACGTAACCAAAATTGTTGAATTTTTTTTCCATAGTCGACTTAATAGAGGCATAATTTTTGTGTAAAAAGGAGATTTTTATATGTTGTCATATGAAAGAAAAATAGTAAATGGTTTAGGTTATGAGATTGTTTATTAGTACTCATTATAGAATTTTTTTTTTGGTGAAATTATTACAGTAAGAGAGAAACTTCAATGAAAAAAGAAAACTTCAACGAGAAAATCCCTAATTAGGGAATGAAATTTCAAGACCCCTTCATTTAATTAGGGATTGAAAATGAAAATCCCCCTAATTACATGAAAATATCTAAATATGACACTATGAAATTATTCCGAAGAGAAAAACTTCAAAGGAAAAAAACTTCAGATAACATAAATCTAAAAAATTATTCCTGAAGTAGATATACTATTGCAAGAGAAGAAATCCCTAATTAGGGAATTGAATTTGAAAACTCCTTATTAGGGATTTTGAAATTCAAACCCTAAAATATCTAATAAAATGAAATCCCCCAAATAAAGCTACCATTACAAAACTCTGATTAAGGTTTTAACATTCAATATTGGGTATATATATATATATATATATATATATATATATATATATAGAGAGAGAGAGAGAGAGAGAGAGAGAGAGAGAGAGAGAGAGAGAGAGAGACCTGCTGTTGGGATGCGTGGCTGCATGGGCTGTGGTTGCGTGAGCTGTGGCTGCGTGGGCTGTTGGAGAGATGATATGGAAAGGGAGAGGGAGGGAGAGAACAGAAAAGAATCTGTTGGAGAGATGATATGGAAAGGGAGAGGGAGGGAGAGAGAACGGAAAAAGAGAGTTTCTTTTTCTTTTTTTTTTTCAAAAACTAAAAAATCAAGACAGGAGAGAGAAATGCCCAAGCTAACGCCGTTAGTTACTAACTATACACATGTTCTCCACACGCCGGTCCCTCCAACCATATGCTGACAGGTGGGGGTAACATCTTAGTGGGTGTTACCCGGGTAACACCTAATCCGCGTCCTAGCTTTACTACTAAAAAACGACTATAAATAACTCACAAGCAACGAAAAAACAACATTAAATGTACGGACTTGTAATCTCTATCATATGTAGCCCAATAAGTCATAGGGTATTTTCGTTATTATAAAAAGTAATAGAGGGTATTTTTGTCATTTAACGTATGTTTGCCAGGTGAATTTGAATATTCTACCCCCATAAAGGCTCCTTGAGTTTTTCCCAAGTGAGGCCCACCCTGGTTCATGTATTCTGTATCCACACTGTCCATCCATTTTTCCCAATCATTTTAGGGCATTATCTGAAAAATCAAACATATCAATTATCAGATGAACCATTTCGTTTCTGGATATTTGTTTTTTCCCTTCATCCAAGCTTATGTGACCTTATCTACAGATAGGATGGCAAATAAACACTAAGAAAACATAAAGGTGTGCCTTAAGAAGTTTTTAATGGTAGGCGTTCAATCACCACGATTTCCTATGGTATGGTCCACCTGATAATTGGATCTTCTTCATTTTTAACATAATGGGCTAAAATGATCTAGAAAACGGATGAACGGTGTGGATATAGAATACATACATTAAGGTGGGCCCTACGGTGAAGGCCGGATCAGTGTTAGGTGAGGGCGGGATCTCACCAAATCCACTCCCCTTCATTAGTCTTCATTAGTGGTTAGGTGAGGGGTATCTTAGTCTTCTCCGTTCATTAGTAAGAATATTTGTGCATAAGCGTACACGTAAGCTTGTGCCCGGTGCGAGGGATTGTATAGCAAGGATGCGGATTAGGGAAATGGATTGCGTCCTGAGTTACTCAGTACGCTCTTATCGTACTGAGTAAAGTCAATAGGGCCCACTGTAAATGTATATAGTTTATCTAAACCGTCCATCCTCTTTTCCAGATCATTTAAGCGGTTGAAAACAAAATTGAAGCATATCAAAAAGTCAAGTGGAACATACCACAAGAAACAGTGGGTATCATGATTTCCACCGTTGAAACCTTGCTAGGGCCTGCAGTGATGTTTATTTGTCATCCGACCTGTTCACAAGATTACACAGGCATTGATGAAGGTAAAAAACAAATATCAGGGGTGTTACATATATCACAGTGGCCCAACAGTCAAGGGTCCCACCCATATAGGTGGATCAGGGTCTCACTAAATCCTTGTGGTGAGGGTAGTGGAATGATAATCATTTGAGGTAGTTTTTTGAAAACTTTTGAAAAAGTTTTTTTTTTGTTTTTTTATTAAATTCTATTATTTTTTAACTATTCCATACCTTACATTGGAATTCCAAGGATATGTGGTCCCAAAACTTAGGTCTTGTCAGCTCAGCCAAGAAGAAGTTAAAAGCATATGATGAATTTCAAAACTCAACTAAAGAAACTCCTGTAACCAAAGCATTGCAGATTGTTGGTTTGTTTCAACTATTTTATATATTTTGCCAAAATATAATTATTTTAAATATTTGTTTATTACTTTAAATATTATATGGGACTTTTACAGCAAAAAATCATTAGGAATTTTTATTTATGCAACCCGATGCATGTGGGGGCAACGACATTCCAGGTTGCAGCAGGAGATGGCATTGGTAGCTAAGCTCCACACCAAATGATGGTGCTTTTCAATTGGACAATAGCGCTAGTGACAAATAAATGTAGCTTTCCTACTGAAAAAGGGCTATAAATAACTCACAAGCAATGAGAAAACAACATTAAAGGCCTGTTTGGATACCACCAAATGAGTTACTTTTCTACTTACACAGCAGCAGATAAGTAATTTATTTGAGATAAGTAAGTTTGGTTTAAGATCGACTATTTAAAATTATTTAATCACTTTAGTTTGATAAGTAGAAATCAAGATCAAGCTACATAGGGCATAAGTAGCTTATCTTAAGTAACTTACGATCCAAACGCCCCCTGAATGTATAGACCTGTACTAAGGATATAGCGCAATTAGTAGCCAGAGTGGTGTATTTGTAAAGGAAATGGGAAGGAATTAAAAAGCAGCAGAGGGCATTTTCGCCATTATAAAAGTATGGCTGGTGCCGGTGGGATGGTGAATATTTTAACCCCATAAAGCTCCAATAGTGTAGAGTTTTTTCCTCTACTCACCTTCAGAAGCAGTTTTGTGAAAGGTGTTTTAATACTTACAATTCATTGCAAGGGTAGCCGCCCATGCCTAAGCCCAAGGCGAAGGAGCCGTACAACAAAAGTTATACGGAGCCCACTTCAATCAATATCCACACCATAGCTATATTGCCCCAGCTTGTTTCAGGGCTAGGCAAACCTAAAAATTGAGTAGTCATGGGTGAGGGAGCGGATTAGGTGACCCGGCCTCACCCAAGACAATGAGGCCCTTACCGTGGGGCCGACCTTTTTGTGTTCGTATTCTGTGTCCACCTCGTCCATCCATTTTTCCAGATATTTTAGAAAAATAAAAACCTACTTAAAGAAGATCCAAGTATAATGTGGACAATAATCTAGAAAACTGTGGTGATCCAACACCCTATCATTGAAAACCTACTTAAGGTGGATCTTAATGTTTTGGTAGTTTTTATTTGCCATCTAATCTGCTGTCAAGGTCACATAAGCTCAGATGAAATCTCACTGTGGGCCCTTACTCATGCCTGTGGTAGACTCACAAGAGTTTCAACACGAGGTCATGGTTTCGGGTACCCATCGTGGTGAAATCCCATTGTGGTGTAAGTGCACAAGGTGTGAGTAACCATGAAAAAAAAAAAAAACAAATATTGGGTTGATCTAGAACCCGTGGCCCATTAATGGTCAGTCACCACTGTTTCTTATGGTATGGTCTGCCTAATAATTGGATCTACTTCCTTTTTTGGATGATACCCTAGAATGATCCCAAAAATGGATGAACGAGATGGATACAGGATATGCAT
Source organism: Liriodendron chinense (assembly GCA_003013855.2). Lineage (NCBI taxonomy): Eukaryota > Viridiplantae > Streptophyta > Magnoliopsida > Magnoliales > Magnoliaceae > Liriodendron > Liriodendron chinense. The sequence goes on from PVNU02002898.1 coordinate 1,593,347, forward strand.
ATCATGGTGGGGCCCATGGAAAGGGCCACACCATCTTTGTTGGGGCGTGGGTCTCACCTAATCTGCTTCCATTGGTGATCTCATAGTTCTTGGAATGTGAAGATGGATTGTTAGGTACTTCATTTTCTATTAATACTGAACCTAACTTTGTTCTCATGAGGTGGTTGTCCATGCATCAGTTAAGGCACATTTTTTGTTTATATTTCTCATACAGTAATGAAATGGTTGCCTGAGACACGAACTCAAAATTAACTTGATAGAGTAATAAAATCCACTCCAATCTGAACTTAAATGATCTCTTACTCATAAAACTTGGTGATGTCAACTCACCGTTGATGCCAGTGGTGTGTGGCACACCACACTATTTGCCTCCCCAAAACTTGGGAGCAGATTGCGAGTGACTCCGGGCATAGAGATACCTCTGTGCTCGGGGCTGCGTGAGGTTCACAGAGATGTCCGTGAAAAGTCCACACCGTCCATCTATTTTGAAAGACCATAATAGGACAGGATTCCAAAGATAAGGCAGATTCAAAACTTAGGTGGGCCACACCAACAAAACAGTGTGAACAGCAACGTCCACTGTTGAAACCTTCCTGAGCTTACCATGATATTTATATGCCGTCCAACTGTTCATAGAATAATTAGTACTCAAATAAACTATAGGAACATATATCATCCTGATGCAAAACTTTCGTCACCATTGGGAGGATAAATGGGTCAGCGAACTCGATGGGGTACCTAGAACTAAGCCATTTAAACCCGACCCATTTGTTAAATGGTACGGGTCTAGGTCCAAAAATAGACCCAATTGCTAAATGGGTTTAGATTTGGTTTCCTTTATTTTAGTCCCGGCTTGACCTGACCCGGACCCATTTTGTAAATGGGCGGGTTTGGTCAATGTTGCAAGGGACTCATCCAGCTTGGGTCCATTCAAACCGGATTCTAAACCTGGTAAAAATACTTAGTCTACCAGATCCATACCCAGACCCATTAGACCCAGCCCATTTATAAATAGGTCTAGGTGGATCTCCCTCTAACCTAGACCCATTTGTAAATGGATCTGATGGGGTTGACTCAAACCCGACCAAGACCCGCCCATTTAGTAAAAGGGTCTGGGTCAAAAATTTAGACCCATACCCATTTAGTAAATGGGTGGGTTTGGTTTTGACTAAACCCACTCCAAACCCAACCATTTACAGCCCTAGTAACCGCCCGGCATTCAATCACCATTGTTTCGTGTGTTATATAGCCCGCATGAGTTTTTTTATCTTCTTGATTTTTAGAATCCTTTCTTATTGCGGCCTTTCAAAACAGATGGACGAAATGGATTTGTCACGAGCATCATTATGGGCCCCACATAGCTTCGGGCACCGATATTTTATATATTTATCATTGAGTTATTGCCGTACAGGTACCTATCTTTTGGGCCATAGACGGATTAGTACCTACTTTTAAACTTATTCCAAATTAGTACCTAAGGATTGCAAACGTTAGTCATATTGGTACCCACCGTCTATCTTCCCTACGTATATGATACAAAGTCATACTGTATTTCTAAAAGACTGATATTATCCCTCCTTTTAATTGCAAATAGACGGATACATGTATGTAATCTCAGCCTGTCATCGAAAGCTATGTGGGGCCCATAGAGATGACTAGACAAATTCACTCCGGCTATCCATTTCTGTTCATCAAAATATTCTAATAAATGGAAAAAACTTGATCAAGTGGGCCATACTGCATGAACAGTAATATCTTAAATGTGCACCATTTAAACCTTCATTGAGCCAATTTCCATTGTTTTGTATACCATGGTCCACTAGAGATTTGGATCTGCTTCATTTTTAGGCTTATCCCCTAAGTTTAATATAAAAAAACGGATAGACGGTGTGGATATACAACAGATCAGCAAGGTGGGCCCCATAAATTTACAACCACTAAAATACAACTCGTCTAACCCCTCTCCCCTAGCACAGCTTCACTGGATCCCGGATCCACCAAGGTAAGTGGATCCCTTACCGTGCCGTCCACTGTGTGATGTGCCGTGTATTACATCCACACTGTCCATTCATTTTGAAACTCATTTTAGAGTATGATTTAAAAAATGAAGTAGATCCAAATCTCAAGTGGACCATAATACAGTAAACAATGATACTTAACCATTAAAAACTTCTTATAGGTCACAAAAAGTTTTGGGTCAAGCTGATATTTGTTTGGTATCTTCATCCAGGTCTTTGTGACCTTTTAAACAGGTTGGATTGGAAAATAAACATTCCAGTGGCCTCCACGAAGTTTTTAATAGTGTGGATTTGATCACTACTATTTCATGTGGTATGGTCCACGTAAGATTTGGATCTACTTCATTTTTTGGATAATGCTTTAAAATGAGCTTTCAAAATGCATGGACGGTGTAGATGTAAGGTACATACATCAAAGTGGCCCCACAATTGGGGATCCATCGACCTCAGTAGATCTGGGGATCCACCCAAACCGCGCCCCCCTGTTCACCTCTTAGGCGCGGATTTCCTGTGAAAGCCTTACATAGGAAGTTCTTGTGCTGAGAACTAAGGTGGGGCCTAAAGTGATGTTTTTTTTATAAATTCACCCTGTCCATCCGTTTTGGGAGCTCATTTTAGGACATGAGAACAAAAATGAACCTGATCCAAGACTCAAATGGACCGAAAACGTGAGGATTGAATGTCCACAGTTGAAATATTTGTGGAGCCACAGGAGTTTCGAATCAGGATAATATTTGTGTTTCTAGTTCATCCAGTAGTAGTGACGTTATGAACGGTATGAATGTCATATAAACATCATTGTGGACACCAGGGAGGTTTCAATGGTAGTAATTTACCTACCCACCTTTTCCTTTAGTGAGGCCCACTTGAGTCTTGGATCCGGGTCGTTTTTGTTCTCATGTCCTAAAATGAGCTCCCAAAACGGATGGACGGGGTGAATTTATCAAAAAGCATCACTTTGGGCCCCACCTTATTAGATGGTTAGAATTATTCGATCACAGAATGTTGGATCCAATCCATCCATGAGGTGGGCCCCACTAGCTGGCCCTGCTTGCCATGCAATGGGTCCACACGACGTGGATAAAACATAAATATCGTGGTGGGTCCCCAGATCATGCCCAGTAAGGGCGTCCGCCAGCAGCGGCGTCCTCTGGATGCTGTCTGTTCTAGCGACCCCTTTTATAGTTATTATTGTGCTTTCCCAGCAAGGTGAAGTCAACATGGAAAATCTAATCCGTCCATCAAATTAGCTAGCTGGTAGCCTGCTCAAAGAGATCTGGTTTGGACATAAAAAACAACATAAAAAATCAAAGTGGGCCTAAGAAGGTTTTGACGGTGGAAATTATTCTCGTTGGTATGACCCATTTGAAATCTTGATCTTTTTCATTTTCAGACCCACGACCTAAAATAAATTGGAGAAACAGATGAACTGCATGCATCTAACATATACATCATGGTGGGGCCCACGAGTGGCCATCAGACAGCTGCTAAAAAGGGTAGCGACTTGACCCCACCGTTCCATGTGGTGAGTTCCACTTGAGACTCGGATTCGGCTGATGTTCGGGCCTTGGCCCAAAAATGATCTAACAAAATAGATGGACGGATGGATGAAACACATATATCATGGTGGGGCCCATTAGTGGGGCCCTTATTACCACCCAAAAGGGCTTTCGCCTTCCCAGCACTAGACAGCGGCGTCCTCTGGATGAGTTGTCTGTACAGCAAGCACCATCATCATTCTATATAAGTAGGGGTAAATGCATCTTTTTGTGACAAAATGGATGTCTACGTTACTCCTCCGTCAATCAGTGTCAACAAAATAATAAGATGTTCTTATATTACAAACCTTAAGTACTGATTTGGAATAAGTTTAAAAGTAGGTACTAATCTACCTATGCCCAAAAGATAGTTACCTGTACGGCAATAACTCTTTATTATTTTATAAACAAATTGGTTGGTTTGTTTCAACTATTTTATGTATTTAACCTAAATATAATTATTTTAAATATTCATTTATTACTTTAAATGTTATATGAAATTTGTTATTTATGCAACCCGATGCATTTGGGGGTGATGACATGCCAGGCTGCAGCATGAGATGGAAATGATAGCCAGGCTCAACGCCAAATGATGGTGCTTTTCCATTGGTCAATTAGGCCAGTGACAAATAGATGTAGCGTTCCTGCTGAAAATTAGCCATAAATAACTCACAAGCAAAGAAAAAGGAAAAAAAAGAAACTTTCAATGTACGGATTGTACTCTCTACCATATGTAGCGCAATTGGTCATAGGGTATTTTTGTCATTATAATATTTGTCAGTATAAAAATCAGTATAGGGTATTTTTGTCATTTAAAGTCTTTTTGATCAGGGGAAGGTAATGTTTTACCCCATAAAAGCTTCTTGAGTTTTCCCCCAAAGACTCGTCTTGATAAGGGGAGCGGGTTAGGTGAGACCTTGGACCCACCCAAGATGGTACGGTCTTTACAGTGGGGCCACGTTGGTTTATTTAGTCTGTATCCGCAGTCCATCCGTTTTTCCTGATCATCTTAGGGCATTATTCATTGTTCCAAGAATCAAACAAATCAATTATCAGGTGGACCATACCATAGGAAACAGTGTTGATTAACCATTAATGAACCACAAAAGTTCTAGATGAAGCTGATATTTTTTTTTTCACTATATATAAAATTACATGACCTTATCAACACATTGGATGGCAAATAAACAATACGAAAACATTAAGGTGTGTCCTAAGAAGTTTCTAAACAATAGGGCGTCCAATCCCCACTGTTTCCTATGGTACGGACCACTTGATAATTGGATCTTTTCATTTAGGGGATAATAGCCTAAAATGATGTGAAAAGATACAGTGTGGATATAGAATTCATGCACCGTCTTAGGTGAGGACGGGATCTCACGAAACCAACCCCTTGATTAGCAGGTCAGGTGAGGAATATTTTAGTCTTCTCAATTCATTAGCGAGAGTATGCGTGCGTAAGCTTACACGTAAGCCTATGCTAGGTACTTCCCCTGCCTGTTCCTAGCTCGGGACAAGCTAGACCTATGTGGGGCTACTGTTATGTACGAAATTTATCCACCCGGTTCATCCATTTTTGCATGTCATTTTTGCTCGATAGCTTAAAAAAAAAAAAAAAAACAAAAACAAAAAATAGGCAGATCTAAGGCTCAAGTGAGCCACACCATAGGAAAAAGCGGTGCTAATGGTGTCTGCCTTACCATCCAACCTGTTCATAAGTTCATATAGTCCTGCAGAAAGGGATAAAACAATTATCGGCTTGATCGAAAACTCTGTGGCCTTCATAATGTTTTCAATTGTAATGGTTTAATCCCCATTTTGTGGTCCACTTGAATGTTAGATATGCATCATTTTTTAGAAATTGACTAAAAATAACATGTAAAAAAGGATAGACGGTATGGATAAAACCATGGCCCCTCAGAGCCTAGCCTATCCTAAACTCGGGACAAAAAACAGTCGTGATTGAATGAATCTCTACCATTGAAAACTTCATAGATTTTCAATGGACCCTGAAATGTTTATTTTCCATCCAACCTGTTGATAAGGTCACAAACACCTAGATGAAGAGATCACATAAATATCATCATGATCCAAAGCTTTTGTGCCCCCAATAAAGTTTTTAATGGTCAATCACCACTTTTTCCTGTAATATGGCTCATCTAAGACTGCTTCATTTTTTGGATCATGCCCTAAAATGACCTTTAAATGCGAATGTATGGCGTGGATGTAGTCACATACATCACAATGACCCATAGTTAGGGGTCCCACCCATATTTGTGATCCGGACCTAATCTGCTCCCAAAAAAAACGGATGGACATGGTGGATTTCTTGTAAACATAGCAGAAAATCCGCGTCCCAACATGCTTTGCATGAGCGGATTAGTGTTAATAAATAACACGTCAGTGGTTGCGACGCTGACCGCATGTAGCCGACCATGATGAATGTGTTATGTATCCATGCCGTCCGTCCGTTTTTCCATCTCATTTTAAAACTTAGATCTCAAAAATGAAGCTGATGAACCACATCATGTGATTAACCATTAAAAACTTACACTTAGCCATAATCCGGGTCTGTTTGACCATATCAACGGGTTAGGGGCAGCAGATTAGGTGAATCCGTCTCATGGCGCGGATTGGGTACTACCCCAGGTGTGGCTAGTTACAGACGGTCCTGTCTGGGGCTTTGAGGGGCCATCGTGATGTATGTATTTTGTCTAATACGTCCATCTATTTTTACAGCTCATTTTAGGGCAAGTGCCCGAAAAGGAGGAAAATCAAACGCTCAAATGGACCACACCACAGGAAACAGTGGAGATTGAGTAACTACTGTTGAAAATTTCTTTGGAGCCATAAAGGTTCTGGATCAAGCTGGTTTACCTTCATCTGGTCTATGTGAGCGTATTAACAGGTTGGATGGTAAATCAACATTACTATAGAAATGTTTCAATGGTGGGAATCAGTCTCCTATGCTTACTGTACCATGACCGTAAAACTAACTATAAAAATGAAGGGCTGGCGTGGATAAAACACAAACGTCACGGTGGGCCCCAAGGAGCCCTTGATAGGACCGTCCGTCTCTAGCTAGGGCGCGACTTGAGTGACACCGGGAAACCAGCGATGTGGGTGGGACCCTGAACTTAGGGCGCACGTGGATGTATTCCTGATAGATCCATGCGGTTGATCTGCTTTTTCGGATTATTTTGTACTATGGAAACAAAAATGGTTAATGATCATTAAAAACCTTTTGTGAGCACAAAAGTTTTCTATCAACCTGATATGTGTTTTTTTCTTTCATCCTTTGTCCACGTGACCTTATCATGGTCAATAAACATTACGGTGGACTCCAGGAAGTTTTTAATGGTTACGGTTGAATGAGAAGTGTTTCTTGAGGTGTGGTCCACCTAAAATTTGCATCTACTTCATTTTGGGGACTGCATCCTAAAATAATATGAAGAAACAGATGGACAGCATGGATTTACAAAGAATACATCCAGGTGGGCCTAGGTTCAGGGTCCCACCCACATAGGAGGTTCCGGGGTCTCACCAAGTCGCAACCCTCTGGGTACGTCCTGATCGGGGGTGCGGAGAGGACGCGGATTTCCTGCTAAAGCCTTGCGCTGGGAACTTAGGTAGGGCTGCAGTGATGTTTTATGATAAATCCACTCCGTCCATTCATTTTGTGAGCTCATTTTAGGATATGAAAACAAAAATTAACCGGATCAAAGACTCAAGTGGGCGAAAACGTGAGGATTGAACATCCACAGTTGAAATATTGGTGGGGCCACAGAAGTTTCGAATCAGGCTAATATTTGTGTTTTCGTTCTGAAGTTATGAACGGTATGGATGTCATATAAACATCACTGTGGACCCTAGGGAGGATTCAACTGTAGTAATTTCCCTACCCACCTTTTCCTTTAGTGAGGCACACTTGAGTCTTGGATCCGGTTCATTTTTGTTCTCATGTCCTAAAATGAGCTCCCAAAACGGATGGACGGGGTGGATTTATCAGAAAACATCACATTGGGCCCCACATAAGTTTCCAGGCAGTAACTTCCTGCACAAGCCTTGCGCAGGAAATCCGCGTCGGTGTGGAGAGGCTTGACTGGGCCACTTAAAGATAGCACGACCCGAAAGTGGTTCATATCCGCCGCCAGCAAATGGGTTTGGTCAAATCAAAACCCGCAGCGTCTGGAACTTATCCTTGGCCTCACCTAACCCGCTCTCGTCCGGCGAATAACCGCAGAGGTGAAAACGTAAATTTCTAGAAGAAAAAAAAAAAAAAACAGGAGAATGTATGTATTTAGACTGGAGACGTGGTCCCATTCCCAACACAGGAAAGAGTATCAACCGGGAGCGGATTAAGTGAACTATACAATATGAAACAATGGTGATTGACCCTTAAAAACTAACTATTTTGTGGGCCACAAAAAAATTGTATCAAGCTGATATTTGTTCTTCACTTTCATCTAAGTTTGTGTGAACTTATCCACTGATTGGATGGAAAATAAAAATTACTGAAAGTGGGCTTTAGGAAGTTTTTAATGGTGGAACGTTCAATTAAATTTGTTTCCTATAGTATGGTCCACCTGAGATTTTAATCTGCTTTATTTTTTGGTCTCATGTCCTTAGAATATTATGGAAAAACGGATGGATGGCGTGGATTTAGAATTCATACACCAAGGTGGGCCTTGCAGTAAGGGCCACGCTGTCTTAAGTGAGACCGGGGACGCACCCAATCCGCTCACGTATAGACCTGGGTACTCAGAACTGACGCCAGCGTACGGCCTCGTCTGACACGAGCGAAGACGGCGGGAGTGTTCAAGATCTGGACCATCCATCATCTAAGGCCCACCATACCCATTTCCTGCTGGGCGCGAATTAGGTGTTACCCCGGGAACAGCTTAGTGGGTGTTACCCCTACCGTATGGCCCACATGGATGATATTTTGTATATCCACTCCGTCCATCCGTTTATTCATCCCATTTTAGGATAAGGTTCCAAAAATTATGCAGATCGAAATCTCAAGTGGGCCATACCACTGGAAACAGTGTGATTGAGTGTCCCACCATTAAAAATTCCAAAGAGCCCATAGTAAGATTTTGGTAATGTTTATTTGCAATCCAAGCTCTTGATAATGTCAATAAGGTCTTGATGAATGGAAAACATAAATATCAGATTGATCCAAAACTTTTGTGGCCCACAAAACGTTTTTAATGGTTATTAATCACTGTTTCTAGTGGTATGGTCCACCTGAGATTTGGATTTTCTTAAGGTTTTGGATTATATCCTAAAATGATATGAGAAAACAGATAGACGGTATAGATATATAAAAATACATCACGATGGGCCCCACACGGTAGGGGTAACACCCACTAAGGTGTTACCAGGGTAACATCTAATTCGCTCCCTTTCCTGCTACAAGCTTACAGGCAGATCTCCACATAAAGGCAGATGATCACACCGTCTGTGACAAATTAGCGGTTTAAGAAAAAACGGACACCAACAGATCATGCCACCCAGACGATGAGTTGAGCTATGGAATTTCAGGGAAGCACATGTTTCTTCAGGGTCCCCAACTGATGGACGGTCTGGATATCGTACGTGTGCGAGGAGACACCTTCTTCATCTCACTCGCGCGAGTGCCCAGGAAATATTTTATTAACAGTTTCTAGCACAATCTTCACGTTCTCACCAATGCCACCTACCACGACCCCTTTCTCTCTCTCTTCCTTGTGTATTGTATTGAATATAAATTCCACATCTCCCCCACTGAAATTTTCATGCCAGGGATCAAAACGATCTCTGCGCATATTCCCAAACACCTCTCCCCCTCCGACGATCTCTTCCTTCCTTGTAGAAAAACTAACTGAGATATCCGTTACATTCCGATTCAACGTAGAGTTTCTCATTTCGTCCGTTCCATTCCCTGCTGCTACTGCTGCTTTCATGGCGCTTAGGGTTCCGATTCCTGCAGCTCTACAATCTCATCAGAGCAGAAAATGCTCTGTAATCAGAAGCGCTGGAGGAATCAAAGTGAGAGCGAGTGTGAAGCAGCGGCGGAAAGGAACTGGAATTTCCCCTGATTTCTCTCCGTTCCTAACAAATCCGGAAGAAATCGCTTCCCGTTTCGGCCTCGAGATTACGGTTCTCGAGCTCGAACGCCTCTTCAAAGAGGCTTCCGGAGATCCTCTCCTCCCGCAGCTCTCCGGCCCTTCCCATCCCTCTACGCCCTCCGGTTTCTCCGGCCGGCCCGTCCGCGTCGCCTACCAAGGCGTCCGTGGCTCTTACTGCCAGGAAGCTGCAGTCAAAGCTTTCTCATCTGTCTGCAACGCCTTCCCCTGCAATCAGATGGAAGACGCCTTCCAAGCTCTCGAAGAAAAGACAGCGGATCGTGCGATCATTCCCGTCGAGAACTCGATCGACGGCCCGATAGACCGCAACTTCGATCTCCTCCTCCGCCACAGCGGAATCAAGATCGTCGGCGAGCTGATCCTCCCCGTCAATCACTGCCTCCTGGCCGTGAAAGGATCTCCGAGATCCGATCTGAAACGGATCGTCAGTCATCCGCAGGCGCTAAGCCACTGCAAGGCGAAGCTCGAGACCCTCTGTCTGGAGATTGACGAGGTCCCGAACCCAGCCGACGCAGCAAAGTTCATCTCAGAGAATCAGATCTCCGACACGGCGGTCATCGGGAGCAAGATGGCAGCCAGGGAGTTTGGGTTGCAGGTCCTCGAGCAGAATGTCCAGGATCAGATCGGGAATTTCAACAGATTCCTGCAGCTCGGGTTAGAACCAGCACCCCTACTTCAAGGGAGAGAGAAGAAACCTACGGAATGGAAAACGACCGTAGCGTTTTCTTTGGAGAAGGGAGTTTCGGATCTGTTTCGGGCGCTCTGGTTGTTCCAGAGCAGGAATGTGACGGTGACCCGAGTCGAGCACCGGCCGAACCGGTCGAATCCGGTTCGCGTGGTGGAGAAAGAGACGGGTGATTTCCGGTACTTGGATTACGTATTCATATTGGATTTGGAAGGGAGAGTGTCAGATCCAGGTGTGGAGAACGGTCTCGCCCGGTTGAAAGAGATAACGGGATTCGTTAGGGTCCTTGGTAGCTACCCGCTCATCTGAACGGAACGGGATGGATGGTTGGATGTTTGTGTTTGTAAGGTCGCTGTTATTCTTTTCTTCTTTTCTTCTTTTGGGAAATGTGAATAGATTAGGACCGTGTTGAACCGTTGATTAAGATGATGGAGGACGATGGAAGGTGGGGATTTTCGAGTATCTGTGACCCAAACGTGTTGCAAAATGCTCGTGAGTTGTATATAAAATAAGCATCTAGTATTATTATTTTTTAAACTTAAAATTATCTTTCAATGGCCTGGATTAACCCGATCAGATCATCTAGCTCAATCTCGTTCGTTTGTACTGGGTGCCATATTCCAACACCTAGGGTCGTATCTTCGCCATTGTTCAAGCTTGGAGTTGGGTTCTCGAGATCTTGGTGAAATAAATCATTTTTTTATATAACTAGTTGTGCACGTGCCATAAGGAGATATGGTCCACTTGACCTACGGACTAAAATAAGGAGATGCCTGCTGGTAGGATTTGTTTTAGCACCGTTTAAAAATATTAATGGTGATCTTCAACTATGCACATGACATAGTCGCAAAGGCAATCCAAGCTGTCCAAACAGTTATTTTAGAAGGCTTTTCACCATCAAATGAAATGGATGGTCTGCACGATTGAACGGACAGTTTTGACCATTTTCACAGCTGCACATTAACAGTTTTTACTGTTTTCACAGCTGTACATTAGATGATGAGCCACCATTGACAACCCTTTCGAAAATGTTACAAAACTAACCAAGCGTAGGACTGTGAAAAGCATGCACGAACTGAGGTAGAGCCAAGGGGGACTGAAATTAAAGAATCCAGACCGTCCATCATGAAATTCCTGTCATACAAATGGACTCATGATGATATCAGGAACATCAGCTCATTGGGATGAGAGCAGGTATATTAGAATTCTAATATACGGCCCCTCCGTTTCTTTACCATGGCATGCTTAAAGTGAGATCCACAGGATATTCTTTTCGGATCTTGCACAAATATGGGATGAGGCCACACACCGCACAAGAGGGCACTGCTTATATGTGTGGGGCTCACAGAGATGCCTGTGACAAATCCACTCTGTCCATCAGTTTTCCAAGACTACAATAGACCCTGAGTCTAAAATTCAGGTAGATACAAAACTCAGTCTGGCGAGTTTTGTATAAGATATGCATGTACAGTTTATCTGAGTGATAGTAACCCAATGAACGGTTTGGATGGCATATAAACATCATGGTCTCCTGATTTTTTTTTAATCCGTGTCCTATTGTGGCCTTGCAAAAATGATGAAGGGATCGGATTTATCACGGCATCTCTATGGTCCCCACAACGTGAATCTAGGTCCTTTTTATATAAAGTAGACAGGGTGGATGCAGATTGCATGGTAGGGCTGTAAATGGTGTATCTCTCTTTACCAGAGGTCTGCCCATTTATAAATGATCTGATGGGTTGACTCAGACCCGACCCAAGATTGACGCACCCCGACCCATTGCTCAAGTGGTAGACTGAGCAAAGATAACCTCATTTCAAATTTTAGGTCTTGGTAGCAATTCTCAAGTGGGGGTGGCTAACACGGCAGTGTGAATAACATGGTGGGTGGGTGTACTAACAGTGGGATGCGTCTGCTAACCCAAAAATAAAAGGGCCCAAAATTGAAGCATATGCAGAGCTCAAGTGGACCACACCACAAAGGAAACAGTGGGGATAATAATGTCAACCGTTGAAACTTTCCTAGGTCCACAGTTATGTTTATTTGTTATCAACTTGTTGATAAGGTCACACAGACCTTATTGAAGGGGAAACACAAATATCAATTTGATCCAAAACATTTATGAGTGCACAAGAAGTTTTCATCATTAGGCATTTAATCCCTTCTCCTTCCCATGGTGTGATCCACTTGAGTTGCACGAGATTTAATTTTGAGCTCATGCCCTGAAATGAGCTGGCAAAACAGATGGAACGTGTCGATAAAACACACATCATCTATAAGTGGACAACTAGGTCTTAGGTAGAAGACATGTTTCACCGCCATCTGATGAGTAATCCATTTCTGGCGTCAATGCGCCCCTTTAGCGCATTTAAATATATCACTTGCTTCCTAATGCGCTGATTTCTCGCATCAACATGTCACTAAATCGAGACCTACTCCCATTAAAGGCCTCTTCGGTGCTTAACGAGGTTTGCTACCAAATAATCCGGTGAAATTGCTATTTTCAATTGGATTGTTGGTATTTCTTTTGAGTCAAAGTTACAATTTCAGTCGTTGGTATGATATTATGTGTGTCAGAGTTCATTACAGCTCAATCTGAATCAAACACCTATGACCTCAAGTATTAAAATAAATAGAGAGACCATGAGCAGTTTAGCTGTAAATGACTGAGAACTAAAGCAATTTCACCTTCTACTCAACCACCTGCAAATGAAACTAGCAATTTGTTAGCTTTGGGGTCACAGGCAAGCCACGCTAACGCTATCTGATAAGCAGTCCATGTCTTGCATTAATGTGAAACTTTAGTACATTTAAATCTGTCACTTGCTTCCAAATGTGTTGATTTCTTGCATCAATGTGCCACTTTATAAAGACCTAGTCCGTTGAAGGCCTCTTCAGTGAATAACAAGGTTTGCTCCCAAATAACCTGGCGGAATTGCTATTTTTAGTGGAATTGTTAGTATTTCTTATTCTGGAAGTTGCAATCAATTTGGCTCAAAATTTTGCTATTGGTGCATGTATATGATGTTGGGCATGGTAGAGTCTATCATAACTTGAACCAAACCAAACGCCTATGACCCCAAGCATTATGATAAATAGAGAGAACATGAACGATCATTCATGATTGAGAATTGAAGTGGTTATATCCGTTTATTCATCCACCTGTAAATGAAATCAAGTGATTTGCTAATTTTGAAGTCACAACCAAGCCGTGCTCTCATTTAACAAACACATTGGCCCCACTTGATAATTGGACAACGTGGTCTTAGATAAAGGACATGTTTCGCTGCCATCTGATGAGCAGTCCATGTCTTGCATCAATGTTCCACTTTAGCACATTTAAATATATCACTTGCTTCCAAATGCGTTGATTTCTCACATCAATGTGCCACTTTAACAAGACCTACTCCCATTAAAGGCCTCTTCATTGAGTAAGAGGCTTGCTACCAAATAGTCCAATGAAATTGTCATTTTTAATGGGATTATTGGACCTTCCTTTGAGTCAAAGTCGCAATCATCTAAACCATTCATATAATGGGCCTAGCAATGGATGAAATACCAAAAGAAAATGCTAAAGATTGAAAGATCTTTTTAGTGGCCCACCCTTTTTTTTCCTCATTCCCATCAAAGTAAGCCATGGCTTCAATAATTGAAACTTGATGCCACACCAAACAGCCCAGAAGCTGCAGGGAAATCAGCAATGAGATGGATGTTGCAAAATATCATGGGTAACACCCCTTCGCTATGTTTTATTTTACTTTTCTAAGGTGCCGTCTGGATTGGGGGAATTCCAATGCCTGGGTAGTTTAATACCAGCTATCATGGGGTTGTTTGGCACTGCGGATTTGGTGGGATTTGAGGTGTTCCAAGTCAACCAGTCCTTTTGCAGGGTAGAGTAAAGGGCATTCTAAATCCAACGATCTCAAATCCTTACCTTTGGTTAGTTTTGCAAACCCTCCTTTTGCTTAGATTATCAATCTTCTTCTTCTTCTTCTACTTCTTCTTCTTCTTCTTCTTCTTTTTTTTTTAATTTTTTTTTTTTTTTAAGGTAAGAGAATTGCATGCGTTAACCTACTGATGATATTGTACAATAGCAAATTATCAGCAGCATCACTAAAATTACATCAATAGAATGATGTAAACATTCCAAATAATGACCGCATCATAAATCTATGATTAAAATATTTGTAGCATGCTCAATACAGATGGTCAGTTTTCCTATGCATTGATGGGAAGATTATGATCACTAAACCAAAGTGATTTTCTGATAGGGATGGCAATCAAGGGTGGGACCCACATGATGGATGGTTTAAGATTGCTAATAGAACCATTCATAATATGATCAATATGAACCAATCACTTTCTTATGTATTGATTGGAGGTTAAGATTATCCAATCAAAATGATTTTTGAGAGGTATGGGCAGCCAAGTGGGACCCACTTAATGGATGTAAGAGATCAATGATGGAAATATTTGTAGCATGATTAATATGGACTGTCAATTTGTGAAGGCATTAATTAAAAGATTTGGATTGTCCAACGGAAGTGATTTTCTGAGAGGGTTGGACAATTATGAGTGGGACTCAGATGATGGATGGTCTAGATCAATGATCGGACTATTTCTATTATGATCGAAATGGACCATCCATTTCCTTAAACATTGAATGGATGATTAAGATCACCCACCAAAAGTGATTTTTTAGAGGGATGGACAATGGTGGGACACACATGATGGATGGTCTAGGTCAAGGATAGGACCATTTACAACATTCCTTAACCATTGAATGGACAGTTAAGATCATTAAACAAAAGTTATTTTTCTATTAATAGAAAATCAAGGGTGGGACTATATGATGAATGGTCCATGTCAATGATTTGACCATTTCTACTGTGATTAATAGGGGCATCTATTTTGCTCACCATTGAATGAATGGTTAGAATCTTCCAATAAAAGTGATTTTTTTTACTGGATGAGTGATAAGGGTGAAAACCACGTGATGGATGGTCTAGATGGATGATCAGACCATTTTATGAGTGATCAAGGGTGAAAACCACATGATGGATGGTTTAGATGGATGATCAGACCATTCTATGATCAAAGATTCAAAATACTCTATTCATTTCCCTAACCATGCATTGTGAATCAACTATATGCAAATGTTGCCCACAAGAGCATCATCCAATCCCAGCATCACTTTTTATGCATGATGTATAATCTATATTTGAGGATTGTAATTGATTATATGATAGAGCAGTACTTCCTAAATCAATAAACAATGCTCCATGCATGACTCCCAATTTATAAGCCAATCAAACATAGGCATTATAATTTTTAGGAGTCACTCACAATGCCTATCAAAGTTGCCCTAACAAAGAAATTACAATTGCCAATAATTATGATAACAAGGCATCGGAATACCTGATAATTGAAATATCCTGTGCATCCAAACGCCCCAACGCCCCAATCCAATCGACCTATGAAGATTCTCCGGCCAGTGTCAATGTCCCAATGGTATTTTCATTTTATTAAAAATGAACAGCCCATGTGTTAAAAATCACACAAACATACCATGCACTAAAAATAAAAAGGAAAAAAAATTTAAAAAAATCCTCGTTTAGATGGGCTACAAATAGTGTCACAGGTCTGGATCGTTTGGCTACTTCCCTGATTGATGATGATAACAGCGGTGTTAAACCTACTTCACAGGTTTACCTAAGTGGACCCTTATATGTATATACACCTTTGCACATGTGTCATGGGTACGAAATTTGATCGATCAACGTGATGCGGCACCTCATGAAACCTCCCATGCCCCAATATTTCAGCTTGATCCAAAATTTTGGTAGGCCATGAAAAAAGGAAATAATTTCATACCTTGATATGCTTCTCTCTTTGTTATAACTTGCTATGGCCCACCAGAATTTTGGATCAAGCTGAAATTTGGGCTTGAGGGTTTCATGAGGTGCCACATCACATTGGCCAATCAAATTTGTGCCCATGACACATATGCAAAGGTATGCGGTGGAGCAGGCCTCTCTTTCTATATATATACATGGAGAAAGAAATTAAAAGATTTTAATTAAAGTAAGTGATATTTAAACATGCCGTAGCTGATAAATCCAGCCACCCATTTTTTTGCTTTGGGTGATACAATAGAAATCATGACTTGCTAAGAATGTGTTCATCAATCATCGAAGGTATCCCTAGTGACCTAAGTGGGTTGATTTGATTGGGACACGTGTTGCTGTGAGAGATGAGCCATCTAATACCCATGTGATCGAATAACTCAAACATGCTTTGGATGGGGGCCATCTTTGATAAATGCAAATGTTCCAATCAAATCCCACCAGGTCAGGTCACTGAGGAGAGGAGGCAAGGCGCATCCCAATGACTGTCATTAGGTGCAATGTCACATCCAAATCATTAAATTAAGTTGCCCAGTGCTGGAGATGATGACATTATAAGCTAATAGCTAATGATAATATTAAATGATGATTAAAATGATCTGAAGCTCCTCACATGATCACTTCTCCACCCACTGGGTTATCAGATCAACCAGTAAATGACACTGCTCTTCCTTTCTAGACTGTGGCCTGGGTCAGATCCTGATCAGCATAGGATCAACCATTAAATGGAAGTTTCACCATGCTACAGTGGTGCAACGTGATGGTCCCAACTCTCAACTATAGTTTAAAAACTGAAAAGAATAATAATAATAAAATAAAAAATAAAAATAAAAAACCCTCAACTTGATTCGAAAGGATTTTACGGAGACCGGAGAAAAACTCGATCTGGTCATGACTTGGTCAAAACTCAAGAAAACCATCACCCACGGAAAAAAACACTCACAAAACTCCATAAAAAAACTCAGAAAAAAACTCGTACCAGTTTTCCAAAACTCACCGAGTTTTAAGTTGATTTGACTCATCTAGGTTTTGAGCCTCATTTTTCTAGTGTTTTCGAATTATGGTCCCAACCATGTATCGCACAGGCTCTATAGAAGATTAGATATTGACCAGAATGGGGGTCATTCCTGCGGATCTAACCATCTAAGTGGACTGGTCTTCGATGAATGCTTTTTGCCCCTTCTTCATTTTGCCTTTTAGCAATGATAGTGGGTTAGGCTCCTGTGATAGTTGACTGCCATTTTGAAAGTCTGAGTAATTGATACTCCAACAAAGCCTGATGGTTGTGCAGTGGCGCTTAAAAAATTATGCATATGACATTCATTTGCACAAATTAAATTGTCCCATCAAGTTAGTGTAAATTCAGCATCTTAAGTTAAACTGTCCAATCAAATTACTATAAGGGCTTGTTTGGATAAAATGTAAATTTGGAATGCAACTTGTTTGCATTAATAAGACAATTGTACGTTTTAGAAAGTAGTTATTAATTTAGTTTTTAAGATTTTTGTATATAATTTTGCGTTGAAAATTCATTTCCTCAAGTCCTTTGTTGGAAGCAATGCAAAGTTGAAATGTAGCTTGTATAGGATTCTTCTTATTGTCGCCTAAAATGGGTCAACAAGTAAGGTTCTTATGATCTTTTTTACCCTCATCCTCCCAAGACGAAGCTAGCTTGTGACATCCTAGGCCTACAAAATCTGTGAGAGATTAACAAAAACAGGTAAAAGGGAGATGCTAATAGCCGGCCGTAAACTTTCTAATGCCTAAGTCAAATGCAGGGTAGAAGGTGCTTAGGATCATATACAAGAGGAAGTACATACCTAATTATGTAGAGAGAAGCCTTATTTATAGGATTTAGATGGGTATTAAGTATCAAAATCAATCTATGACATATTACTGGAGAGTTATAAATGGGTAGGAGTCTCGCCCGTATCGGTAAGAAAGATTCATGACCAAGGTGAGCTGTTACTCTCATCTCGCCCGTGTTTGGCGGATCTACCCCAGACTTGTCACGTGCACCTCTGGCAGTGGTCGCTCAAGTCAGTTTGGAATGTGAAGCTCGGCAACGGAGTTCCTTCCCTTTAGGTTTCTCACTCGGATTGTGGAATATAAGGGATGAGGCCAATCTCTGCCTCTGTTAGTCCAGCTCAGGACATTGGCTGCTCGCTCCTTAGCCCAGAAAGGCAGAGCACGTGTGGATAATTGCTTGGTTCTTGGCTTGTTAAATGGCCGAGGCCATGGCCTTCGCCTTGGCCACAACAGTGGTAAGTTTGGCATTCTTCGTCCTTTGGTTTGGAGGACTCGTTGATTTGTCAGCTCAACTCTTTCACCTCTTAGCTCAGCAGAAGGGCCAAGGGCCATACAAATTCGGGCAAATCAAGGATGGCTTATTTTTATTTGTTTATTTATTTTTTTCCTGTGTCTGGACCAGACCTCATCAGATGCCCCTGAAGAGTCAGGTTGGGAAGAGATTAGGCATCCATCACTAGTTGTGCTACTTTAGCTTGAGATAAAATGATCCAAGACCGAAATGCCAGATGAACTGTCTCCAATCTGCTTCCAGAATGCAATTGCCTAATAAGACTTGACAAGAAACACAAGTGCAAGATCAGATCCATTCATTAAAATATATCCCATGGTTAGACGTCTAAAAAATCACAGGGATGAGAGCTATCAGGTGGGTCACACACGTTCATACAATTTCAAATGTTTGGTCAATTTCTGTGGTCGGTGTTGATACTGTTTTCTGGTCAGCAGACGAGGTGATGAAATTTGTATATGTAGGAACAGATCGTCGGAAGAGATATCCTTCGGATGAATCGGTAGAGATGTTTGGATCGACGGCTTGAGTTAGATTCTACAAAACACCACAGAAAATGGTAAAGGGGGGTGGCTGGGATCCAGTCGTGAGCCCTCCGATGCCTAAATCAGTAATCACCTTTGATAATCGTAAGATGACTTATCCTAGAGATTAGAGCCTACCTGTCGTTGGAGTTAATCTGATTATTTATAGGCATTGATCATAAAGTTATTGAGCTGAGATCACGGCACATATCTTGCCTTTTCTCCGGGAATCTGGGCGAGAATCTCGGACCGTTCTGATCTTTCGGACGGTTCCGATCTTGAGGGGATGCGCCATCATCTATAGGCAACGTTAGGAAGGGATGAGTTCGGCTCTCGTATGCTCGGCAGATTAGGTCCTCTCCGATCTGACCTTGAAGGGGGTGAAGTCATCAGTGCAGACCTTCGGCTTACTGTAGGATTTCGAGGTCTTTGGTCCTCGGGTCAGTTATGAGAAATTACCCATAACAGCTGTCCCCCCACTTCCGAGGTGGATATTTCTATCTCGGGAGTATACTGTATTTGACCTCATTTTGGCGGCAACTGTGCATTAAATGCGCTGTTTCGAATTTCGAAAAGGCGCAATGATGTTCGTACGGCGTGGCAGCTTTTCATTTCGGCGGACGAATGGTGTGATGACACGTGGGGCCTCGTATCTTCGAACGGACGGGCCGAATATCACTATCTAATGAGATGCTGACACGTGGCAAGCCTCGTCGATAGTCGCGTCGGTTCGTTCTTTGAGACCGTAGATAACTGCCGCGTGGCACAGCACGTTCTGCGTGCTGTCTCCTGCTACAGTATAAATACTGTACTTAAGGATTTTTCCGGATTTCTTTCATCTTCCCCGTTTGCGATTTCTTTCTTCCTCCTCACAGTGTTTCCTTTGATTCCCTCGCGATTTCCTCTGGGCCAGTCTTCGAGATCCCCTTCGGACCGCTGTGATCTCAGCAAGCTGTCCTTGCTTTCTTTCTTTGGCCCACTTTTTGTCCGGAAAGTAATCCGGTAGGTTGATTTATATTCCGTCCTCTTTTCCAGTTCTTCGTTCTCCCCCCTTTTTTTTCTTTCAATGACTGGTTCGGAGGATAGTTCTTCACGAACTCTGTCCTTGGCCATTGGGGAATCCAGTATGATGGAAACCCAAGTTGTTACCGCAGAACCATCAGGAGAAGTTTTGCTGGCTGAGACTCCTTCGTCCTTCGCTTCGGATGAAGTTCCAGTGGCTGGGACTTCAGGTCGGGTTGCTGACCGGGTCTCTGATTACCCGGCCGACCTGATCTGGACAACCCTTAGACCATCTGACCTGATTAGGATCAGGTCGGAATATTGCATCCCTGGGGCTTTAGACCTCAGGCTTCCTGGCCTTGACGATTTTCCGACCCGTCCACCTGGAGACCAGGTTACTGTGTACGCCTCATTCTTTGAGGCTGGTTTCCGCCTTCCCCTCCTCCCTGCTGTGAGGGAGTATTTATCCGCGGTTAACCTTGCTCCGGGCCAGTTGGCCCCGAACTCCTGGAGGACTTTAATTAGCTGCGTCGCTCTATGGCGCCAAGTCCACGCTTCGGACCCGACTCCCTCCGAACTGAGGCATCTATACCAACTGAAGAGCCATCCTGACTCAAAGGGGTGGTTCTATATGTCACCTCGGGGGAGGAAAGGACATCGGTTGATAGAAGACCAACCCTCCTCAATTCACGGGTGGAAGGAGGAGTGGTTCTTCGTATCCAAGGGTTGGGAAGGGGCCCGACCCGAAGTTAACTTCCCAGACCAAAGAGTCAACAACTGGTTTTCAATTCCAGGTCGGGTCCGATGCTTTCCCTTTTTTTTTTTTTTTTTTTTTTTTTTTTTTTTTTTTTACTGACCTCTCCCCTTTTTTTTTTTTTTAGTTCGTGGTGATCCCCCAGCCCTCAGCTCGGAGGAGGAAGAGCGCCTGATCGCTATGTGGGAGCTAGATCCGAGCTTCCGCAGCGTAAAACTTCTTTTGTCCTTTGAAACCTTATCCGACCTGGGCATCAACCCTCGAGGTAGGTATTCATGAGTACTGATCAGTTCGGTTTTTCTTCTGTACTTTACTAACGTGATGTTTTGTTTTCCTCAGGTATGTCTGCTCCTACTTCCCGAAGGAAGATGTCGACCATGACGGCCGAAGAAAAGGAGCAGCTTCGAGAGAAGAAGAGGCAGAAGGTGGTGGCGAGGCGTCCCCGAGTGCGCCCTTCTGCCCTCCCGGCGGAGGATGCTCCTCTTCAACCAGCCGCTGAGGCGATCTCAGAAGCACCTCCAGTCGAGGTTGTGCGGCCAGACCTTCCCGCTGAGCTTCCACCTCCTGTCCAAGTTATTGACTTGGTGGAGGGCGGTGAGGCCGGCCCATCTGGGGCATCGGCCCAGGACACCTCGGCTCAGGGTTCATCTGCCATTCGCCGAGGTCCGGAGATGCCGCCACACTTGTACAACTTGTGCAAGTGGGCGTATAAGGCAGTCCCCGAGGCCGAGGTGGACATTATGGCGAGATCCCCGGCTCTTTCTTTGCTCAATATGATGGGGGTCTTCAGCACTAAGGTGAAGTTTAATACCATCCTGTTATAAAAACAGCTTAGTTAGGTATTTCGTTCACTTACTTATTTCTTGTTTGTGTAGGTGGCTTATGGCTGCCAGATGCTCCGGGACGAGATCACCCGGGACAAGGGTACGATCTCCGGCCTTGAGGGTACGCTGACGGCCACCAAGCACTCC
The DNA here is from genome assembly GCA_003013855.2 of Liriodendron chinense. Classification (NCBI taxonomy): domain Eukaryota; kingdom Viridiplantae; phylum Streptophyta; class Magnoliopsida; order Magnoliales; family Magnoliaceae; genus Liriodendron; species Liriodendron chinense. The sequence continues at coordinate 1,615,196 of PVNU02002898.1, forward strand.
TTGGACGAGGCCCGGAGGTTCGGGGAGGAAGCGGCCAAGGCCTTGGATGTGCGGGAGAGGGAGATCGCCGCCCTCCAGGCCGAACTGTCTAATAAGGAGAGAGCTGAAGCCGACCTTATTATCCGGGTGGAGGAGCTGAAGGCCTCCGAGGGGTCTGCGAGGTCGGAGTTGGAAACGACCAAGGCGGAGTTGGAGGTAAAGGTTGCCGAGGCCGACGAAGCGTTCGACTTTGGCTACGAGAAGTGTCGGATGGCCGTCCAAGAACATCATCCGGGCTTGGACCTTTCCTTTCTGGACTCCGAGGTGGAGGAAGACGAAGACACCGCAGCCCCTGCTGAGCCTACCGCTGATTCTGCCCCTTAGGGTTTTTTATGTAGCCCGTTTCTAGGGCCTTTATGTAATTATTGTGTAATCTGACCTTTTCATGGTCTTATGAAATGAATTACCTTTTCTTTTTCTGATCTGTGTTTGCACTTTGTCAGATTTTTTTTGTACATTGCCGCAAAAATTACTTCGTGGCCGAGCATGTAGATCGTAGCCGAAGTATTTAGGACTTAGCAAAAATAATAAATCCATTTACTTCGTAGCCGAGCAAGTTAGATCGTAGCCGAAGTATTTAGGACTTAGCAAAAATAATGGAAGCTTGGAGCTCATATACGACTGCGGGCGAAATTAGCCTCTGTTCGTACCTCAATAACAAAAATGTGCTTTTATTGATAGTAGATTTTCAAATGTTCCGCGTTCCATGGATGAGGTAGAGCATGACCTTGTAAATCTTCGAGCCAATAAGTTCCAGGCCGAACTGTTTTAATAACTTTGTAGGGTCCAATCCAGTTTGGATTGAATGTGCTCGCAATCTTATCCTTCTTCTCACGTACGTTCCGCCGTAGGACGAGGTCTCCCACCCTGAACCGTCTTTCTTTCACCCGGGAATTATAGAATCTCGCAACGCGCTGTTGATATGCTGCGATCCGAACTTGGGAGGTTTCTCTGACTTCGTCGAGCAGATCGAGGTTAGTTCGAAGCTCGTCTTGATTCTGATCGGGTCGATAATTATTGGTACGGTTATTTGGTAGCCCTATCTCGACCGGGACTACGGCCTCTGCTCCGAAGGCCAGGAAGAGTGGGGATTCTCCTGTTGTTGACCGAGCTGTGGTCCGATATGCCCACAATACCTCGGGAAGCTGTTCGGCCCAAACTCCTTTGAATTCACCGAGTTTTGTTTTAAGATGATTCTTGATAATCTTGTTGATAGCCTCGACTTGCCCGTTGGCTTGGGGATGATGAGGAGACGAATACACATTCTTTATACCCAAGTTCTGGCAAAATTCTCTGTATTTCGTATTATCGAACTGAGGCCCATTGTCGGTGACGATAGTGTTTGGGACACCGAACCGACATACGATCGACTTCCAGATGAAGTCTGTTGTTTTCTTCTCGGTGATTTTCGCAAGCGGTTCTGCCTCGACCCATTTCGTAAAATAATCGACGGCCACGATCGCATACTTGACCTGTCCCTTGCCCGTAGGGAGAGGACCAATGATATCGACCCCCCACTGTGCAAAGGGCCATGGTCCGGACATAGGAGTGAGCTCTTCGGGAGGTGAGTGAGGAATCGATGCGAACTTTTGACATTTGTCGCATCGCTTGACGATCTCGCGGGCGTCCTTTTGGATCGTCGGCCAATAATAACCTTGGCGAACTGCTTTTTGCGCTAATGCCCTACTTCCAGAATGATTTCCACATACGCCGGAGTGGATTTCCCTCAAGACGTAGTCTGCTTCATTTGGTCCGAGGCAGCGGAGATATGGCAACGAGAGACCCTTCTTGTATAATATATCGTCGAGTAGTACGTACCGAGCTGACCTATACTGGATTCGTCTTGCCTCTATTTTTCCTTCGGGCAATATGTTCTCCCGTAGGAAACGGACGATAGGGTCTCTCCAATCAGGCTCAGTTGAAACAGCGCATACTTCATTTTTAACGTTGTCCTTGATACTTCTTTGGGGGAGGAATTCAATGGGGACGACCCGTCCCAGTTCGTCGTCTCCAGCCGACGCTAACTTCGCGAGGGAGTCCGCGTGGGTGTTGTGACCTCTCGGTATTCGGACAACTTTGCAACGATCGAACCGAGCTGATAACTCGCGATATTTTTGCAGGTACGCGGACATCTTTTTTCCCTTTGCTTGATATTCCATTGTTGCTTGACCCACGACCAATTGTGAGTCGCTGTATGCCGTGATGCATCGGATTCCGACTGCCGAGGCTAGCCATAATCCGGCGAGAAGTGCTTCATATTCGGCTTCATTGTTTGAAGCTTTGAAACCGAACCTCAGGGCATACTGGACTTTTATGCCATCACGGGAAGTCAAGATTATTCCCGCTCCACATCCTTGCGAGTTCGACGATCCATCGACATGCAACGACCAGTTCGAATCTTCTACTGGGTTCGGTCCTTCCATGTTATCCTGACAGGGGGCATTAGTTTCAGGATCGGAGAGGTCGGTAAGCTCGGCGATGAAATCAGCCACAGCCTGCCCCTTAATCGCCGTGCGGGGTCGGTACTGGACGTCGAATTCTCCGAGCTCGATGGCCCAGCGTGCAAGGCGACCCGAAGTTTCCGGCTTCTGTAGTATCTGCCTCAAAGGCTGGTTCGTTAATACCACTATCGAGTGTGCTTGGAAATAAGGGCGTAATTTCCTCGCCGTTGTAATTAGAGCTAGAGCCAGTTTTTCTAGGCTAGGATAACGGGTCTCTGCATCCAGGAGAGCTTTGCTGATGTAGTATATTGGTCTTTGTATACCTCGGTCATTGCGGATTAGGGCCGAGCTTACTGCCGCGGAGGATACGGCCAGATATAGCAGTAGCTCTTCCCCTGGTGCGGGCTTGGACAGTAGCGGAGGTGAGCCGAGGTACGCCTTTAGGTCCTGGAAGGCTTGTTCACATTCTGGCGTCCAGGCCACCTCGTTCAACTTGCGAAGTTGCTTGAAGAACGGGAGGCATCTGTCGGTAGCTCTGGATACGAACCTGTTGAGTGCGGCGACTCGCCCCGTGAGGCTTTGTATTTCTTTCGCGGTGGTTGGCGAACTCATCTCGACCAACGCCCGGATCTTTTCAGGGTTGGCTTCAATTCCTCTTTGATTCACAATGAACCCGAGGAATTTTCCCGATCTTACTCCGAAGGCGCATTTTCCCGGGTTGAGTTTCATCCCGTATTTCTTCAGGATTCCGAACATAACCCGGAGGTCGTCGATATGGTCTTCTGATTTCAGACTTTTTACGAGCATATCGTCCACGTAGACTTCCATGGTTTTGCCGATGTGTTCTGCGAACATTTTGTTGACCAAACGCTGGTACGTTGCTCCGGCGTTCTTCAACCCGAAAGGCATCACCTTGTAGCAATACAGTCCTCGGTCAGTGACGAACGCCGTTTTTTGCCTATCGGGGGCATGCATCTGGATTTGATTGTACCCAGAGTACGCATCCATGAAGCTGAGAAGCTCGTGACCCGAGGTCGAATCTACGAGCTGATCTATTCTCGGTAACGGGAAGCTGTCCTTCGGGCAGGCTTTGTTGAGGTCGGTGTAGTCGATGCAAAACCTCCACTTCCCGTTGGCTTTTTTGACGAGGACGACATTGGCGAGCCAATCGGGATAGCGGACTTCCTGAATGAAACCTGCTTAACGCAATTTCTTTACCTCTTCTTCAATTGCGGCATATCTTTCTGTGTTGAAGGCTCGTCTTTTCTGACGAACCGGCTTGACGGACGGGTCCACGTTGAGTCGGTGGACCATTATCTCGGGATTTATACCGGGCATGTCCTGATGGGACCATGCAAAGGCGTCGGCCTTCTCTTTCAGAAAGGCGATCATCTTCGTTTGGATGTCGTCATTCAGTTGAGACCCGATTTTGACGACCAAGCTCGGGTCCTTTTCTGACAAAGGGACCTCTATCAAATCTTCAGCTGGTGATCCACGTTCTTTCGTTTCTTCCCTGGGATCCAGGGGGCTGCATGTGAGATGGCGGATATCGGGTTTTTGCCTTTTCCGCGCAGGGTCAGCTCATAACACCGACGAGCTTCTTGCTGGTCTCCTCGGATCACACCGATTCCATCTTCAGTTTCGAACTTCATGGCCAGATGATAGATGGAGATGCCAGCCTTTAGAGCTCGTAAGATGGGTCGGCCGACGATCGCGTTGTATGCCGAGGGAGTGTTGACGACCAAAAAATCGACCATGATCATTTTCTGGTTTGGCTCATCTCCTGCAGTGACCGGTAGAGTTATTTCTCCTTCAGGCATGATACAATCTCCTGTGAATCCGGTTAGGGCTGTTTTGACCGGTCTTAATCTAGATCGATCAATCTTCATTCTGTCAAATGCCGAAGCGTATATTATGTCGACCGAACTCCCTGTATCCACCATCATTCTGTGGAGCTTCTTGTTTGCGACTACCATCGATACTACCAGAGAGTCGTCGTGCGGGTGTATTATTCCTCTGGCATCTTCCTCAGAGAAAGATATCATGCGTTGGGCGACCTTAGGAATTTTTGTGGGTCTGCTCGTTAAATTCACCTGCCAAGCTGGCTCGGATGTCCGTGCCTGACGAGCATAGGATTTACGGGCGTTGCCAGAATCTCCAGTTGTAGGCCCTCCGAAGATCACATGGATCTCTTCCATAGGGTTATTGTCGACTGGCTCCCCTCTTTCTTCCCGACCTGAAGTTCTATCGTTATCGGGACGTTGGGCGATGTATTCTTTCAAGAATCCTTGCCGGATCAGCGTTTCTATTTGTCGCTTTAGGTCAAAACAATCCACCGTGTTATGACCATGATCTTTATGGTATAGACAGTATTTGGATTTTGACCTTCTGTCGGGGTCGGTTTTTATCTTCGCTGGTCGTCCGAACGCCTGTTTGTTCTTCTCGGCTAAGAATATTTGCTCGATGGTTGTCTTGAGCGGAGTATATTTCTCAAATTTTGGAATCGAAGTTTTGGCTCCACGTGGATTAGCGTTTGAGTTCGGGGATCGGTGATCTAGACGATGTCGTTTAGTGCTACTTTCTTCCTTGCGTTCTTTCCTCTTATGAGACGACCCCTGAGCGTTCACCAGCTCTTCTGCGTTTATGTGTTTCGCAGCTCGATCGAGGAATTCAGCAACTGATTGAGGGGGCTGTTCCCCTACTGACCAGAGGAACTTCTCATCCCGCAACCCTCCTATCATTGTGTGTAGCAGTACATCTTGGGATAGGTTCTCCACTTGAACCGCTTCAGCGTTGAATCGTGAGAGGTAATCTTTCAATGATTCGTTGTCTTTCTGTTTGACTGCAGCGAGGTGCGTCGAATGCTTCCTCGGGTCAGTGCTTCCGATGAACTGAGTTGCGAATGCTCTGCTCAGCTCGGTGAAAGAGGAGATGGACTTCGGTTTTAAATTGCGAAACCACGTCCAGGCCGAGCCAGTCAAAGACAACGGGAAAGGTTTACACATAATGTGGCCATTAACCCCATGGAGCTCCATTCGGACCTTGAAGTTTTCAAGGTGCTCAGCCGGGTCCCCTATCCCGGAATATTGCTTGAGCTGGGGTATTTTGAAGCTTTTCGGGAGAGGTTCGTTGCGGATTTCATCAATGTACGGGGACTCAGATGAGTCTACCAGAACATCTGCTGCCGTCGGCACTCGGGCAAGTTGTGCTCGCTGGATATCACCGATCCTCTCCCGAAGCTCTTTTAACTCGGCTTCGAGGGGAGTAATATTATCGTCCATCCGCCCTTGATCTTGACTAGCTCGGGCGGATCTTCTTTCTTCTATTCTGTGCCTTAGATCATTAGAAGGAAGTTCCGTGGCCGCTCGAACTCTCGAGGCGGAGGCTCGGCTCACGACTTCATTCTCGTCGTGTTGAGGACGGTTTGAGTGTGAGCGTGGTGGATGAGAACTTTGCTGAGGTAGTCCAGATTCGGGGTTGGTTTCGAGGTTAGGTGCGGGTGGGACTAGACTGTTCAGCAAGGCTGTAATTTCGTCCAATTTCCCGTCCACGCGCTCGAAGCGTCTATCTACCCCACCAAACTGCTCTGCGACGCCTCCCACCCGTTCTTCTAATGTGGACAGTCTGGTCCCGCGGTTTCGGGACCTCTGCCGTCCACTCAGAAGATTGAGGCGGTGTGACGAGCTGCCCAGGTGGAGCATTGGAGTATTACGAACAGATGCTTCATTTTCGGAATGATGCTCGTAGGAGAGCTCGTCGTTCACCGGGGCTTTCCCTTTCCTATTGCCTCTCCCACCGGCCATTGGTTGTTTAGAACGAAGGATTCTGTAAAGAAAAGACTTTTGTCGTCGTTCCCACAGACGGCGCCAATCTGTTGATACTGTTTTCTGGTCAGCAGACGAGGTGATGGAATTTGTATATGTAGGAATAGATCGTCGGAAGAGATATCCTTCGGATGAATCGGTAGAGATGTTTGGATCGACGGCTTGAGTTAGATTCTACAAAACACCACAGAAAATGGTAAAGGGGGGTGGCTGGGATCCAGCCGTGAGCCCTCTGATGCCTAAATCAGTAATCACCTTTGATAATCGTAAGATGACTTATCCTAGAGATTAGAGCTTACCTGTCGTTGGAGTTAATCTGATTATTTATAGGCATTGATCATAGAGTTATTGAGCTGAGATCACGGCACATATCTTGCCTTTTCTCCGGGAATCTGGGCGAGAATCTCGGACCGTTCTGATCTTTCGAACGGTTCCGATCTTGAGGGGATGCGCCATCATCTATAGGCAACGTTAGAAAGGGATGAGTTCGGCTCTCGTATGCTCGGCAGATTAGGTCCTCTCCGATCTGACCTTGAAGGGGGTGAAGTCATCAGTGCAGACCTTCGGCTTACTGTAGGATTTCGAGGTCTTTGGTCCTCGGGTCAGTTATGAGAAATTACCCATAACAGTCGGTTCATCTATTTCTGGATTATTGAGCATTGAGCGACATTTTTAAAATTCGAAACTCCTGTTCCTCGCAAAGGCTCAAAAGGTGGGCTTACTTATAAGGCAGGCCACATATCCAGAATTTTAGATTTTGCCTTTTCCTTTTCTTTTCTTTCTTTCTTTCTTTTTTTTTTTTTTTTAATCTTTCTAGATGAGACGACTTACTTCATTTTTGGGCCCAGGAATCATCTCTTTAATCTTCTTTTGGCACACACAAATCGGGGAAGAATGCCATCCTCGAGCAGGCAGCTTCTGTCAGCTTGCAGTAATCACAAATAATTTTCTTTTCCTTTTTCTGCCTTTTTTTTTTTTTTTTTTTTTTTTTGGTTTTGAAGTTAGCTGTTTCGTTCAGTTTTCTGAACCGTTGATGATCCACGCACCGGCGTTTTACTGTTTGAATGGATCTGATAGGTGTATTCTTTCTATTTAATAAATATGTATTAAGTTTTTAAACTAGATGAACGTGATTGGTTCTATGGTGTAGTGGTTAGCACTCTGGACTTTGAATCCAGCGACCTGGGTTCGAATCCCGGTAGGACCTTTTTGAAAAGCTTTTCTTTTTTGCTGGCATCTCATTCACATGATATGGCCCACCAGAAGTTTGAAATACTATGATTTTTGGTTGATTCTTTATCTCTTCTTGATGAGACACATCAGATGAACGGACTGGATGGCATATAAAAACCATGGTGGGCCCAACACAGAAACTACTGGTAGGCATCCCATCCCAACTTTCTCATATAGTGTGGCCCACCTAATTTTGGGATAATCATTATTTTTGGCTTCCAGGGTGACCACCAGCCGGTATACCGGATGTTTGTGGTGGATCTCATTGAAGTTCCACCCACGTAGCACCTGATCAGTGGAAGTAAACCGTGGTGTATGTGTGATATCCACTCAGTCCATCAGTTGCCCCACTGTTGTAGATAAATTTGGCTTTAAAAGAGATGTGAGGAATCGCTGTCGCATCTCCAGAATGCGACCAGCTCGGCTAAGGCTCGACGGAAGGAGTCGCATATCCAGAATGCGACCATATTGACTCGGGCTCGGCGAAAGGGGTCGCATCTCCAGAATGCGACCATCTCGGCTCGTGCTCGACGAAGAGGGTCGCATCCCCAGAATGCGAGCAGCTTCACTCGTACTCGACGGAAGGGGTCGCATCTCGTATGCTAAATGCAAATACTCTTGTTATGAGCAGCTCTCGGCATCTGAGCGATCGTGGTTTCTGGTCTCTGGCATGGATGACCTTTGTCTCATAGTACCAGCAGCCCGTATAGGCCGGTTTCGGTTTATATCTATTCTTAGCTCCGAATATCCAGAGACGTAATCAGCTAGACGTCTAAGATGTTTTGGCTACTTCCTTATCCAAGGATTAACGAGATAAGTTACTTATCCCATGAAATCAGTACCAATCTTAACAGCTTATGTAGCGGATTGGATCATTTAGATCTGTATAAATATATGACTCTATTGATGATAAAGGTATACAACACTCAATCCCTAATCCATATCATTGATTGGTTCTCTTTCCTTGCCCTATCTAACTTAAACATCGGAGGGCCAACGGCTGGACGCCGGCCACCCATAGTTTTCCTTTTCCTCTTTCAGGTCTGGACGAAATCGCTTTCAAGGAAAGGTGTACTTCTGGAGGACCCTGTTACAAAATCTGACGTAAACACTCTCCTTGAACTAAGTTCGATATGTAAATTAAGTGGCCCATACTACAGGAAATAGTGGAATGAGAATGCCCACCATTGAAAGTTTTCTAGGCCCATTGAGATGTCTATCTGCCAATCAAACCCGTCTATAAAGTGACTCCAACAAAGATGAAAGTAAAAAAAAAACCAAATAATAGCATGATCCAAGGTTTGGTAGGACCCATTTGAGTTTTGTGGATCAGCCTAGATTTTGGGCTCAAGTTCTTAACATGATTTTCTCAGATGATGGACAGAGTGGATGTCACCCATCACAAACATCATGGTGGGTCCACAAAATCTTAGTTCCACGCCAGGACAAGTAGACGGCAGGTAGCATTGCTGTTGACAAAAGAGATGGAAAAGGAAGTTGGAATATGATTCTTCATGGATTGCAAGATTCCTACATAAATTGTAAATTGGAAAATGAATAATTCGCTTCGTCGTCGTACCCTCCCCAATGACCCAACGCAACTTAACAATGCAATATTTGTCCCATCAAAGTGAATAATATCAAATGCACCCTTGATTAGTGGACCACTCGGCACGATCATGCGTCCTCTATCCGAACCACAAGTGCACTCTATAAGCAAGTGGTCAGTCACTGGTCAGTAGGCTTGTGTATGGAAAATAAAGATATAAACAGGAAACAAGGAACTCCTGGATGGGTAACGGTCGAGTTTGCTAAGCAAGCTCACCCATGTGAATTTGAATGGAGCATATTGAATTGCTTCAGTCCTTTGTCATGAATGCATGATATCCCCATTATGTTTCTTGATTCTTCCTTATAGGCTATTGCTATTTCATGCAAATTCCTTCATAGTCAACCAAAGCTCACACAGCTTTCAAAAGGATTTGAATAGATTCAGTTGTTCGCAGCGAAAATTAGAGAGAATTTTTGGGGTTGAAAAGCTTGAAGATAGGAGAGGAAGACGTAAGATAGGTAAATTAGATAGTTGGGATGAGGCTGTAATTGATGATGGCATTGTTTGAGAAAAGACTAAAAATAAGATGACTCAAGCAGATTTTGTAAGTTTTCTATATAGTGGGCCCAACTGATCAATGGCTCAGATCTAATTTGGATATCAGATTAGTATGTGGACTAATCAGTGGACTTTACTACAGTTGTAATCGCTCATGAACAAGAGAAGGGTTGTACGTCTAAACTGCCCAGTAGCAATGCTGTAGTTGGACATGAACTGTAAAGAAGCCGAATTCATGTGGAGCAGAGGTAGTAGTGTTTTGATGGATTTAAAACACTGTAACACCCACTACCATCCCTATTTAAGGGGTACTGGTTCCCCAATTTGGAACACACAGAGAAACTAATTTCCATCTCCAGATTCTCTATACGGTAGTTTCAGATACCGAAATTAGAGATGACTTACCAAACATGTATAATTTACATTTCAGATTATTCGATCTACATACCCGATGCACTGATCGGTCCTTCAATTCCGCAAATCAAATCTAATAGTTTTACCAATAAGCCGGATTGGTAGATCAATAACAAACCAATCCAATCGTAAAACAAACTTCATTAACTGAATTTTTTTAAGGGAGTCCATGAATTTCACTGCAAACTTATCAGGTCCAAATCAGACATTGAACCTGGAAAAAAAAATGGTTTGCTCACCAAAACCAGAACAGCTACTGATGGCAGAAGGATTGGAAGGATTCATTTAGGGAGTAACTATCCAGTGGGCTAAGTAGGTGGGAACCTTGCTATGCACAGCTCATTTAGGCTTGTTGGCATCCACATCACTTATTTGGATCATTCATTAGGCTACCTTGAAGACATTGAATGGACGAGTTCATAGAAGATACAACCATTAATAGATTTTTATAACCATCCAGCATGGTATTGGTGGATGAGCGGAATGGACCTGATGGATAATCCAGATAGGTAAGGCGAATTCCGACAAGTCTGAATACGACTGCGCATGGTAAGGTTCCCATACACTTAGCATACCAGATCATTTCTCTATTTTAATATACAGAACAGATTCATACCTTTGGTTTATCTGTTACTTCTGTTCCCTTGGTGCGTTGTATGCCCCACACCTGGCTCTGGCTTCTTTGTTTATATGCCGCGTCATAAGAACAATCGATCCGGCCTCAGACAGCGACGAATAATGTATACTACAGGCCACCATTTTCTCATTGTCTTCTTCCAATACTCAGGATTCCCGGCGTAGATCACAAATAAGATCATGGTTCCAACACTCAAAGATGCCCCATGTAGCTGATCAAATGGCAGAGCCAGTTGAAGGTTTGCAGGCTAAAAGGAAGGCACCAAAAGGCCCAAGGAGATTCATCGGAGTCCGCCAGAGACCATCAGGAAGATGGGTGGCCGAGATCAAGGACTCATTGCAAAAGGTCAGGCTGTGGCTCGGCACGTTCGACACTGCAGAGGATGCAGCACGTGCATATGATGAAGCAGCTCGTGCCCTTCGAGGTGCCAATGCTCGAACCAACTTTGAGACAGCAGTGGGGGGCTCAGGCCCCAACAGTGCTGTTAGTGATTTACCTGAGAATTTGGAACCATTTTCATTCGAGGATGGGTGTGAAGCAACAGGAGGGCTGCTCGACGCACTCAAGGCTAAGCTTCTTGATGGGAAGACTGTACGGCTGTGGGGAAAGGATCCAAGTATGAGGTCCGCTGTTGCTATTAGTCCAAGCTTTAATCTAGAGCAACGCCACAGGTAGTACAAACCTCAAACAAGGACCTAGCCCTGTAGGGCGGCCTGATAAGGCTAACATGGGGACACGCGTACCAGTTGGGCCAGTTGAGGTAATACAGCCCGATAAGACTGGATGGAATCATTGCCCCTCGACATCGACTACAAGCAATGGGGTAGGCGAGGCATGTACAATGGTGCCATACGATGCACAGTCATTGTTATCGAGTGATGAGAATAGTTGGTTGATGCCTACGGTGCCCATCGGAGAAGGCACAACAGCAGAAGCAATGACTGCCATGTCATTTCCCGACAAATGTCTAGCACCACCGGCAAAGAAGGGGAAGATGAATGTTGCAGAAGTACCGGTGTTGCAACAGCCTGCCCGGTCATGTGGAGATATGGGAGGCGCTTGGTCATCTGAAGATTGCTTTGTCGACTGTGAGAATGGATGGGAGGGTGCCAATGGACCTTGGGACCCACTGCTATACTCCATGCTTAGGTAGTCCTGCAAAGTTGCTCTACGGTAACATCAAAGAGCATTTTTGCTATGAAACATGACATGTCATTTCGAGTCATTATTGATGAGGTTCTAGAGTTAGATTCTTAAGATTGGGATGAAAGAGTGCATGAATTTTAAGTTTGATAACATGTTTGGGCCTGTGGCATACAAACATATACATACATGATGTAGAGATATCACATGCAATTCATCTCCCAGTGTCTTCCCTTGATGTACATATTTGTTAACTCATTATTCAATTATTGCAAAAAAAGAATAAAAAGAATAAAAAAGAAAGAAAGAAAGAAAGATCTCAGTGTTGTGAACCTTGCATCTCCACGCCTTCATCAAATTAACGTTTCCCTCCTTAGCAAAACAATTGAATGTTTCAAATACAAGATTCTGAGACCAAACTTAGCAGTTACCAACTGCACATGGCATTCATTCCACCAACACAACAAACTGGCATGCACAATCCAACAACACCACATCTCAAGCAAACTGCCCATAAATGAACAAATTCCACAAGTTCTTAGGAGGGAAAGAAACCAACAGTCTCACAGTAGAAACAAGCAAGAGGCCATCTGTGCAGGATGTGTAATCAACCATCATATCTGCATCTGGCCCATTCCCACGAAAAAATGTAAAGCAGATGCTTTTTGTCTCAGATTCGATCCGGTATCTTAAGCATGGGACACAGGACTTGAGTCTGTAAAAATCTGCAATGATCTTTAGCTCCCATTGCCACCAGGGGCTCTCCAAAGCTGCTAAAGGTCCAACATGTAGCATCCATCATTTTCACCTATGAGAAAGCAAAAATACCGCCAAATCAAGTAGGACGGAGCGTGATCAATTGATGAAGCTCCACTTCCTCCAAACCACATTGTAAGCATGGTTCACTTGGGGGCAGACTTGCTGATGACCTTGGTCGACCATACCAATCCAGCAAAGAGCTGCCTGCAAGCAAACCTAACACACCAGGGGCTTGCATCCATTTGGCAATCCATAGGCCTCCTTGATAAGGAAGCAGACAATCCTCTTGCAAGCATTCGCTGAAAAGAACTGACAAGTTTCCAGAATGCACCTTGACCAAAACAGCTTTGATCTCTACCCTCCAAGTGAACCCTCCTCAATACCTCTGCCCATGATGAACACGCTGCATTTAGTGTCTGGCCCAGTTCAACTCTATGCCATGCGTATCGAGTAAAGCAAGGATCCGGTTCAGTGGATCATCAAGGTTCAAATTTCAGGATATGAATACCACAAGATTTCATAACTACTATGTATAATCATCGCCAAAAACAATTAATTGGGATAAGGCTTAGATGATGATGATGTATAATCATGTTAAAATGCTTCCATAACATCATCACAGGTTGAATTTCTTACCCAATTAGCATTATTCACTACCAATTCTGATGATTGATAAATATGGATTTCAAAATCCCCATCCATACAACTCTTGGGAAAGGGGGGTTCCTTGTATTTACCTTTATCAAGGTATCCAACTCATGGACACGTTTTTTCAAGGATCTATCATACGCTTCATCTATCAAATCCCGAGTCCAAAAAGATTGTTACTAGTTTATATGCCTCATCTTAATCTTTGGCTTCCTGTAATTTCTGATTGCCTGGTTATGTCCTTCTTCATCTTCGAAAAAAAAAAAACTTCATCATACCTGCATATTTCTTCACTTGTATTATTTGAATTCAGGAACTTGTCAACCATCACAATTGGCTCTGAATTTGAATAGTTGGCTCTCTATTCTTGAATTATGGATCTTTCAAGTTGCAAGCAAAGGCCAAATAACATGCTTTTCATCCTTGTCCATCACAATCATTTCACCTTTTGCAAGTGGCAATTTAATGTGGAGTGCCACTTCTCCTTGATGCTACAATACAACCTTGACCAAATGCACTCTCCCCCTAGAATATGTGGATTATTGTAACCAAAACATTCTTTTCAATCACTGCTCCACATTTGAGACACTGTTAGTAGATTGCAATGGAAATGAATCGTCATAAATAAATTCATGGAGAATCCATGAACATGCATTCCGATTACATTAACCCAAAACCCAATGTGTCCAGATTAGATACAACTGCCGAGGTTTTAAAATTGTGATGCTCATGATTCAGATCTCTACGAGTGTCTCCTTCTAACCATCCTTTATCTTGAATTTTTAATCTTCAAATCAAAGCAGTATATCTGTGAAATCAATGTCCCAAATCATAGTTTGCAAACCACAGTCACTGCCCAGGACTCGGCCACTCAGCTGGGTCAACCCGGCATTCATTGGGTTGACCAGGTGGGCAAGAAAAAAAAATTATATATCTCTTCTCCTCCTCCTGCTCAGCCCCAGGAACCAAGCCGAATCACACTCAAATCAGGTTAATAGACTGCACTACACAAGAACTAGGACCGGCCTGGTTTTCAACGCAGTAACCCAGTGAACAGTCTGGCCTAGTTGACTCACGCAAGTCCCAATTTGACCAGCTTAGCAAACTGTGATCCCAATCACAGTCTGCAATGGGAGTGTCAGAGACTTCCAACGATATTCATGTCCACGGTTTTCCTCTTCTTGGTAACACTTGCTTCGTGAAAGTACCTTTCACCTGTGACTTTTCCTCTCCGTTGGCATCCGAAACCAGTGATGCCTTCTTCTAGGAACTCCATCCAATTCAAGATCCACTACTCAATCATCTATGGATATTAGAGATACAGTACTTTCCATCAATAATTTCTCGTGTTCATCCCTAACTTGAGATGGGTATTTGTATTTCTCGACTGGTGCCCAAATCTCTCTAGTCTTTTTCAACACTACATGTGCATGCTTACTTTTCCAAACATTTACCAGTTCCTAATTGTTGGCATCTTGACTTTAGTGCCACCAACGACTTCCCAGAGACTAGAACCTACAAGAGACACAAGCTTGGACAAGTATCATAATTCACCACTGTTGGTTTCTTCATCATGGACTGCAATTCAAAAACCAACTCTACTATTAAATCTCAACACCTCGATTTCAGATCATTTCCATTCTAGATCACCTACCTTCAATGAAGATGTGGTGCAACCAGGCACTTCACACTAGGGCCATGTAAGAGGTCCAAGTTGGGACCAATATGATCACACATGTGGAACCCACGTTCACATGAGCTTTATGTTATTAGAGTTTACTTTATTTTTAAGTTTCTTTAGACATTGTAATTGACCAAACACCAAAGGTGAGGGTCGCTTAGTCTATTCAGAAGATACTAGGTTTTCTTTCTGTTAGCCTATATAACGGTCACAATGGACATGACGTTCTATAATGTTATTGGAGAATAAAATTTCAGCTTTGTACTTTGTGCCTATTGCTTGGTAGAAGAAAGAGGGGGAAATTGGTGATCTCTAGTATCGACTAGGGGGTCAATCAATAATCCTTTTTGTTTTTTAATGAATAATCAATAATTCTCTTGCTCTTCTGACCAAATCTAAATTTCTTCTAGTTCAATTCAGAAACAAACTCTTTGGGAACTCGATTATAGAAATTTAGCTTTGAAGCCGACCGGATTTCCAGTTGCGCCAAGATGCTTCCCTATTGAACATGCACCACAAGATGCTTTCAATAGAGTCTACATATTGAGATAGCTTCACTTCTAACTGATGCTTCCTCAAGTAATTTGGACCAAATACTTGCTTCGGATCACCTTGCTCTGACACAACTTGGAGATCATGAAAAGAAGTTCACAGTATTTTGTTCAATGGTTCAAGCCAAAGCTATGTGTTGTCACATGTACAAAACACAAGTCATTATCAAAGATCAAAGCACAAAAATTGGTAGCATGAGATTAAAACCACAGAACATTCTCTACGATTCAATAGCATATGTTCTTTTCTCTGCAAGCATCA
The DNA here is from genome assembly GCA_003013855.2 of Liriodendron chinense. Classification (NCBI taxonomy): domain Eukaryota; kingdom Viridiplantae; phylum Streptophyta; class Magnoliopsida; order Magnoliales; family Magnoliaceae; genus Liriodendron; species Liriodendron chinense. The sequence goes on from PVNU02002898.1 coordinate 1,630,938, forward strand.
AACATGTATATGTTTCAAGAAACCACAAGAGCAAGAAAACCCACTATATTAGGTCCTGTAAACATGGACTTCTCCTAAAGTAACCTATGGCATTTCAATTACTTAATTAACAGCCAACTGTAGTTTGCTAAAGAACAAACTATGTCTAAAAGGGAACAAGCCTATTATGGTTGAGCTTACCATGAATAAAAGACTGCAGTATAGCAACTTATGTGTGGAGTTGTCAAAGGCCCCATTGAGGAGAGTTTGGGTTCATTGCAACTTCCAACAAGTTAGACATAGTGATCACGCCCACACTTGAGCTATAGCTTACCAATAACCACCAAAGCGTTGCAAGCTCATCAAAATTCTCATTATTACTGCAAAAGAGCCCCAATACTACAACAAAGCCAGTCACAATTGCCTCCTTTGTTATTCAAATTTCATCAAGGATTATAATGATCTAAATTGGGTCATCAAATAACAGAGACAAATCCTCCACAGCTCACAAGTACTCGAACACCAACATCAAGATTTCACATCTAAGATCTTGAACTAATGCAATCAAAGTCAACAAAAAGAAACTAATAACGATTCGAGAAGTTGCAGACGGACAAGGTGAAATTGCTCCACCCAAGCCAAAGGCATTGCGCCCTATGTTTCTAGGGGCATCGCACCAACAAAAGAGAAGGTTCCCATCTCAAAGAAAACTCCATTACAAATCAAAATATTCATCATAAGTAGTTCATAAGTCTGACCCATCTCCAATTTATAGGCTTTAAAATTCAAGAAACATAATAGTAAAACAAAGACTTTCATGCATGTGACCTAGGCCTGTGTATGCAAGCATCTACAATATCTACTAATTTCATCAGCAGCAGCTATGAAAGCCTCCAAATATGAATAGATTTTCCTAATATATCTTTGCATATGGACTGAGGGGTAGTATACACAGATGTATAGTGCTGTATCAATGTATAAATTGCCAAAAATAAAGTCATCTACATAGTCCACTTGTAGCAAAACTGCTAAATTTGAAAAAAAAAAATAAATAAATAAAAAAATTACGTGCGTGATCAGATTGGGCCCACTTTGAATCTTCCTGCCAGAGATTCGGGTCGCATCATGAACTATGACTAATATTCAAAATCCAATATTAGTGTAGTGATTGATCCACATTTCTGTAAAAGTTCACGCTAATGTTGCTAAGCTCTTTGTCCATGAAATGCAACATTTTGATATAGTATTATAGCTATTCTTCCTCTCTGCACCGAACATCAGTAGGAAATGAAAATGAAAAGTTGCTGATACAAACACAACAGTCTACAGTACCAAGACAACAGGACACAGAGGCAAAAAACCTTCAACTCAATCCCTAATAAAACCAACTTCATCTTCCACAATCTGATAAGCCCCCAGTACCATTCCAAAGAACATCAGTTACTTCCCAAAGAGCAGATTCATAACGCTTCTAAATACCTGACCACGCTTGCTCAGCTGCTCCCTGACTGCCTTCTCGTCAGGCACAAACCCCTTCCCCTTCATTTGCTCCAAGAACTCCCGCCCCTCATCGACCTTATCCTCTTTCACAAACGCCTCGAAGACAGCCGTGTAGGTCCCAGTATTGGGCCGAATCCCCTTGTCCATCATCTCCATCAGATACTTCTTAGCATCCGCCAATTTCGCGTCCCTAGCAAGCCCCTTGATCAGAACAGTATAGGTATAAGCGTTGGGCTTGACACCGGACGCCAGCATACGCACGTAGACCTTGAGGGCTTCTTTGCTCTGGCCAGCGTTGGCGTAGGCCTCAATAACGGCAGTGTGGGCGACAACGTCGGGCATGTTGCCCTTATCCTTGATGACGGAGAAGAGCTCCATGGCTTCATGGGTGAGACCGTCTTTGGAGAGGGCGTCGAACATCTTGATGGCATTGGGATGAGACCTTCAGTGCGCATCTTGTGGAAGATTTCTTGGAGGTCTTTGGGATCTTTGGGATCCTCAACAACGGGCTTCTTGCTGAAAGGATCGTATGGAGGAGGGAGCTTGCTTTTGTCGATCTCTTTCTTCGTTTTGGTCTTCGCGGTGGCAGTGCCATCGTCATCCGAGTCGGAGAAATCGAAAGATATGGGGCTGTTAGTGTTGGAACTAGAGCAGAATGTCCTGAAAATGGGAGGTTTAGTGAGGGATTGGGTTGGGGAGAGATTTAAAGAGGAAAAGGTAAGAGTCTTGTGATGGGGATTTTGCAGGAAAGTGTTTGTTGTTTTTGCTGTGAGAGAAAAGACTTGCGACTGAGAGAGTTTATAGCGGGAGAGAAAGAAGAGGGAGGGTTTAGCAAAGATGGAAGAGGAAGAATTGGAGAGAAAGGAACGAGGAATTGCTGCCGCCATTTTTTTCCCTTTTTTTTTTTTTTTGGCCTTGCGTCGACTGTCCACAGCTGCGAGAAGAAGATAGGTTAACGTGCATTTATATTTACAGGACTGTGAATCCGGCCCGGATAACAGCTTAGTGAGTGAGTCCCTGACCGAGGCGCCCACCTAGATGCATGTGTTGTATATCCATGCCGTCCGTCCGTTTTTCCGACTCATTTTAGGGCATGGGCACAAAAATGAAAGCAGATCCAAATCTCAGGTGGACCACACCAGACCTACACCTGCTGAAATTAAGTACATGAAAAGGAACCATCACCACATGCATGATATTAACTAGCACATCTAAAGGACAGACCTATTCCTTCCACCGAAAGGTCACCTAGCACACCCAAATACATCATGTGAACATCACAGCTAAGCATATTGTCTTAGATGAAGATCTTGTCATAACTGAACATATAGCCATATATGAATAGGTTACCACAGATATACAAGTTACTTTAGATGAGAATATCATCACAGCTCAACAAAATTATCATAAATGAGCATCTTACATTGTTAGGCACAACACCAAAATATGTGATTATGAACCATGAGTAGGTTATCATATTTATGATTGTAACCTCTGAACGTTCTATCATACAGCATGTTTTCATAAGCAAGCATGACATAGAGTAACATGAGTAGATGTTGGATGAATGTTTAAAATATAGTCTGCAGTGTTGTAAGCCGGTAGGGGCCACGCACCAAGGGTCACAACTAACAGAAAAGAGTTGTGATTCAGCATTAAAAAAAAAAAATTTGTTGGCCACAAAACATTTAGATAATGCTGGTATTTGTGTTTTCCATTCATCTAGGTCCGCGTGACCTAATCAACAAGATGGCAAATAAACATTATGGTGGACCTATGAAGTTTTTAATGGTGACTATCAATAACTACTGTTTCATATGGTGTAGTCCACCTGAGAAATATATCCACTTCATTTTTTAGCTCATGCACTACAATTAGCTTGGAAAATGGTCGGATGGAGTGGATATACAATACATGCATCTAGGTGGGCCCCTTGGCAAGGGACTCACCCACTAGGCTATTACCTAGACTTGCTTAATCCGTGCCCCTTGCAACCGATATCCTAGCTATTTATCAGGTCAGACCCACCTTGTAGGTGATTTGGGCAGGGTGGGGTACTCCCACCAGGACCTAGCTAAAGACGGACAGTCCTGGTGGGGGATCTATGGTGTCCACCGTGTTGTATGTGTTTTATCCACAATGTCCATCCATTTTAACATAGGGCTATGCACAGTTCCGTCGGTTCGGTTTTGAGGGAAAATATCCAACCGAACCGACTTAGTCGGTTTTGAATATTTAACAACTGAACCGAACTGATGAACTATCACCAACCGAACCGAACCGGATAAGTTCGGGTAGGTTCGGTTTTGTCGGTTTATCGGTTTGGCCCTCAATCCAAAACTTTTGTGGCCCATTAAATGCTTCTAATGGTTATTCATCATTGTTTCCAATGGTATTGTTTACTTGATTTGAATTTTCTTGAGGTTTGGAATCATATCCTAAAATGATAGATGAAAACAAATGAACAGAATGGATATACAAAACATAAATCAAGGTGGGCTCCACACAGATAGGATAACACCACTGAACTGTTACCCTAATTCGCTCCTTTACTGTGCTGCAGAGTCCGTGACTACGTAAAATTCCTTTACTTGACATGAGGTAATTGGTAATGTAGTTTAAATGGGCCTCACTATCATGCATTTTAAAAATCCACTCCAACTACTTACTGATTAACCCAATTTTAAGCCTAAAGATGAGAAACCAACGTCGTCTTTGATACAGGCGGACACACGATTGAAAATAGTGTACATGCCACATTACCCTCCAAACTCTTTTAATTTTCTTGGTGTGGCCCACTTGAATTATAGATAAAGATGATATTTCAGTCTTGGGCCTAACTTGGGGTGGCACCCTTACTGGTTAAAGTGGATTTCACGTAAATATTGAAGTGGGGCCAACCTCAACTTGTCACACATACACACACAGAGAGATCGGTTCGGTTCGGTTCAGTTGAAAATGGTTTATAATTTTCACAAACCGACAACCGAACTGACACTCTCGGTTTTTATATTAAAAACCCAACCCGACCCGAAGTAGATTGGAAAACCGACCGAAATTGATCGGTTCGGTCGGTTTTATCTGTTTTTTGAACAGCCCTATTTTAACATATCATTTTATGGCATGAATCCAAAAGGCAAGCAGATCAACGGCTAAAGAGACCACATGACAGGAATTAGGGGGTGATAATCCATTGATACCTTCTCAGGGCCCACCACGCGAGGTGGTAATGACGCCTACCATTGATACCTTCTTAAGGCCCATGGTGATGTTTACGTGCATTCCACCTGTTCATAAGATCACATACACCTCCATGAAGGGAAAACACAAATATTAGCTTGATCCAAAATTTTTGTGGCCCCAAGAAGTTTTCAACAATAGGTGTTCAATCCCCACTCTTCTGGTGGTGTGGTCCACTGGAGCCTCCAATTTGCCTCATTTTTTGGTGCATTTTGTAACATAATGTGTCAAAATGGATGAACGGCATGGATAAAACACATATATCACAGTGGCAACCACTGATGGGAGTAGTACCCAATCCTTGATGTGTGTAGCATATATCTACACCTTCCATATGTTTTTCCATATCATTTTATGGAATTATCCCATAAATGAAGTAGATCCAATTATCAGGTGGACCATACCATAAGAAATAGTGGTGATTGAGCTCTCCTACCATTAAAAACTTCTCAGGGCACACCTTAATATTTTCATAGTGTTTACTTGCCATCTAATCTGTGAATAAGGTTGAATAAGCCTAGATGAAAGGAAAAACAAGCATCATCCAAAACCTTTGTGCCCATTAATGGTTAATCAACACCTGTTTCATATAGTATGGTCCACTTGATGATTGAATATGTTTCATTTTTCGAATAATGTCATAAAATGATATGAAAAACAAATGAACGACAGTAGATATATAATACATACATCAAGGTTGGCCCAGTAACCCCACAATAATGGCCGCACAATCTTGAGTGAAGCTAGGCTCTCATGTCATTTGCCTCCTCAGCACACAAGGCATTATTGTTTAAAAGCCCCACCAGTAAAACGCCAGGCTGGTTGGGGCCTTCCCATGTCGCAGATTTTTTTATGCATGGTACCATTGTATTTATAGCTGAGGTAACAATTTAAGATACAACTAGGCCTGGTGGTGTCAGTGGGCCCTGCTCAGGTCTGAAAGTTTAAACAGTTTAAAATCCGGGCCGAGACCTACTAGGCCCGGCCCGTTAACAACGCTGACTGCGTACTGAGAACGCTAGTGTCCGCTGGCTTACTGATTAGACTATGTGGGGCCTACCGTGGATGTATGTGTTTTATCCCCCTCTGTTCATGGCACGAAATAGCGCGTCCCTACCGGGCGTGGATTGGGTACTTCCCCGCCTATCCCGAGTTCCAGACAGGCTAGGGCTCTGAGGTCCACCGTGATGTATTGATTTTATCCACGCCGTCCATTCAGTTTTTCATATCATTTCAGGAGATAGTACTAAAAATGAGGCAGGTATAAGGTTTAAGTGGGCCACACCGTGGTAAGAAGCGATGCTAATGATTTTTACCGTTGAAACCTTCCTAGGACCCTTGATGTTTATTTGCCATCCAATCTTTTCATAAGATCATAAAAACCTGGATAAAGGTCCAAAACTTCCTGTATCACCCAAGAAGTTTTCAACGGTCAGAATATAATCCTATTTCATGGTCCAATTGAGCTTGTATCTGCCTCATTTCTGAGCTCATTACCTGAAATGACGTGGAAAACTGAATGGACGGTGTGGATAAAATCCATACATCACGATGCCCTCAGAGCCCTAGCCTGACAGGCGGTGGAAGTACCTAATCCGCGCCCGTCCCTACCTATTCATAACGTTGATGGAAGCGGATTGCGTACTGAGTAAACTCTGTGGGGCCCACAGTGATTTATGTATTTTATCCATTCCGTCCATCCATCTTAACAGAAAATTTTAAATATGGTGCCAAAAAATGAAGCACATCAAAGTCTAAAGTAGACCACACCACAAAAAAAGTGTGAACTTAATGTCTACCATTGAAAAATTCTCAGACGACATAGAAGTTTTGGATCAATCTGATATTTGTGCTTTCCTTCATCCATATCCATATGATCTTATGAACAGGTTGGATGACAAATAAACATCACTGTAGCGCCTGGGAAGGTTTCGATGGTGGAAATCATTATTCCCACTGTTTCCCATGTGGCATGGTCCAATTGAGATTTGGATATGCTTAAATTTTGGGCTCAACGCCTAAAATGAGCTGGAAAAACATATGGACGGAATAGATAAAGCACATACATTCTAGGTGAGCCCAACTGAGTTTACTCCGCACGATAAGAGCATAACTCTGCACGCAATCCAATTCCCACGTAGACACGGAGGAAGGGGAAAGCACAATTGCACAAATATCAGCTTCATCCAAAGCTCCTGTGGCCGACAGCGGATTCGGTGAGACTCCGGGCTCACTCAAGACGGCCCCTCCCATGGGGTTACTGTGGGGCCCACCTTAACGTATGTATTATGTATCCACGCCTTCCATCTGATTTTCCATATCATTTGAGAGCATTATACAAAAAAAAATTAAACATATCCAGCTATTAGGTGGGCTATACCATAAAAAACAGTGGTAATTGACTATTAATGGGGCTACAAAAGTTTTGAATCAAGATAATATTCGTTTATTCCCTTCATCCATGCTTATGTGACCTTATCAACAGATTGGATGGTAAATAAACACTACAGAAACATTAAGATGGGCTCTAAGAAGTTTTTAATGGTAGGACGGTCCATCTTATGGCATGGTCCACATGATAATTGGACTTGCTTTTTTTTTTTTTTTGTATAATGCCATAAAATGATATGGAAAAACGGATGGACAGCGTGGATACATATAACATACGTCAAGGTGGGTCCCACGGCAACTCCTCGGTAGGGCCGCACCGTCTTGGGTGAGGGCGGGGTCTCACCGCTCTCCCTGTGGCCCCAAGAAGTCTTCAACGTAAGCGTTCAGTTAACACGCGGTCAACTTAAGCTTTGTATATGCCTAAATTTTGGGTCATGATCTGAAATGAGCTGCTGGATGCGGATTAGCTACTGAACCCGTCGTCACTAAAGTTATGTGGGATCCACCATGATGCATGTGTTATATTTGCACCGTCCATCCATTTGGAGAGATCATTTTAGGACATGGGCCAAAGAACGTGGTAGATCTAAAGCTCAAGTGGACCCCACCATGATGTTTATTTGAGATCCAACCTGTTCATAAGATAACATTGACATGGAAGAAGGAAAACACAAATATCAGCTTGATTGAAAACTTCTGTGGCCTTAAGAGTTTTTAATTGTAGGCGTTCAATCTCCATTTTTTTCTGTGGTGGGGTATACTTGAGCTTTGGATCTGCCTCATTCTTTGGCTCATGACCTAAAATGATCTCTTCAAATGGATGGACGGTGTGGATACAATACATACATGATGGTGGACCCCACAGAACTAGGTGACGTCACTTCACTAACGAATCTCGTTACTGATGCTGTCAGTGGTTGAATTCTTTCGGATCCACCTTATTAAAACGGAATGGTGTATTGTCTAAAAAATCCAGCCCCGTTATTACGGAGCCTTCTTCCTTAAGGAACCAACCTCCTTGTGTTGGTGGAAAACGAGAGAGAGAGAGAGGAAGCAAGCAAGCAAGCCTCCTTGTATTGGTGGAAAACGAGAGAGAGAGAGAGAGAGAGAGAGAGAGATGGGGCTGCTCTCTAACAAGATCACAAGGGAAGACCTAAAACCGGGGGATCACATCTATTCGTGGCGGAATGCATACGTCTACGCTCATCATGGTTCGTCCATTTCTTCATTTATTCACCCTCTCTCTGCATTTCGTTGCTCGATCGTTGGATCTTTCTTTTCTTGGTTTTCAATTTATTTTGATTTTTTTCATTGTCTTGTAGCAATCCAAATTCGACGGCCCCCAGTGTTTTTGGTAGTTATATTAGCTGTTGTATTTCAGAGATTTCTATACTACTATGATTTTTATTTTTATTTTGAATTGTTTGTTGATGGGCTCAATGAAATCAAATTAGAGGGAGGAGAGGGCGGAGTTTGTAATCAGAATTATAAGTTTATGGGATGTTTTATGATTTTATACAATAGCATCTCTAGAAGAATGAAGTACCATTTTCACATGTGTTTGGGTGCACTATCAAATTGAATTACAGTTGTTAATAATAAAAAATTAGAGCAGAATAAAAAAAATAATTCTTTTTGGAAAGCTAATTGAAGGAGAAAGCAGAGCCCTCTTGTCACTCCCCCTTTGGAAAACAACCCTCCCACCAGAAACAAGACCTTTTTAATCTAGGTTAATTTCCAAGGGCCTGGAATGGATTTGCTGAAATAGCCCACTTGATCGCATTGCATGCTGAGACAGTGAGAAAAAATGTGTAACGCTTCTCATAGGGCATGTACTTGTGCAATCACACCTCATCCAACACGAGCGCGCTCCACACTTGTGAACAAGCAGTTGCCCATTTTGGGTTCCACTTAAGCCCACATGGATGGAGTCCTTTTATTTTAGTTTCCTTTGTTCTTTTAATTGTTTTAGCTTCCTTGGTGGTTCCTTTGCAATTTTACAAGTCCAAGTTGTAGTTAGATTAGGAATAGCCAGATTCATTTAAAGCCTTATAAATAGGGTCTCATGGCCTTATGTATGGAACAACTTATGAGATCTTTCAATAAGAATTTTTCTGAGAGGTTTTCCTACGGTAGAGGAAGCGAAGCACAAGTGGATGGAGTCCTTTTATTTTAGTTTCCTTTTTGTGTTAGCCTTCTTTTATGGTTTCTTTGCAATTTTACAAGTCCAAGTTATAGTTAGATTAGGAATGGACATGTTCATGTAAAGCCTATAAACAGGGTCTCATGGCCTTATGTATATAACAACTTATGAGATGAGGGGTTTACCTATGGCAGAAGAAGTGGTGAGGGGATTGCCACAAGCCTTTTTTTTTTTTATTTTTTATAATTACAATGCACCAAAATCATTTTTAATCAAACACTAACCTTACTAGGGCAGCATATGTGTTGTGGGATGGATGATAATGGAGAAAAGAAGAGGAGAAGAACAAAATTTTGCACAACCCACATAATTCAAGTGATTAATATGTCCAGATACGGCCAGACTAATTGTGACCATTTACAGGGTGTTTTGAACGGATCTGATTCGCAAATCCGATTGGGTTGAAACTCATTCCGTGGCCCAATCAGGACGGTTCTAAACATGACGGATCGGCCTGGGATTTCGAGTTGACCTCAGTTGTCCATGCTAAAGATCGTATTAATTTATCACTTAGATTAGTTTTCATCTCAAGCCAACTAATTGGTATCAGAGCAACTATGTATCGGCTGTGGCCAATCTTTCAGGATGATTTTGGTGAAATTTTGGACCATCCATAAGGGCGCCATCAAGATCTGGATTTGAGTCCATCTAGAGATTCGGATCAGCCCAGGATTTCGAGTTGACCTCAGTTCTCCTTCAGTAAGAGAATTTTTATCCATAAACGCATGCTGTTTTTATTCCAATTATCTGTTATTCATCTAGTCTCTCCTATGCATGACCTGAAGGGTCTTATGTATACCAAAATGCATAACATAAAGATCCAAAGAGACCTTAAAAATCTGGACTTCATTAATTTTAGATCTAAATCATGTCCTGAAGCTCGATACCTAAATTTCAAACCCAAAAAGAGAAATTACAACTGCTAAAAAGATTCTAAATTTTAGAAGATTTTCCCAAAATGGAAAATTGCTAATGGCTTAATGACACATAAGATACTATTAAATGATCCCCTAGGCAAAAATGTCCCAAAATAGAAAACTAATAATGATCTAACTAAATAAAGGCTCCAACGAATTAAGCCACAATGATCCATATCTCCTTAAAAAACTCTTAACACAACTCCAGCAGTATGATCCACAAATTCATTTCTTTTTTATTTTTTTTGGATCCAGATCTCCATAGCACAATGTTCTTGCTTGCACATGCATTCATGCATGCACAGTGCATCAATGTTATCATCGTCATGATATGCTAAAACGGTAACAGTAACAGTTGCAACCGTTATGCGTTGTGGGGCCGAAACGGTTGTAAGAACAGTTACCAAAAAAAAAAAAGACCCATAACAGTCTGGAAACATTTTTTTTTTTCCAAAAATCATAACGGCAACGGCAGTGGTTGTTATGGCCACCATTACTGTTATCGAACACCTTGATGATCGTTTAATATGAGTTCTTTATTGAAAAACACACACATAGCACAATCCAACATTTTTTTGATCATTTAACAGGATTTCTTTATTACAATCTATTTGTATTTTGTTACTTACATCATGATGTAAGTCAGACAACCCATCTATAAATACTATGTATATATCCATGGTTGAGCTTGTTGCTAGGGTTCATTTGGATGAAATAAGGAATTGAACTGAATTGTAGTTTCCTTTGCATTCATGTTGAGAGTCTGGGGCGTCTGGGCTGCAAATTGCAATTTACTTCCAAGTATTCCTTCAAACATAGCAGTTTGACGGCTATCTGCACACGTGAACACTTGGCACATCATTATCTTTCTTTTTTCCATTTCCTCTTCATTAAGGGCCCATTTGGATTTGTGGAAAAAAATTGTTTCGAGGAAAATGGTATTTTCCGGGGGAAGCCATTTCTAGAAATCAATGAGAAATGAAAAGCTGCTTCCCTTAATTGTTTTTCAACAAGATTTTCTTGAAAATTTTCTCTTCATTTCCAAACCCGTTGTTTGGAAAAAAGGAATTTTTTATTAAAATTTTACTCCAAGATAGAAAGTGACACGTGTGCATTGAATACAGATTGTGGCATGTGTCATGTTGTCACATGTGACAATTGGCATGTGGGGGATGTTTGAAGATGGATGGGGGCACTTGTTGCACATGTGGCTTATGAACACATGTGGCGCATGTGGAGTACTTAAAGATGGACATGTCGGATGCTTGAAGATGAGGGTGACACATGTTTTGCACATGTGGCACATTGGGGCATGCGACGCATTGGCACACTTGACAATGGGTGGTTTTACATGTTGCACTAGTTACACATTGGCATGTGTATGGTGCTTTAAGATGAATTGTGGCACATGTGGGGACTTAAAGGGATGTTTGCACATTGCATAACATGAAGGTGGCCGGTGCCTTATGTTGCATATGTCGCGCATGTGAAGCTTGTAAAGATAGACAGCAATCATATGGCACATGTGGCACATGTAGGGCATTTGAAGATGATGGTAGCACATGTTGCATATGGCACATTGGGGGTGTGTGGCACATTGAAACGTGTGTACCACATATTGGCACGTGTGTGCTTGAAGATAGAAGGTGGTACATGCTGCACATGTGGCACATTGGCACATGTGGGGTTCTTGAAGATGACGGTTGCACATGCAGGGCGCTTAGAAAATGAGTGGTGGCACATGTGACTACCATCTGGGATACTTTATAAAAAAAGGTGTAATTTTCTCTCATTTCTTTCAATTTCTTGGAAATGACATTTCCTAAGTCTAGGCAGGGAAACAAAAAATGGGCATTTTTCCTGAAATTAGAGATAAATGAAAATGGTACTTCCAAGAAATTTACAAAACAAACAAAGGAAATGCCATTTTCATGGAAATGATGTTTCTTCAATTTATATTTCAGCAAATCCAAACAGACCTTAAATTGAATGTTAACAATTCAATTCAATTTTGAATCCCAATGAAGCATCGACTAAGGTTGGCCAATTCAGCAAGTTGAATTGGGACTTGCCTGAGTAAGCCCGGTTTTCATACCCCATCGATTCAAAAATGGGGCAAACTTGGTGGGGGGTGAAAAAACTCCATGAATCGGCGAGTCTACCCGAACTTTTGTTGTGACTCGGTGCCTCGGACTAGTCTACTAACTCAGGAAAATCATATACTTTTTTCTTCTCCATTAATCTTCTTCTTAAGTCTTCCTACCTTGTTCTTCTCCTTCCTTCTTCTCCTCCTTGTTCCTTCCTTCTTCCCTTGTGGCCGTGATGCTATGGGCTGCTGTTTTGCTGCTGCTACAGTTCACATTCAACCCTAGAAAAGAGAGAAACTTTGATACTCTGGCAGAGTATGATAGTAGATATGCAGGCACTATGAAATTTCCTAATTTGCTGTTTGGTGGAACTGCTTCAATGAAAATTTAATGGTCTAAATTCAACAAAAACATGTCATCCATCAATCAAATATGATTTTGAGTAGATAAATTTTCTACATTGGGTCCCACATGTTGGACAGTTTACAATTACTGAGTACCTGCATATCAACATTGCACTCTCCCTGGTGTCAAATCCCTTACGCAATGGATAAACTGCTATGATAGTTTACTACCATTTGAAAGTGGTGGTGATTCATTTCATCAGTGGCACTCATCTTGCCCTATCCAGACCATCGAAATAGTATGGTGCATTGTGGATGGAGCAAGCAATCTTAACCATCCAATTGATGGTCATCAAGTGGATGGTTATATATAGAACAGTGAGTGGTCCAAATTCCAAGGGAACAGTCAGATGGTTGTTTTCATCTGTTCTTTGCAATTTTTGGATTGTGCTCCATCTACAAATGGGTCATTGATTTGGATCTTTTTGTTTGTCATACAATTATGTAATGTGTTGGTGGAAGAGTCCCCAACATTTTAAATTGGCGGTGAACTATCATTGGAGCTGCCAACTCCCCAAAATGGGAGCTTTATTTGCTACTCTTGGCAGGGGTACTGTAGCCTGGAATTCTACATAACTTGACTCGTCCAAGTCAAATTTTACAGATGGACGGAGTCGAGTTCATGTCCTGTGTTTGCCAACCTTGGCTTTAACTCGAAGGTGCTCTATGTTGCAACCTTGAGCTTGCTTGTTAGGTTCCAGCTTATCTGAATATGGATGAATGTATGCATGCCTTCAAGATTGAATTTCTAAAACTTAACATAAATAGTTCAGCCTTGTGTGTAGCAATCCCTTCCTCTTAGTTTGTTGCATTTTCTGTTTTTCAATGAATTGTCAGGGATATACATGGGCGATTGCAAAGTAATTCACTTTACTCGAGGAGCCGGCCAAGAGGCTGGGACAGGAACGGCATTAGACCGTATCCTCTTCAGTTCCTCCCGTTCCCCTTCAGATACTCCATGTCAGATATGCGGCGATCAGAAAATGCTCGATGGAGTAATTAGTTCCTGCATCGACTGTTTCCTTTGGGGAGGTGATCTTTACCTCTTTCAATACGGTGTCTCTCCAGTTTTCTTCATTGCCAAAGCCCGAGGAGGGACCTGCACGCTCGCTGCTTCTGACCCACCTGCTGACATCCTTCACCGTGCCACATACCTTCTCCAAAATGGCTTTGGCGTTTACCACATTTTCATGAACAACTGTGAGGATTTCGCAATCTACTGTAAAACGGGTTTGCTTGTGGTGACCAGCATTAGTGTAGGTCGAAGTGGACAGGCTGCATCTTTTGTGGCTGCTGTGACTACCATCATCTCCTCACCACTTCGTTTCTTGACAACCAGTTTTGCTGGCTTGACAGCAGTAGCCACTGGCATGTACTGCCTTAGCCGGCTTGTCTCTGATATTGGAATGCGCCGAGATGTTGCTAAAGTCTCAGTTGAGAGTCTAGTTGCCCGGTCTGGCGTACACAGGCCAGATGCAGCAAATACAGAGCCGACTGCTGAAGATTAGGTGCCAGAACCTGCATGCGTTGCTCCCTTAGGTACCACCATATTTACAGGGTGGTTTGATTTGTCGAAACTGCATTGCTTTACTTATGATCTTTCTACTTCTGTTTAACTTCTATTTAGTGGTGGATCAGTTTATTGTACCGGAGGAAAAGATTGTCTATGTTCCTTATCATTCTTCATACTTAAACTGTGAGATGAATGCCAATTTGATCCATAATAGTGGAATGGAAAGGTGTTCCATGTAAAATGAATGGAGTTATTTGATAGGCCGTTCGAGCCATTTTGTTATTTTATTTTTCAAGGAATGTTGTGCATCATCGGGCAGGTTGCTTGGCCAGGACCTGTGGCTTACTCACATCGCTGTTGTATCTTTTTCTCAACTCCCCATGTTTGAGTAGGGCTGCACACAATTCAATTTACGATCAATTTATCGATTGAATTGAATCGAACAAATCGAATTGAATCAAATCGTTCGCCAAGATCAATTCAATTCTATTTTTTTTTTAAAAATTCAATTTCAATTTTTTGTTCCGATTGATTGAATCGAATCGAAAATCGAATCGATTTGTATCGAATTGAATCGATTGATTGAAATGGACGATATGGATGAAATAGATACATCATAGTGTGTTTTATCTATGTTGTCCATCCATTTTTACATCTGAATTTAAGGCTCCAAAAATTAGAAAGATATATATCCCAGGTTGACCACACCATAGCAAAACAGTGGGGATTGAACGCCCACCATTAAATGCTTCCTGGGTCCCATTGTAATGTTTATTTGTCATCCAACCTGTTGATAAAGGTCACATAGACTTAGAGGAAGGGAAAAAACAAACATTAGCTTGATACCAAACTTCTAAGGCCAAAAAAAGTTTTCAATAGTAAGCGTCAATCCCCCATTGTTTTCCTGTAGCTTGGTCCACTTAAGATTTAGATGTCTCATTTTCGGAATAATGTCTTAGAAACATATGAACAAATGGATGGACGGCCTAGATAAAACACATACATCATGGTGGGGCCCACAGAGCTCTGAAACCACCCTTCTGCATCCAAGAATCCAAGACAAACCGTATTGCGTACTTAGTAACTCAATGCGCTTAGCGTACTAAGTGAACTTTGTGAGGCCCACAATAATTTATTTGTTTTATCCACTCCGTTCATCCGTTTTAAAAGATAATTTTTTGGCTCGAGCCCAAAATTGAAGCATATACAAAGCTCAAGTGGCACACACCACAAGAAACAGTGTGAATTGAACTTCTGCCATTGAAAAATTATTGTAGGCCACTGAAGTTTTGAATCAAGTTGATATTTGTTTTCCATTCATATATGTTTACCTGATCTTACGAACAAGTTGGATGACAAATAAACGTTACTGTGGGCCCTAGGAAGGTTCCAACAGTGGAAATCCTGATTCCCATTGTTTCATGTGGCATGGTCCACTCAAGCTTTGGTTATGCCTCAATTTTGGGCTCAACGGCTAAAATGAGCGGGCAAAACAACGGTGTGGATAAGCCAAATGCATTAAAAGTAGGCCCAACTGAGTACTCAGTGCGACAAAAGCATAATAACTTAGTACTTAGTACGCTACCTAAGAGTGAATTAGGTGTTATGCTGGTAACAATTTAGTGGGTGTTACTCCTACCGTCGAGGGCCTACCTTGATGTATTTTTTGTATATCCATTCCATCCATCAAATTTTACGTCTCATTTTAGGACATGATCCAAAATTATAAGAAGATCAAATCTCTAGTGGACCATACCAAGAGAAAGAGTGATGAATAACCATTAAAAACATTTTGCGGGCCTTAAAAGTTTTGGATCAATACGATCTTTCTAATTTCCCTTCATCCAGGTGTTCTTGACAATATCAATAGGTTGGATTGAAAATAAACATTAAGTAAATATTACAGTGGGCCCTTTGGAAATTTTAATGGTGAGGCACTCAATCAACACTGTTTCATGTGGCGTGGTTTACTTGAGATATGGATATGTATAAATTTCCACCAAGTATGCGGTATCTCTGCAACATAACGGTAAGTAGGATTAAACTTTTATTCCAAAACCATGTATGGACTAGTTATTATGCATATGTTTTCAGAAATATTTCTACTAATATTATTATTTGAGGTATTATAAAATCCAAACCTACAAAACCTATAGGTTTTCAATTTGCAATGTATGAAAAATTGAATCGAAAAATCCATCAATTCAATCTTATATCAATTCAAAAAAAATGAGATCAATTCAATTTCAATTCGAAATTTTAAAATTAAGATCAATTCAATGTCAATTTCATCCAAAATCGAATTGATCGAATTGATACACAGCCCTATGTTTGAGTTGGGTTGCTGACTCTCCAAAGTAGTCAACTCGACCTAGTCATTAGCTAAGTCCTCCTGTTTGTAAGATGTGGTTTCAAGACATACTTCACATCCTAGGATGTTTTTTTTTTTTTTTTTTTTTTTGCTTCCATCTCTTTCATCATATGCACTTGGAAGATGCAGGGATGAATAAGGAATAGTGTGCTCATTTCTAGGAGTCCGTTTTGAATCCTCTCTCAGCATTTCCCACTTTTTTGTTTTTTGTTCTAATTTTGAGAAATCCATTTGAGAAATATGCTAAGTAGTTCATGCGATGATAGACTGAAGAGTGAAATGCCGTACACTTGCCAATGTGTCATGTGTTTGTATGAACTGGCAATGTACCAGGCGGGGCTCAATATGAACCTGTGTGTCTAGAAAGCCAAGCTGATCCACTCATTTGGTGGGTCACATGTTTTAATATAAAATTTTGAGCCCCACATCTTTGTTAGTGACAAATGAAGTTCTATATTCTGCATAATCCATGCTAGTGTCGCCTTTGGTTCATTGATCCAGAGCTTCAGCTCTGATGGTGTATCCTGTGGACCATGGCTTCACTCACATGGACTGTGGATACGGAACTTCCCTAGTTGTGACTAAGATCTCAGCCTCTAATGCTAAACATCAGAGTACTTGCATGTTCCCATTGATACACGTGAAAGCATACTGAACTTCTCCCACCATCTATTGGTGTGGGTGGGAAGACAATGGATATTCAGCTATCAATCTCTGCCTACTTTTCAGAATGTGGACAGGAAATGTGCGTAGGTATTACCTCACAGGCAATGGATGGTGGGAGATGTTTGATACACAATCTCTGTACCAATCACTCCATGCAATCATTTTTCGAAAGAATGGGCTATTGCCATTGCTCTCAACTACTGTGCCAGTGCTATTGCCCCTGGAATTTCTGTCATCTCTTCTTCATTAGTATGCAACATATTTCAAACTCTATTTTGTACTCATGGTCCAAACAAGCAACTTCACCCCAATCCCTCAACCTTAGAATCTTTATATATAAATATTGGAACAAAAGCACATTCCTTAAGTTATCTGATTCTTTTATTTTTATGGTCTTCAATTGAGATTTATGTCCCCTGTTTTAATTTAGGGAGTTGATCCAATGAATTTGGAGGCATGGATGTTCAAGAGATATGCAACCTCTCCATCATTTTCTATACTTGGATGAGAAAGTTGCTTTGTAGGAAATTCCTAACCATCTGGCCAACGAGATCTTTCCTCAATGAATGCGACCGTGTCTTTTAGCATGACTTTATACACCACATATCAAGTGTTTGGGATTTTCCAAAAATAATTTCCAATCAGAGATGAAATGATAAAGAGCATAGTGAGATGGCTCAGCCACATGCAATGAAGACCGGAGGCAGCTTTTGATTAGGGAAGACATGCCAGAAAAGATGAGAGAGACTTAAAAAGAAGGATTGGATTGAGGTAATGAGAAGGAAGATGCAGGCATGTTCACATACCAAGGGTAGGACCTTTGAGAGGAATGATTGGAAAAATGGGAATTGCAAAGCAGACCCCAAATGACTTGTTGAGGTGACGATGATGATTATTTCAATTTGTTGGGTTTGTACAATCAGTATGATTTGCTGTTTCTAGTAAATTTGCTGCCGAAACTGTTGCTTGCATAGTCTGACTCTCGTTGGTGTATGCCACATTCACGGAAAAAGATGTGGTGGGACGGTATATCGCATGTCACAGAGGCATTGGATGCTTGGATCATGTCCTTCAACTTCATCACTAATTGCAGTTTAAATGATTCTCTCTCTCTCTCTCTCTCTCTCTCTCTCTCTCCGTAACTGCACAACGCATAGAAAATTCAAACATAGCTTATCTGCGGATCATCATTACATATGCCCAGCTCGTTGGCAGCCCTCTCTACAATTTAAGTGCTGGTACGAACAGAACAAAAGCTCCCTCCCATTTCTTGCTTGAATTTCAGAATTAAAAGGCAGTATTTTTTTATTTTTTTTTTTAACACAGGCACCCTACACCCACCCGAACGCGGATTGCGTCCTACCCCCGCTCGTCTCCAGCTCGGAACGGGCAGGAGCTCTAAGTGGCCACCGTGATGTATCGGTTTTATCCACACCATCCATCCAATTTGCCATTTTATGAATTATGACCAAAATTTAGGTAAATCCAAGGCTTTGGTGGAAATGCAGCTCGAGATGGGCAGGGTAGGATGCAATCCACATCCAGGCCCACCCCCACACACTCACGCCATAGTGGGATTTCACCATCTATGGGTACTCGAACCCAAACCTCATGTTGAAACTCCTGAGAGTCTGCCATCGAGGCAAGGAAAAGGCATTACTCCATGAAACAGGAAGAGGAGCAATTAGAGCTGTACATGAGCCAAGCTAGCTCGGTTAGCTCGCTCGACTTTGCTCGAACCAGCTTGATTCGGCTCAATTCGAAGGCTGGGTTTGAACCAAGCCAAGCCATTTTTCCGAGCTCAAAATGATTTTCAAGCCGAGCTCGAGCTAACTCAAGCTCGATTAGTCTCGACTCGAAGTTCAGCTCGATAGAAGCTCAATTCGGCTGACTCAATTAGAAAATTATATATTTTAGTCCCGCATCGGATGTGAGCAAAGAAATGAGAGGTGAAACTCTCTATAAAAGTAAGTTGGGGGTATCAATGGGCTTTGGGCTTCCTTGGGTCTGATTTTAAAAAGTTCAAGGACGGGCTTTTGGGCTGAGCCTAGTTAAAATTGTCTTTTCTAGGCTCGAAAGCCCGATTGAGCCAGCTCGAACATGTAAGCCTTGAAGGCCGAACATGAGCTAGGGTGGTCATTGAGCGAGCCTAGCTCGAACAAGGCCAAGCTCGGCTGGACTCGGCTCATGTACAGCTCCAGGAGCAATCAATGGCAAAAAAAGAAGAAGAAAGAAACCCAGAAATGAAGTGACGTCACCAACTTCCATGGGCCCCATTGTGATGTGTGTTGTATCCACATTGTCCATCCATTTGGAGAGATCATTTTAGGGCATTATCTAAATAATGAGACAGCAAAGCTCAAGTGGACCCACCAAAGAAAACAGTAGGGATTGATGTCCTACCATTAAAAACTTCTTGGGGCCATAGAAGTTTTCGATCAAGCTGATATTTGTGTTTTCCATTCTTCCATGTCTGTGTGAACTTATGTAACAGGTTGTTGGATCTCAAATAAACATCATGGTGGGCCCTCAGAAGGTTTCAACAGTCGCGCCACCTGTCTCCACCTGTTTTCTTTGGTGGGTCCACTTGAGCTTTCAATCTGTCTCATTCTTTAGCCCGTGCCCTAAAATGATCTCTCCAAATTAATGGACGGTGTGAATACAACACATGCATCACGGTGGGGGCCCACAGAAGTTAGTGACATCACTTCAGTAGCGAGATAGCTACTCAACCTTTCAGTAGCTAATCCACGTAGGAACTTAGTGCAACGAGGTGGGGCCTACCGTGATGTTTGCGGGAAATCCACGTCGCCCATCCATTTCTCCATATCATGTTAGGCCAGGGGCCCAAAATTGATACAAACCGAAAACTCAAGTGGGCCCCACGACAGCAAAACGTGCGTAGGTAAATTCCTACTGTTGAAACCCACCTGGGGTCCTCTGTGATGTATGTATGCCATCCATACCGTTCATAGTGTCATTCCTACCTCGATGAACTGAAAACACAAAAAATTATCCTGATTTAAAACTTCTGTGGCTCTACGAATGTTTCAACGGTTGAAGTTCAATCCTCTGTTGCGCGGCCAACTTGAGACTTGTATTTGCCATAATTTTTGTCCCATCCCTTAATATAATCTGAAAAAAACAGATGGACGGGGTGGATTTTTTACAAACATCATCGGTGGGCCTCACGTAGCCTGCCGTCGCAGGAATGAAAATGATCCAAGCACATGGCCTTATCAACTTCACCATACTTTGAACTCATTACAAATGAAAATGACATTTTGTTACCACACATTTTATACTGAAAATGTTGAACTTTTACACATTGAAGTTACCTCATGTCTTCAATGGTGACTCAGTTCAAGTATATTCCCTTCCATAGGTAGTCTCTCATGATTTTTTCAAATCTTTCCACAATCGATTTGGGACATTTAAATATAGATTATAGACATGTAATAAACCGGTAAGTTTGACATGGTAGCATTGATGAGAGTACTCTAGACCTGTAATCTGCAATTGCGAAAGCTTCTTTTAAAAACGTTACATCACCTTGTCCCATATACACTTGGAGAACTTGCCTATACATAAAGGAAACCCAAGATAGGTGGTTGGAAAAGAGCCTGCCTTGCAACCAAAGAGACTTGCAAAATGGGCCACTTCTTCGTTAGGTATTCCCTCTCCCAATAATTCACTCTTAAGGATATTGATTCGAAGCCCTGAACCTACTTCAAAACATACCAAAATCAAATGCAGATTCTCGACCAAGTCATAGCAACAGCGTATCATCTGCATACTGAAGATGCGTCAAGGGGAAATAGGAGTTATCAATAGGAAAACCCCTCACCAAATTTTCTTCCACCCCTTTATCTATCAGTCTACTCAATGCTTCCATAACAACCACAAATAGATATGGGGATAAGGGGTCTCCTTGCCACAACCCTCCAGATGAAGAGAAAAATCCATTTGGCGATCCATTAACCAAGACCGAAAACTTTGCCAACGAAACACACTCATGGATCCAAGCACGCCATCTCTCTCCACATCCCAAACGACCCGGCATGTAATCAAAGAAATCCCAATCCACGTGAGGAAAGAACAATCTTTGTGGAGGGCAGTGGGTAGGAAATATGAGTAGAAGAGGGGGGTTGGTGGACTTGTTCTTCTTCGCTTTATAGGTCATCACCGGTATGGAAAGGTATAGCCCGGATTAGGAGAAAGTTGTGGGAAGGTATTGGTTTCTATTTAGATAATGATTTGAAAATCAAGTTTTGGTATGATATTTGGGTGGAATTTGTCTTTAGGGGAGACTTTCCCTTTGGTAGCAAGGGTGGCTTCAGGGGAGGGGGCAATAGCAGCAAGCTATTTCTCCCTCCTACGGGATCAAGTGATATGAGCTCCACCATGCAAGAGGAATTTAGTCGATGACTGAGGTCGAGGAATTTATTAAATTGTTGTACCTTCTTGCTCTCATAAGCCGGTGGTTTCAGAATTAGACTCGTTTCTTTTTTAAAAAAAAAAAACAAGAGAATATACAAACTATACAAACACCCAGGAACTACTAGAGCTCTGCCCAATTGGCTGGGAAATGAACTACAATTTTAGAAGCAATCGCCCACTCTATAACAAGAGCTTTCGCTACTTCAAAAACATCCTCCGGCCGGCCTACACGATCTCTAAAAATTCTATTATTTTATATATATATTATAAAATAAAATAAAAACTTTATCCCATCCCTTGATTTTTTATGAGGCCACCCGAATGTGCATGCAAAATCCATCCTAACAGTTAGACGTGTAATCGCATATTAGTCCTAGGGTCAAAAGATCAAGCTAACATGTGATTTAGGTGGGCCACACCAAAATAAATAGTTGAGATAAAGACATCTTCCAAACCAAAATTTAGGCCTAGGGCCCAAAACTTGGACCTATAAGTAATTTAGGTGGGCCACACAAAATGAAACAGTTTAAAAGGTGTGCATTGCCCACTATTTCCGATCATATGATCCACCTGAATCATAGATGGGGCTGATTTGTGCACCCTGGGCCTAATATGGGTGACGCACCTAGTGGTCAAAAAGGATTCACATAAACATCATGATAGAGCCCACCCGAGCCACTAACCCGTTGCTGGCATGCCCATCCCCAACTTCATTGAGAAATGTGACACAGGTATTCGAATGATAATTACTTAAATTAATGAGGATGGGGTGGCTTATTGAAAACCTCTTTGAAAAAAGGTATCTGGATGTAAATACCATACTAATGAGGTAGTAATTGTAAAATTCCCTATATTTTAATATATACAATTTTGCAATTAAATTAACCTAACTAGACTTGACCCAACTTTAACCATACCCGCTGAAACTGGGACAGGTCGAAAAAGTCACCCGGACTTGTGGGTTCGGGTACCCATTGGTCTTCCAATCAATCTTCACTGTCTATCCCTCCCCACCGAATAAGTGTTAATATTGCAACTGTGCATCTGGATGCGCCCCAAGTAGGTGCACGAGTGTGGGAATTCCAGCCCATTCATCGAGTAATCCCAAGACACACCATCCTAACTATCTGGCCAATCTACTCATCAAGTGGGCCACACATGTACTTTGAATGTGTGGACCATTGAATATCCTTTGGAGTGTCCTTTTTTTCTACATGGTGTGTGTGGTTCCCCTAATGAGTGGTGGATTGGCACGATCACAATTGCCAGTGGTATCCGCCTGACAAATGGATGGACTTTCACACACATGTGGGTCACCACGTGTGTGCAAATGAGCAACAATTTGTATCATGTCTATGAAAATGAAAGTCATCAGATTAACTAAAAACAAGACGTGCATTTGCCAAACTCATCACGTTGTAGCAATTGATCCAGTACCGCACAAAAAGCCCACACTCATGCCAATCCAAACCATCCCCATCCTGGATAGACCATATCCAGATGCGTCCTAAATCCTAGATGGATCATATCCAGATGTGACCGATGAATGGGACCCAGACCCGTTAAATTGGCTCGGGTCCAATGGGTATCAGACCCATGCAAACTTAATGCAAGATGATCGTGAAATCTACCGACCAATCTCTATTATCTATTTAGGGGTATTAATGGGTCGGAACAAGCTCTATCCAAGCTCGGCCCGTATTGTTTAACTTGAGTCTAAACCCAGCCCAAGCCCGTGACAGGCCAGGATAGTCCAGCCCAAGCTCGGCAGGATAGTTTCCCAGTTACATCAAGGATAATTCCGTGACGAGCCAGGAACCCATGAAGCAAAGAATTAAGTAGAAACAGTAAAGTGATTAAGATAAAATTGGAGAATTAAGGATAACTAGAGCACCAAGGATTCACTTGTAGTAGATCAATGCCTAACTCATTCATCGAGCGCACACACAATTGGAATCAAAGTCCTGTATCTCATCCAATCAGAAGATATTGCATTCAAACACATAACAAACCAAACTTAAATCTGAACCTTCAACTCTAGTTCTATTGAAGGATGGAGAAGATGAACTTGTAGAACTTCGAAGCATTAACCATATCCTTAGATCATGGCTAATCTAGGGTTTCTACAATCCAAATCTCATAAAAACATCATTATAATTCTAAAAAATCACAAGCTACTCATGTACTTGGCACACAAGCTCTCAAAATTATCTAAAAATATCAACTTTATTCAAACTAGAACATGAAAATCCAAAACCAAAGTTTATAGTACTTGAACAAATGAATTAAGCATCAAACCTAACTACAAGCTTTACCCCTTAGCCCGAGTTAAGAGGTTTAGTCAATTAAAGACATGATTAAACTAGAAAACAAAAGAAAAACTACTAAGAACATGAAAAAAACCTTAGAAACCGGAGTTGTAAAAGCTCTACTTTGATCATCTCCACCTCTAGCACGTTTAGGACTTCTCTATGATGCTTTAAAACAAGGGTGGAGGTGTCCTTTTATAGCAAAAACCGCGCACCGCCTTGGAATCTTCTGAAAATTACGTAACTGACGATGATTTTGATAGGAGCTTCGATATGTCGAACCAGTTTCGATATATCGAAACTACTTTTTCGATAGATCGAAGAATATGTCCAGAGAGTAAATTTTTCCATAGATTTTCCGATATATCGAAATGGGGTTTCAATATATCAAAATTCAAATTCGATATATCGAAAGTGCTTCGATATATCGAGAAATTAGTCCAGAGAGTCCAAAATTTTATCTTTTCTTCGATCAATCGAACTGAGTGTTTCGATATGTCAGACACCTATCGAACACCTATCGAAAATTGTTGTTCGTTACTTCTTCTGGTTTTTTATTCTGGACTTCCTCCTTTCTTCTTTGCTTGTTTCCTCCACCTCTTGGCTCTCTTCTAATGATCTTCAATGTGCCTAAAGTGGCCCTGTTTTCCTTATATTCATGAAGTTCCTTTCTCATTCCTATAAACAAAAAAAAACACATATAAGATAGGACTTTTAACACTTAAAACTATGCATAATGTGTAATGAATTGGGGTTAAAATATACACAATTCAGAGCTCAACAGGCTACTGCCTCTTCGTGTATGTACGGTGGTTAGCCTTCCTTTGCAAGGCTTCCGTACGCAGAGCAAGTGGTCAAAGGAGCATTTTTTACCGCCAAAATTTCAATTTCTTGTCAAAAGGCCAAAAAAGATGAGCCAGGCGAGAAATTGGACTTTTAGTAAAAATACCCACCTCAAGGCTATCGCAGTAAAAAACCCCCTTTGGGCATGCTCTATTATGGTAGGAATCACCACAGACGAATGGTATGGAACAATGAAACATGGGCCTGCTTTTCAGAAAACAAAACCTGATCGACATTCTTCTTTAACGTTGCACATCAACCATCACATTAATCTCCACTAATCGCGATAATAAATTCAGTGCAACTTTTGATACCAGAGCCATGATTTGGACGACCTCATTCACACAACTGCATGAGGGTGTCCATCTACACCAATCGTTTGTTAACTTGGCAAGATCCAAGCTGTCCATGCGAAGAATCCTTCAACGATGGATTCCATTGACCAAAGATTGGCCCTGCCCACTGATCATTGGTGCTACAGTCAATGAAACAAATGCACAGCCTTACGTTTCTAGCATTGTGGACTGGTTTGATTTTCAGGCAGGACCATCAAGTGAGTCCCGCTGAATGGATGGCTTGGATCTCAAACTATTTGCTGTAATGGTACATTGGGTGTTACAGACACACGTAAGACATGTTGGCTTCTAAAACATGGAATAATGGTACATTGGGTAGTGCAGACATATGTAAAACACGTTGGCTTCTAAAACATGGAATAATGCAAATGAAGCATATCTATAGAATCAAACAGATCAAGAAATCTAACCATCAAATTGATGGATCTCAAATTGATGGTTAGAAGTCCACAACTGGTTCTGAGATTTACACGGTTTGGATTCTTGTAGTGCTATACCATGTGTATAGTTAAAAGGTGCTACCATTTCTAAAATGTTAGTAACCTATCAGAGGAGCATAAGCCCTTTTGGCAAAGAGAGGACAGTGAATTAGTTTAACATGAATCCTTAAAAAAAAAAAAAGTTTGACATGAAACTCCACCCTAATTGGTACATACCCTTTCTTTTGCTTCAAATCCATTCTAAGATCCTTTACAAATGCATAGTTTAAGAATTTCAAAAAACTAATTGCCAGCAAACTTTTGCCCTCGGAAACTCTCATTATGTAGAGTACAGATCTGCATATCCCACATGCAGATATGCTAAGATCCTCGCCTTCATGGATATGTGAGCAATATATCCAAAAGCTTTAAAATGACGTGCCATGGTAATTCATCACTCTGATCTATCAGTTCATAGCAACTCATTATTGGCAAGCCATGATACAAAATTACACCAATTGGACAGTCAAAGGTAGTAGAGAAGAAATGTAGATCTAATATCATCTTTAAACATCTACCAACAAGACCCACCATGGATAGCTTATGATTCTAAAGCACTTTGGTTTGATGATGCTCACCTTCCAATCTATGACTTATAAAAAATGGACACTAATACACTTCAAAGAAAATGGACACTTATAACAAAATAGCCAACACTCCCAAGGGTTAGGATAATCATATTAGCGCATTTTTCAAACCATGGTCCACTAATGGTAATGGTGATGAAGAGATGGAAATCTAAATCAATGATAGGCTACCCACCTGTCAACTAAAACCCGTGGGAATGTTACAGAAGTCTCCGTGAAGGTCAGGATCCTAGCGTTTTCCATACATGCATACATAAACATATATATGTAAACACATACATATTCGGTGCAACACCCCAGGAAAGGAACTCATACAAACATCAATTTGAACTCTGGATGCATTTGTATCACTTGCTAATTCTTTGCTGATAAAGGACAGCTGGTTGAACACGGATGGTTGATAATACATGGGGTTTGAAAGGTTATTAGAAGTTGGGCTCAAATTGAAGTTTGATATTCATTCATGATGTGTCTAATTTGATTGGAATGGATAATCTTGATTTGCATGCTATGATTGAATACAGTATGAAAACCATACTATGCAAAAGGACAACCCAATAGTGCAGCCTAGTCCTGTGGATCTTATCCATCCAAGTCGTTCACATACTCTGTAGTGTATAAATCTATAGATGTACAAAAGAAAGTAAGCTTTTTATTTCCAAACCAAAGATTCCCACATCAGTGCATCATGGATGAGACATGAATTACCTTCAGTTCAGACCCATGCTCCAGTCTTGAGTGTATCCCAACTATGGAATGTTCAACACTGCATTCCCTTAAGAAGCATCCATGTGAAATTATGGAGCCCAAAATCTGCAGTAATAAGAAGTAAGCACGGGCAAATATTTGTATCAAAGAGTTCAAGGCTCATCAGCAAGAATAGTAAATACACATCATACCCGGCATTTTTCTATCTTCATTGGCGATAGAAACCTAGGAGACATGAAGATTGGCTTCAGCAGGTCATAAAAATGGAACTTGGGAGGCTTCACCAAACATTAGACAGCTTCAGTTTGCAAAAATTTGTCGTACTCAATGGAAATTTGGATATGATTCGTAGGAATCCTGAACCACAGCTTCAGTTTGGACTAGCACACCTAGAAATCTGTTTTGAGCAAGGAACTATTCAAACTGACCAGTCCAACTTGTCTTCACACTCAGGCTGCGCATTTCAGTTGGTTGGACTGGCTGTTTTCAACTGTTTTGGATAAAATTTAAGTTGATCCATGTGGGATTCAAACCCATAACCAGCTTTTTGCAAATTAAGCACACTACCAAGAGAATGCACTAATGAGCTGCACAAAATGAATGCACTAATGAGCTGCAAAAAATGACATGACAGAAATTAAATGGGTCAAGTCCAACCATGAGCATCAGTAGTAAGAACAATATTGTGCAAAGACGATGCTGTTACAAAACGCTTCATGGGAACCCCATGAAGCAAGGTCCTTGTTGTAAATGTGGATAATGTGCCTTACATCACCTGACATTGCACAGACAATATAAAAAATAATAAATAATAAAATAAATAAATAAATAAAAATTGGACAACAAATTTGCTTACCTGGCATTGGCCAAAGAGCATTTGTTGCATAAATGAGTTCCGTGCGTACTTATACTTTGGGTGACCTAGCTTTAACAATGGCATCAACTGTATCCTTTTCTTGTGGACTTACATCACCATGATGCATGCCCACACTTTGGGTGACCTACATCAAGTGGGCATCGAGAGCATCAGTATTGAGCTGTCGAAAACACCGGAGTTACCACAACTATGAAAAGAAGCAGAAAATCAGGTCAGTGGTGGGGCCTACATCAGGGATGCTTTTAAGAATGGAATATGGAGAGAAAGCTATGCACTGACCTACCTTATTAGTAGATGCATACGTAATCGTCTATTAATTTCTTTCATTAGTGGATCCAACTCCCAACCTGTTGAAAATCCAAAAAAAAATAATAATAATAAAATAAAAGATCAATACCATCCATTTCACCATCTCAAACACAGCCATGCAATCAAATTGTGGTGGTCGAGACACAATGTTTCTTATGGTGAACAAAAGTTCAGAAACCCATGGACTGACTTGGTCCTTAGCTGAGATGTGTCAGGCTCTTAGCACTGAATCCCAACTCTCTGATGTTTCTCAATCAACTGGCTTGAGTCTATCTTGGTTAAAGGGAGTAATTTGTTTATGACTCAGGCACTTGACTTCGAATGAAGAGATCTTTACATGCTGCCTTGTCCCAGAATACACCCAGGAAATCTCTGTTGTTAGGAATCCTACAAATTTGGTAGAAAGCATAGCAAGGGAATGTCATAAGAAGAAAAATGAAGAAAAGTACCAACATTGACAGGAAATTACAAACTAACTAGATCTCACCAAACCATCAAGATTGCTTAATTTGAAAAAAGGAGTTAAAATCTCTAAATATGTAGAAATGCCTGGAATAGAATTCTGAACCAACATTTACAAACTTGCAAATACAGACACATGCACATATCTATAGTTCAAATTTTAAATTAGTACCATGCATTAGCACAAATTATACATGATTACTATAATATGAAAACTAAGCAGGTTGGTAATCCATTCATATAGCCAAAAGACTGAAAATGCTAGAAAATTTCATCTTGAGTCAACTGATAAATAAAACAATGAAAAAAAAAAAAACAATTTTCTTTTGACGAAATGATAATGGAGCCAATACTTTCATTACAGTCACTAGTTGCAATCTTATTTCAGGTATGAACTTGTTGTTCCTTTATTGACCAACATTCTCTCCCATCTTAAGTTGAAGGTTCTTATTTCCTCTTGTTAGTTGTTATTGCTCAGAATGCATCTGGGATAATTTTTCTAATTACTGGAATCTTATAGTAATTGCTGGATTTATTTTTTCTAAGCACTAAAACCTTTCCAACTCACTAGGAATTCCATCGAGTTTCTCGAAATCAATTTACTAACCTCTGGAAATTGACACCACACACTGGAAATTGTGAAAAGTTGCTTGATTTTTAGTTTGAAAGCCTATTTCATTGGATACTTCGCAAATACTTGATATTATGTTGGAACCCAAACCAGGGCCATCTGCTGACATCACGTTGTAATTGATTGGGTCATAAACCTAGATCAGTCTGCACCAATTGAGCTCGACAAGCATTTCTAGCATAGGCCTTAACTGTTCCTGGATTACCTTTTTTGGGTAACATGAAATAGTTATGCTATAGTGAAGGGCATGATCATGTTGGCATCTGAGCACCTTGCAGTAAACATGCACCAGTGAATTCCCTGCCATTCTTTGCAACTAATTGAGCATCACCTTTCCACTTTTGGCACAATGGCACTACATGTGCGTGTCTCACATCTTCAACACCAACTTGGGTGCCTGTATTTATGATATTATTCCAGCAAATTCCTTGTGCATGTGGGCCTCATGCCCAACACTCATTTGATAGCTTGCCCTTTGGGTGTGTGTGCTAGTTGGGCTAGGTATGAATACTAGCTGGGACCATGCTGGCATGCATGCAAGCGTTATCAATGTGAGCCTCCAGAAACCAGTGAGAAAGTAGGTTCATATTAGGTACCTTTTCATTACGCAAACTAAGTTTTTTTGTTTATTTATTTATTTTTTTTTTTGTGAATTCCCAAAAGATAATAGAATATTAAGCATCCAAATATAATAGCACAAGAGAGAAAGACATCAGATTGAGTAGCATGAAGCCAAGAAAAAATGCATCCACGCACCTGGAATATGGATGACATGATGACCGGATCAATTGTCGATATCAGAGCACCAAACATCAAACATTCAACAAATGGCAATCGGTACATGAGAAACATCACTCCATGAGCTAGGTATAACAACATGATGTCATCAAAAGTCAACTTGACAAGAAAATTTTGGAGAGGTGAAGAACTTTGCAGCATAATGAGGGTTATCATAGAGGATATGTACTTACACTAAAACCCTTGTAACTATTGATAAAAGTTTCCAAAATAGGAAATCTGACAATGGTTCCAAAATTTGAAAAGAATTCTGCAATAAGAGGTTGTACGGACATCAAATACAATAGATATTTGACAAAGGATCCAAATTTTGAAAAGAATGGTTTTTGCAATAAGAGGTTGCATGGACATCAGATACAATAGAAATTTGTGAACAACTTATCAATCTCTAAAATTCAAAGCCAAGGTTAAACTTACAGGCAATCAGCTGAGACCTGGCTGAGACCTGACTGAGGATCTATCTGTCATGAGAAACAATCTATATGAAGTTTCATATAAGCTATCAAGTGAAACTATTTCTAACTTTGCATTGGGAGCGATGAAGATGATTTTTTTAAAGATTCAAGAAACAAGAAACAGGAACAAGAAGAAAAATTCCTCATGGAAGTTAAACCATACCCTGCAAAACAAGAAGCACTATAATATTATGGAAACAATGACTATTAGTTGTTGCATGGTTAAGTAAATAAAATGAAAATGCAAGAACCAATCAAATCTGCCAAGGAAACTATCAGAATTTTGTAATTCTCTCCCAAGAAATAGTGATGGTTTCTTTCCATAACAGCTAGGGACTTGAATTTCTCCTTTGCTCGATTGGAATAAACCTTCTTCATCAACCTGCTGTAGAGTCAAACACCTTCTAGCTGAGGGAGAACCAAGAGCATTAGGGAGATTATGAAATGCAGCTTGTTGCACAATTAGGCCAATAATTACTTTATCCTTCATAAGCGTATAGACACCCCACGAGGCTAGCAACCTGATGAGTCATAGATGATTCTTAAGAGCTCATTACATAAGCCTTAACCATTACCCAAGCCTTAGGTAAGCCTTAGCCACTACCTTAGCCATTACCCAAGCCTCAGACAAACCCAAGCCATTACCCAAGCCTAACCAAGCCATTACCCAAGCTTTAGCCAAACCTTAACCTTAGCCAAACCTTAAACATTACCCAAGACAACCTAAGCCAGAGCCAAAACCCCGAAATTTGACTAGATTCAAGCCAAATTGAAATAAAATGCAAGCCAAATTCGGGAAGCTCCACGAAATAGAAATAAAATCCCAAGACCCACCAGAAGCCACTCTGAACCTAAACCATAGTCCTTCAAGGGATTAGGGTATAAGGCGCACCATCTGACCAAGTTTCGAGTGAAAACATGGGGGTGGCGGCACTTCACAGCCTGTATTAGGGTCAGACCAGCCAGCTATTTCATTTCCGGACAAGATAACTGCACTGGAACATCCAATACCCCAAAACTTCCGCTTGTTTACCTTCTTAACACCCCTTCTAACCAATGTGAGAGTGCCATGTGGCACCTCCTCTCCTCTCCACCAATCACAAACCTCCACATCACCAATCACCCCTCAAAGTTCTAACATTTACTAGAAGCCATCCAAGGGACTATAATATGCCCCTCCTCTCCTCATTTCCACACACGCTAAAAGCTCCTCCTTCTCTTGAGGAAGCATGAGAGAGAGAGTGAGCGAGTGAGAGAGAGAAAGAGGGTGAGCTTGAGCTTGCAAGCCCTCATCCATTCCAGCCCCCCTCTCCAGCCTCCTCCAACCCTCTCCAAACCCTTCGCCTCCCCTAGCCATTTCCCTCAAGCCTAGGCTCTCTAGGGTTATGGTTTCCCAACCACAGTGAATCCTAACCCATTCGTCATACCTGATTCTTTCAAGCATCCAAGCCGCTTCAAGTTGTATGCCCAAGATCGAGTCACCATCATTTGCATTCGCACCTCATAAATCGCATCATTGCATCCCTTCTCAACCTCCCTACTTCTCTTGTAACTTCATTTTCATCTCTTGTAACTTCGTTTTCATAGTAATTCGCTTTGTGCCGTGGTTTTTACCCACAAAGGTTTTTCCACGTAAAATCGAATTGTCTCTTATGTGTTGATTTGCTTTGTGTGCTTGTGATCACCTTCGTTTGGTTCCACTCTGAGTTCGCTTCTGCGGGTTCGGTGCATGGGCCATACCAGAATCTTCATGCATCCAAGCAGTTACACATATATATACGCCCTTTGAGGGCTTTTTGTGATTTTTCTCATGTTTTCTTCCTCCCTAGGATGAACCCCACCCATGGCCACATCTAGCTAGAATAATTCTTGTTTAATCTAATCATATTAGTTCTTGTTTGATCTTATCATAATATTTAGATGTGCATTCAAGAAATTTTATTCTTAAATTGTTATGTGAACGAACATAGATTTGGCTTTTTAATTTTCGCTTCTCAAGTTCATGGATGATGGTTCTGTTTTTTTTAGGGGAGTTGAGTTTATGATGCTATCTATTGTTGTAGTAAATTCAATTAATTTGAAGGTGGTGGTTTATGAAGAGATAATCCAAAAACAGCCATGTAGCAAAGAAGAAGCATGCAAATTCATCAAAGGTTTGCTTCACGGACTTCCCTATCTCTTCTATTTAAGGGTGGCAATGAGTTGGGTCGGCAAGTGGGTCAATTGATCCGATCCACTTCTGAGGCTGGGTTTGGGTCAAGCTAAATGGATAGCAGATCGGTCTTGGGTTGAACTGTACCCGACTCAATGTACCTGTGTACATTATCAATGGGCTGGAGAAGATGACCTGACCCAACCAGGCCCAATTCCAGAAACAAACTAATAGAAGAAAAGTGTAGACACATGTACGATGTTTGTATGTAGTGTATGTATCACTAACTAGGCGCACCTTTTGCCCCATATTCCCTTCTTAAAAATGAATTGGGTGAGGTTACTCTAGCTCGACCTGATTGAGAATAAAGGAGTTTGGTTAGGCTTAGGGTTGATGAATTTTAGGTGTGGTTAGTTTCAGCCACAAGGTAATGGATAGGGGATCCAGTTTGGGCAAGACTTCTTGACCCATTAGTAAATGGGTCAGGCTTGGACTGACTTGAACCCAACTGATTGACACCTAAATCATAGCTCCACGAGTCATTTCTTATCGACCGATCGACATATAGACCCGGATGACACGAAGCACCCAGTCACACCCCACCAGCAGGCTAGAGCTGCCCTTGGCTCTGTTACTATCTTTGACAGCCCTCCCAATAGCACAGGAAATTATTCGCTTTGCCGAAGCTCACAGGTTTGTTTATGGGGTTCGCCCACCAAAACGTTTCCTATCTATTAAGGAAGAACCGCACTTATAGCCCAGATCTTAGGCAACTGCCTAACTGATGTGTGACTAAAGCACTGGTCCGACCGACCGGCCCCACCGATCCATATAGGGACCCGGATGACAAGCCCGGATGACACGGAGCACTCAGGTACCCCACCAGCGGGCTAGAGCCGGCCTCTACTCTGATACCATCTGTGACAGCCATCCCAATAGCACATGAAATTGGCCGCTTTGCTGAAGCTCACCGGTTTGTTTTCGGGGTTCGCCCCCAAAACGCGTCGTATCTATTAAGGAGGAACCGCATTAATAGCATAGATCTTAGGCAACACCATAACCGATGTGGAACTAAAGCATTGGCCCGACCGACCAGCACAACCGATCCACATAGGAACCCGAATGACAAGCCGGGTTGGTCGGGCCAACCCAACCCAGCTAGTCGGCCCGACCGGCTAGCTGGGTATTTCGTGTCATCCGGGCTTGTCATCCAGGTTCTTATGTGGATCAGTCGAGCTGGTCGGTCGGGCCAATGCTTTAGTCTCACATCAGTTAGGGGGTTGCCTAAGATCTAGGCTATTAGTGCGGTTCCTCCTTAATAGTTACGAAGCGTTTTGGAGGCGAACCCCGAAAACAAACCGGTGAGCTTCGGCAAAGCGGAAAATTTCATGTATTATTGGGAGGGCTGTCACAGATGGTATCAGAGTAGAGGGCGGCTCTAGCCTACTGGTGGGGTACCTGAGTGCTTCGTATCATCCGAGTTTGTCATCCGAGTCCCTATGTGGATCAGTGGGGCCGGTCAGTCGGATCGGTGCTTTAGCCCCACATCGGTTACGCGGTTGCCTAAGATCTGGGCTATAAGTGCGATTCTTCCTTAATAGATAAGGAAACGTTTTGGTGAGCGAACCCCATAAAAATACCCGTGAGCTTCGGCAAAGCAAACAATTTCCTATGCTATTGGGAGGGCTGTCAAAGATGGTAACAGAGCCAAGGGCAGTTCTAGCCTGCTGGTGGGGTGACTGGGTGCTTCGTGTCATCCGGGCTTGTCATCCGGATCTATATGTCGATCGGTCGGCCCGATGATTTATTCCTACATCGGTTAGGCGGTTGCCTAAAGATCTACGCTATATGTGCGGTTAATCCTTAAAAGATAGGACGTGTTTTTGGGGCGAACCCCAAAAACAAACCCGTGAGCTTCTGCAAAGCGGACAATTTCCTGTGCTATTAGGAGGGTTGTCACAGATTGCTCGGTGCTTCGTGTCATCCGGGCTTGTCATTCGTGTCCCTATGTGGATCGATCGGGCTTATCGGTCGAGCCGGTGCTTTAGTCCCATATCGGTTAGGTGGTTGCTTAAGATCTGAGATATAAGTGCAGTTTCTCCTTAATAGATAGGACGCGTTTTAGGGGCGAATCCTGAAACAAACTAGTGAGCTTTGGCAAAGCGGACAATTTCCTGTGCTATTGGGAGGGCTGTCATAAATAGTATCAGAGCCGAAGGCGGCTCTACCCTGTTAGTGGGATGGTCGGGTTCTTCGTGTCATCCAGGCTTGTCATCCGGGTAGGGCTGCACATATGCCGGGTTAACCCGCTCGACAAGGCAGAAACCCGATCCGTCCCGACCCGACAGACTAAATGGTCCGGTCTCGGGTCAATGCAGCTGGGCCATTTTAAATTTAGGTACGGTTTAGGGTACAAGCCAAACCTGACCGACCCAGCCTGTATATACCCCTGATCCGTGCATACCCGACCCGTTCCGCCCGACCTGAACCGCCCCGAAAATTGAAACTTTGGATGGTAACTTCAAAGTAGAAAGCTTACCTCATCCTAATTTTTAGGTACATACAGGATTAACTTTATCTCATGTGAAAAACCTCTTAATGTGTCTAAAATTTGTGAAGTTTTTGAGAAATCCAACCCAAGCATCTATTTTGTGAGATCATTTTAGATCATGAGACAAAAAACGAGCCGGATCCAAGACCCTAGTGGTCGGAAAACGTGAGGATTAAAACATCCACAATTGAAATATTTGTGATAATAAGCAGAACTGAGTCATTATCTAGTACCTCCACTCTTTCACGGACCATATGGTCAGTAAAATTAGAGGCCCTTACGTAATTATCTAGTACCTCCACCACTGTACTTTTGGGCCTTCCCTTGCGTTTTCAGAGCTTTCAACTTTCACTAATTTCACTCTCCTAAAGAATAAGTTTTCAAGTGATTTCTTAATGCATCCACCCATAGCCTTTCACCTTCCCTGATAAAAGCCTTCAACTCAAACATAGTCCCTCTTGCATGTGTTGATGTGTATATCAACCCTCATAAGGTACTAGTGTGTTTTACGACAAATGAAGCCAGTCACCAATCCAAATGGAAAGTTAAGTGGGGCACTCCATAGAGGTCTTCTCCGTTCCACTATATTAAATGTTCTAAGCCACTCACAAGATAAGCCTAGCCAAGATGAAACGGTTGAGAATGGTGTTGTTTATAGAGTTTTAGAGCTACGTGAATGAAGTTGAGATACAAGTCTTTGGAGTTTTGTGAAATTTCCCTATACCATTGGAACTAATAAGCATAATGGTCGGCCATGATACATTCGAAAGAATGTTGGACAGTTAAGAAACAACAAAATTAATAGGATGAATGTAGTGAAATGATGATGTTGAGAAGGGTATACAGGAGAGAATCGAGAAGGAATATATTCAAAAAATGTCAAGAGTAATACCAAAGGGTAAGAAGATGAGGAAAAGTCAACTTTGAAGGTTTTGCCACGTGCAACGAAGATAAGGAATTACGCTTTGAAAGAATTAGTTACTTAAGTTGAAGGCCCGCAAAAGGGTAAGCTAACGGAGCCAAATGGATACGGGTGGGGGTAGTAACGAAAGATTTATGAACCCACGGTTTAACCGAGGATATTGTCAGCCATAGATTAGAATCGCGGAATGAAATTGTAAAGCTTAGAATAATTGGGATAACGCTTAAATGATGATTATGATAGATATATATATATATATATATATATATATATATATATATATATATATATATATATATATATATATATATATATATATCCTCATCCTCATCCTCATCATCACAACATTGTCCCCATAGATTGGGGTCAGCTACACAAATCTCGTTAAAGATACTCTACTCCATCACAGACTATATCCTTAGTTAAATTATATGCCCTTTAGCCATTTTCTATTACCTCCACCGTTGTCATTTTGGGCCATCTCTTGCACTTTTAAAGCCTTCAACTTGCACTAACTTACTCTCCTAAATCATTGGTCCTCTAGTCATTTCTAAATACCTCCAACCATAGCCCATCACCTCCATTAATAAAATCCTTCAAGTCAAACTAATGTAATCCAAATGGAAACTTAAGAGTGGCACGCCATAGAGGTATTCTCTGTTCCACTATATTAAATGTTCCAAGCCACTCACAAGATAAGCCTAGCCAAGATGAAACGATTGAGAATGATGTTGTTTATAGAGTTTTAGAGCTACGTGAATGAAGTTGAGATGAAAGCCTTTGTAGTTTTGTGAGAGTGCCCTATACCATTCGAACTAATGAGCATAATGGCCAGCCATGATACATTCGAAAGAATGTTGGACGGTTAAGAAACAACAAAATTAATAGGATGAATGTAGCTGAAATGATGATGTTGAGAAGGATTTACGGCAGAGAATTGAGAAGGAATGTATTAAAAAAATGTCAAGAGTAATACCAAAGGGTAAGAAGATGAGGAAAAGTCAACTTCGAAGGTTTCGCCACGTGCAACGAAGATAACGAATTACGCTTTGAAAGAATTTGTTGCTTAAGTTGAAGGCAGCAAAAGGGTAAGCTAACGGAGCCAAATGGATGCGGGTGGGGGTAATAAGAAAAGATTTATGAACCCACGGTTTAAATGAGGGTACTGTCTGCGATAGATTGGAATCACGGAACGGAATTGTAAAGCTTAGAATAATTGGGATAACGCTTAGATGATGATGATGATATATATACATACATACATATATCATCATCCTCATCCTCATCATCATCATCATCAAAGCATTGTCCTAATAGATTGGGGTTCAGCTACACGGATCTCGATAAAGCCACTCCAATCTGTCACAGACTATATCCTCAATTAAATGATAAGCCCTTAGTTCTTTTTCTATTACCTCTACCACTGTCGTTTTAGTCAATCTCTTGCGCTTTTAGAGCCTTCCACTTGCACTAGCTCAATCTCCTAAATCATAGCTCCTTGAGTCATTTCTTAATAAATCGAACCATAGCCCATCACATTCCTTAATAAAATCATTCAACTCAAACCAACGTAGTCGCTCTTGTCGATGTCGATGTGTATATATACGCTCATTAACGTACTTAGTGTTTTTTTTCACGATTAACGAAGATAAAAAGTTACGCTTTGAAAGAATTAGTTGTTCAAGTTAATGGTTATAAAAGGGCAAGCTAAATTCGTTAATCTTGTTAAAATGCATCATATCTATTAAGGAGGAACTGCACTTTTATCCCAGATCTTTAGGCAACCGCCTAACCGATGTGAGACTAAAGAACCGGCCCGACCGATCCACATAAGGACCCGGATGACACGAAGCACCCAATCACCCCACCAGCATGCTAGAGCCGCTATCGGCACTGATACCATCTATGATAGCCCTCCCAAGAGCACAGGAAGTTGTTCGCCTTGTCAAAGCTCGTGGGTTTGTTTTCGAGGTTCGACCCCAGAATGCGTCCTATTTACTAAGGAGGAATCGCATTGTAGCTCAGATCTTTACGCAACCACCTAACCGATGTGGGACTAAAGCACCGGCCCGACCTATCCACATAGGGATTCGGAGGACAATCCTGGATGATACGAAGCACCCAGCCATATCACCAGCAGGCTAGAGCCGTCCTCGGCTCTAAATACCATGTGTCACAACCCTCCAATAGCACACGAAATTGTCCGCTTTGCCGAAACTCACGGGTTGGTTTTCGAGGTTCGCCCCCAAAACGCGTCATATCCATTTAAGAGGAACAACACTTATAGTCTAGATATTTGGGCAACCACCTAACCGATGTAGAACTAAAGCACCAACCCGACCGACCCATAAAGGGACCCGGATGACAAGCCTGGATTACACAAAGCACCCAGCCAACCCACCTACAGGATAGAGCTGCCCACGACTCGGATACCATCTTTGACAGCGCTCCCA
This sequence comes from Liriodendron chinense, assembly GCA_003013855.2. Lineage (NCBI taxonomy): Eukaryota > Viridiplantae > Streptophyta > Magnoliopsida > Magnoliales > Magnoliaceae > Liriodendron > Liriodendron chinense. The sequence continues at coordinate 1,669,541 of PVNU02002898.1, forward strand.
ATAACACAGGAAATTTTTTGCTTTGCCGAAGCTCTTATTTTCGGGGTTCGCCCCGAAAATGCTTCGTATCTATTAAGAAGGAACCACACTTATAGCACAAATATTTAGGCAACCGCCTAACTCATGTGGGATTAAAGCACTGGTCCGACCGTTCCACATAGGGACTCGAAGCACCCGACCAGCCCACCAGCAGGCTAAAGCAGCCCACGGCACTGATACCATTTACGACAGCCCTCCCAATAGCACAGGAAATTGTCCGCTTTGCCGAAGCTCACGAGTTTGTTTCATGATTCGCCACCAAAACACGTCCTATCTATTAAGGAGGAACCGCACTTATATCTCAGATCTTAAGCAACCGCCTAACCGATGTGGGACTAAAGCCCCGGCTCGACCGACAAGCCCGATCGATTCACATAGGGACACGAATGAAAAGCCCAGATGACACGAAGCACCGAACAATCTGTGACAGCCCTCCTAATAGCACAGGAAATTGTCCGCTTTGCAGAAGCTCACGAGTTTGTTTCTGCGGTTCGCCCCAAAAACACGTCTTATCTTTTAAGGATTAACCGCACATATATCGCAGATCTTTAGGCAACCGCCTAACCGATGTAGGAATAAATCATCGAGCCGACCGATCGACATATAGACCAAGATGACAAGCTCGGATGACACGAAGTACCCAGTCACCCCACCAGCAGGCTAGAGTTGCCCTTGGCTCTGATACCATCTTTGACAGCCCTCCCAATAGCACAGGAAATTATTCGCTTTACCTAAGCTCACAGGTTTGTTTATGGGGTTCGCCCACCAAAACGTTTCCTATCTATTAAGGAAGAACCGCACTTATAGCTCAGATCTTAGGCAACCGCCTAACCGATGTGGGACTAAAGCACCGGTCCGACCGACCGACCCCACCGATCCATATAGGGACCCGGATGACAAGCCCGGACGACACGAAGCACTCTGGTACCCCACCAGCAGGCTAGAGCCGCCCTCTACTCTGTTACCATCTGTGACAGCCATCCCAATAGCACATGAAATTGTCCGCTTTGCTGAAGCTCACCGGTTTGTTTTTGGAGTTCGCCCCCAAAACACGTCGTATCTATTAAGGAGAAACCGCACTAATAGCATAGATCTTAGGCAACACCATAACCGATGTGGAACTAAAGCATTGGCCCGACCGACCAGCACGACCGATCCACATAGGAACCCGAATGACAAGCTTGGATGACAAGCTGAGTCGGTCGGGCCAACCCAACCCAGCTAGTCGGCCCGACCGGCTAGCTGGGTATTTCAGTGTCATCCGGGCTTGTCATCCAGGTTCTTATGTGGATCAGTCGGGCTGGTCGGTCGGCCCAATGCTTTAGTCTCACATCAGTTAGGGGGTTGCCTAAGATCTAGGCTATTGGTGCGGTTCCTCCTTAATAGTTACGAAGCGTTTTGGGGGCGAACCCCGAAAACAAACCGGTGAGCTTCGGCAAAGCAGACAATTTCATGTGTTATTGGGAGGGCTGTCACAGATGGTATCAGAGTAGAGGGCGGCTCTAGCTTGCTGGTGGGGTACCTGAGTGCTTCGTGTCATCCGAGTTTGTCATCCGGGTCCCTGTGTGGATCGGTGGCGACGGTCGGTCGGACCGGTGCTTTAGTCCCACATCGGTTAGGCGGTTGCCTAAGATCTGGGTTATAAGTACGATTCTTCCTTAATAGATAGGAAACGTTTTGGTGGGCGAACCCCATAAAAAAACCCGTGAGCTTCGGTAAAGCGAGCAATTTCCTATGCTATAGGGAGGGCTGTCAAAGATGGTATTAGAGCCAAGGTCAGCTCTAGCCTGCTGGTAGGGTGACTAGGGTGCTTCGTGTCATCCGGGTTTGTCATCCGGGTTTATATGTCGATCGGGCGGCCCGATGATTTATTCATACATCGGTTAGGCGGTTGCCTAAAGATCTGCGCTATATGTGCGGTTAATCCTTAAAAGATAAGACGTGTTTTTCGGGCGAACCCCAGAAACAAACCCGTGAGCTTCTGCAAAGCGGACAATTTCCTGTGCTATTAGGAGGGTTGTCACAGATTGCTCGGTGCTTCGTTTCATCCGGGCTTGTCATTTGTGTCCCTATGTGGATCGATCGGGCTTGTCGGTCGAGCTGGTGCTTTAGTCCCACATCGGTTAGGCGGTTACTTAAGATCAGAGATATAAGTGCGATTCCTCCTTAATAGATAGGACGCGTTTTGGGGGCGAATCCTGAAACAAACTCGTGAGCTTCGGCAAAGCGGACAATTTCCTGTGTTATTGGGAGAACTGTCATAAATAGTATCAGAGCCGCGGGCGGCTCTACCCTGCTGGTGGGATGGTCGGGTTCTTCGTGTCATCCGAGCTTGTCATCCGGGTAAGGCCGCACATATGCCGGGTTAACCCGCTCGACCCGGCAGAAACCCGATCCGTCCCGACCCGACAGACTAAATGGTCCGGTCTCGGGTCAATGCAGCTGGACCGTTTTAAATTTAGGTACGGTTTAGGGTACACGCCAAACCCGACCGACCCGACCCGTGTATACCCGATCCATGTATACCCGACCCATTCCGCCCGACTCGAACCGCCCCGGAAATTGAAACTTTGGATGGTAACTTCAAAGTAGAAAGCTTACCTCATCCTAATTTTTAGGTACATACTGGATTAACTTTATCTCAGGTGAAAAACCTCTTCACGTGTCTAAAATTTAGACCGTTCATCAGTCATTGTGATGTTTTTGAGAAATCCAACCCATGCATCTATTTTGTGAGATCATTTTAGATCATGAGACAAAAAACGAGCCGGATCCAAGACCCTAGTGGTCCGAAAACGTGAGGATTAAACATCCACAATTGAAATATTTGTGAGAATAAGCAGAACTTAGTCCTAACCTGACCCGATTCAACGTATAGGATCGGGTTAGGGTCGGGTCAACCCAACCCGGACCGAATCCCGAACATTTAAAATATGTTTAGGTTCAGTGCAGGATTGGGCACAACCCTACCCGTGTGCAGGCCTACATCCGGGTCCCTATGTAGATCGGTCAGGCTTGTCGGTTGGGCTGGTGCTTTAGTCCCACATCGGTTAGGCGGTTGCCTAAAGATCGGGAGTATAAGTGCGGTTTCTCTTTAATAGAAAGGACGCGTTTTGACGGCGAACCCCGGAAAAAAAAAAAAATTTGTGATCTTCGGCAAAGCGGACAATTTCATGTGCTTGGGAGGGCTGTCACACTCACTCTCCGAAATCATAGCTCCTCGAGTCATTTCTTCATACCTTCAACTTGAACAGTCCCTCTTGTCGGTGTTGATGTGTATATATACACTCATAAGGTACTATTGTTTTATTCAGGTGCAACAAAAATAAAGAATTACGCTTTGAACGAATTAGTTATTTAAGTCATTTCTTAATACCGCACCCATAGCCCTTTACCTTCCCTAATCAAAGCCTTCTACTCAAACTAACGTAATCCCACTTGTCGATGTTGATCCGTATATATATGTCATAAGGTATGTGTTTTTTACGACCAACGCAGCAAGTAATCAATCCAAATGAAAACTAAAGTGATGCGCACCACAAACAATAATTGAGAGAGATGGCCCATACGAAAAACATCTCGGACATTTTTTTCCGGTCCACCATATTGAATGTTCCAAGCCACTTACTAGATCACCCCGACTGGGATGAAATGATTGAGAAGGATGGCGCTGGTGGAGATTTATAGCTAGGTGAATGAAGTTCAGATGCATCCTCCCGAGTTTTATGAAATTACCTTATACCATTTGTACTAATAGGTAGAAGGACCAGACATGATTCATGGGAAAGAATGTTGGACAGTTAAGAAACAATAAATTCATAAGAAGAGTGCAGTGACAGGATGATGTTAACCAGGACATGTGGGAGAGAATTAAGAACCAACACATTCAAGAAAAGTCAGGAACAAGAACAAATGGTAGTAAGTCGAGGGAAAGTCGACTTCGATGGTTTGCCCACATGCTACGAACATAAGGAATTATGCTTTGAAAGAATTAGAGGATCAAATTGAAGGCTATGGAAGGGCAAGCTAAAGGGGCTAAAGGGATACAGATAAAGGTAATAACAAAATATTTAAGCACCCACATTTTAATAAAGGATAGTCTACGATAGATTGGGAACGCACAACACAATTGTAAAGCATAAAATAATTGGAACAACGCTTGTATAGTGATGTTGATTATATACATATATCAGCATCCCCATCCTCATCATCATCATCATCGCTGTGCTCCACCCCGGTGAACTCATGCGGTTCCGACATGCCAAGAGGCCAGAGGCGAATCCGTTCACGGTCCATAGGACCAACACCATTCGAAGGTGGGTGGCCCGCCCTGCCTAGAACAGTCATGTTTGACTGGGCTTATACACATTCGCTCACTTACGCTGTCCCCCCCTCAGCTCACCCTAACCCCGGGTACGTCCTCTCCAAGGCTTCACTCCCGTTGTCCCACCGGATTGGGGTCAAGGACACAATTCTCATCAAAGCCACTCCACTCTTTCACGGATCATATGGTCAGTTATATTATAGGCCCTTACGTCATTATCTAGTACCTCCACCACTGTACTTTTGGGCCTTCCCTTGCGTTTTCAGAGCTTTCAACTTTCACTAATTTCACTCTCCTAAAGAATAAGTTTTCAAGTGATTTCTTAATGCATCCACCCATAGCCTTTCACCTTCCCTGATAAAAGCCTTCAACTCAAACATAGTCCCTCTTGCATGTGTTGATGTGTATATCTACGCTCATATGGTACTAGTGTGTTTTACAACAAATGAAGCTAGTCACCAATCCAAATGGAAACTTAAGCGGGGCACTCCATAGAGGTCTTTTCTGTTCCACTATATTAAATGTTCCAAGCCACTCACAAGATAAGCCTAACCAAGATGAAACGATTGAGAATGATGTTGTTTATATAGTTTTAGAGCTACGTGAATGAAGTTGAGATACAAGTCTTTGGAGTTTTGTGAAATTTCCTTATACCATTGGAACTAATGAGCATAATGGTCGGCCATGATACATTCGAAAGAATGTTGGACAGTTAAGAAACAACAAAATTAATAGGATGAATGTAGTGAAATGATGATGTTGAGAAGGGTATACGGGAGAGAATCGAGAAGGAATGTACTAAAAAAATGTCAAGAGTAATACCGAAGGGTAAGAAGATGAGGAAAAGTCAACTTTGAAGGTTTCGCCACGTGCAACGAAGATAAGGAATTACGCTTTGAAAGAATTAGATGCTTAAGTTGAAGGCCGCAAAAGGGTAAGCTAACGGAGCCAAATGGATACGGGTGGGGGTAGTAACAAAAGATTTATGAACCCACGGTTTAACCGAGGATACTGTTAGCGATAGATTGGAATCGCGGAACGAAATTGTAAAGCTTAGAATAATTGGGATAACGCTTAAATGATGATTATGATATATATATATATATATATACACTCATCCTCATCCTAATCATCAAAGCATTGTCCCAATAGATTGGGGTCAGCTACAGAAATCTCATTAAAGACACTTCACTCCATCACAGACCTTGTCCATAGTTAAATTATATGCCTTTTAGTCATTTTCTATTACCTCCACCGTTGTCATTTTGGGCCATCTCTTGCACTTTTAGAGCCTTCAACTTTCACTAACTCTCCTAAAGCATTGGTCCTCTAGTCATTTCTAAATACCTCCAACCATAGCCCATCACCTCCCTTAATAAAATCCTTCAACTCAAACTAATGTAATCCAAATGGAAACTTAAGAGTGGCACGCCATTGAGGACTTCTCTGTTCCACTACATTAAATGTTCCAAACCACTCACAAGATAAGCCTAGTCAAGATGAAACGATTGAGAATGATGTTGTTTATAGAGTTTTAGAGCTACGTGAATAAAGTTGAGATACAAGCCTTTGGAGTTTTGTGAAATTTCCCTATACCATTGGAACTAATGAGCATAATGGTCGGCCATGATACATTCGAAAGAATGTTGGACAGTTAAGAAACAACAAAATTAATAGGATGAATGTAGTGAAATGATGATGTTGAGAAGGGTATACGGGAGAGAATCGAGAAGGAATATATTCAAAAAATGTCAAGAGTAATACCAAAGGGTAAGAAGATGAGGAAAAGTCAACTTTGAAGGTTTCGCCACGTGCAATGAAGATAAGGAATTACGCTTTGAAAGAATTAGATGCTTAAGTTGAAGGCCGCAAAAGGGTAAGCTAACGGAGCCAAATGGATACGGGTGGGGGTAGTAACAAAAGATTTATGAACCCACAGTTTAACCGAGGATACTGTCAGCAATAGATTAGAATCGCGGAACGAAATTGTAAAGCTTAGAATAATTGGGATAACGCTTAAATGATGATATATATATATATATATATATATATATATATATATATATATATATATATATATATATATATATATATATATATATATATATCCTCATCCTCATCGTCATCATCAAAACATTGTCCCCATAGATTGGGGTCAGCTACACAAATCTCGTTAAAGATACTCTACTCCATCACAGACTATATCCTTAGTTAAATTATATGCCCTTTAGTCATTTTCTATTACCTCCACCGTTGTCATTTTGGGCCATCTCTTGCACTTTTAGAGACTTCAACTTGCACTAACTCACTCTCCTAAATCATTGGTCCTCGAGTCATTTCTAAATACCTCCAACCATAGCCCATCACCTCCCTTAATAAAATCCTTCAAGTCAAACTAATGTAATCCAAATGGAAGCTTGAGTGGCACGCCATAGAGGTATTCTCTGTTCCACTATATTAAATGTTCCAAGCCACTCACAAGATAAACCTAGCCAAGATGAAACGATTGAGAATGATGTTGTTTATAGAGTTTTAGAGCTACGTGAATGAAGTTGAGATACAAACCTTCGTAGTTTTGTGAAATTGCCCTATACCATTGGAACTAATGAGCATAATGGTCAGCCATGATACATTCGAAAGAATGTTGGACGGTTAAGAAACAACAAAATTAATAGGATGAATGTAGCGAAATGATGATGTTAAGAAGGATATACGGGAGAGAATTGAGAAGGAATGTATTCAAAAAATGTCAAGAGTAATACCAAAGGGTAAGAAGATGAGGAAAAGTCAACTTCGAAGGTTTCGCCACGTGCAACGAAGATAAGGAATTACGCTTTGAAAGAATTAGTTGCTTCAGTTGAAGGCTACAAAAGGGTAAGCTAACGGAGCCAAATGGATGCGGGTGGGGGTAATAAGAAAAGATTTATGAACCCACGGTTTAAATGAGGGTACTGTCTGCAATAGATTGGAATCACGGAACGGAATTGTAAAGCTTAGAATAATTGGGATAACGCTTAAATGATGATGATAATATATATACATACATACATATATCATCATCCTCATCCTCATCATCATCAAAGCATTGTCCTAATAGATTGGGGTTCAGCTACACGGATCTCGATAAAGCCACTCCAATCCGTCATAAGACTATATCCTCAATTAAATGATAAGCCCTTAGTTCTTTTTCTATTACCTCTACCACTGTCATTTTAGTCAATCTCTTGCGCTTTTAGAGCCTTCCACTTGCACTAGCTCAATCTCCTAAATCATAGCTCCTCAAGTCATTTCTTAATAAATCCAACCATAGCCTATCACCTTCCTTAATAAAATCATTCAACTCAAACCAACGTAGTCGCTCTTGTCGATGTTGATGTGTATATATACGCTCATTAAGGTACTTGTGTTTTTTTCACGATTAACGAAGATAAAAACTTACGCTTTGAAAGAATTAGTTGTTCAAGTTATTGGTTATAAAATGGCAAGCTAAATTGGTTAATCTTGTTAAACTCACTCCATTTCGTCACAGACCATACCATCCGTCGAATTATAGGCCCTTTAGGTAATTTCCTATTACCTCCATCACTAACCTTTTAGAGTATTCCGCTTGCACTAACTCACTATCCAAAAACAAAAGTCCTCAAATCATTTCTTAATACCGCGCCCATAGCCCTTTACTTTCCTTAATAACAGCCTTCTACGCAAACTAACGTAATCCCTATTGTTGATATTGATCTATATATATACGCTCATAAGGTATTAGTGTTTTTTATGACCTATGGAGCAAGTAATCTATCCAAATGAAAACTCAAGTGAGGGGCACCGCAAAGAACAATTGAGAGAGATGGCCCTCGACACTGATACGATCTATGACAACCCTCCCAATAGCACAGGAACTTGTCCGGTTTGCCGAATCTCATGGCTTTGCTTTCGCATACTATCTATTAAAGAAGAACCGCACTTATGGACCAGATCTTTAGGCAATCGCCTAACCGATATGGGACTAAAGCACCGGCCTGATCGACAAACCCGACCGATCCACATAGGGACTCGGATGGCACTAAGCACCCAGCCACCCCACCAACAGGCTAGAGCCGCCCTCGGCTCTGATACCATATGTGACAGCCCTCCCAATAGGAAGTAAATTCTCCGCTTTGCCGAAGCGAACGGGTTTGTTTCTTGATTTCGCCCCCCAAAATGCATCATATCTATTAAGAAGGAACCGCACTTTTATCCCAAATCTTTAGGCAACCGCCAAACGATGTGAGGCTAAAGAACCGGCCCGACCGATCCACATAGGGACTCGGATGACACGAAGCACCCAGTCACCCCACAAGCATGTTAGAGCCGCTATCGGCACTGATACCATCTATGATAGCCCTCCCAAGAGCACAGGAAGTTGTTCGCCTTGTCGAAGCTCGTGGGTTTGTTTTCGAGGTTCGACCCCAGAATGCGTCCTATTTACTAAGGAGGAATCGCATTGTAGCTCAGATCTTTACGCAACCACCTAACCGATGTGGGACTAAAGCACCGGCCGACCTATCCACATAGGGATTCGGAGGACAATCCTGGATGATACGAAGCACCCAGCCATATCACCAGCAGGCTAGAGCCGTCCTCGGCTCTAAATACCATGTGTCACAACCCTCCAATAGCACACGAAATTGTCCGCTTTGCCGAAACTCACGGGTTGGTTTTCGAGGTTCGCCCCCAAAACGCGTCATATCCATTTAAGAGGAACAACACTTATAGTCTAGATATTTGGGCAACCACCTAACCGATGTAGAACTAAAGCACCAACCCGACCGACCCATAAAGGGACCCGGATGACAAGCCTGGATTACACAAAGCACCCAGCCAACCCACCTACAGGATAGAGCTGCCCACGACTCGGATACCATCTTTGACAGCGCTCCCAATAACACAGGAAATTTTTTGCTTTGCCGAAGCTCTTATTTTCGGGGTTCGCCCCGAAAATGCTTCGTATCTATTGAGAAGGAACCACACTTATAGCACAAATATTTAGGCAACCGCCTAACTCATGTGGGATTAAAGCACTGGTCCGACCTGTTCCACATAGGGACTCGAAGCACCCGACCAGCCCACCAGCAGGCTAAAGCAGCCCACGGCACTGATACCATTTACGACAGCCCTCCCAATAGCACAGGAAATTGTCCGCTTTGCCGAAGCTCACGAGTTTGTTTCATGATTCGCCACCAAAACACGTCCTATCTATTAAGGAGGAACCGCACTTATATCTCAGATCTTAGACAACCGCCTAACCGATGTGGGACTAAAGCCCCGGCTCGACCGACAAGCCCGATCGATTCACATAGGGACACGAATGAAAAGCCCAGATGACACGAAGCACCGAGCAATCTGTGACAGCCCTCCTAATAGCACAGGAAATTGTCCGCTTTGCAAAAGCTCACGAGTTTGTTTCTGGGGTTCGCCCCAAAAACACGTCTTATCTTTTAAGGATTAACCACACATATAGCGCAGATCTTTAGGCAACCGTCTAACTGATGTAGGAATAAATCATCAAGCCGACCGATCGACATATAAACCCAGATGACAAGCTCGGATGACACGAAGCACCCAGTCACCCCACCAACACGCTAGAGCTGCCCTTGGCTCTGATACCATCTTTGACAACCCTCCCAATAGCACATGAAATTGTCCGCTTTGCCGAAGCTCACAGGTTTGTTTATGGGGTTCACCCACCAAAACGTTTCCTATCTATTAAGGAAAAATCGCACTTATAGCCCAGATCTTAGGGAACCGCCTAACCGATGTGGGACTGAAGCACCGGTCCGACCGACCGGCCCCACCGATCCACATAGGGACCCGGATGACACGAAGCACTCAGGTACCCCACCAGCAGGCTAGAGCCGCCCTCTACTCTGATACCATCTGTGACAGCCCTCCCAATAGCACTATGAAATTGTCCGTTTTGCCGAAGCTCACCGGTTTGTTTTCAAGGTTCGCCCCCAAAACGCGTCGTATCTATTAAGGAGGAACCGCACTAATAGCATAGATATTAGGCAACACCATAACCGATGTGGAACTAAAGCATTGGCCCGACCGACCAGCACGACCGATCCACATAGGAACCCGAATGACAAGCTCGGATGACAAGCTGGGTCAGTCGGGCCAACCCAACCCAGCTAGTCGGCCCGACCGGCCAGCTGGGTATTTCGTGTCATCCGGGCTTGTCATCCAGGTTCTTATGTGGATCGGTCGGGGTGGTCGGTCGAGCCAATGATTTAGTCTCACATCGGTTAGGGGGTTGCCTAAGATCTAAGCTATTAGTGCGATTCCTCCTTAATAGTTACGAAGCTTTTGGGGGCGAACCCCGAAAACAAACCGGTGAGCTTCGGCAAAACGGACAATTTCATGTGCTATTGGGAGGGCTGTCACAGATGGTATCAGAGTAAAGGGCGGCTCTAGCCTGCTGGTGGGGTACCTGAGTGCTTCGTGTCATCCGAGTTTGTCATCCGGGTCCCTATGTGGATCGGTGGGGCTGGTCGGTCGGACCGGTGCTTCAGTCCCACATCAGGTTAGGCGGTTCCCTAAGATCTGGGCTATAAGTGCGATTCTTCCTTAATAGATAGGAAACGTTTTGGTGGGCGAACCCCATAAACAAACCCGTGAGCTTCGGCAAAGCGAACAATTTCCTATGCTATTGGGAGGGCTGTCAAAGATGGTATGAGAGCCAAGGGCAACTCTAGCCTGCTGGTGGGGTGACTGGGTGCTTCGTGTCATCCGGGCTTGTCATCCAGGTCTATATGTCGATCGGTCGGCTTGATGATTTATTCCTACATCGGTTAGGCGGTTGCCTAAAGATCTGCGCTATATGTGCGGTTAATCCTTAAAAGATAAGACGTGTTTTTCGGGCGAACCCCAGAAACAAACCCGTGAGCTTCTGCAAAGCGGACAATTTCCTGTGCTATTAGGAGGGTTGTCACAAATTGTTGGGTGCTTCGTGTCAGCCGGGCTTGTCATTCGTGTCCCTATGTGGATCGATCGGGCTTGTCGGTCGATCCGGTGCTTTAGTCCCACATCGGTTAGGCGGTTGCTTAAGATCTGAGATATAAGTGCGGTTCCTCCTTAATAGATAGGACGCGTTTTGGGGGCGAATCCTGAAACAAACTCGTGAACTTCGGCAAAGAGGACAATTTCCTGTGCTATTGGGAGGGCTGTCATAAATAGTATCAGAGCCGAGGGCGGCTCTACCCTACTGGTGGGATGGTCGGGTTACTCGTGTCATCCGGGCTTGTCATCCGAGTAGGGCCGCACTTATGCCAGGTTAACCCGCTCGACCAGGCAGAATCCCGACCTGTCCCGACCCGACAGAGTAAATGGTCCGGTCTCGGGTGAATGCAACTGGACCATTTTAAATTTAGGTACGGTTTAAAGTACACGCCAAACCCAACCAACCCGACCTATGTATAACCCCGATCCGTGCATACCCGACCCGTTTCGCCCAACCTGAACCGGCCCGAAAATTAAAACTTTAGGATGGTAACTTCAAAGTAGAAAGCTTACCTCGTCCTGATTTTTAGGTACATACTGGATTAACTTTATCTCATGTGAAAAACCTCTTAACGTGTCTAAAATTTAGACCGTTCATCAGTCACATTGTGATGTTTTTGAGAAATCCAACCCATGCATCTATTTTGGGAGATCATTTTAGATCATGAGACAAAAAACGAGCCGGATCCAAGACCCTAGTGGTCAGAAAACGTGAGGATTAAACATCCACAATTGAAATATTTGTGATAATAAGCAGAACTTAGTCCTAACCTGACCCGATTCAACGTATAGGGTCGGGTAGGCTTAAGGTTAGGGTCGTGTCAACCCAACCCGGACCGAAACCCAAACCTTTAAAATATGTTTAGGTTCAGTGCAGGATTGGGCACAACCCAACCCGTGTGCAGGCCTACATCCGGGTCCCTATGTAGATCGGTCAGGCTTGTCGGTTGGGCCGGTGCTTTAGTCCCACATCGGTTAGGCAGTTGCCTAAAGATCAGGGGTATAAGTGCGGTTTCTCTTTAATAGATAGGACACGTTTTGAGGGCGAACCCCGGAAAAAAAAAATAAAAAAAATAGTGATCTTCGGCAAAGCGGACAATTTCATGTGCTTGGGAGGGCTGTCACACTCACTCTCCGAAATCATAGCTCCTCGAGTCATTTCTTCATACCTTCAACTTGAACAGTCCCTCATGCCGGTGTTGATGTGTATATATACACTCATAAGGTACTAGTGTTTTATTCAGGTGCAACAAAAATAAAAAATTACGCTTTGAACGAATTAGTTATTTAAGTCATTTATTAATACCGCACCCATAGCCCTTTACCTTCCCTAATCAAAGCCTTCTACTCAAACTAACGTAATCCCACTTGTCGATGTTGATCTGTATATATATGCTCATAAGGTATGTGTTTTTTACGACCAATGCAGCAAGTAATCAATCCAAATGAAAACTAAAGTGATGCGCACCACAAACAATAATTGAGAGAGATGGCCCATAAGAAAAACATCTCGGACATTTTTTTCCAGGTCCACCATATTGAATGTTCCAAGCCACTTACTAGATCACCCCGACTGGGATGAAATGATTGAGAAGGATGGCGCTGGTGGAGATTTATAGCTAGGTGAATGAAGTTGGGATGCATCCTCCCGAGTTTTGTGAAATTACCTTATACCATTTGTACTAATAGGTAGAAGGACCAAACATGATTCATGGGAAAGAATGTTGGACAGTTAAGAAACAATAAATTCATAAGAAGAGTGCAGTGACAGGATGATGTTAACCAAGACACGTGGGAGAGAATTAAGAACCAACACAATCAAGAAAAGTCAGGAACAAGAACAAATGGTAGTAAGTCGAGGGAAAGTCGACTTCGATGGTTTGCCCACATGCTACGAACATAAGGAATTATGCTTTGAAAGAATTAGAGGATCAAATTGAAGGCTATGGAAGGGCAAGCTAAAGGAGCCAAAGGGATACAGATAAAGGTAATAACAAAATATTTAAGCACCCACATTTTAATAAAGGATAGTCTACGATAGATTGGGAATGCACAACACAATTCTAAAGCATAAAATAATTGGAACAACGCTTGTATAGTGATATTGATTATATACATAAATACATATATTATCATCCCCATCCTCATCATCATCATCATCGCCGTGCTCCACCCCGGTGAACTCATGCGGTTCCGACATGCCAAGAGGCCATAGGCGAATCCGTTCACGGTCCGTAGGACCAACACCATTCGAAGGTGGGTGGCCCGCCCTGCCTAGAACAGTCATGTTTGACTGGGCTTACACACATTCGCTCATTATCTAGTACCTCCACCACTGTACTTTTGGGCCTTCCCTTGCGTTTTCAGAGCTTTCAACTTGCACTAATTTCACTCTCCTAAATAATAAGTTTTCAAGTGATTTCTTAATGCATCCACCCATAGCCTTTTACCTTCCCTGATAAAAGCCTTCAACTCAAACATAGTCCCTCTTGCATGTGTTGATGTGTATATCTACGCTCATAAGGTACTAGTGTGTTTTACGACAAATGAAGCTAGTCACCAATCCAAATGGAAACTTAAGTGGGGCACGCCATAGAGGTCTTCTCTGTTCCACTATATTAAATGTTCCAAGCCACTCACAAGATAAGCCTAGCCAAGATGAAACGATTGAGAATGATGTTGTTTATAGAATTTTAGAGCTACGTGAATGAAGTTGAGATACAAGTCTTTGGAGTTTTGTGAAATTTCCCTATACCATTGGAACTAATGAGCATAATGGTCGGCCATGATACATTCGAAAGAATGTTGGACAGTTAAGAAACAACAAAATTAATAGGACGAATGTAGTGAAATGATGATGTTGAGAAGGGTATACGGGAGAGAATCGAGAAGGAATATATTAAAAAAATGTCAAGAGTAATACCAAAGGGTAAGAAGATGAGGAAAAGTCAACTTCGAAGGTTCGCCGCATGCAACGAAGATAAGGAATTACGCTTTGAAAGAATTAGTTGCTTAAGTTGAAGGCCGCAAAAGGGTAAGCTAACGGAGCCAAATGGATACGAGTGGGGGTAGTAACAAAAGATGTATGAACCCAAGGTTTAACCGAGGATACTGTCAGCGATAGATTGGAATCGCGGAACGATATTGTAAAACTTAGAATAATTGGGATAACGCTTAAATGATGATTATATATATATATATATATATATATATATATATATATATATATATATCCTCATCCTCATCATCAAAGCATTGTCCCAATAGATTGGGGTCAGCTACACAAATCTCTTTAAAGATACTCCACTCCATCACAGACCATATCCTTAGTAAATTATATGCCCTTTAGTCATTTTCTATTACCTCCACCGTTGTCATTTTCGGCCATCTCTTGCACTTTTAGAGCCTTCAACTTGCACTAACTCACTCTCCTAAATCATTGGTCCGCGAGTCATTTCTTAATACCTCCAACCATAGCCCATCACCTCCCTTAATAAAATCCTTCAACTCAAACTAATGTAATCCCTCTTGTCGATGTTGATGTGTATATTATACGCTCATAAAGTACTTGTGTTTTAGTCACGTACAACGAAGATAAAGAATTACACTTTGAAAGAATTAGTTGTTCAAGTTGAAGTTTATAAAATGGCAGACTAAATGGGCTAAAGGGGTATGGGTGTGGATAATAATTAAAAAAAAAAAAAAAAGATATACCCACCCACAGTTTAATTGAGGATATAATATACGAAAGATTAGAATCACGAAACAGAATGTTAAAGCTTTGAATAATTGGGATAACACTCAGATGATAATGGCAATAATATACATACATATATCATCATCCTCATCCCCATCATCATCATCATCATCATCAAAGCATTGTCCTAAAAGATCGAGGTCA
Source organism: Liriodendron chinense (assembly GCA_003013855.2). Classification (NCBI taxonomy): domain Eukaryota; kingdom Viridiplantae; phylum Streptophyta; class Magnoliopsida; order Magnoliales; family Magnoliaceae; genus Liriodendron; species Liriodendron chinense. The sequence goes on from PVNU02002898.1 coordinate 1,684,840, forward strand.
TCTTCACAAATATTAGTAAAGCCACTCCACCACTCCGTCATGGACCTTACATCGGTAAAATTATAGGCCCTTAGTTCTTTTCGTATTACCTCCAACACTGTACTTCTAAGTCTTGCCTTAAAGCCTTCAATTTGCACTCTCTCACTAAAAGGTACTAGTGTTTTTTCCTAATACTTCCACCCATAGCCCTTCAACTTCTCTAATAAAAACCTTCAATTCGAACTTAGTACCTATTGTCGGTGTTGATATACATACATACACTCAAAAGGTATCGGAGTTTTTCAGTCACAAGGAGCTAATAATTTATCCAAACGAAAACTCAAATACGGAACATCAGATAGGACAATTGGGAGAGATGACCCTACCAAAAACATCTCAAAGGTTTTGTCTAGTCCACTGTATTGAATGTTCCAAGCCACTCACTAGGTAAGTCCCGACCATGATAAAATGATTGAGATGGATGTTGCTTATAGAGATTTAGATATCGGTTAATAAAGTCAAAATCTGCATACCATTAGAGTTTTGGAAAACTGCCTTATACCACTTACACTATTAGGTGAAAAGACCAACCATGATACATGGGAAACAATGTTGGATGATTAAGAAACAACAAATTCATAGGATAAGTGCAATGAAATGAGTATGTTGACAAGGATGTTTAGGAGAGAATTAATAATGAAAGCATTCAAGAAAAGTCGAGTAACACCAAAGGGTAATAAGACAAGGGAAAGTCAACTTTGATGGGTTGGTCACATGTTACGAAGACAACGAATCACGCTTTGAAAGAATTAGTTGTTGAAGTTGAAGACGATAAAAGGACAAGCTAAATGTACTAAGGGATATGAGTGGAGGTAATAACAAAGACTTAAGCTCCCACAATTTAACTGAGGATATAGTCTGCAATAGATTGGATTCCACTACTCATATGGTCATTGAATGGGCCACACCTTGATGGTTTCGGATCTAAAATCTGCTACTCAACAAACGCTTGGTGGTGGTGCATGCTCGATGGGGAAGACGACTGGCTCCCATGGCGGATCTTCAAATGACAGGCCTAAGAACAATGAGGATTGGCGGCATCAAGCTCGGAGACTGGAGAGAATGGAGCTCCGATGACATTAGATCGGCGGGTTGCGAGTTAAAGGCTCAGGTGTTTTCTCGATCGACTGTAAGTGGATGAAATCAGACATTGATTTTGGGCATCCTAGCAACGTCTAGATGGTATCTGGACGGTCTGGATTGATTGAAAAATTAGAGGCTAAGGTTTCTATTTCGAGAAGCAGAGAGAGAGAAACAGAAGGCTTTTCCATTTATATACTGGCCCGTCGATCCGTATGAAATGGAATCAACGGTTGAGAGCCCTCTTAAATGGAATCTCTGGAGATGCAAGGAACGGTTCAGATCTTAGGGAGAGGAATGGGTGCGGATTGACAGCCTGGCAATGAAAACAGTTTCCATTTTTGGAAACATGTTCACACAACCTGATATGTGGACCGCATTTATCACACAACTGATGATCCACACCCATGGAAACTATTATGGCTAGATAGAGCACTTCGCGCTCTACAAGATTGACGGTTTGGATCATCCTAAGGTGGGCCATAACTATTGCAAATTTGAGAACACCATGTTGCTGGAAACACTTTTTCCATTTCAACAGCCTGACTTCTAGGCCGAAATGCATCCACCCAGATGAGCAGAAATAGTGAACACCACCTAGGATTTGGTTAGGAACCACATGCAAACATGATGGACGGTGTGGATCACCCAAAACCATGATAAAAAAGGGCCACCCTAGCCTAAAAACGAACAGCGGTCCGTTTGAAACAGCTGGGCGAAAACAGTTAAAAGGGAGGGAAATTCTCTTTTTTTAGCAATGTCACGTGGTTCAACCAAAGCACCTAACTAGTGCACAGTGGGTGCACTTCTAATTGTGCACTCACACAATAAAAACAGAATCCACAGTGATGTATAAATGAAATCTACTCCGACCAATCTCTTTTTCAGCCTATCTTAAGACTAATAGCCCACTCATGGTCCACTCCAAGAGTCAAGTGGACCCCACACACTGATTTAGCTAATAGAAATGGTATTTTATTCAATCCAATGGTTAAATTTTACTCCAAATCAGTTTTGAATAGTTAAAAAGTCCTAGGGATTGTAATGGTCTACTTATTAGGTGCAATATCAATTATAGATAACTATTTACTTTAATAATCCAAATACTAATATTATTATAATAATTATTAATTATTTAATTATTTAATTTCACATTTAAGGGTCCATTCTCAAATCAGGGTTGCCCACTCGTAAAATTTGTAAATTCTTAAAAACTTGATTATCATAATCTTGAAAACTTCACAATTAATTGCCTATGTCTTAACTCAATAGTAACACCTAAGTACTGGAAAGTACAGAGTGTTACAATCTACCCCCCTCAAACTGAATTTCGCCCCCGAAATTCAATAATTTTACTTGAATGCAACAAAGATGTCCTACTTCAGATTGTCTAAATTTTTCATTATTTTCCTAATGATATAGTTTTGTGAGTGCAAGTGAGTCCAAGTGCGACTAGAGACATGTAATTGGCTAAATGAACTAGAGCTATGACAATTTATCATGCGCAGAGACGAGAATAACATATTTTCAATGTGTTTAGTCATTTACTATTTTTCTTGTGAAGTAAATTTGTATATATAAGGGTACACAACTAGTTACCTAAACTGGAGTTGCTACCACCTAACCCCCTTAAAGAAATCTCGCCCCCGAGATTTTCTTCTACACTTATGTATATGCATTATGATCTTCAAAATTATTGGAGTTTATGTTTCCACCATTTTTTTTTTTTACTTGGATGCGAATGTATGAATTAAATTATATTACTTCTAAATCCTACAATCTCTACCCCCCTTAAAATTTTTAGTGTTCATCAAACACGGAAGAACAGTTATAGTAGATTTGAGCTCAATACTTTAATCTCCAATCTAAAGTTGGGCACGAACCGAGACAACTCATTTAACTCGGCTCGAATTAATTCGACTTGGCTCGACTCAAGTCCAACTCTACATCTGTCTGGCCAAGACAGTGAGTTCATTAGTATCATTTCTAAATCCTGGTGAAACCGGTCTTCTACTTGATCAAGGCATTGAGTCCATTGGACATCGCCAGGATTCAAAAATCGACTCAGACCATGCATATCTCGCTTAAATATGGTTTCGTAAATCCATGGTTCCGACTATTCTAACTTTTAGGGAAAAGTCATACAATATATATGTGTGTGTGTGTGTGTGTGTGTGTGTGTTTATCTAATATCTCTAATTCATAAAAATATGCAACAATTGATCAATCCTTGGTTAAACCTCAACTTAAATGGGAGTGATTACACAACAGATGAAAATGACAATTTTTTTTATTTTATATATATATTTTTATAATTTGGAATTCAATTTCCTAAGTACATGATAGCATCATTACAAAAACATTCAAGACAAACTTTTATATTTAATTAGGGTTTTCCTTTACTAAAGTCAGGTTTCGATCCTGGGACCTGTGGGTTATGGGCCCACATAACTGTTTCCATTTCCTACAAATTGTGATCATTGTTAAGTCCAACTAAACAATTTTGGGGAAATTCAGAGAGTGATTCACCTAATGACATAGCACTACCATGCAGATTCTGAAACTATACCATTGACTGAATGAGAAATTACACACAATTAGAATCAGGTAGCGAAAGTAGAGATTTCAGATCGGCTCCGATGCATTCCCAAACTCAGGAAAACAACTGGCGAGACGATCCCGCAACACGACAATCAACCTGTCCAACAATTTCTGCGGCCCTCTACTTCACTGGAAGGAGTTCCGATCAAGAGCATATCATAGGTTTAATGCCGAATGATGATGAGGGCGACAGAGATAGAAGCTCGACCGATCGAGGTGGTGTGGCACTGCTACAAGTAAGACAGGAGGTACAACCACCAATCGTAAACCCGCAGAGAGGAGAGATCTCATCAATCTCATGCCACCGACAGATCTGGACAGATGCAAGGAACTAGAGAGAGGAAAAAGATGAAGTCTTAGGGTCTTCCTAGCTGTTGGAACTGCCTAGATCTGGCCCGATATCAAAACACCACCACCGGAGCAGCAACAGAACTAGATTTGATAGCTGAGACGAGCACCAGCCTCTTTGGATTGATCTGGGTGATGAGATGAAGAGATGAGATCGAATTGATTTAGGGCTTGCATTGGTTAGGTTATTAAACAAAAGCGGAGAGAGAGAGAGAGAGAGAGAGAGAGAGAGAGAACTTTATTTTCTTTTATCGTTGTCTCTCAATCCATGTGAAAGAGTATGAACGGCTGAAACCACACCCAAACTCCCACTAACAAGTCATAATGAATGGCCTAGATGATTTAAAACCCAATAGACACCCAGCTTTCAACACCACCTGACTTGGGTTGCAAACTGGCTTACAGTTGATGGCCCCCATCTGTGGAGATGACCAATTGACCATGGCTAGATAGAGCACATTGCGCTCGACGGAATGTACGGTTTGGATCGCCAAAAGGTGGACCGCATTGATCGAGATCTAACTATAAAACAGTTGCTAAAAACACAAACTACATTTGAACAGCCTAACTTATAGCCCATTTTTCTTCTATAAGTACAACTATCTTCACAGATCTGGGCCTGGGGTTTCGTTTACCCTGCTCCTTGAACCCCTTGGACGGTATGGATTTCCCGAACCCGAACTCTAGGTGGGCCACACAGCTGTCCAAAACGGACAGCGGTTCACTCACCCGTTGCAGCGGGAGTTGAGAACCAGAAGAGGAAACTCTTCTTTTACAATTCAAAAGTTGGGTTAGCACACGCTGAACCCTTTTTTCTAAACTAGTGTACATCATGTGCACTTACACTTGTGCACACACATTACCTTAAAGTGGGCCCCACAAAGCTGATTTGTAAAATCCAGTCCAACCACCAGACTTAACCATCCCTATAAAGACCCATGGTCCACTCCTGGTCTATTCAATCACTCAGGTGGGCCATACACCAAATAACCCAGAATTAAGGTATTTTATACCATTTATCAGTTGGGTTCACCCCAACTCAAATTCAAACAATTAAAGAGTCCAGCGCATTAGTATAAATCACCCTATACAATACAATATCAATGTTTAACATTTATGCTCCCATTCATGGTATAATAATGATATTATTATTATTAATTAATTTAAATTTATTATTATATTTATTATATTACAAATTAAAAATAAAACCATACTATTTATTTATTTATCATTATTATTATTATTATTTATTATTTTAAAAAAAAATAACACCCCAAAGGCCTATTAAATATGGGGTGTTACAAATTCCATTTTACACTAATCAGAAATCTCTACACTAATAGTCATTCAATCTACAAGTACACATTGCCATCTTAGGTTCATACCAAGTTTCCAATAAAGGATTTTCTTCCTAATCAAAGCCACTTGGGCAACAAGTCCATTTATGGACACCAACAAAAGAAATTCAACTCCACATCTCCAAATGGCGATCCAAGCCACAAATCAACATGTCAATTCCATTCACAATATACCTCTATTAATAACAAAATATTCCAACTAAATTTCAATTATATTAATTGCTTTCAAATGAACTATTTAAGTGTATGAAAGGCTAATGCATATAAGATTGCTTCAATTTGTATCTACGTACCAAACCAAATAAGCAATGCTCTAATATAAATCAAGATATGTAATTCATTTGATCTTAGATTGAGTAAATGACAGAATTAAAAGCAAAACCCAAGATATAAGAAAGGAGGAAAGCTTAAAGGGTGAAAAACCTCACATCATAAGAGATTTTCCTCAAGCAAGCTCCTTAAATTTGAAGTAATCTGAATTCACCACAAATAACATGACTCCAGCTATTTCGATTGGAGGAAATCCACTCCTAATTGCACCACTAAAAGATATCTACTTGCTGCAAGAAAGGAGAGAATTCCACAACTCAGAACAACACTTCTCAACTGGAATCAACTCACTACAATCCAATTTAATCCAATGGTAATTTCTTCTACCTAATTCCAAGTTCAATTCAGACCAACACCATTGGATACAATCTCTCCCCACCAAACAGTCCATACAGAGATTAAGCTTCTACGTCCAACCTAAATTCACAAGATTAGATTTCATACCAACCACAGTTGCGACCAAAGGAGGTGATCTAGACTAGGTTTAAGGGATTAAACTATAATCAAGTCACCATCACTAGCCACTGGATTATTTCAACTTGATCGGTTACCCGATCGAACCCAATTGAGCTCAAACAGCCATATCTGAATTTCTATGCACCAATTTAACCGAACTTCAAGTCGGAATTGAGATTCCTGATGGAATAACTCGGATATATCAGATCCGGCCCATACACAACTGAACCCTCCACAATAACTAGAGAACTGATGTGAATTGACTCGGTTCTCAACTCAATGCCCAAACCGAGTCAAGCAGTGAATCTAACTCAATGAGATGGGGCTGATTAAGGGACTTACCTACTACACCAGTTTGAACACACCCTCAGCAGCAGTAGAATGATTTCAGCAACACCATCCAGAGCCAGGGCAACACAACCTGACTGAACTCGCATGACTCAGCTAGATGACTCGGCTGAAGCAACTCACAGCTGGCTGAACTTGACTCAGCAGCCACCCAGACACAGTCCATGGGAGTGATCAACTCAGTTCTCCACCAAGCTCGCCCCACACATTTCCCTAACAGCGACTGGTTTCTCAATAATTGCTATCTTTGTTGGAAGATCTGACCGCTGATTGGATTCCACTACTCAGATGGTCATTGAATGGGCCACACCTTGATGGTTTCGGATATAATCTGGATGGTATCTGGACGGTCTGGATTGATTGAAAAATTAGAGGCTAGGGTTTCTATTTCGAGAAGCAGAAAGAGAAAGAAACGGAAGGCTTGCGATCCTCCATCACCAATGCCTTTCATCTCCTCACCGCCCACATCAACATCCCCCTTCTTCTTTTCTTCTGCTGCTTTGCCTCCTTCTCCAAGTGTGCTCTTCGGCTGAAAGAAGGAGCCAACAACAACTCCAGAATCCCTTCCCTTTGGATCTCCGGAAATGGGATTGAGCCGGTTGCTGAATTCAAACAGAGTGGAAATCTAAAGAGAGAGAAGTGAGGAGATCGTAGAGAGAAGAAAGGGGCGCAGGGTTTCTTGGGCGAGAGAAGACTGTTATGGAGGACGAGAGAAGACCGTTATGGAGGGAAAGATTGGGCGAGAGAGATTTGAATTGCTATTGATATAGAAGGACGGATTGCTTTGGTACGAAGGAAACGAGTTGCTAAAAAGGACGGGATCCGGTCGTTTCTAAAAACGAGTTTCTAATACGAGTTTCTAAAAAGGTCGGTGCTCTGTGGGTCCCGTCATGATGTATGTATTTTATCCATGCCGTCCATCCATTTTTCCAGATCATTTTAGAGCATGATACCAAAAATGAGGCAGATCTAAATCTCAGGTGGACCACACCACAGGAAAACAGTAGAGAATGAATGTCCACCATTAAAAACATCCTAGGGCTCACTGTAATGTTTATTTGACATCCAATCTGTTGATTAGGTCATACTGACCTGGATGAAGGGAAAAAACAAATATCAGATTGATCCAGAACTTTTATGGGCCCCACGAAGTTTTTAATGGTGGGCCTCAATTACCACTGTTTTCTGTGATGTGGTCCACTTGATATTTGGATCTGCCTCATTTTTGGTCTCATACCATAAAAGGATATGGAAATATAGATGGACTGCCTGGATGAAACACATACATCATGGTGATGCCCACAAAGCACCGACCACAAGCCAATGGCTATTGGCACGGTCACTGGCCAATCCGCATCCCTGATACGCAGCTCTCAGAATTATAGACGTGGCATATTTTACTGTTCCCAGTTACAATCCACATATCAGATTTTTTTTATTTATTTTTAACAATCCTAACCTCTGATCTGTGGACTCTTGTTCATGGGAATAGGGTTGTTGGATAATTTTCATTTTTGATCGTCCATTCAATGTTCACCAATCCAATAGTCAAATAATCAAATAAGCTTAATTTTTTTATTCATGATACATCTACACTGGGTACAATAATTTGGACGGATCAATTTTAGTACTTGTACGCCACATGTAGAAAATTGCTATATAATTTCAAAGTTCCTGCCTACCAAAAGATGCGGATTCCTTTCTTGGGTTCTGTGGCTGGGGTGGGCTCCACCCTAAAATCAATCTCAACCACCAGGTGCATCATCAAGTATTAGGCTTGGGAACCATAAATCGGTCCCATCAGTGATTCAGGTGGACCACATGGTTTGAAAGAGTATACACAGAAACATTCACTCTCCAAACTGTTTTCCTTGGTGTGGCCCACTTGATCATCAATGGTCCTGATTTTTGTGAATCAAGCATAAATAGTAGTGCAGCATCTAATTATTGAGGTAGATTTCATATAAGAGTCTGGATCCTCTGTTGGCTTCCAAGCAGGAAATCATTGCTTGGAGCCTTTTCATTGGTCCACATCACACTGCATGATGTCATTTGACTAGGTTGCACTAAGGTGTGACAGGTTTGCAGACCTATGTGATGATGTGGACCAATGAAAAGGCTCCAAGCAGGGGTTTCCTGCTTGGAAGCCAACAAAGGATCTGAACTCTTCATATAATCATCACAGTGGGCCTTGTAAAAATAAAGGGTGGATGTCTCTCTCCCAATTATTTTCTTTTGTGTTCCCCACTTGAATCACATATACATTTGATTTTTTCTCCCCGGGCCTAACATGTGATTAAACATTAACCATTAGAGTGGATTTCAGATTAACATCATAGTGGCCCCTTCTAAAGTCAAGGGTGTGGGTCTTAAAATTCCTTTTTCTAATATATGATTAAAATCTGGCTACATTGGTGTATTGGTGTATGTGAAATTCACTCCCATCATTAGATTTGTAATACCACTCTAGGCTTCTTCTTTTTTATATAACACACCCACACATGACCTTGTGAGTACTTTAGGCTCAAGTCTAAAAAATAAGGTTGATTTGTGATACAGGTGAGCCACATCAAATGAAACTGTTGGGAGAGAAACGTACACCCTTTATGATATTCGAGTATCGATCCATACATAAAGAGCATTAATAATGAACTAACAAGGTTGCGACTTTACTGAACTTCCAATGGGATGATGATAGAGTGGTTGTTCTACCGTAGCAATTCCATAAGTTTCAAATTACAAAAGTGGATGTGGATCAATGCATCTAAGATCTAGATCTAAATATTCTTAAAAACATAAGAGGATGTAACAAAAAATAAAAATAATGGATTGTGGGAGGACAGCCAGCGACCACTAGTCAAATGCTAGTATTCGCATGTTAAAACCTCCCCTTCTTCTTCCATGTGCAAAGAAAGGACTAGATCAATTTTCATTCATCAATAAGAATACACAGCTGTCATACTCATAGCCATGGTGTAGAACCCCTTTGCAAACCTAAATACATAAAAGATCGAAAATATTTGGACTCCTACTATTCTAGACTTAAACCATAACATAAACCAATGAAATGGACACATGAATAATGAAGACTTAATGAGGAAACTAAACGAAATTGCAAGCAAGACTCCAAATCTCACAAACTTCACTTTTGCATTGCATATGAGTTGTGTACACAACCATATTGCCCGAAGCTATACATTGATCTATATGATAAGGATACCCATAAAGGTATTTTGGGCATTATTTGGCAACTAGTTAGTTTTTAGTTATCCCTCATCGTGTATCAATGGACACAATGTAACTTCCATTGTAACTTATTGTAGAACCTAGTTTAGGTACATGTGGTTAATGTGATGCATGAGAAGAAAGGGAGAGTTACATGTAAATGATCTAACACAAGAGAAGAAAGACAGACCGAGTGAAGATAGCCTCATCTCAACACTGAGGTCATGGCACTGATTCCCAGAGTAGGGGTGGCTAACATTGTGGTGTGACTAACAGGGGGTGGGTGTACTAACAGTGGAGTGTGTGTACTAACCAAAAAAAAAAAGACAGAAGTTCAAGAGCAAGCAATGTAGCAATTGCAAAAGATGGAGACCTCTCAGGACTAGACATACCATAATCATCATTATCATCATCTAAATCTTATCCCAACTAATTGGGGTTAGCTAAATGAATCTTGTTATGCACGGCAAATACCATAATACAGAAAAGTAAGAGGGCGATCAAGTGGGGCTTTCAAGTCCGGCTAACTGCAAGACTGCCTTGGAGTTGGAGAAACCTGATCACGTCTGGCAAAAGAAAACAACACTCAAGTATTGCTACTTTTCCTCATGGCTTACAAACAATGACATAGACCACACACATAAGATTTACAGGATTCATTCAAAGATTGAGGAAGGAAGAAAGAAAATACAAAATAGACAGAGAGAAGCGGTTTAGCTCGAGGAAGAAGGAACAAATCTAGCCCACTCTCTAAACTAACCTGATAGAAGGATGCAAGTGGTCTAGGCTCTTTGTGTATGATGGTCATGATCCAATGGTAGGATAATTTGGTAGGTCATTCCCATGCAGAATACATGTATGGAAGCCCGGAGCATCCATGTCATGGACCCATTGTGAATTGAGTATAGCCCCAAAATTCTCATTCATCTGCACAATTTCATCTCTTAGGGTGGTTGTTGGTCTTAGTAATGACGGCTTTTAATGAGTTTGCAAGCCTTTTTTTTTTTTTTCCAGAATTGTATCTTCGGGTTTGCTAATTCCACAAGCCTTGGAGCCCTGCCATCCATACATAGCCAACATCTATTTGAGATCTGAGCTTTCCAAAGGTCGGAAACAATGCGTAGATCTTCTGCCTAAAAAATAAGCCAATTTCACTCCAAAGGTGGGCAGCAATTTACCAAGTAAATTGGCAGTTAAAACAATTCACTTGGTTGTCCATTTGTTTCCTATGGACTCATCTTGGTGTTAAATGGCATCATCTTTAGGTCAGAGGATCTACACAATCACCTGATGGAAAGCTTAGATACCGCACACATGCTCCATATTGGCACATGTGCCTGCAAGTGGATGTCCAAGCTTCCACAAAGGTGTGGAATTAGCAAACCATGCGTCCTTGCTCTCTTTATTACTCATACTCGCTTCTCTCTACTTTGAAAAAAAAATATGGACAGATTCTGATCCTTGTGATTTTTGCACTGTTGCATACCAATGGTGGTTACAACCGGGTTAGTCATGAACATTGGATAAGGGTCTGATGTGCAGTGGAGACTGAGGCAAAACACAAATTGGAGTCCTTGTTGCTATTTTCAAAACTTCCAAGAGAGCCAACGTCTGTTGAAAGTTACTATCACACCAAGGTAATGATAAGTGGGTCACCTTGATCAAAATCACCTGAAACCAAACAAAGTGGGACACCACTTTCTCCCAAATCATCTCCTTTTTGAAAAAAAAAAAAAACAAATAAAGAAAGAAAGAAAGAAAAAGAAATAGAAAGCAACCGCACAAAGTGAAAGAGTTTATCACATTGGTCCCATTCAAACAATAAACCAACTAATGTAGAAGGATGTCAAGCCATAAGTTTGATTGGGAAGAGAGCTCCATTTCACAACCTCGAGGCTACATGAATGGTGCAGAAGTTGGTTTTATCTTATCAAAAGAGTTATCAGATAGAAAGGCTAGTAAAGAGTACTAGAATTTCTCTTTTATGGTTTCACAAACAAAAAATTGTTTGTATATCCAAGGTATGGTTTGGAGTGCACCGATATTGTCTACCAATATAATATGCCAGCTCTGTGGGGTCCACCATGTTGTAAATGTAAATCACTCCATGTATCAGGTTGGACTCCCTCTATGAACCATACATACAAAAGACCTGGCTGATAAATAAATAAAATCCGATAAGCCACACCAATCAAAACAATCTAAAATTGCTCCTAAAATCTCCTTTAGTTCATGCAAAGTGGCCTGCTTTGGATTAACAGCAAATTTTTGTATATTCATTTCATCCTGGTGAGTCACACCTAATTGACAAGTTTGATAAAAAAAAAAAAATACACACCATGGTGACCCCACACACAAACCTATAATTGGCATCACATCCCCATGTTTCCCTTGGTGTGGTCCACCTGAGTTATAAATATGGAAAGAGTGGAATTTACTTGTACAACTGATGGACCCCACAGAGCTTGGGTGTTTTAAGCGCTGTGTAAAATTTCACAGGTATGGTATATTGTAAAGGATTCAGGTCCCTTTAAGCTTGGATGGGTTAGCATTAGGTTCATTTTAGCTTTGTCCGACTTAAACCCATTTGAAATCAGCGAGACCTTAAGGTCCTTACCTTTTCTTGTGATTTGAATATTTACATGAGGTTTGTTAGGCGCATTACAACAAAACCAGTTGGAACTTTAGCCATTGGATTTGGCCTTTTTGAGCTACAGAAAAACTTTCTATTTGATAGGGCTGCCATCTGGGATGTGGAATGCCCACAAAAACTCTCAGATTGAATATTTCAACCTATTAATTATCGAAGGTCATGGATGGAACATGACAAAAACCAAAGCCATTCATTCATCACCTGGGGTATTCTTTGGACATTCCAGGCATAACATTAATGTTGGTTAGTTGATCCATTTGTATGGCAAACGTGGGTGTGACCATGCAAGCTAGGAACATAGGGGCGTTTCTACCCCTTCTGCAGAGTGAACAATTTCATGTGCATGAGATCCACACTTTCAATCAGGTGCGTCACCTATCACACCATTCAAAACTCAGGTAGGTTTCTCCAAAGGAAATCATGCCTAACTAAAACTTAGTGCCGCCTTAGTTTCAACATAAACCATAGTAGGTCCCGGAGTTAACTAATGGTGAGTGTCTCATCCTAACTCCTCCCCTCATGTTGTGGCCTATTGAGTTTCAGCCTGGCCTGATTTTTTTTTTTTTCGGTTCTGAAGTGAACACGAGACAACACATGTGATGGACAGGGTGGATCTCATGCACATTGTTCCCCATGTGTTGTTCAATTAGTAGTAAGCGCTCACAATATGCTTACATGTAGTTAGGCCAATGATTCAATTTGTATAAGATAAATGGATTGTTGGAACAACAAGTCCACACAAGCAACTATGGCTTTAAAACTTGGCCCTTTGGACCAGATTCATTGGTTCTATTAAGTCAGGTCAAATTGCCCTGAATCCTCCTGCGACTCCAATCTCAGGAACTTCCAGCAGTCAGAAGCTACGTGGGGCCACTGTGATGTTTGTGAGAAATCCTCCCTGTCCCTCCATTTTGCCAGCTCATGTTAGGACATGAGCCCAAAACTGAGGCATATAAATTTTTTGTTTGGTTGTTCCTTTTTTTTTTTCAGTTCATGTCAGTGGGAATGATCTTACGAAGGGTTTGGATGGCATTTAAACATCATGTTGGACCCCGAGAAGGTTTCAACGGTAGGGATTTCCCTCCCAGCTTTTTTCTGTGGCGTGGCCTACCCAAACGGGGAGAAAATTTTGACGATTAAGCTTGCTAGTGGGAATCTAGGCCTTATGGTTATAAAGGAATGAGTGTTGTTTCAACAATCGTAACGGGAAAGCTTGAGAGGTGTATAGGAGGGCTAAATGTTATTGATGGAATGGGCAATAGCAGCGAATGTCGTTGCTCATTTCCTGGATTGTTGGAGGGAGTTGTAAATTTTGTTTCATATATTTGTAAATTGTGACCTCAGCCTTTTATCAATGATACTGTTTTTTTTTTTGAAAGGTTTATCAATGATACTGTTAATGTTAAAATAATAATAATTTGTCCCAGTGATCCATTCCATTGATATGATGTCTCCTGTCATCAATACTATTGATATGACAGGTCGTCATGATGGCCTAGTTACAAATACCCTATGTTGAAAGATCACGTATATTGGCCTCTTTTGAGAAACACTTTGATACTCTGGGAGTCTGGTTCTTAGAACAGCTCCATAAATAGATCTCTGTGAGATGTAATGCTTCCACAGCTAGGATTAGCTTAGAACAGTTCCATAAATAGATCTAATGGGTTGGTGCCAATCAGATTCAGCTTATGGGATTAGGCCAGGACAACCGGTTCATCCCATTCTGTTATCGATATTTGTTCAACCATGTGTAAAAGCGGACTTCTCGCAGAATGTGCATGTTATCCATGAGGACTTCTTACAGCATGTGCATGTTATCCATTCATAAGTTACAGACAAAATTGCTTTCAGCTAGAAAATTTACAAGGGTAGGCTGATGCATGGCAATGATTTGCACAACGCAAAGAAGGCAACAAGACATGGTTAAATTGAAACTGGAACAATTTCTTTAGTGTATCACAGGCTGTATTCTTTGAAAAAATAGGTCCTTGCCCCATTACGAAGAAGATTGGCAATGACACTTGCTTAGTTGATCTTGCACCTCAATTTAGACTATGGAAGAAGATCTTATGGCTTATATTGAGCATCATGAGGATAAGCATGCAGAAGAGCAGGTTATGCAGATTTCACGAGCACCAAATGATGTAGAAGATGAGATTGCATATGTTCTTGATGATCGACTCCAAAATGCCCTGTGTTAGTGTACCAGAACTTCTTAATGAAGTGGGAACGCCATCTGTCTCATTGCACTTGGATTACCGAAGAAGACTTGAGCACAGACCTTTATGAGCAATACGTTTCAATTCATTCGCTAGAGCTGAATGTTTTCAACGTGGGGGAAACTCATGCTAGTGGCCATCCAGTCCAACAGTATGGGAGAAACTTCAATCAATCAAGGAGATTGATCATATGCCAATTCATGTGGGCCCATGGTTTGCAGCTCTGTGGGCCACTAGGATTAAGTTGTACGATCCTCCAAATCAAGCCATATGGTTTGGTCAATGGAATGCAACTGGAGCTCAATGTTTTCAACCTGGGGAAAATTGCTGCAAGTGGCCATCCAGTTCAACAGTACGAGAGACAATAAGAGTGGAGACTGCAATCAAGGAGATTGATCATAGGCCAAATCATATGGGCCCATGGTTTAGGCTCTATGGGTCACTTGGATGAAGTTGTATGGTCCTCCAAATCAAGCCATATGGTTTAGTCCAATGGAATGCATGACTGGACCTTTGCCCACAATTATGTTTTTTCTTTTTTATTTTTCGGTATTTATTTCTTGAGTTATGCTTAGTTACACGATTAGCTAGTCAACAATGGGTATTTGATCAAGTTAGTAGCTTTATTGTTCTTGGAACACACCCCATATAAAGGGTGACGTACTTTTGCCTTTGAAAAAAAATAAAAAGATAAATTTTTTTTATATTTACAGTTCTCTTGAGATTATATAAAGGTTATGGAGAATGAGTTTCTCATATTTGAGGGGTGAGGTTATCCTCCAAAACCTTTTGTGAGATTATCCAATGCTTCTATTCATCATCCCAACCTTCCATTTTATGCGTTCAACATCGCGTCCAATTTAGCATTGACCCACACTTTAATTAGAAAAATCATTCACTTCATTGAATTGGTTACCTTAGACCTTGGTAGCTCTTATATATGGTTGAGTTGTTCTTGTAATTAAATATGTGGATTCTGAAGTTAAAATGTATTTACTAGCAGTAATGAAATGTATCTAATATGTTTATTCATTCACCTCCAGAGGGTTTCTCGGGCTCGTCCTTATCAAGGAATAATGCAAGTCTCTTGTGTTCAGATCCCTGTTTAAGAAATCTCATGTCCTAGAACTTCTGCAGTTAGAGTTTACTTGTTTTGATATTGTTTTATGCTGAATGTCCCACAATTTTATTTTATTTTCTGTTTGCTTTTACACGGAATACCAAGAAAAAGTAGAAATGTGTGAGAACTGAGGGTGAAGGGAAACAGTGACTTTTTTGGAACATCAAACCCCTACCAATTTGCAGTTATTGACTCTTCAGTGTCCAGTAAATGTGTGCCTTAGCCATTTATTTCTATTAGACCAACAGGGTGCTAGTTAGAGAGGGAGTCGAGTCATCCCTTTGATATCTATTCTGAAATCCCCTTGTGTCAGGGTATGATTCAGCAAAGGAGATGCTTATAAGAGTCTGTAAGTAAAAAATTTGGAATTAAAGATGGAACTAGATTGATAATTAGCTGGATCCTAGTTAAGGTTGATGAGTTTAGCATCCAGAAAACAATTTTTTTTTTTTCTGTTTAATTTTTTTTTCTTTTACCATATTGGATCCTTCATGAAAGCTGCTTTATTTTCTACTTGTCAATGTCTGCAAAAAACTATCAACTAAAATATCTACTTAAACAATGGAATTGCAACGATTCAATCTTTTTCAATCCACTTACATTCCATGTAACAAGGACTAATTAAGAAGAAAGAAATGAAGTACAGTAATAAAGGCAAAGGCAACAAAGAGATGATGGAAAGTGAAACACAAGAAAGCCAAGAAATCTGTCTAACAATGAATGAGAGCTTTTCTGGTTCATAACCCATGAGAAAATTTATTACATCCTTCAAATTGTGGCTGGATATACCCCTATTTTTGTGTGCTTTTGAGGGAAAGTAAACTTAGATGGTTTGGTCATGTCACATGTGCAATGGAGACCAAGAACCACACTGGTTAGGAGTGAGCTGGTACAAGTTGAAAGCTCTGAAAGGGCAAGGGGAAGGCCCAAAAGGATGTGGATGGAGGTAGTAAGAAAATACTTGATCACCTATGGTTTAACTAAAGGTATGGCCCTTGATAGAGTGGAATTGTGAAACAGGATTTATGTAGCCTACCCCAAGTAATTGGGATAAGGCTTAGATGATAATCACAATCATTGTTGTATGCTTTTAAATCATTTTATGTTTGTACAGATGTGGCAGAGGTAATCCCCCTCAAAAGTGGTTTGGGGAGGAAGTGCCCACCTCAAAGTAGGCGATTATGCAAGGTGGCAGCCTTTGAAGTGTCTGTAGAACTTTTAGTTTCCTCGTGGTTTATTATGTGGGTTTATTATCTTTTGGTTCTTGTGGGTTTGGGGGAACAATTGTTATCTTTATGTCGTGCTTGATATAAGCAATAGAACAAGGTAGTCATTTTTACATGAAAAAAAAAAGTCTTGTAACTCTCTTATCTAATATAAATGATTCAATAGAAGTTCTCTCTAGTGTAAACTGGTCATCATCATCATCTAAGCCTTATCCCAACCAAATGGGGTCGGCTACAGGAATCATGTTCTACCATTCCAGAAATTACAGAAATTGGAACTCCCATGTTCTGTAAATCATAGCTTCATTGTGTTTATTAGGCAGATGTTCTCCAAATACTCCCCTATGTGATTGGAACTCTAAGAATATTGTAGATGAGCTTGCCACTAGGTGACTTGCATTCTCAAGCTTTGCAACCTCTAGACTTGATGTGACTTCCTGTTTGCATCCATCAGTCAAGAAATGAGCCTGTAGTCTGGCATGAGATTTTTGCAACTTCCAAATCAAAAAATTGAGATCCCATTGTTCTTTTATCTTGAATACACTGAAGTAGATCTTTTCATATGCTTGAGATGGCTCTTACCTTTCTTTTACCTGCTTCAAAAGAATATGATAATCTCAGTCAATGCCATAAACTTAATTAATGGCAGAAATCTATCCAACTTAGACAGTTGCAGACATGGTGACCCTGAACGACCCCACATCCCTGTAGAGAAATATAATAATGTTGGCAATTTATTGTTATGTACATTTGCTTCATATATGCATAAGATATGGCGTGTCATCTGGTACCAAACATGGGTAAAAAGGAGGATCGGTGTCAGTTGGCAGCTGGTTCTCAAACTTCTGAGAAGCAATTATGAGAACCACATCTATGATGGTTCTCAAACCTACGCCTTGGAAACTTTTGCAATGTATGATGGTCCAATATTTTGCTGATATAGGTATCAGAATTATCTCAGTGAGAAAACATCTGACCATTTACTGGACAAGATCAGACCTGTAAGATCTTTTCTTTTTCATGCTTTTTGCACGAGTTACAGAAAAAACGGGAAAAAATATAAGCACACTTTATTAAATTAATCAGCATCAATTTACTATATTAAGTATTGGCTGCAGATACTTATCTTTTCAGGTCATGATCATGATTAATTTACTGTGATCCACACAGCACATACTGGGCCAGTAACATAGGTAAGCTCATAACAGCTGATTCTGGTTTTTGCCAAGGGAGTGAATCTAATCACACACTTTATGCAATGCAGCACACATTAGGGGCCCACGGTCACTGGCCAATCCGCGTGGACTGGACTAGTTACAATCCACATATCAGATTTTTTTTTTTTTTTTTAACAATCGTAACCTTTGATCTGTGGACTCTTGTTCGTGGGGATAGGGTTGTTGGATAATTTTCATTTTTGACCGTCCATTCAATGTCCACCAATCCAATAGTCAAATAATCAATAAGCTTAATTTTTTTTTATTTATGATACATCTACACTAGGTACAATAATTTGGACTGATCAATTTTAGTACTTGTACACCACATGTAGAAAATTGTTGTATAATTTCAAAGTTCCTGCCTACCAAAAGATGCGGATTCCTTTCTTGGGTTCTGTGGCTGGGGTGGGCTCCACCCTAAAATCCATCTCAACCACCAGGTGCATCATCAAGTATTAGGCTTGGGAACCAAAAATCGGTCCCATCAGTGATTCAGATGGACCACAGGGTTTGAAAGAGTATACACGATAACATTCACTCTCCAAACTGTTTCCCTTGGTGTGGCCCACTTGATCATCAATGGACCTGATTTTTGTGAACCAGGCATAAATAGTAGTGCAGCATCTAAATATTGAGGTGGATTTCATATTATCATCACAGTGGGCTACTCTCTCCCAATTGTTTTCTTTTGTGTGCCCCACTTGAATCACATATCCATCTGATTTTTTCTCCCTGGGCCTAACATGGGATTAAGCATTAACCATTAGAGTGGATTTCAGATTAACATCACAGTGGTCTTAAAATTCCTTTTTTCTAATATATGATTAAAATATGGCTACATTGGTGTATTGGTGTATGTGAAATTCACTCCCATCATTACATTTGTAATGCCACTCTAGGCTTCTTCTTCTTCTCTTTTTTTTTATTTTTTTATTTTTTATAACACACACCCTCACATGACCTTGTGAGTCTACCACTTAGCCATGAGTAGGGGCCCTTCCACTTTAGGCTCAAGTCTAAAATATAAGGTTGATTTGTGATTCAGGTGAGCCACATCAAAGGAAGCTGTTGGGAGAGAAACGTACACCCTTTATCATATTCGAGTATCGATCCATCCATAAAGAGCTTTAGTAATGAGACCAACAAAGTTGCAACTTTACTGAACTTCCAATGGGATGATGATAGAGTGGTTGTTCTATGGTAGCAATTCCATAAGTTCCAAAAGTGGATGTGGATCAATGCATCCCAGATCTGGATCTAAATATTCTTAAAACCATCAGAGGATGTAAAAAAAAAATTAAAATAATGGATTGTGGGTGGACAGCCAACAACCACTAGCCAAATGCTAGTATTCGCATGCTAAAACCTCCCCTTCTTCTACTACGTGCAAAGAAAGGACTCGATCACTTTTCATTCATCAATAAGAGTACACAGCCGTCATACTCATAGCCACGGTGTACAGCCCCATTGCAAACCTAAATACAAAAAAGATTGAAGATATTTGGACTCCTACTATTCTAGACTTAAACCATAACCTAAACCAATGAAATGGACACATGAATAATGAAGACTTAATGAGGAAACTAAACGAAATTGCAAACAAGACTCCAAATCTCACAAACTTCACCTTGCATTGCATATGAGTTGTGTACACAACCATATCGCCCGAAGCTATACATTGATCTATATGATAAGGATACCCATAAGGGTATTTTGGGCATTATTTGGCAACTGGCTAGTTTTTAGTTATCCCTCATCATGTATCAATGGACACAGAGTGTAACTTATTGTAGAACCTAGTTTAGGTGCATGTGGTTAATGTGGTGCATGAGAAGAAAGGAAGAGTTACATGTAAATGATCTAACACAAGAGAAGAAAGAAAGAAGTTCAAGAACAAGCAATGTAGCAATTGCAAAAGATGGAGACCTCTCAGGACTACACATACCACAATCTAAACCTTATCCCAACTAACTGGGGTCAGCTAAATGAATCTTGTTATGCATGACAAATACCATAATACAGAAAAGAAAGAAAGCGATCAAGTGGGGCTTTCGAGTCTGGCTAACCGCAAGATTGCCTTGGAGTTGGAGAAATCTCATGTCTGGCAAAAGAAAACAACACTAAATATTGATACTTTTCCTCACGGCTTACAAACAATGACATAGACCACACATATAAGATTTCCAAGATGCCTTCAAAGATTGAGGAAGGAAGAAAGAAAATGCAAAATAGACAGAGAGAAGAGGTTTAGCTCGAGGAAGAAGGAAAAAATCTGGCCCACTCTCTAAAATAACCTGATAGAAGGATGCAAGTGGTCTAGGCTCTGTGTGTGATGGACATGATCCAATCGTAGGATAATTTGGTAGGTTATCCCCACGCAGAATATATGTATGGAAGCCCGGAGCATCCATGTTGTGGGCCCATTGTGAATGGAGTATAGCCCCAAAATTGACATTCATCTGCACAATTTCATCACTAAGGGTGGTTGTTGGTCTTTAGTAATAACGGTTTTTAATGGTTTAGCAAAGCTTTTTTTTTTCAGAATTGTGTCTTCAGGTTTTCTAATTCCACCAGCCTTGGAGCCCTACCATCCATACGTATCCAACATCCATTTGAGATCTGAGCTTTCCAAAGGTTGGAAACAATGCTTAGATTTTCTGCCTAAAAAATAATCCAGTTTCACTCCAAAGGTAGGCCACAATTTACTTAGTTGTCCATTTGTTTTGTATGGGCCCATCTTGGTGTTAAATGGCATCATCTTTAGGCCAGAGGATCTACACAGTCACCTGATGGAAAGCTCAGACACTGCACTCCATATTGGCACATGTGCCTGCAAGTGGATGGGAAAGCTTCCACAAAGGTGTGGAATTAGCAAACCATGTGTCCTTGCTCTCTTTATTACTGTACCCGCTTCTCTCTACTTAGAAAAAAAAAGGACAGATTCTGATCCATGTGATTTTTCCAATGTTGCCCACCAATGGCGGTCACAACTGGGTTAGTCATGAACATTGGATAAGGGTATGATGTGCAGTGGAGACTGAGGCAAAACACAAACTGGAGTCCTTGTTGCTATTTTTTAGAACTTCCAAGAGAGCCAACGTCTCTTGAAAGTTACTATCACACCAAGGTAATGATAAGTGGGTCACCTTGATCAAAATCACCTGAAACCAAACAATGTGGGACACCACTCTCCCAAATCATTCCCTTTTCGAAAAGAAAAAAAAGAAAGAAAGAAAAAGAAATAGAAAGCAACTGCACAAAATGAAAGAGTTTCTCACATTGGTCCCTTGCAAACAATAAACAAACTAATGCAGAAAGACGTCAAGCCATAGGTTTGATTGGGAAGAGAGCTCCATTTCACAACCTCGAGGCTATATGAATGGTGCAGAAGTTGGTTTTATCTTATCGAAAGAGTTATCAGATAGAAAGGTGAGTAAAGAGTTCCAGAATTTCTCTTTTATGGATTCACAAACAAAAATTTGTTTGTATATCCAAGGTCTGATTTGGGGTGCACCAACATTGTCTACTAATATAACACGCCAGCTCTGTGGGGTCCGCCATGTTGTAAATGTAAATCACTCCATCTATTAGGTTGGACTCCTTATACGAACCATACATACAAAAGACCCGGCTGATAAAAAAAAATTCTGATAAGCCACACCAATCAAAACAATGTAAAATTGCTCATAAAATCTCCAAGTTCATGCAGTGTGGCCTGCTTTGGATTTGTGGCTAATTTTTGTATATTCATTTCATACTGGTGAGTTACACCTGATTAACAGGTTTGATAAAAAATACACACCATGGCGACCTCACACACAAACCTATAGTTGGCATCACATCCCCATGTTTCTCTTGGTGTGGCCCACTTGAGTTGTAGATATGGCTGATTTTCATACTCAAGAACTAGAGTCGAGGATAGAACCTGATGGACGGAGTGGGTTTTATTTGTACAACTGATGGACCCCACAGAACTTGGGTGTTTTAAATGCTGTATAAATTACACAGGTATGGTATATTGTAGAGGATTTAGGTCCCTTTAAGCTTGGATGGGTTGGCATTGGGTTCATTTTAGCTTTGTACGAATTAAACCCATTTGAAATCAGCGAGACCTTAAGGTCCTTACCTTTTCTTGTGATTTGAATATTTACATGAGGTTTGTTAGGCGCATTACAACAAGATCATTTGAAACTTTAGCCATTGGATTTGGCCTTTTTGAGCTACAGAAAAACTTTGAAAGGGCTGCCATCTGGGATGTGGAATGCCCACAAAAACTCTCAGATTGAATAAACCTGTTAATTATCAAAGGTCATGGATGGAACATGACAAAAACCAAAGCCATCTATTCATCACCTCGGGTATTCTCTGGACATTCCAGGCATAACATTAATGTTAGTTGATCCATTTGTATGGCAAACGTGGGTGTGACCATGCAAGCTGGGAACATAGGGGCGTGCCTACCCCTTTTGCAGAGCGAACAATTTCATGTGCATGAGATCCACACCATCAATCAGGTGTGTCACCTATCACACCATCCAAAACTCAGGCAGGCTTCTCCAAAGGAAATCATGCCTAACTCAAACTTAGTGTGGTCCACCTAAGTTTCAACATAAACCACAGTGGGTCCCGCAGTTAACTAATGGTGAGTGTCCCATCCTAACTTTTCCCCTCATGGTGTGGCCTATTGAGTTTCTGCCCGGCCTGATTTTTTTTTTCGGTTCTGAAGTGAACATGAGACAACACACGTGATGGACGGGGTGGATCTCATGCACATTGTTCTCCATGTTCTGTTCAATTATTAGTAAGCGCTGTCAGTATGCTTACATGTAGTTAGGCCCATGATTCAATTTGTATAAGATAAATGGGTAGTTGGAACAACAAGTCCAAGAGTCCAATTTCAAGTTCAACATACACAAGCAACTATGGCTTTAAAACTTGGCCCTTTAGACCTGATTCATTGGGTTTATTAAGTCAGGTCAAATTGCCCTAAATGCTCCTGCGACTCCAATCTCAGGAACTTACAACAGTCCGAAGCTAGGTGGGGCCACTGTGATGTTTGTGAGAAATCCTCCCTGTCCATCCATTTTGCCTAACATGAACCCAAAAATGTGGCATGTAAATTTTTTGTTTGTTTGTTCTTTTTTTTTTTTTCTTCAGTTCATGCTAGTGGGAATGATCTTATGAAGGGTTTGGATGGCATATAAACATCACAGTGGATCCTGAGAAGGTTTCAATGGTAGCGATTCCCTCCCAACTTTTTTCTGTGGTGTGGCCTACCCACCATTTTCACCTACATACCTACTCACGAGTCTCAATAGAACCGGAAAGAGAAAATGATTGACTAATTCTCTACAAGTTGAGTGAGAGAAGCCCAAGGGTCAGTTTGGCCAAGTTATAGTCCAAGGGCCTTTCCAGTACCATCACTTTCATCTGGTGCATGTGTTATTGACTAACCTTTTGCTCAATATTGGAGCCGTTTTTCTTATTTTGGAAATTTACTTAAAAACTATGCATAAACATGTTGTTTTTCTTATTTTGGAAATTTACTTAAAAACTATGCATAAACATGCATTTATACATATTGCTGTTTGATTGAAGCCCTATTTATATGGTAAAAACCATATGCTTATCCACTAGTGGAGTCCCACTAGGCTTGGATTTTCCCATCTTTTCTTTTCAACTTGAGCCATTTCTCATAAGCAAAGATTAAGATCAGCCTGGTAAGTACTGAAATCGATGTACATCAGGCCGATATGGATGCATTTAAAAACCACATAGAAGTTGCATGTGTAATACAAGTAATTTGAATTTAACCATCTAAATTACAGATGCCAGCCTCCATGTATCATTCTGAACCAAAAATTTAGCCAGCTTCTATGTATCGTTCATGAACCAAGAATTTATTGTTAATCAATATTATGGGCTGCGATTGAAGTAAGGAAATATGTGATGGGCCCTATTTCAACAACAAGCATTCCCGAATCAGAGGTTGGGATTGTTCAACCAATCTGATTCTGGCATTGTGAGTTGACTAGTTCTCTGTTCAACATTAAATAACTGGCTCCCTTTGAAAAACTAAGAATCATGAATTACAAGGGTGTCATCTGGTGTAGCTGACTGCAATGTAGGACTGTAAAAACCTGCCCAAACCTCCAAACAAGTGGAATGGCCCACCTTTGTCTAGAAATGGGTTGATTTTTTGGGGTGTCCCTCCATCCTTGTTGAAAACATTCATAATGTAGACAACCTGATGGGAGCAGCACAATTTTTTTTTTTTTACTTTTCTATGGGAGGTGTCCTTCAACATCGTTCCCAGTTTTGTACCCACGTAAGAGTAATGAATTAGCCTGATTTGGGCTCTGGCCAAACATGGGGGCACACAGCTGGACAGTGTGGAGTTACGATACAGATAAAGGAGGCTTAAAAAATCTAATACACCTTAGTTCCACCTTGGTTCAAACTGCCCAAAGTGGGTTGTCAACCATTTGTCTCTTATCATGCAATCAACTCAGCCATCGTTTCTTTTCCAACACAAACTGCTGAGCCTGGTCTTGCAATTTGACATATTCCGACCTTATATTATTGTAGTAGATGGTCCATGCTGTTGGATTTGGGACCAAGCGAGGATATGAAGATTAGTGTGGCATGTGCTGAGATCATGGATGACCAAGGCAATTGTAGGATCATCTTCAGCTTTTTAACTGAGACAAGCAAGAAGTGCCAAGTTCAACAATCGTCTAATGATATTCCCCTCCTGCCTACAGCAAATAAATTTCGAGGTTGATTTGTGAAATCTACAAATTTCAATTCTCATATTTGTTTTTTGGTTGGGTTTTGTCAAAAAATCATGAATCGTCCAAATTCACATATCCATGAATCCATCAATTTAGGGCAAATCCAAATTAAATTCCTACAACTCTAAAGATCCTCTAAACAATACTTAAAAACATCCATTCCTCAAAGATAAATGCGCCAAATGCACACGGTAGTAAACTCCATTTCCACATATGAAAACATAAATGTTTCATGCAAGCATGTTAAATTAACAAGAAGAAAATATTTTTTCTAAACCATAACCACATAACAAAGAACATTTACTATTACTTAACCATAGTTCTTGAGAGATCAAAAACTATATTGTGCTACTCAATATGATGTCTTTCTCTCTTGTGCTATTATATTTGGATGCTTAATATTCTATTATATTCTGGGAATTCACAAAAAAAAAAAAAAAAACTTAGTTTGCGTAATGAAAAGGTAGCTAATACGAACCTACCTTTCTCACCGGTTTCTGGAGGCTTACATTGATAATGCTTGCATGCCAGCATGGTCCCAGCTAGTATTCATACCTAGCCCAACAAGCACGCGCACCCAAAGGGCAAGTAAGCAAATGAGTATTGGGCATGAGGCCCATATGCACAAGGAATTTGATGGAATAATGTCATTAATACAGGCACCCAAGTTGGTGCTCAATTAGTTGCAAAGAATGGCAGGGAACTCACTAGTGCATGTTTACTGCAAGCTGCTCAGATGCCAACATGATCATGTCCTTCACTATAGCATAACTATTGCATGTTACCCAAAAAGGGTAATCCAGGAACAATTAAGGCCTATGCTAGAACTGCTTGTCGAGCACAATTGGCACGGACTGATCTAAGTTAATGACCCAATTAATTGCAACATGATGTCAGCAGATGGCCCTGGTTTGGGTTCCAACATAATATCAAAAGTATTTGCGAAGTATCCAATGAAATAGGCTTTCAAACTAAAAATCAAGCAACTTTTCACAATTTCTAGTGTGTGGTGTCAATTTCCAGATGTTAGTAAATTGATTTCGAGAAACTCAATGGAATTCCCAGTGAGTTGGAAAGGTTTTAGTGCTTAAGAAAAAATAAATCCAGCAATTACTATAAGATTCCAGTAATTAGAAAAATTATACCAGATGCATTCCAAGCAATGACAACTAACAAGAGGAAATAAGAACCTTCAACTTAAGATGGGAGAGAATGGTGGGCAATAATGGAACAACAAGTTCATACCCGAAAAAACATTGCAACTAGTGACTGTAATAAAAGTATTGGCTGCATTATCATTTCGACAAAAGAAAATTGTTTTTTTTTTTTACTATTGTTTTATTTGTCAGTTGACTCAAGATGAAATTTTCTAGCATTTTCAGTCTTTTGTCTATATGAATGGATTACCAACCTGCTTAGCTTTCATAGTATAGTAATCGCATATAATTTTTGCCAATGGTACTAATTTATAATTTGAACTATAGATATGTGCATGTGTCTGCATTTGCAAAGTTTGTAAATGTTGGTTCAGAATTCTATTCCAGGCATTCCTACATATTTAGAGATTTTAGTTCCTTTCTTCAAATTAAGCAATCTTGATGGTTTGGTGAGATCTAGTTAGTTTGTAATTTCCTATCAATGTTGGTACTTCTCTTCATTTTTCCTCTTTTGACATTCCCTTGCTATGCTTTTTATCAAATTTGTAGGACTCTCCCAAGAACAGAGATTTCCTGGGTGCATTCTGGGACAAGGCAGCATGTAAAAGATCTCTGCATTCAAAGTCGAGTGCCTGAGTCAGAAACAAATTCCTCCCTTTAGCCAAGATAGACTCAAGCCAGTTGATTGAGAAACATCAGAGAGTTGGGATTCAGTGCTAAGAGCCTGACACGTCTCAGCTATGGACCAAGTCAGTCCATGGGTTTCTGAACTTTTGTTCGCCATAAGAAACATTGTGTCTTAACCACTGCAATTTGATTGCATGGCTGTGTTTGAGATGTGAAATGGATGGTATTGTTTTTTTTTTTTTTTTGGATTTTGAACAGGTTGGGAGTTGGATCCACTAATGAAAGAAATTAATAGACGATTATGTATGCATCCACTAATTAGGTAGGTTCTTAAAAGCATCCTTTATGTAGGCCCCATCACTGAGCTGATTTTCTACTTCTTCATAGTTGCAGTAACTCCGGTGTTTTCGACTGTTCAATACTGATGTAGGTCACCCGAAGTGTGGGCACGCATCATGGTGATGTTAGTCCACAAGAAAAGGATACAGTTGATGCCATTGTTAAAGTTTGGTCACCCGAAGTATGGGCACGCACGGGACTCATTTATGCAACAAATGCTCTTTGGCCAATGCTAGGTAAGCAAATTTGCTGTCCAATTTTTTATTTTTTATTTTATTGTCTGTGCAATGTCAGGTGATGTAAGGCACATTTGCCACATTTACAACAAGGACCTTGCTTCATGGGATTACCATGAAGCATTTTGTAACAGCATCCTCTTTGCACAATATTGTTCTTACTACTGATGCTGATGGTTGGACTTGGCCCATTTAATTTTTGTCATGTCATTTTGTGCAGCTCATTAGTTCATTCATTCTGTGCATCTCATTAGTGCATTCTCTTGGTAGTGTGCTTAATTTGCAAAAAGCTGGTTATGGGTTTGAATATAACACATGGATCAACTTAAATTTTATCCAAAACAGTTGAAAACAGCCAGTCCAACCAAGCAAAATGCGCAGCTTGAGTGTGAAGACAAGTTGGACTGGACAGTTTGAATAGTTCCTTGCTCAAAACAGATTTCTAGGTGTGCTAGTCCAAACCAAAGCTGTGGTTCAGGATTCCTATGAATCATATCCAAATTTCCATTGAGTTCGACAAATTTCTGTAAACCGAAGCTGTCTAATGTTTGGTGAAGCCTCCCAAGTTCCAGTTGGGTGAGCACTATGCAAAAGACCACTATCCAAGCTGGTGGATATTCCTTTGATTGTGGCCAGTTGGGGGAGTACCATTGCAAAATACCACTATGTAGACCATGCAGTTGGTTGTGGCCAGTTAGGTAAGCACTGTGGAAAAGACCGCTATGCAAACCAAAGATGTTTTAATTAACACTGTAGGCCAACTAAATTAAATTGGTCATGGAGTTCTAGTGATAATCAGTACTAAGATAGTTAACGCATATTCATATTCAGGGAATTCGAAATGCAATTGGATTTGGTTTTGTATCTGTAGCAACTCAGGATCCAGCGCGTGTCCACACGCACACTGGACCCACATGCTGAGATGATTTGATAGTTTAAGCCGTCCATGTTCTCTATACTACCACAAATCATCTGTTTTCTTATAATTACTCTTCAGTTATTATTCTAATCTTTGATTTTCAGAATTAATTTTCAATGATCTAAATTTACCCACAGAAAGTAGCGGTCACAATCATTTGATCGATCTGATAGTTACAAAGTAGCTCTTATCGTACATAATCCACAACTTGGACGGTTCTGATCATCGAATTCTAAGAAGATAGGTGGCAGTGAGCGGCGACATACGCTGGCAGCCGAGTCGCGACAGACGAACTCATCCAGTTCAGTTCCACCGGTTGCAATCAGATCAGACAACGATATTTTTTATACACTTCGTGGGTATGAAAATCCATACTCGTGCAGTTATCCACCGTACACATAGCAGACACATACCTCAATATAAAATCGAGACCAGTCGAGGATGTTTCATAATCCAAAATTCATCTGAATGGATGATATTAAAATCTGATTTAAAAAAAAGAAATCAATTGGACGGTCCAAAATTCAACAAAAAAAGTCCCCTTATCCAAGGCTACGACCGTCCAATCAGTCTTTCTTTGCTGGTGATACAACCGACAAATTACATACATACGATGAGTCTTCTTGCATTTCTATTTTACACGGTTCGAGGTACAGCTACCGTCCAATTAGGATGGACACAATGTTTTAAAACGTAGTAAGCTAAGGTTATAATATTGTAGATTGGATCAATCCCGATATTATATCATCTGGTGCCAATGATAAATACTGCAAGTTTATGACAGTCCAGGTATTTTTTTTTGTTTTAATGGATTAGTTCACACACCCACCCCTGTTAGTCACATCACAATGTTAGCCACCCCGGCTATGGGACCTGATACCATGACCTCAATGTTGATACCACGCTATCTTCACTCAGTTTGCCACTTGAACTATGGACTAGGGTGTTCATGACATTCGAGTTGCATATACACACATGATACACCACAATCATTTTTTACAAAACACTGACCTTACTCGAGCTGCATGTCTGACGGGGAATGGATGATAAAAGAGAAAAAAAGAGGAGAAGAACATAATTTTGCACAACTAACATAATTCAAGTGATTAATATGTCTAGATATGACCATACTGAACGTGACCATTTACAGGTTGTTTTGAGTCGATCTGATTCGTAAATCAGATCGAACTGCAATTTGTTCTGTGGCCCAATCAGGATGTTCTGAACACAACGGATCAGCCTGGGATTTTGAGTTGGCCTCAGTTGTCCACGCTGAAGATTTTATTAATTCATCACTTAGATTAATTTTCATCCCAAGCCAACAACTGGTATCAAAGCAACTATGTATCAATTGTGGTGGACCTTTCGGTATAATTTTGGTGAAAATTTAGACCATCCCTAAGGACGCCATCAAGACCTGGATTTGAGTCCATCCATCTAGATGGCAAATCTGACAATTCAGATCAGTCCAGGATTTCGAGTTGACCCTGATTCTGCTTCAGTAATAGAATTTTTATCCATAAATGCTTACTGTTTTTATTCCAATCATCTATCATTCATCTACTCTCTCATATATAATGACCTAAAAGTTCTTATATATGCCAAAATACAGAACATAAAGATCCAAAGAGACCTTAAAAATCTGGACTTCGTTAGTTTTAAATCTAAATTATGTCCAAAAATAGAAAACTACTAATGACTTGTACATAAATTGAAGATCTTTCCAAACCTTAACTAAATAAAGGCTCCAAATAATTAAGCCACAAACGATCTATATCTTCCTTAAGAAACTCTAAAACCACTCCAGCGGTATGACCCACAAATTCATTTCTTTTTTATTTTTTGTATCCAGATCTTCGTAAGACAATGTTCCTGCTTGCACAAGCATTCGTGCGTGCACAATGCAGCAATGTTATCGTTGTCATGGTATGCCAAAACAGTAACGGTAACAGTTGCAACCGTTACGCATTGCAGGCCGAAACGGTCATAACAAAAAGACCCGCAACGGTCTTGAAACATAATTTTTCCAAAAAAAACGGATGGACGGCATGGATTTAAGGTACATACATTAAATGGGCCCCACATTCAGGGATCCACCGATGGATCCTCAGTGCGCGTCCAAACAAAAGTACTGGTGCCACGTCTCCAAACTCCCCAGTCGTATCTACTGATAGCTATACGTCGTAGTGGACTAAGAAGCGACTTCTCGCGTGGAATGCACGTGAGCCTCGCGGCCATTCTTTAGGTAGGACATACTCTGATCAGTCCATGGCTACAGTTGGAAATGAAAATTGATTATATACGCTTGATTGTTTTTCTTATGGATTATCATGGTATATTCTACAAGATGATTAAGTAGTCTGCGTCTCGTGCGTTGCTGTAATTCATCTTTAAGCACTTTCTCGTACGGATGAGAGACACATGTTATGGATGGGTAAGGTAGGAACTCTTGAATTTTGAGGGCTGGAAAGGAGAGTCGGGAGATTAGGTGAGAACCCAGCTTCGCCCAGACGGCGCGGCCCTTACCTTGGGGCCCACCTTGATGTATTTACACTGAATCCATGCCGTCCATCCGTTTTTACGTATCATTTTAGGGAATTGTTCCAAAAATTAAGCAGATCCAATCATCAGGTGGACCATATCATAGGAAGCAGTGGTGATTGAGCATCCTACCATTAAAAACTTCTTAGGGCGAACCTTAATGTCTCTGTATTGTTTATTTGCTATCCAATCTGTTGATAAGGTCACAGCCTGGATCATCTTGATCCAAAACTTTTGTAACTCATTAATGGTCAATCACTACTGCTTCCTATGTGATGGTCCACTTGACAATTGGATCTGCTTCATTTTTGGTTTAATATCCTAAAATGATTTGGAAAAACTGATGAACAACATGGATATAGAATACATACATCAAGGTGGACCCACGGTAAGGGCCGCACCGTCTTGTTGAGTCTTGGTTTCACTTAATCCTCTCCCTTAATGCGGTGGATGTCCCTGTCTTGACTCTTAAGCCTAACTGCTCAAGTAGTGTAGGTATAGTTTGTAGTGTATACACACTGTGGATATCTTATGCATAATTGGTTAAACTCATTTATGCATCCGGGGTAGGACACAATCTGCGTCCACAGCCAGCCCCACATACTCACGCGCGTAGCGCTGTATATCGAGCCGAGCTAAGTTGAGGTGGGCCAAGCTTGGCTTGACTCGTCTATTCTCTTCTCAAGTTCGGGCTCGAGCTCACCCTCGAGCTTACCATTAGAGCTTGCCTTTTTTACTAAAATTTTTGAGGCAAGCTCGATGTAAGCTAATGAATCCAAGTCGAGGCGAGCTTACCTCAAGTCGAGTCAAGCTTGCTCCCACCTCAATTTAGTTATATTTTTTGCTACAAAATACAAATTAAAAGCTAACAGTATTAAGTTCAAGAAGTCACACATATATTAGGGGAGAATAGTATTTCTACAGGTGGGATCCCACCATTTAAATGACCTGGCTCTAATCAGTTTTTTCTTTGGCTAAGTCACACACGTATTGAATGCAGACCACTAGTAATATTTTCTGAACCATAGATTAACGCAGTACATGCATAGCTCACCACATGAATGGACTGCCCTGATTATTGTGTGGACCATCTTCATGATGAGGCCCAGCTGATTCATGGATCAGATGCACGACCTCCCTCATACAATTGCAATCAATAGCTGTATATGGTGTTTGGTCTTACTGTTAGTACACTTTTTGTTGTCAATTGGCGTATTGGTTGGTCGCGTCTTGTCGTGTGAGCCTTGATCGAAGAATTGAAGATCAAGACTTGAAGATTATGCTTCCTCCATTGCTCAAGCTCATGCTGAAACAAGATCTCAAGGTAAGTTGCATATAGATTGACCATAGGAAACCCAAAACATCAAAGAATGGCGTAATGACTCACATATCCTATCCCATTCCCTCTCGACCCTTGCACAAGTTGATCAGACTTGTGGTCCATGGCTGGTGCAAAACGTAATTGAAGATATGTCCATACATTGGACCCCATGCACCAAATCACTTCATGCCTTATCATTGAAGTGATCCGCTGTTGTGTTGCGTTGAAAGACTTGGTCCAGCAAACCCGCTGTGACAAGATCATCTAGACAGCCGACCGGTCTTGGCCGACCGGTCGGCTAGGCTCCTCAACTCACAACAGCACCTTGCTGTAGTATTTTCAGTTGGGCAGCCGACTGGTCTTGACCGGTCGGCCAGGCAATTCAAGTTAGCAACAGAGGCTTGCTGTGATGAATTCAGCTAGGACAGCTGACCGGTCTTGACCGGTCGGCCAGGGACATTATCAAGACAGCAAACTTGCTGTAATGCGTTCAGGTTGACATCCGACCGGTCTTGACCGGTCGGCTAGCAATGTACAAACTGTCCAACAGCTTTGCTGCATTATTCAGATAGGCAGCTGACCGGTCTTGACCGGTCGGCCTTCACATATCAGGTTGTCCAGCAAGCATAGCCGACCGGTCTTGACCGGTCGGCCTGCATTTTTCAGTTTGTCCAAGCAAGCATAGCCGACCGGTCTTGACCGATCGGCCTACATTCATCAGGTTGTCCAGCAAGCGCAGCCGACTGGTCTTGACCGGTCGGCCTTGCATTCTCCATTTAGTCCAGCAAGGGGATCCGACCGGTCTTGACCGGTCGGGCAGACTCAAATGAGGCCTAGTGATTTGAATTGCGACCGGTCCGTTCGACCGGTTAAGACCCCTCTCTGACAGGTCGGACGTGATTGTTTTAGATCCGTTGGGGCCATCATTTGGGAGCTCTATATAGCCATAACTTGTGGTCTTTCATGGTATATATTTAATACCCTTCAAGAGCTAAGAGAGAGAGCTTTTACTCACATCCTCCTACCCTCTTTGCTCTTAACTCCCTTGAGTTCATCATTCAAACCTAAGCCATTAATGGCTTATCAATGAGTATTCAAAGCTCGGTTTGAAGTATGAACTCAAGACCTTCATTCATGGCTGACCTACCTTCGGAATATCTTTATGAGGTCATTTATAGCCATTGAATGCTTGAAGTTTGGTAGTTCCCTCATTACCATTGCATTGAATAGGCAAGAGGAACTTGACCAACTCTCTCCCAACTACCCGGCATCAACATAACCTCATCATTTGCATCGGTAGCTGATCTTGGGAGCACAAAGAGAAGCTGAAGCACGTGGAGCTGAAGCTACTCATCAAAGGCATCGAATTCGGGGGTCAATCGTCTAGGTATGTTTAGTTTTTGAGAGTCCATTTAGTGAATCACTATTCCCTGGATTGGGAAACTCCGACGGGAGTGTACGTGACCATCCTTGGATTAGGATTGGTGAGAGTTTGAGATCCAAACTCGTCAAGTCCCTGGATTGGGCCATTGGCGGATGGTAAACGCGGTCCTAGATCAAAGGATGTCAAGGTTGATGGTTAACCTGATTTAAAACCAAGACTATAGTGAAATCCGGTGGTCTCATAGGTTGAGATCGGGAACCGGGAGTGGAGTAGGGAAATCGAACCACTATAAATCGTTGCGCATTGTGGTTTTGAATGATTGCTATGTGTTGAATGGCTTAGTCAATTATGAATGCTAATTGTTTGATGAAATGCTTATGATAGTCCTTGCTTACAAATTCTTCATATAATTGCCTTGAATGTTATTGTGATAATCTTGGTTGCTAAGATTAACTTGATTAGTTTTAATTGTAATTGGAAATTCAAAGAGTCCTATTCACCCCCCTCTAGGACATTAGGCATATCTCCGAGTATCTCCTCAAGCGGTAAAACTGCAATATCCCTTACCATAGCCCCTGTTTTGTAGATGTATATGGTGTGTAGTCTCACCGTAGCACATGTTTTGTGTAGGGTGTAAAACATACAACCGCTGTGTGCTGACCATGTTTTGTACTTGAAATTACTCAATCCATCAAATACGCTTAATAAGAAATGTTCTTATATAAACAAAATAGTAAGATTAAGAAACCCCGCAACGTGTGAGGGTTTTATGTCCTAAGCTTAGACCCCAATGTGTGTCTGGGGAAGGGGGGAGAGAGAACCAAGAAATAAGAAGATTACGATTTTTTTTTAACAAATATATATATGAAACGAGTCGAGTCGAGTCGAGGTCGAGCCGAGTCGAGCTTGAATCGAGTCGAGTCGAGTCGAGTGACCCAATGGTCGAACTTGACTCGATTTCTGACTTGAGCTCCTAAATGAAGCTTGGCTTGACTTGTTCTACTGAGTCAAGGCGAGCTTTTTCAAGTCGAGTCGAATCGATTGAGTTTCTCGAGCTAACTCGGCTCATGACGAGCCCTACTCACGTGGCAGTGAGATTTCATCATTGATGGGTACTAAAACCCAAATCTCATGTTGAAAACTCCTGAGTCTAACACCGTAGGGCGTTATTTCTAGAAACAGAGTACGGAATAAGTATTATCCGAGCCTCTACTAAGCTCTGGACATGCTAGTAGGTGGCTTTGGGCATTGGAGTAGAGGAGGTGTGACATGATTGTGTCAAGCTTGTTGGTGTAGCAGGTCTCTTCTATCCGCCGTTCACCAATACAAATGTGACACGTACGCAATCCGAGCTCACGAAACGAACAATCAACGGAGGAAAAAAAAAAAAAAAAAGCTCATAAATGAAGTGACGTCACTGACTTCTGTGGGCCCATTGTAATGTGTGTTGTATCCACACCGTCCATCCATTTGGAGATATCATTTTAGGGCATGATCTAAATAATGAGACAGATCCAAGATCAAGTAGACCCCACCAAAGAAACAGTAGGGATTGATGTCCTACCATTAAAAACTTTTTGGGGTTACAAAAGTTTTCGATCAAGCTGATATTTGTGTTTTCCATTCTTTCATGTCTATGCGAACTTATGAAAAGGTTAGATCTCAAATAACATCATGGTGGGCCCTAAGAAGGTTTCAACGATCGCACCATCATCTCCACTGTTTTCTTTGGTGGGTCCACTTGAGCTTTGGATCTGTCTAATTCTTTAGCCCATGCCCTAAAATGATCTCTCCAAATGAATGGACGGTGTAGATACAACAAATACGTCACGGTGAGGCCCACAGAAGTTGGTGACATCACTTTAGTAGCGAGATAGCTTCTCAACCTTTCAGTAGCTAATCCACGTAAAAAAAAAAAAAAAAGCGACTTACAGAGGAAATTAGTGCAACGAGGTGGGGCCTACCGTGATGTTTGTGGGAAATCCACGTCGCCATCCGTTTCTCCATATAATGTTAGGCCAGGGGCCCAAAATTGATACAAACTGAAAACTCAAGTGGTCCCCACGACAGCAAAACGTGGGATTGGTAAATTCCTACTGTTGAAACCCACCAGGGGTCCACTGTGATGTATGTATGTCATCCGTACCCTTCATAGTGTCATTCCTACCTCGATGAACTGAAAACACATAAAAAATTATCCTGATTCAAAACTTATGGCTCCACGAATGTTTAAACGGTGAAAGTTCAATCCTCTGTTGTGCGGCCAACTAGAGATTTCTGTTGCCCTCAGAGGGGAGGGAGATGGGGCTGCTCTCTAACAAGATCAAAAGGGTAGAACTAAAACCGGGGGATCACATTTATTCGTTGCGGAATGCATACGTCTACGCTCATCATGGTTCGTCCATTTTTTCTTTTATTCACCCTCTCTCTGCATTTCGTTGCTCGATCGTTGGATCTTTCTTTTCTTGGTTTTTGCTTTGTTTTGATTTCTTTTCATTGTCCTGTAGCAGTCCAAATTCGACGGCCCCCAGTGTTTTTGCTAGTTACATTGGTGCTGTATTTCAGAGATTTCTTTATTACTATGATTTTTTTTTTTTTTTGGAATTGTTTGTTGATGGGCTCAATGAAATCAAATTAAAGGGAGGAGAGGGCGGAGTTTGTAATCAGAATTATAAGTTTGTGGGACGTTTTATGATTTTATTCAGTAGCATCTCTATAAAAATGAAGTACCATTTTCACTTGCGTTTGGGTGCACTATCAAATTGAATTGTAATTATTAATAATAAAAAAATTTGAGCAAAATAAAAAATAATTCTTATTTGAAAGCTAATTGGAGGAGAAAGAAGAGCTGGCCCTCTTGTCACTTACGCTTTGGAAAACAACCCTTCCTCCAGAAACAAGACATTTTTAATCTAGGTTAATTTCCATGGGCCTGGAGTGGATCTGCCGAAATAGCCCACTTGATCACATTGCATGAGTCTCCTGCAATCACCTCAGCCTGCTGAGACAGAGTGAGAAAAAATGCACAACGCATCTTATAGCGCATGTACTCGAGCAATCACACCTCCTCCAACACAAGCACACACCAACCACACTTATGGAACACTATGATGATCATTTTAATATTAGTTCTTTATTGAAGCAAACACACGAAGCACAATCCAACAATGTTATGATCATTTAACAGGATTTCTTTATTACAATCTATCTGTATTTTGTTACTTGCATCATGATGTAAGTCAGACAACCCATCTATAAATACTATGTATATATCCATGGTTGAGCTTGTTGCTAGGTGCATTTGGACGAAATAAGGAATTGAATAACAACCACTATTCTATTGAAAATAACTGAGTTGTAATTTCCTTTGCATTCATGTAGAGAGTCTGGGGCCTCTGGGCTGCAAATTGTAATTTACTTCCAAGTTGGTCTTCAAACGTAGCAGTTTGACGGCTACCTGCACATGTGAAGACTTGGCACATCATTATCATTTTTCCATTTCCTCTTCATTAAGGGCCTATTTGGATTCATGGAAAAAAATTTGTTTTGAAGAAAATGATATTTTCTTGGAAAAGCCATATGTGTGGAACGTAAGGGGCCTGGGTAACAAGGATAAAAAAATTCAAATCAAGGATATTTGTAAAAGATACAGGGCGCATATGATCACTTTCCAAGAAACGAAGGTTCCGACTGTTTGACAATAAGCTTCTAGCTTCAGTTTGGGGAATTAAATTAGTTGATTGGGTAGCCTTGGATGCTTTGGGAACATCAGGAGTTGTGGTGGCCTGGGATTCTTCGCTCTGGTCAAAGGTTGATTATTGTTGTGGATCGTTTTCTGTTTCAGTTGTGCTAAGGTGCGTTTCTTTGGGTTTGCTTTGGTTATTCACGTCAGTTTACGGGCTGAATCTCGAAGAACGGAATTGTGGGACAAATTCTCCTCTTGTCAGGACAGGTTTGATGGCCCCTGGTGTATAGGGGGGTGATTTTAATATTGTTCGCTATGCATCAGAAAAGTTGAGTAAGGGAACAGTTTCCAGCAACATGCATTGATTCTCAGAATAGATCGAATCATGGGAGTTGGTCGATCTCCCGTTAGATGGGAGGAAATTCACATGGTCAAATGGACAGGTCCGTAATGACCAGGATTGATAGATTTCTCGTGTCCCCGGATTGGCTGGATCTGTTTCCGGCAGTCTCTCAAAGGGTGCTCCCATGTCCAATTTCTGATCATTGCCCCATCGCTTTAGTCGTGGAAGAAGAAGACTGGGGTTCGAAACCTTTCAAATTTGAGCTGTGGTGGCTCTAGATCGAAGGCTTCAAGCAGAAGGTGAAAGAGTGGTGGGCATCCTGTAAAGTTGAGGGTTTTGCTGGGTTCATTTTTATGCACAAGTTGAAAATGTTAAAAGCCAAAATTAAGGAATGGAAGAAACAAGAGCTGGACAATAGGAATACCGAGACATCTAACATTCTGAACCAAATTCGCTCCTTGGGTGAAAAGGAGGATATTCAAGGCCTGACGGAAGAGGAAGTATCTTTAAGATGCAGGTTGATTAGAGAATACGCGGCCAGGGTGAAAGAAGAGGAGATCAAGTGGAGGCAACGCTCTCAGAGCGCTTGGGTTAAAGAGGGTGATAAAAATACCAAATATTTCCATAGCATTGCTAGTGCGAGGGCGAGGATAAATAGAATCAATAGCTTGATTATTGAGGGCGAATAGGTGGAAGGCAAGGACAGATTATCAGCGGAAATTCCTCACTTTTACAAAAGATTGTTGACAGGTGAGGATTGAACCAGACCCAGACTTGATAATCTCCAATTCAAACGCTTTTCCGAGGCCCAAGCTGATTCTCTTGAGGCCCCATTTTCGGAAGAAGAAGTGAAGGTAGCGGTGGCTTCGCTTGGGGGAGATTAAGTCCTGGGGCCAGACAGATTTCCGATGGCTTGCTTTCAGATCTTTCGGGAAGAGATGAAAGGAGATATCATGCTTTTCTTGGCTGAATTTCATAAAAGGGGCAGGCTCTTCCCAGATATGGGGGCGTCTTTTGTCGCTATCATTCCGAACGTGTCAGGCGCTGAATCCTTGAGAGATTTCAGGCCAATCAGTTTAGTAGGAGGGCCCTAGAAGATTCTAGCTAAAGTGTTGGCTACTAGGCTGCATAATATCGTCGGGAGTGTCATTTTCGATAATCAAGCAGCTTTCATTCCAGGAAGATAGATTCTAGATAACGTGCTAATAACTGACGAGTGCCTTGATTCTAGATACAAAGATGGTCCCACAGGGGTGGTTTGTAAGCTAGACATCGAAAAGGCTTATGATCATGTTGACTGGTATTTCCTTGACTACATGTTAGAATGGATGGTTTGCTTTTCGAAATGGAGAAATTGGATTCGGGAATGCATTAGCTCAGCTCTGTTTTTTATTCTCATCAATGGCTCCCCTCATGGCTTTTTCCGTCAAGGGGATCCTTTGTCCCCTTTTCTTTTCCTCTTCGTGGTCGAAGCATTAGGGGCGATGCTGGGAAGGGCTCAAGAGGAGGGATTTATCCGCGGTTTCTCAGTGAGTAGAATTCTTCAACCAATCTCTCATCTTCAGTTTGCGGACGACACTTTCATCTTTTGCAAAGCTTCTGCGGTTATGGTGGATAGGTTGAGAATCATTGTCAAGTGTTTTGAAGTAGTCTCGGTCCTTAAAGTAAATCTAGAAAAAAGCAAGCTATTTGGGATCAGATTGGAGGCACATGAAGTGGAAGAGTTGGCCGGGGTCTTTGGGTGTGAGGCGGGTTCTCTCCTGACTACATTCGTGGGGCTGCCTTTGTGTATAGGCAAACCGCCAAAGAGGCTTTGGGACAAAGTGGTGGAAAGAGTTGAAAGGATGCTGGCTCGGTGAAAAGGACGACATCTCTCCATTGGGGGCCGCATTACTCTTATCAAGGCGGTATTGTCCAGTTTGCCGCTTTACTTTATGTCCCTTTTTAAAGGTCCGGTTACGGTGTTATCCAAGATTGACAAGATACGAAGGGACTTCCTTTGGCAAGGTACAGAGGACAAGAAGCGATTTCATCTTCTTAATTGGAATGAGGTGTGTAAAGAGTACGAAGAGGGTGGTGCAAGTATTAAGAATCTCAAGTCTATGAATATAGCATTGCTGGGGAAGTGGTTTTGGCGGCTTGGAAAAGATCATGGGGCTTTGTGGAAGAGGGTTCTCTTGAGCAAATACGGCTCCTCCCGCGAGGGGGGGGATTCTCGATGTTTTATATGGCTTCGGCCTTATGGAAAGGAATTTGCTTGGTGAAAGCGAGTTTCTTGCTAGGAGTGGGGTTTGCCGTTGGGAATGGTAAGATAATTGGATTTTGGGAAGATCCATGGGTTGATGGCACTATCCTGAAAGAGGAGTTTCCATCAATCTATAATCTCGCATCGGACCTGGGCATTGTGGTGGCTAATTGTTATTCTCGGATCGGTGGAGCCGTAGTTTGGGAACCTCCTTGCAGACGATTTCTTCTGGAGAAGGAGGTTGAAGCTTTTGCGAATCTCTTGCAACGCCTCCAGGGAGTAGAGCTTATGGAAAATGAAATGGATAAAATGGTTTGGCATCTAGATAAGACCAGCTCTTTCTCGGTAAAATCCTTCTATTCGTTGCTTTGTAGAGACAATAGAAATGGTCAAGTTTGGGGTACTCGGATCTCAGTGGTCATATCCTGTTCCTCCGAAGTTTCAAGCTTTTGGATGGCTTGTGGGTAGAAAAAGAGTTCTCACGGTGGACAATCTGCGGAAAAGAGGCCCGGTGACCCCGAATGTTTGTTACGCATTCAGATTGAAGAATCAATTGATCATCTATTCCTACATTGCCCGTGGCTAAGTGAGATATGGGCTGATCTCTTTGAACTTTATCAAGTGAAGTGGGTTCGTCCTGAATCTGTCAACCAGTGTTTGCTCTCCTGGCATGGGGTCAGGCTTACCAGTCACAACTATTCTTTGGAGACTATCTCTGTTGGCGATCTGGTGGGCAGTTTGGGAGGAAAGGAATGGAAGGTGCTTCAATAACACATGCAAGGCAGCAGGGTCCATTTCCCAAAGAGTGAGGCTGTTAGTCATAGAGTGGTCTGTACTTAGTTTGAAACTCAAGGGATGCAATCTAGAATTTTTGGGGCTGTAGTGGAGTTGCCATCTTGGCGTCTCACTTTGGTTTTCTTTGTGTTTTGTTTTGCTTTCGTTCCTTTTAATAAAATCAGTTGCCTTTTAAAAAGAAAAAAGAAAAAGAAAGAAAACAACGATAAATGAAAAGTTGTTTCCCTTGATTGTTTTTCAACCAGATTTCTTGAAAATTCTCTTCATTTCGAAACATGTTTTTTGGAAAAAAAGGAATTTTTTCATGAAAATTTTACTCCAAGATGGAAAGTGGCACATGTGTGCATTGAATACGGATTTGGCATGTGTCACATTGTCACACGTGACACATTGGCACATGTGGGATGTTTGAAGATGGATGGTGGCGCTTGTTGCACATGTGGCATGTTGACGCGTGTGGTGCATGTACGTGGAGCACTTAAAGATGGACATGTCAGATGCTTTTGAAGATGAGGGTGACACATGTTGCACATATGGCACATTGGGGCGTGTAGCGCATTGGCACACTTGACAATGGGTGGTTTTACATGTCGCACGTGTTGTACATTGGCACATGTATGGTGCTTTAAGATGAATTGTGGCACATGTGGGGACTTAAATGGATGTTTGCACATCTGCGGCACATGAAGGTGGCCAGTGCCTTATGTTGCATATGTCGTGCATGTGAAGTGCTTAAAGATGGACAACAATCATATGGCGTGTGTGGCACATGTAGGGCATTTGAAGATGAGAGTAGCACATGTTGCATATGGGACATTGGGGTGTGTGGCACATTGAAACATGTGTGCCACATATTGGCACATGTGTAGTGCTTTAAGATGGATGGTGGTACATGCTGCACAGGTGGCACATTAGTACATGTGGGGTGCTTGAAGATGACGGTAGCACATGTGGAATGCTTAAAAAATGAGTGGTGGCACATGTGATGTGACTACCATGTGGGATACTTTATAAAAAGAGGTAATTTTCTCTCATTTCCTCCAATTTCGTGGGAAGGACATTTCCTAAGTCTAGGCAAGGAAATGAAAAATGGGCATTTTTCCATAAGGGTCTGTTTGGATTCGTAGAAAGAGAGGGAAACGAAATTGCATTTCTCGAGAAACCTTATTTTCATGAAAGTGTGGGAAATGAAATATTATTTCTCATGTTTGTTTATTAACAACATTTTCTCAAGAAAATTGAAGTTTATTTTCAAATCATATGTTTGGTAAAATAAAATAAAAAAACTGAGAATTTTTTTTTTATTGCAATTTTAAGTCTAAAAGTTTTAGAAAGCAATTCTAGCATCATGCACTTGATCAACGGGTTAAATAGAATATCTGGTATCCTTGTACAAAACTATGTTCATCCTGACCAACTTGTTGATTGGGTCACACAGACCTTTAACAAGGGGAAAAATAAATATCAGCTTGATCAAAACTTCAGTGGCCCCAAAAACGTTTCTAATGGTGGGATTTAATCACCACTGTTTACTATGGTGTGGTCCACCTGAGGTTTGAATCTACCTCATTTTTAGGGTAATGCCCTCAAATGAGTTGGAAAAATGAATGAACGGCATGGATAAAACACATACATCATGATGGCCCACGGAGCTTTTCCAGCATCGACTGCGCAAAGTGCTACTGAGTCACCCACGAATCTAACTTCGAAAAAAAGGAAGGGATTAGCTGGCAACAGCTTTACCCAAGACTGTGTGGCCTTTATCATGGGGCCCACCTTGATGTTATTCTATATCCACGCCCTGCATCTATTTTTTCAGATCATTTTAGGGCATGATCCCAAACATGAAACAGATCCAAATGTCAAGTGCACCATACCATATGAAACTGTAGTGACTGATTATTAAAAATCCTTGTGGGCCATAAAGTTTTGGATAATGGTGATATTTTTTTTCTATCTTCATCTAGATTGTGGGACCATATCAACAGTTTAGATGGAAAATAAATACTACAAAAACATTATAGTAATGGGCCATTAAATCACCACTGTTTGTCGTAGTATGGTCCACCTGAGATTTAGATCTGCTTCATTCTTGGGCTGCTGCACTAAAATGATCTAGAAAAATGGATGGGCGGGATGGATATATGATACCTACATCAAGGTGGGCCCATGGTAAGGGTTGTACCATCTTGGGTGAGACGTACCTAATTCGGCGTGAGAAATCGTAGGAAAGGAAATGGTCTTTCTTATGGGTCTCGGTGAGAAAATAAAAAGACAATTTTAAAGGAAAATTAGATGAGTGAGAAAAAAAGTTTCCATTTCTTTCCTACAATTTTGGTATTTGCAAACAATGGAAAGATGGTTTCTCGAGAAACCATGTTTCCTTTCCTACCATTTCATTGAATCCAAACAGGCCCTAAATTAAAAAGAAATGGAAACAACGCTTCCAAGAAATTTGCAAAAACAAACAAAGGAAATGTCATTTTCATGGAAATGATGTTTCCTCGGTTTATAATTCAGTAAATCCAAACAGGCCTTAAATTGAATGTTAACAATTCAATTCGATTTTGAATCCCGATGAAGCTTTGACTAAGGTTGGTCGCTTCAGCAAGTTGACTCGGGACTCGCTTGAGTCAACCTGGTTTTCATACCCCACCGAGTAAAAAATGGGGCAGACTTGGGGGTGGAAAAACTCCATGAATTGGGCGAGTCTGCCTGAGTTTTGTTTGTGATTCGGTGCCTCAGACAAGTCTATAAAGTCAGGCGAATCATGTACCTTTTTCTTCTCCATTAATCTTCTTCTTACGTCTTCCTACCTTGTTCTTCTCCCTCCTCCTTGTTTCTTCCTTCTTCCCTTGTGGCTGTGATGCTATGGACTGCTGTTTTGCTGCTGCTACGGTTCACATTCAACCTTAGAAAAGAGAGAAACTTTGATACTCTAGCAGAGTATGATAGTAGATATGCAGGCACTATGAAATTTCCTAATTTGCTGATTGGTGGAACTGCTTCAATGATAATTTAATGGTCTAAATTCAACAAAAACATGTCATTTATCAATCAAAGGTTATAACCATTCAATCAAATCTGATTTTGAGTAGATAAATTTTCTACACTGGGTCCCACATGTTGGACAGTTTACAATTATTGAGTACCTACATATCAACATTGCACTCTCTCTGGGGTCAAATCCCTTCCCAATGGAT
Source organism: Liriodendron chinense (assembly GCA_003013855.2). Classification (NCBI taxonomy): domain Eukaryota; kingdom Viridiplantae; phylum Streptophyta; class Magnoliopsida; order Magnoliales; family Magnoliaceae; genus Liriodendron; species Liriodendron chinense. The sequence continues at coordinate 1,728,655 of PVNU02002898.1, forward strand.
AAACTGCTAGTATAGTTTACCACCATTTTGAATGTAGTGGTGACTCACCTCATCCGTGGCACTCATCTTGGCCTATCCAGACCATTGAAATAGTAGGGTGCATTGCAGATGGAGCACGTCTCTATCTAAATTCATCAAGCAATCTTAACCATCCAATTGATGGTCATCAAGTGGACGGTTATATGTAGAACAGTGAGTGGTCCAAATTCCGTGGGAAAAGTCAGATGGTTGTTATCTGAACCTTTGCGCTGACCGTTCGCTTTCTCAGTAGCAAAAGCCCTTCTCTTTGCCCCTTAAGTAGAAAGAAGGACAAGAAAGAGATTATTGGTGTTATTGCTCCCGCTTCCTCATCTGCGCTCGTCAAGCTTTGTGCTTTTTGGGAGGTGAAACGGGGGCATCTGTTCTATGCAATATTTGGATTGTGCTCCATCTACAAATGGGTCATTGATTTGGATGTTTTTGTTTGTCATACAATTATGCAATGTGTTGGTGGAAGAGTCCCCGACATGACATTTTAAATTGGCGGTGAACTATGCTTGAAGCTGCCAAGTCCCCAAAACGGGAGCTTTATTAGCTACTCTTGTCAGGGAACAGTGGCCTGGAATTCTACAAAACTCAACTCGCCCAAGTCAAAATTTTCAGATGGACGGGGTCAAGTTTGAGTCCTGTGTTTGCCAACCTTGGCTTTAACTCGAAGGTGCTCTATTTTGCAACCTCGAGCTCGCTTGTTAGTTTCCAGGTTATCTTAATATCGATGAATGTATGCATGCCTTCAAGATTGAATTTCTAAAACTTAACATAAATCGATGAGCCTTGTGTATAGTTATCCCTTCCTCTTAGTTTGTTGCACTTTCTGTTTTTCAACAAACTGTCAGGGATATACATGGGCGATGGCAAAGTCATTCACTTTACTCGAGGAGCCAGCCAAGAGGTTGGGACAGGAACCGTATTAGATCGTATCCTCTTCAGTTCCTTCCGTTCCCCTTCAGATACTCCATGTCAGACATGCGGCGATCAGAAAATGGTCGATGGAGTAGTTTGTTCCTGCATCGACTGTTTCCTTCGGGGAGGTGATCTTTACCGCTTTCAATACGGTGTCTCTCCGGCTTTCTTCATTGCCAAAGCCCGATGAGGGACCTGCACGGTTGCTGCTTCTGACCCGCCTGGTGCCGTCCTTCATCGTGCCACATACATTCTCCAAAATGACTTTGGTGTTTATGGCATTTTCAAGAACAACTGTGAGGATTTCGCAATCTACTGTAAAACGGGTTTGCTTGTGGTGACCAGCATTGGTATCGGTCGCAGTGGACAGGCTTCATCTTTTTTGGCTGGCATGGCTTTTGTCAGCTCCTCAGCACTTCGTTTCTTGACAACCAGTGTTCCTGGCTTGACAGCAGTAGCTGGTGGCATGTACTGCCTTAGCCGGCTTGTCTCTGATATTGGAGTTGGCCGAGATGTTGTTAAAATCTCAGTTGAGAGTCTAGTTGCCCGTTCCAGTGAAAGGCCAGATGCAGCAAATACGGAGTAGACTCCTGAAGGCTAGGTGCCAGAACCTGCTTGTGTTGCTCCCTTAGGTATCACCATATTTGAAGGATGGTTTGATTTGTCGAAACTGCATTGCTTTTCTTTTGATCATTCTACTTATTTTCCTCTCTGTTTAACTTCGATTTGGTGGTGGTTCAGTTGCATGTCCCAGAGGAAGAGATTATCTATGTTCCATATCATTCTTCATACTTAAACTGTAAGATGAATGCCAATTTGATCCATAATAGTGGAATGGAGAGGTGTTCTATGTAAAATGAATGGAGTTATTTGATAGGCTGTTCGAGCCATTTTGTTATTTTATTTTTCAAGGAATATTGTGCATCATCGGGCAGGTTGCTTCGCCAGGACCTGGGGCTTGCTTACATCGCCACTGTATCTTTTCCTCAACTTGCCAAGTCTGAGTTGGGTTGCAGACTCTCCAAAGTAGTCAACTCGACCTAGTCATTAGCCAAATCCTCCTGTGCATAAGATGTGGTTTCAGGACATACTTACATCCTAGCATGTTTTTTTTTTTTTTTTTTGAGCTTCGTCTCTTTCATCACATGCACTTGGAAGATGCAGGGATGAATAAGGAATAGTGTGCTTGTTTCTAGGAGTCCATTTTGAATCATCTGTCAGCATTTCCACTGTTTTCATTTTCATTTTATTTTCATTTTTTGTAGTTCTAATTTTGAGAAATCCATTTGAGAAATATGCTAAAGCAGTTCATGCAATGAGAGACTGAAGAGGTGAAATGTGGGGCACTTGCCAATGCGTCGTGTGTTTGTATGAACTGGCAATGTACCAGGCGGGGCTCAATGCGAACCTGTGTCTAGAAAGCCAAGCCCATCCACTCATTTGGTGGGTCACATGTTTTGATATAAAATTTTGAGCCCAGATCTTTGTTAGTGACAAATGAAGTTCTATATTCTGCATAATCCATGCTAGGGTCCCCGTTGGTTCAATGATCCAGAGCTTCAGCTCTGATTGTGTCTTCTGTGGACCATGGCTTCACTCACATGGACAGTGGATACGGAACTTCCCTAGTTGTTACTAAGAGAGATCTCGGCCTGTAATTAGTTCTGCTCCTCCCGTTAGCCACGTGCAGACACCATGGACTTTGTACAATTTTGTACACTGTTCACTGTTTTTTTCCATATGTGGCCTTACTTCATGATTTGAGTAACCTGATTTTTGTGCAATTTCATTTACATGGTGGCCCATTTGATTGGGTGTTAGAATTCACAATGCTGGGTTTGCAATTGTGGCTGCAATTGAGAATTCCGGTGGGCTCGCTAGAGAATTCTTTAATATGAAAGTGGATAGACTAGTGGTCGGTATGTTATCATGCAACGTGTAGAGAGACTTGGGTTTGCAAGACGTGGTAGAAGGCTAAGGTAGGGACAAATTCCATGTATGAAGGTTGACACCATGCAGCTTTGAATTGTATTCATAGCATATATGAAGTCATTCAAATCATTCTAAATTATGGGAATTACATTAGATAAGTTATTTCTCAAAATTTAGATTGATTTGATGCTTCTAATCTCTGATTAATACAGATTTATATATTGTATTTGGACCATTAATTGTTTTCGTTTGGCCATGCACTAAATATCCACCACTTAGTCACTTATCATATCAAATTCATACATTTTTTACCTTTCAAATTTTTTTTTAATGAAAATTCATTTGAATCTAAACTTGTGATTTGCACCTTTTGATTTCAGCTCATTGTCTTTCATGTCTATAATTTCTTAGTGCCCCTGTGTCAACCAAATTAACATTGCCAAAGTGCCGAAGTTTTTCTCCATACAAAAGGAGAAAAAAGTAACGGAAAGAAGGCGGAATAAAGAAAAAAGTAGTGGAATAGACCGTCGGTGGGTCATACTTTTTTTTAAATACTAATAGAAACGTTTCTTTTTGTAACCTTTAATAAGGTAAGGTTTTACCTTGCCGAAAATCTAATTGTGCAGGTAAAAGGTTTTTATTAGCTTTGTCATGTTTAATAGAGGTTTAAAAATAAAAAAATAAAACCTAGTCGACAGGATAATCTGATAGTTCACCATCAATTTAAAATTTCCTGGACTTTAGTTGGGTTGAACTTTTTTTTGGTATTTTAAAGAAAAATATCATATTTCACAATGGTGGTAAATGGACGCAATACGTTGGCAGTTTATGAGAGTTGGTTTACATGTTGTGTAAGGTTTGTTTGGGAGATAAATTAGGAAAATCATTCAATTTATGTCAACAAAACATTTGCACGCACTTACGAAGTAGAAATTGTCGTGAACTACAAGATTTCACCTTCCAACATGTCAAATTACCATTTTCTCTAAAAGCTTCAGTTGTTAAAAAATGGCACATCAATGTATATCAATTAAGGGACTCTAACACTTCCTTGGGTACTGGGACTCTGCATGGGAATATATTAGGCAATGGTGGAGAGGACACTTACAACTCACACCATAAATGGTGACTCTTGAGAGAATGCATGCGGATTGTGTCCAACCTTGGTTGGACCTTTAAGCATCTGACCAGATCTATGTGGGGACCCACTGTGATGTTTCGATTTATCCAAGCCATCCATCCCTCTTATAAGATTGTGTTAATGTATGAGCCTAATAATGGGTCAGATCCAATGATGTAGTCGACAACACAAAATAGTAAGCTTGGTTGCATTTAATGCACATTAAACGAACAAAGCAATAATGCAAGTTGCATTAAATGCAAGAGTCATCTCAGGTGTTGTCCATAACACCATTGGATTTGCCTCAATTTTGGAATCATCCTTTAACATGATCTTAGAAAATGGGTGGACGACTTGGATAAACAGATACATCATGGTGGGCTCTCTCGCAGCTTTGGTCGGACGCTTAAAAGTTCGACCATGGGTTGGACACAATCCATGAGAGAATATATTTCTGATGGCATATTTGCTACTTTGGGATTTGAAACGCTTGACCTTCCGCTTTGATACCCTTTTATCTAAAAGCCCGACCTGTTAGAAGATGACGCATCAATGTATGTCAAGGGACTCTAACATGACCCCCCTTTTTTTTAATTATTCAGTACACACACCCACACTGTTAGTTACACTTCAATGTCAGCCACTCCTTGCTGGGAATCAATACCAGAACCTTCATGTTGAAATGACGGTTATCTTCACTCGCCTTAATGAGGAAGTTGAACCTTCTTCTTCTTCTTTATTAAAAAAAAAAAAAAAAAAGGTGAATGGTAAGACTTGTTTTTTGATGTAAAATTTATAATGACAAAATTAAGAAGAACAACTTTTTTAAAATTTAATTCCCGAATATTTTTAGATGTAAACATGATGTTTTTAGGACTTTTTTTTGAGCAAAATAAGTTCAAATAACTTGCTTTCTCCAATGGTAATGGCAGTTTACCATCAACTGATCTCACAAATTTGCATTCCCTTGAATTCCCATGGGTTACCTTTTAACCAAATATGCCACTAAAAGGTTAAAGTTATGCTACGAGTGTGGCAAAAAATGAGGAGGGTCCCACACTTCCATACTCGTGGGTCCATGTTTTGTCGATCCAAAACATTGATTTATTTGGCCTCGGCAAAGTGGGGATTTCAAATCCTATTCCCTCACACGTGAGATTGCGGCGTGTGTATGTAAGAGGGAAGCTGTCTAGCAGGTGTTTGAGAATAGGTGAAGTCCGATCATCAGATGGCCACAGTTACATGGAGTATGATTCGTGGGTCATCTCCGATATTCCTCATCCAAAGGGTCGCAGAACATACGCAGTTAGCAGCACTTGTGGGACCGGGGTCGTCTACCACCTGTTTTAAAAACATCCAAGCTTTGTGGGGTCCGCCAATTTGTCTACATGAAATCGACTCAGTCTCATCAAGTGAGAAACATTATCTTCACCGTACACACAGAAGATAAGCCCCATTAAATACTCATATGGTCTACACCAACAGCAACAATGTAAAATTGCTCCCATAACTGTAAATTTCATAAAGTGTGGCCCACCTGAGTTTTGTATTATGACATTTTTTTTTGTATCTTCTCTTAATCCTGGTGACTTACACCTCACTACCATGTTTGGTGAAAGATATGAACAATGCTAGGCATACAGTCAAACATATGATTGGCACCCTATACCCATTATTCTATGTGGGGCCCATATAAGCAATGGATCCAGGGGTGTCAATAGGCCGGGCTCGGGCCTGAAAATGAATTTTACACAGGAACGGTCTGAAAACAGTTCAAAATCCGGGCCGACAACTACCCCAAGCCCGGCCCATTGACAGCCCTAAATGGATCAAGCTGAATTTTTGGCATCACGGCTGACATAGAGAATAGTACCCTGATAAGCCCAATGGATTTTACACATACAGATGGTGCGCCTGTTTCATGCAATGAGTGAGGCCGGTGCTGCAGAGGATTCCAGTCCGCACTCGTGGATCTCGCTTATGAGGTTTGCTCGAATACATCTTAAACGTATTACAAAATCATACGTCGGGACTTTAGCCTTTCAATATGGGTAATTTTAGAATGATCCAAACCGTTTATTTGATATTTTGCACCTTGCACGGTGGACCGACAATGGACAAAATCTTCAAATTCGATCATTTTAACCGTTTAAAATTTGGCTATTTTGATTTGAAAATGGACGATTAAAAATGGCCTTTTTAGAATCAAAGGTCAGAAATATTCAATCTGAGATATTTTTGGGTATACCCCATCCATTGGAAGCTGTATCACATAAACGATTTTGGATCGTTGGAAAGAAGCCAATTCCAAAGTTTAAAAGTCCCGATGTATTCAATCAAACCTCTCTGGCATACTCGTCTTTCCTCAGTACTTAATTTTTTCTTTTGAAATTTGTAGAAGCAAAGACAGCGAGGCATAGCCGCCAATCCCATTCTCTCTTTCTCTCTCTCTCGAATCAAAAGGAAGCCCTGGGCCTTATTCGGACGAGAGCAGATCTGCCGTTGCACCTCAGTAATTTTACTCTCTTTCTCTCTGATCGCATTGAGGTTGGTAAGAACCTCTCTCGCCCTCTCTCTCAAAACCTAGAACTTTCCCTTGTCATTCTCTTTCTTTTCTTTCGTATAATTGAATCAATCTTTTCCTCTTCCTTCCCTAACAAAGACTGCAATTCAAGCCCATCTTTGATAAATCAATCCACCTTCTCTTACCCGTTTTATGAACGATTTCTCATCCATTTTTTTTTCCTGCTCGCTTTGATTTTGTAGGGGGTTGAAGGAATAACACTCTGCTGATCATCGGAGTCTACATTCTCCGAGACAGGCATTGGAGCTAGGTGTTACAATTTCATTGAAGAACCCCTTTTCTCGCTTTGGTTTTCTCTTTCCTATGTTTGTCTATGGATCAATTTACAGATCCATTGGACAAAATGAAGGAGTAAGTAGGTCATAGGACTTATCTTGAGGTTAGTTCGTATCTATAACACGCTTGTCATGTGTTCTTTTTTACTTTTTAGGATTTATCAGGGTAACTTGTTTGCATTTTGTTTCTTTTGTCAGCAAGTCGCTGTTGTGGTTTTCATTTCTTTCTGACTTCTCTTGGGTGGTTTCTTCGGCGATTATCAAATGGCACCCATTTACTACATCATTGTTGCGTTCCCTTGTACTGTTGGAGCGATTGCACTGGCAATGTTTCATATATACAGACACCTTTTGAATTACACAGAACCAACTTATCAGCGCTACATAGTTCGAATCATCTTCATGGTTCCAGGTATGCACTTTATCCATCTTGATTTCGTCATTATTACGATTACTGTCTTTCCTGATTTCCTTTTGCTCTCATGCTTGGTTTACTGATCATGTTGCATTCTAAGCTAATGTTTATTCTCGTCTGGACAATTTTTCTGTCTAAACTTTTGATAGAGCAAATCTGGATCTTCTTTTGTTGTTTAGTTTTTGGTGTATGTGATTGTCTGCATTTCTGTAAGTTACTGTTCCTATTACTGTTTTTGGAACCCATGAAAACTGTCTTGGCTCTCTTAAGTTCGTCGCAAAAAACTTGCTGCCTGTGCTTGTTACTAGAACTTTATCATGGATACATTAACCTCACAAGTGGAGTATGCTGTAAACTTTTCACTAGCTCACCTGTTATATGTGTTTATTAAATTAAAGGCATGGTTGAGCTTTGAACTTTGAACTTTGTCGTTCACTTTGGTACTATGTTTATCGTGGACGTGATTGGTGGCTATCATGAACTGTCTAGACTTATACGGCATCAATCACTATTTAGCAGTGCTCTCATCATGCACAAGGAGAGGCCTATAGTTTGTAAAAACTCTAGTTTTGACATTGGATTGGAATATGGAAGTCCTTAATGGGTCCATAGAATATGGCCCTCTATTATAGAACCTTATTCCTGCTACAACCCTCTATCATGTTGAGTTTCCCAACCACTCTAATAGAAATGGGAGCCATTCACCCTTTAGTTTGTTCTAGCTCAGGAACACTTCCCCAAATATCCTGGAATCGCTATTCAAAATATCGGTATCTTTACAGTTTACATGTATCAGAGACCTGGAATACAGGAACACGTATCGAGATCATCAATGATATCACAAATACTGGTGAATGTATGGTTGTCCGAGGGAAACATTAGGAAAAAGCTGAATTTTTTCAGTGAAACTTAAAGAGATGTTAAGGGTGCTGGATTGTAAGTTGTTTTGCAAAAACTACTTATGTCTTAAGTAGCTGATCTTGATTTCTATTTATTCAGTGCATGAATATGCTTGGTAAACAGCATCATCACCAGCCAAAAAGTAGAAAGGTTCCTTTCGTTTCTAACCCGATATAAGCAAGTTTTTTTTTTCTTTTTTCACTTTGCTACACTTGATGTTCTGATATACCATCACGATGGGAGTTCATTAATCTCAATTCAAATTCAAATTCAAAGACAAATCAAAGTTAATGGCTGTTTGGTGGGTCATCTATGGAGAATTGAATCGTCGATGTCTCAGGAATAGGAAAGGATCCTTCGAAGAGGCAGTGAGAAAGATTAAGGTGGAGGTGGGGCTGTGGGCATCTCAAGTGGAAGCAATGGATATTTGTAATATTTTATTTTTATTTTTGGGATGTAATTCGCTTTGGCTGTATTCTTTCCTCTGGCAAGCTTTTCCTTTGGTGGGCTTTTCTAATAAAATCTTGTAATTCTTCAACAATAAAAAAATCAATAGTAAGAACAAAGAACACCAATTCGGGTTGCTAAAAATAGCAATCTGGATCGCAAATGACAAATAATCTGGAATGCTCGCTCTAGAATGTAAAACTTGGGGGTTTTCCATTTTAAGTAACATTGGTTTTGATGAGTATATGTGTTGGCAGGCATGTGTGGTTGCACCATTTCATCTGTGCCTGCTCTTAGGGCCTGTTTGGTTTTCCAATTACAATTGTAAATGGCTGTAAATGGGTAACGATTATCTACTCTTGTAATTGTGCAGTGGCATCACTTACATTTGACTGCGATGATGATTGTGCTACATTGTTTGTTTCACTCAGAAATCATTGTAAAAATGGTAGTTTTAATAGTATGAAAATGTAATGATTACAATTTGCTTTACCTACTTCCTTTACAAGTGTTTTTTACTCTCAATTTACGAGCCATAATTCCTGTTTAAATAAACACCTGAAAATGATAATAATTGCTCATTTACTTTGCATTTCATATGAAAATGGAAAACCGAACAGGCCCAAAGAGAAATGTTACTTACGAATTGTTTTTCCTGAATATGGTAGATGCTTGTTAGCTTCTTTTCTTTTCTTCTTTTTTATTTCACCGTGTAAATGCTTGTTTGTTTCCTTTATTTTCCCTTTTCTTCTGAATAAATACTTATAGTTTCTTTTTCACTTAGTTCTTGTGTTTCTTTATCTTTATCCTTCTTTTTTTTCCCTGATGATTGCTTGATCAAATAAACATGTACTGACAAAAATAAATAAAAATAAACATGTATTGTTCCCTGCTAGTATTTGCATCCAACTACTTGAGCATGTCCTTTCCACTTTTGATCCAATGATTGTACGTGTCCCTCAAAGCCAATTTGGGTTGCCTGTTTTTATAACCCAATACTAGCGAACTACATGTATGTGTGTGCCTTGTGCTCAACAGTATGTCCAGCAACTGACCCCTCATGATCATCATTTGCTTGCTTGCCCTTTGGGGTGTGCATATATTAGTCAAGTAGGGGCTAGTATTGAGTGGGAGCATGTTGACATGTGAGTTTTGCTAACCTGAGCATCCTTGTGGTGGTTCCAGCCTGGTGAAAGAGGAAGGCTGATGTTTGTTGGGGCAGCTGATTGTAGAACTTGCCAATCTACATTTGAATGCTGACCCATATTGCTGCTAGAGAGGCTAACATGATGATCATGATGATATATTCTATCAAATCATCAACAATTTGAAATCAATTAATATGTTGCAGATGCATCATACCTCCATTAACCTCATTTCCTTGTTGTCTTAACTTCTCATGATCTCATTTCTTTGACAGGTTTATGCATTGATGTCTTTCCTCTCCTTGGTCTTAAATGAAAGCTCGATCTACTTCAATTCAATCCGTGAAGTGTAAGGATATTGCACATCTATCTTCTTGGTGTAAATAATTTTCTTACATTTTTCAGAAGTTTGACTTCACTCATTAATATTTTTTCTGTTCGTATGGTGTGTTTTTATCATATTTCTCAACAATTTTGACCCTTAAAACAATAGGCATCTTGTTGATAAATTGTACATGTAGAATGAGAAATAGGAATCTGTGTCCACATTGAAGACAAGGAAAGATTTATTATATCTGGTACTACATGTTAGTGGTTACTTTGGAAGGCACAGATCAAACCCCAAGCATTATATTCCATGTATCATTTGGCAAAGATTGAGCATGATCTTTATGGTACCATGTTACCTTTTGATCAAAATTTTATTTTTGCCTAGAAAAAGAGCAACTTCAAAACTTTTGTTTGCTTTCTTTGCTTCATTTTTGCTTGTGGTGTTTTAATAAAATTTTCATCACCTTTCAAAAAAAAAGAGAAAAAGAAAAGAAAAGGCCATTACTTGAAGAAGTAATTTTGGCATGAATGTCTTGAGAGCAAATGTATTTACAAGCAAGACAACAACCTTGCAGATGCTTTTGGTTTTTGGGGGAGTAAATTTGTGACCCTTTCTTTCTATACAGAACTTTCTTTTTATCTTTAATAAAGTTGTTGCTTGTAATGTGATGATGATAATTTTGACATGAATATCATGGGGAGCAAATGGGTTCACATGATCAAACACAAAGGAGATGGCTTTGTAGAAAAAGACATGAACAAAGGCAGTCAGTGTTTTTATTTATTTATTTATGAGATCGAGATGCCTGGCCTATTTGCAGTTGAATGCTAAAAAGGCCTTTATGGTTTCTGTTATCAATGTGGATGAGTATTGTGTTTTCCATGTTGATGGTGTACGTTTTGAACCTGTCTTTTTGTTTTTGTATTTATATACACTGCTTTTACTTTTTTTGTTTTTTTTGAAAGGTAACAAAAACTTTCATTGAAAACAGCGCTGAGATAGTGCTGGATGCAAAACAAGCAAACAGAAAGAAACAAAAACAGAGAAACAAAGGAGGCTAACACAGCCACCCCATACCCCTAGCCCACTTAACAACAAAATTCCAAACATGGGAGGCAATTCCCCTAACATTACAACACACACATCCCGACGCTTCATGCAATTGTTAATCCCTTGCCACTCCACAAGGAAGTCTCCAATGTCCCACGGCATAACCCACACAACATTGAATCTGTCGAGCAGGGACTCCCAAATACCTCTAGAGAAAGAGCAATGAATAAAAAGGTGGTTGGCAGACTCGGCATCCAACATGCATAGGAGACAAATATTTGGGATGACCATAGACCGCTTTTGAAGGTTATCTATCGTCAACACTCTGTTTCTTCCCACTAACCAACCGAAAGCTCCAACCTTAGAGGGCGCACCATAGTGCCACACATGATCCATCTTTTGAATTTCATCCCGTCAGATCGAAGCATGACGTAGAAAGATCTAATCGAAAATTGCCCCAATTTATCCATAGACCATACCAAGCTGTCCACTTCATCCGTTGAAGGCCAACAAGGATGGAGGAACTCCAAAAGCGCAGCAAACTCCTCCACCTCACAATCCATCAAGGATCGGCGACAAGGTGGGGACCACACAACTGAACCACCTTGGACCTTGAAGCAACGACTAATGGTGACATGCTATTCCGGCGCAAGGCTGGCAGTAGCCGGGAAAGAGACGCAAAGAGGCGCATCCCCCCTCCAAACATCTTCCTAGAAACAAATATTCTCTTCATTGCCCAAAGAGAAAACAACGCTTTTCAAGAAGATAGGTCTAGTGCTTACAATTCCTTTCCAAGCCGTTGGCGCCCTATAAATGGACGAGTCTTTTATCCACCACCTACCAGGGGAGCACCCATATTTGCTAGCAATGATTTGCATCCAGAGGGCGTCCTTTTTCGTATTGAACCGCCGCCGCCACTTGCCTAAAAGAGCATCATTCATCACTGCCAACTTACGGATGTCCACACCACCTCCTTCATAAGGTTTGCAAACTTCATCCCATTCTAGTAGATGGAACTTCTTCTTATCCGGCGAATCAGCCACAGAAAATCACGTCTAAGCTTTGATGCAGAGGCATGTGATGAATTAACTCTAAATGCACGTATGATCAGATTGAAGAGATTCAAGCAATAAAATTAATTAACTAATTACTTTCAATCAAAGAGATTAAGCGAACCTCAACAATAAGATGAGATCAATACGGTAGGATCATACCCCTTAGCATAAAATCACATAAACAGTAAAATGGAGGACCTAGGGATATGAAGATATCTCCAATTCTAGCATAAACCAGTCCACATTCATGTTTGAATCAGATTCTCGGGACTAATCATCCCTCTTCTACCATTCATATCAAAAGGGGAAGATTCGGGGTAGAAGGAAAGAGAAAAAAAAGGAAAAGATGGGTTCAAGACGAAGAAAACACGGATTCTCCCAACAAAAGTAGATGAACCTCACCTTCTCATGCACCTTGAAGATCTAAAAAAAGAAGAAAATAGGAAATCCAGGGTGGAATCTTCAACACCCAAGGGGTCAATCCTGAAACCCTAGTCTCTTTGATAAAGAGGAAGAAAACATACGCTTTTTCATTCATTCACTAATAAAATAAAATAGGATTTCTCATGAATATATATAAGCCACGAAATAATAAAGTGCACTAAAGTGCCTAAAAATAAGAAAAAGAACAGAAAAACGCCTAAAACTAAACATAGCACTAAAGTGCCTAAAAACAAGGGAAAAAAAAAAAAGAAAAAGAAAATGCCTAAAAACTAAACTACCCACCCAACAGAGTGTGAAATCCGCTTCATGGTCCTGTGATCATGTTGCTCCTGCGGTCCTGCTACTCACGTACTCGTAGTGCGTCAGAAAATGGGTCTGATAGACCCAGCGTTTATCCACATCAACTCCTCTGCTCTGGTACTCTGTCGGCAATGCCTCCTACTGGTACACTCTAAAGGGTGCACATTGATATCCTCATCAAAGCTTCTCAAGATGAGTAGGGACTGATCTTGAGCATCTAAATAGCGATAGGAAGTAGATTGGCAATGGCGGGTTAGTTAAGGCCACTTTAATGATAGTGATTCGGCCACCTAGAGACAAGAATCGCCCACTCCAACCTACTAGTTTTTGCTTAAACCTTTTGATCACCTTATCCCATAAATAGTTGGCAGGCTTCCCAATGCACAGGGGAAGCCCCAAATAAGAGGAGGGAAAAGATCCCGCCTTACACCCAAGGTACTCGGCAAGAAAATGGACTTCCCCACTACAAAGGTGTATTCCAAGCAATTCGCATTTAGCTAGGTTGACCTTTTGACCCGAAACTACTTTGAAGCACCAAATGATCTTGCACAGATTATCCACCTTAACTTTATCTTCCTCGCAAAAGAGGAGCGTGTTGTCCGCATACTGAATGTGAGGGATCGGAAAAGGCATGCTCCCAACTTGAAAACCCGTGAACAAGCCCACCTCTTGGCCTTTGGAAAGCATCCTTCACAACGCTTTTGCAATGACTACAAACAGGAGCAGGGATAGCGAATCACCTTGTATGATGCCTCTCGAACTTTTGAAATATCCTTTAGGAGAGCTGTTCACCAAGACAAAAAATCTTGCCAAACTAACACATTCTTGAATCCATAGTCTCTAGGTTCTCCCACAACCAATCCTATGAAGCAAGCAGTCTAGGAACTCCCAATCGACGTGATTGTAAGTTTTTTCAATGTCCCCTCTTATCCCTCCCCTATAACAAGAATCAATAGACTCATGCGCGATGAGAGCACTATCCAAAAACTGCCTACCTTCCACAAAAGCACCCTGGTGCTAAGAAACCATATTACCAAGAACACGACGAAATCTGGAAGCAAGGATCTTCACAAGAATTTTGTAAGGTCCTCCAATGAGACTAATCGGTTGAAAGCCCTCAAGCTTTTCTACACTTGGGATCTTCGGGATAATTGCAATAAAAGAAGCACCCATCTTATTAGAGAGGCGACCGGTAGCAAAGGATTCTTGCAAGTAGTTCAACAAATCTTCTTTAATCATGTCTCAAAAAACTTGAAAGAAAGCCATCGGAAAGCCGTCGGGCCTTGGAGCTTTGTCCCTACCCAAAGAGAACACCTGCTTCTTTAACCTCTTCCTCCAATAAAGGGCGCTCAAGGGACAAGGACTCCTCATTGGAGAGATGATCGAAATGAAGGTTATACAGGGTGGGCTCTCTTCCTTAATCAAGAGATTTTGGTAGAACTTGACCGTCTCCGAACAAATACTATCTTTATCCGCCACTCTCTTCCCATCAACCACAATGCTACTGACCTTATTGTTTCTTGTGCGAACACTAGCAAAGTTGTGGAAAATCTTTGTATTTTTATCCTCTTCTTTGAGCTAGTGGCGCGGGATCTCTGTCTCCACTTAATCTCTTCTTCTTTCAGATGCTTTAGCATAAGCCTTGGCCAGATTAGCCCGCAGTGAGATCACCTCTTCCGACAAACCTCTCCTTCTGCTTTAAGGTCAATCGCATGAATGCTGCAAAGAATACAATCCATCTTTGCTTGCTGCTTCCCCAACACCTCTTTTTTCCATATGTGGATCTTCTTCTTAAGGAGGTTTAGCTTGCGGCTTAGGATGAAACCAGCGTATCCATCAACATGGAAGGACACCCACCATTCTTTAATCAAAGAGGAGAAACCTTCGATTTCAAGCCAAAATAGATAAAATCTGAATGGTTTTGGATCCCAATTATCCTCTTTAACCTCGAGCAAAATAAGGCAATGGTCCGAAGTAGGTCCAGGCATGGCATGTTGAGACACCAATGGAAAAGCTTTGACCCACTCTGGAGAAATGAGAAATCTGTCCAACCTACAGAAAATAGGCTTCTGCTGACCGTTCGATCACATAAAACTCCAGCCTCCCATTGGCAAATCTACGAGCTGATGTGAACTCACGCAGGAGGTAAAATGCTTCATACTAGACGTGATTCTCCCCTCCGATGACTTTTCCTGAGGAATCTGGTAATGTTAAAATCACCACCAACACACCGACGCCCCCCCAAAATTCTTACGGGCCGCCGACAGATCCTCCCAGAAACGAGGTCTACTAGCGGGCGGATTTGGCCCATAGACCAAAGAGAACATCCAACGGAAAGCATCTGTGACACTGAAGAATGGTGGGTGTCCTAATAATCTTCATCTCTGTCTCCAAAAGTCATCCCAATCTGTCTACCCACATGACACAAGGCGTCTCTAATCCACCGTTTACCTTTTAGGACCTCCACCTTCATAATAATGTCGCAGGAGTTCAAACTTCCGGCCAGATCTACATGAGCTGTAGACATGGAAATTTGAGGTTTCTGTCTGAAGAGGAGCACCTCTAAAATCTCATTATACCCATGTGTTGCACCTTCATAGGTTCACAAGCTGAGATTCTGAGAGGGGCTTTCGCTTTTAAAGTCAGCATTCTTGGGAGAAGGCAACAACGTCTGCTCCATTGTGAGATCATACGAGAAAGACGAAGGGGAAGAAGAAGAGAAGCATCCAAGAACCGACCCATCGTCACAAAAGATCTGTCAGGTGATATCAGCAACGGATGAGTAATGAGAGGGGCAGGGAAAGGGTCCGTGAAGGACTCGGGAAAAAGGAAGGCATTTGTTGTAAAGTCCACACACGAGTGAGTGGGATAAGTTGTTGCCACATGTGGGACCGGAAAGGATCATTCCACACGATAATAACTTTATTTGTTTGTCATGCTCTTTTGACGATGTTGCTCTCTACTTGAGCATATTTATCATTGATGTTGATGCCGTACTTGTGGTTGTCGTTTTGTTTTGAATTTTAATGATAACTATATCTGTTTGTCATGTTTAACCAGGCTTGAGAATTGGTCCTTGCCTCAATTTATTTTTAAATAATGTAGTGATATGTGCGCAATGTCCATAATATCACACGTGCAGTAGGTGCCATGTGTCTTTTTGTATTTATCTTGCTCTGTAAATATCTAGGTATAGAAAAAATTACATGTGCTTATCTTGCATCTTTTCCTATCTTTTCTGTGAGTTCATCAAAGCTTGTTATGACACTCTCTAGCGAACTGCCCAACCTGCCAATTTCTTTCAATTGGCAGAATCGGATCATGCTTATTTGGGGTAGGCCCTGTAGGTTGCATGCTAGAGTAACCTTAGAAATGTTTATGGATGCAAGTCGATGGTTCTATACAAACTTTATGCAAGATCTGATATTAATTTTCTTTGACTTTATTTCAGGTATGAAGCTTGGGTCATCTATAATTTTCTTTCACTTTGCCTGGCATGGGTGGGAGGTCCAGGTGCTGTTGTAGTAAGTTTAAGTGGCCGGGTTCTGAAGCCATCATGGTGTCTTATGACATGCTGCTTCCCTCCTATACATTTGGATGGGTGAGTGCCCTATCTGTGGATCTTTATTCTCCCATAATTATTTGGTATGCGTATTACTAGATTACCCAGTACTTGAGCATGTGAACCACATCAGTTTAAAAATGTAATCATGCTTTGTTTAAAGAAAGTTACACATTCCTGATTTTGTTTTGGTTGAACAGACGTTTTATACGGAGGTGCAAGCAGGGTGCTCTCCAGTTTGTGATTCTGAAACCCATCTTAGTCGCAGTTACGTTTGTACTATATGCCAAAGGGAAATACGAAGATGGAAATTTCAGTGCAAACCAAGCATATCTTTATGTGACAATTATCTATACGATATCATACTCTATGGCACTGTATGCATTGGCCTTGTTCTACGTGGCATGCAGAGATTTACTTCGGCCATTCAACCCGGTTCCAAAATTTATCATGATTAAATCCGTTGTTTTCCTAACTTATTGGCAGGTACTACTAGTTCCACTATCTGGTTATCGGTTACATTGCTTGAACTGTTCTTGAATTTATTGTACCACTTGAATGCACTGCTGTTCTGGCTGCTGCCTATGTCATGCATATGGTTGAAAGAAAACGTGCAAATGGTTCAAAGAAAAATGCCTGACATGCATTTGCAGTAGGTGAATAAGAGAAACACAATTGGGTAAGAGGGCAGTTGATTGGGTGTTTATGGAGATGGGATGGAGTACATTTGATAATCAGATTCAAGGATTTGTAAAATTAAGTAAAAGAATTTCATGATGATTGGAGTTTAGGGTATAATGGTGGAAAAGGATACATGTAGCTGACCCCAGTTAATTGGGATAAGGCTTATTATGATGATGATGATGATGATGATGTTAGAGTTTATATGTGTTTATGTATGCACACAAACTCACCTACACATGCACACTATATGTATGTATCAGTGTTTTAAATAGAGTTGCATGTAGCATAGCGTTCAGCCACCCCTCTGAAGGATGGGGTGTAACTATGTAAACTACACGCTACTAGATTTTTAATTAAAATAATAGGAAATATATTGCAACGAGTAAATATAAAGATAAAAATAAAAATAGCAATTGAATTAATTTATTATCATCACTTGTATTATTTCAATAAAATCATTAAAAACGAGAACTTATTTTTTGTGAAAATGGCAAAATGTAACAAATCATCGAAAACATTAATTGATTTTACCAACAAATCATCGAAAACATTAATTGATTTTACCAACAAATCATCGAAAACATTAATTGATTTTACCAAGTGAAAAATAGCCTTTAGCATATGCTACGTACTGTGTAGAATAATAACGTGTAGCATATGCTACATAGCATGCGGTGTATGCTCAGTGTGTGATTTTCATGACCTATGTGGCGTGAAGGCTATGCTGCACTGGGTAACGCTACATAGTGTAAGCTATTTAAAACACTGTACACACACAAATACCACACATGGAACCCTGCACTGTCCACACATGCATCGCATCTAAGCTTTCCATCAGGTGGGCCACACTGTTTAGACATTCTGAAAAAAAAGAACAGGTGGTTTCACTTCACATGCGGGGCACTGTACAAAACACCCCGTGGCTAGTAAAAAATTGCTTCAACCATCTACTTGTTTTGCACATTGTTGCCCACATGAGTGAAACATCATGATTTTTTTCAAGGGAGGTCTAATTGGTTCCCACAGAGATGGGAAGCTCAAATTTCACACACGCTTGTGTCTGTATGGGCAGGGCTCCGCATGCATCTGAGCTTGGCAAACCTCGCTCTATATCTTATTTCTATAAAAGGATCCCCTGTTAAATATGATAAACACTGTTGTCCTTGTAGGGTGTCTTGGTTTTTCTTGCTGCCAAGTCTGAACTCATAAAAAATGTGGAGGAAGCTGCTGAATTCCAAAACTTTATCATATGCGTTGAGATGCTTGTTGCAGCTCTGGGTCATTTCTATGCATTTCCGTACAAAGAGTACGCAGGTGCGAACATTGGTGCCTCTGCTGGTTTGACAAGAAGCCTTGCTCATGCCTTGAAATTCAACGACTTTTACCATGACACAGTCCACCAGGTGATTTTTAACTTTTAAATAAATATGTAGCCTGCATCTCCTGCTTTATGGACACTTTGGCTATATCACTTGAGCTGAGAAGTGTTTTGATCTTTGCAGTTTGCTCCTACTTATCATGACTACGTGCTTTACAATAGTAATGAGGGTGATGAAGGAACAAGGAAGTACCGATCACGGACATTTGTTCCAACTGGCCAGGAAATGGATGCTGTGAGAAGAAACAAACACATGTTTACTAATAAAGTTGATGATACACATGCATCCAGTGTTTCCTCCTCGAGCACCAACAGTCCCAAGATCTCCAACACAGTACAGCACTCTACCGATCCAGAAGTGATGAAGTCTTCGTTACTTATGGATGCTTCAAATTCTCTTGCACAGCCATATGACCTTTCACTGATTGACATGGATCTGTCTAGCTACCCAGAAAAGGTTCCTGCAGTGAACGACTCCACTACACGATAACACACATCATAAAACCATTTAGCGGATCAAGAAGCTTTGGTTATTCTGTACCTTGTTAAATCATGTGTTGCATTTGCAGAAGCAATACCAAGTTTCTTGAGTGCTGATATAATCGTTGCTTATACCAGAGTGAATGTTGATGATACTGATTGCCAGTTTTTTCAAAGCAAGTGTTCAAGCCCTATTGATGTAGCTCATGCGTGCTTCAATTGGCATCATTTTCTTTAGATCATCATGGCTTTGAGGGTAACTGTATTGCCTTGTGCTTCTTGTTATCTTCACCTTGTGTTTTTCTTTTTTGGGTCATGTGTTTGAGAGGAATATCCTCGTTTGACTTGTATTCCAAGTTGCTATCATCATGCCCCAAAATTTGGATACTGAAAATTAGCATCCCTTCACTTTTTTTTTTTTTTTTTTTTTAATTTCATTTATTTATTATAAATGATGAAACTTGATGAAAATGTGAGGCGCTGTTTGGTTAATCGTGAATTTTGAACAATTTTAATTGCCAAATTCGTTAAGTGTGTTGTGGAGGAGTTCGGATGACACATTTTACCAGATTTATATACTAGACTTAGCAAAAGGAGCCTGACTTATTAAGTAGGCTGAGGATGATTGGATCTTTTATTAACAAGTGTTTTTATTTTTTATATTTGGGCAATTTATCAAACCATCAGGACTGTCCCATAAAAGGGATTCTTTAGGACGATCCAAGGTGGAAACATTATGGATGGTCTACGTCTACTTTTGGGCATTTCTGTAGTGATCAATTAAGATGTCTATTCAGTAGGTCATCAATAAGATTAATGTTAAGTGATTTTTCGAGAGAATGGGCAACCAGAGGTGAACTCTACAAGATAAGCAATCTAAATAATCTATTTATAGTTCTTTTCATAATCAGTAAGGACAGAATATTGATGAGCAATCTAGATAATATATTTATAGTTCTTTTCATAATCAGTAAGGACAAAATGTTGATGAGCAATCTAGATAATCTATTTATAATTCTTTTCATAATCAGTAAGGACAAAATGTTGATGAGCAATCTAGATTATCTATTTATAGTTCTTTTCATAATCAGTGAGGACATTTATTTGATTGACCATTAATCAAATGGTCGGGATTGGTTGATTAAAGTAATTCTTGAGGGATGTTGTTAATCTGAAGTGGGGACCGCAGGAAATGAACTAGGCCAACTATATCGGATCCTTCATTTACAATCAAATTGGAATTTTGTTCTATTGAGCATCAATCTGATGGTTGGGATTGTAAGAATCCTTCATTTAGAATCAATTTGGACTTTTGTACTATTGAGCATCAATCTGATGGTTGGGATTGTAAGATGGAAGTAACTACGTGACATGGGCAATACTAAGCAGGTTCCACAAGATGGTCATCCAAATAGATAATATGATGATTGTTCCCATGATGATCTAAAACATGTTGTATGTAATGTAGATTGGATGGTTAGGATTATCCAGCAAACGTGATTCTTGAGAGAGGTGCACAATCCAAGGTGCAGCTCACATTATATATGGTCCAAATTTGTGGTTGGAGCATTTTTTGCTTTAAATGATTTGTAGTATTCAATTTTGTTATCAACCAATATGATGTTTGGGTAGTCCAACTGAAGTAATTCTTGTGATAAAATGCGGTCTGAGATTGATCAATGGACCATTATGTTATGATTGATTTTGTTTTCCATTTTCCAACCAAAATGATTCTTGAGAGACAGGCAATCCAAGGTATGGTCTACGAATGATGCAAACCATTTGTTTCAATGGTTTCTGGTAAGGTGATTAGGAATGTCTGATCAAAATGATGCTTGAAAGAATAGCAATCAACGTTGGGACTCACATGATGAATGTTCCAATTGGGCTTCCACTTATTTTGTTAATTCGAATAAGGACTACGTTTAAGGGTCTTTGATATGATAGTTACGGTCCTCAGCAGACGTCCAATCAAAGATGGGTCCTATGTGAAGGGCGGCTCAGATCTTATATTTTTAAGATGATGGAGACGTGAGTCCCAAGCTGTTGCTGCAGGGTCACTGTCCAGCATAGTATTTTCTAGCAATAGACACTGAAGCTCAAATAAATCCATGTCTTTCTCAAGAGTGGGATAGGAGCATACCCATTTGGAATGCTCCTGTTTCCACTTTATGCATACATGACCCAAGTGCAAGTTTTTAATAGATCGTACAAAGAATAATGACACTCTTAGCCCTATGCCTTCTCCATTTGCCATCTTTATCTTTCTAGAGTGAAGCCATTTTTGCACCTGGTGAGTAATTTTTGCACCCGGGTGCCATTGAACCATTTTCGTGTTCTTAAGACATTTTCATGGCTAGCAGCCATTTTCGTGCCGGGAGCCATTCTTGCACTCAAGATACATTTTTGCACTTGTGAGTCAATTTCACGCTGGTGAACCATTTTTGCACCCGAGAGCCAATTTCGTGCTTGTGAGCCATTTTCCTACTTGGGAGTCATTTTCATATCGGTAAGCCATTTTCACTCCCATAATGCATTTTATATAAGATACCGGTATATCATGGACCAAACATTTGCAAAAGGTTAAAATCAGAGACCAGGGTCGTTTTTGCACCTTTTTTTTTTTTTTCTCACTAGAGGTACTCTACAGTTTGTGGGGAGCTCTAAAATAGTGTTCAGAGAATTATAGGAAATTATGAGGAATGGTAGAAGCATGCCAATTGCGTCAAGATCTCTAGAAGTTTCTAGAGTTTTCTAAAGGGGTCTTGTAGAGAGTGTCATATAGAGAAAATCTAAAAGTATTCCCAGCTGTTTGGATGATTATCACGTGTACGTGGACATCATTGCAGCCATCTATGTAAAGTGGCAAGAGATTCCTGGCTCTATTGGAGGGGTCCTTATTTGCAACAAACCTCAATAGACCATAGAAACCTTGGAAGTACTAAGATCTTAATTTCACTATAGTGCAATACAAGCTTACCTGCCTTCAAGTCTCTCTTGTGTGCAATCTTCTCTTCCAAGTAGTTTAGCTCGAAGTGAGCCTGTTGCTTGCTTGCTGGTTTCAAAACTTGGTTGGTATTCAGGGTGCAGACAGTCCTGCCTGATCACTGAGGTAAGAAGCAACACTCTTGCTTGAGAGCAGGAAGGGGTGAGCTGCCCAATTAGGAGGGGGGGGGGGGGGGTGTTGCTCCTAAAACAAGGAGGATGACAGGTAGCGGTATATTGCGGCATTGGCTCTGGCTCCATACAGGATACAAATGATATTGGTATCGCTTGGGATTCTCCTCATCAAGCTGACTCATCCACAAAAGAGGCTTGCGTCGAGTGCCGAACGTCTATGCTGGGAGAAACACTTGAGCTGTGTGACATATGGCTGTGGCTTCAGCATGAAGCTTCTAGAAATCAACTAACTACCACAAGCTATCCGTACTTGATTAACCATTGATTCTAGGGGTTCTATCCCAGCAGCTTTCATCTCATACAGAAGCTTGATAGCCTCATTGCAGCGCCCTTGGTTTGTGTAACCAGTAAGCATGGCATTCCAACTGACCATGTCTCTCTCTGCAATCATCTCAAATGCCCTTGTTGCATCTGGAAGAAGCCCACATTTCCCATACATATCCACCAAACTGCTCTGTACAAATGAATTTGATTCAACCCCAGCTTTGATGGCCTGGGCATGTACCTGTCTGCCATTTCGGCCATCATCCTGTATCCTCCCACAGGCGCGTAGAACACTCGAAAAGGTGAAGCTGTTCTTTCTCTTCCCCGCTCTCCCCATCTCCTTGAAAAGCTGGAGAACCTCACCGAAACGATCTTCTCTACAGTACCCCACAATCATAGACGTCCAAAGGATGGAACCACGACGAGGCATTTGGTCGAAAACCTTTCTTGCACTCAGCGAACAGCCAAATTTCACGTAGAAGTCGACCAAGGAGCTAGCCAGAATCATGTCTTTTGGGAACCCCATCTTCCAAAGTCGTCCATGAACTTGTTTTCCCAACTGAAAATAACTGCATTGGGTACATGCCTTGAGGACGCTGACAATGACAGAGGCAATGGGCTCTAATAGCCCATCATTTTCTCGAATGGAATCCACGAACAGCCTCAGGACTTGTTGGTGGTCGTCATTCTCAGCGTGACCAAAGATCAGTGTAGCCCAGGAGATGGGATTTCTGGCAGGCATTCGATCAAAGAGCTGGTGGGCGGCGTGTAATTCACCACAGGCAACATACATGAGAAGCAGGCGATTAGCAAAGGTAATTCGAGGGATGAGACATCCCTTCTGGATATGGTAGTGCACCTCAGCGCCTCGGAGAGCATCCCCGGAATCGGTGCATTCCTTGAGTAAAGAAGCATAGGTGTCAGCTTCAATGGGGAGTTGCAGGCTATCCATGAGCCGCAAAACGTCTGTGGTTGTCGATTTCTTCTCCTTGTTCTTCTTGGGTTTGATTGATTTTAGCTCGATATTCATAGGGTAGGGTAAGAGTCGAATAGAGGGAGGCAGTGGTGAATTTCTCCTTTTGTTTAAAACACTGCTGCTGCAATGGTTGGGAAGAGCAGAGAGTGGTGGTGAGATGGCCATTGTTCATGTTGGGTGATTCCTCCGTATAAGTGTTCCGGCATTTTCAAGGGGGGTGACTTATTTTATACTCGGTCTGCGTATGAGACTTCATAAGTAGGCTTCTTCATCATCATCAACTAAGCCTTACCCCAATATCAGCTACATGAATCCTCTTCAAGGACGTGGTGGCACGCCATGATGTTTGTGAGAAATCCATCCCGTCCATCCATTTTGCAGGCTATGTTAGGACATGAGACAAAAAAAAAAAATGAGGCGGATCCAAAACTCAAATGGGCCACATGATGGGAAATAGTGGGGATTGAATGCTCATCGTTGAAACATTTTGGGGCCACAAGTTATGTATGGGCCAATATATATATATACTCCTTTCATCTCAGGGGGAATGGCCTTATGAATGGTTTGGATGGCACATATACATCAAGATGGATCCCAAGAAAGTTTCAACGGTGGGCATTTCTCTCCCCAATTTTTTCCTAACGTGTGGCTAACTTGGGTTTTGGATCCACCTCACTTTTGGGCTCACGTTCTAATATGAGCTGGCAAAATGGATGATGGAACAGGGTGGATCTTGCACAAAAGTTTCAGTGGACCCCACAAGGAACTTCCAACTGTCAGGGATTGCCCGGCCCCTCTATCAAATACCAGGCCTTCAGTTGGTGTCCCTCTAAGGACTTGACATTCAATTGGATTATAGATCATCAAATATTTTGTTACTACTGTTTTTGGCGCTCAATTCAATCAAGTCTAGCCGTATGTGTGAGCGAGGGCTTCCATTAGATGTTTGTGTGTGTGTGTGTGTGCAGGTGTGCTAGAGTTTGCCTCACTTGAGAGTTGATTGAATTGTTGGTGTATTGCATCGAGATAGATTGAAGATTAGACACTGGATCTAGAGTACTCTCGGCCACCTGTATTGCGCTCCATTCAGATGATTTGTGAAAGGAAATGAAGCTAATTCTTCTTAATGAGTTCTTTTTACCTTGTGACAATAGACGGGAGTCTACGACCATAAGGATTTTTTCTTTTAGTGTGATTCACTCGTAAAGTTTAACGGTAAAAAATAATGGAGAGAGAAGATAAAAGTTAAAAGCATTATTCTATTAATGATTTTTACAATAATGATACCCACGATCAGCTTAAGGGACAGCGATTCATTTGTTGCCCAATCGGGACTGAGCTTCATAATAAGACAACCGTGATGTGCGGGATGAACGTCTGTTCGTCACTCAATCGGAACTAGGTGTTGAGGCGAGACGGCCATGGAAGGCAAATATTCGACAATCTGTTCAGTGCTTGATCGAAATTAATCGGACTTTATGACGAGATGGCCGGTAAGGTGACAACCTATTCGTGGTCTTGATCGGAGCCAAGCACGTGGCGAGACGGTCATGATTCGACTATCCATTCGTCATTTGGTGTGGGCTAGACTTCGTGACAAGATGGTCGATAGAATCACCTAGTACGTAGCGAGAAAGCCCTGCAGCCTTCTGTTCGAAAGTTGAGCGATCTTTCTTGTGATATGAAGGGTGGAGAGCCAAACTAAGAATTAAAAACTAAGGGCCCCATGCTGTGAGCAGGTGATGGGGCTAAAATTAAATAAAATTAAAAGATAAATGTCCATGGCGGACGAAAAAGTAAAAAACAGATTTAATCGCAATAGTGTGAGGTCTGGAGCTTTTCTTCTGTTGCTACTTTTATAGGCTTCTGAGAGAGGTGGCCTTGCATGGTCTTTGACATAGTGAAAGATTTAGATGGCTATGCAAATCTCATTGATTCTTTCATATTAGGATAGCTCATCATGTATTGACACATGTACAAGAAAGACTTTTGCTTTGGATCGTGTGTTGGTCATAATACTCACATCTTTAAATTCCCATATGAGAAGGTTGCTGGAGTCTTTATATCACTTGGCTTTGTAATCCATAGGGAATTGGTTTTGGAGATGATATAATATTTTATGCTGGATAAAGATCTTCTTTAATGATATACTAACATTTAATGAGATACTTGTTTTAATGAGACTCTTGCTTTTGATAGATTGTACTTTTGATAGTATTTAATGCCCTCTCATGTACACTTCTTTAACTCATCTTTGAAGTAATCTACACCACATGTGACATCGCTACTATATGACATCTTTTGAATTATTTGATCTATGCCGACATGTGGCGACATCTCATTGATCACGTAAGTGTGCCAAAAAACGAGTGTAAACAACTATCTCCAGCCACATTCTTTTCAGCCTTCCCTTTGTCTTTTTACATTCTTTTCTTACTACCTTCGACTTGTATTACCTTGTATCTTTTCAGCCTGCCCTTGTTGGTAGACCTTGTGGAGTTTCAACAAGGGGTCTCGATCTTGAAACCCATTAGTGGTGAAATATCCACCCTGTTGATAGCACCAGTGGGTGCGTTGCATGACTGACTGGGTGGGTGCGTTGCATGACTGACTAAAAAAAAAAAAAAAAAAAACTCGCTCCTAATTAGTGCAATTATTGATATCCATATCTAAGTCTACTAATTTTATTATCCATTGGTGCTACCCCTAAATTCTCTTGAAAGTTCATTTTTAATTTCATCATTCTTCATCTTGCTTGTTATTCATCTTAGCATCTTCATTTTAGCTACATTCATCCTATGGGCATGTTGCTCTTTAACTGCTCAATATTCTATTCTATAAAGCATGGCTGGCCATGTAGCTATCTTATAGAATTTCTTCAGTGCATGATGATTACCTAAAACCCTATTGGCAATTTATCAACTTTGAATTCTATGGGCAAAATCCTTCTCAATTTCTACACTCTCATGAATTATTAACCTTTGGCATCAAAAGTGATCATTTTGGAAAACTTCTTGATCAACGAGTTTAAATTTCTAGTTTTCGCTCTTATTATTACTAAAATTTACACCTCAGATTCTCTGTTTTAATCTGACTAGTTTTAAATCCTAAAGCATACTGTTATAAATTTAGCTTTGTATTTATGCCCTCTCTTGTCTTGTCGATCAAAACTATGTCATTTGCAAACAACATACATCTTGAGATCTCTTCTTGCAAATGCTTAATCAACTCATTCATAACCAATGTAAAAAGATATAGGCTCAACATCAACACTTAGTAAATGCATATATAATAATTGGTAACTCAACTATCTCTAATTCTCTAATGATCCTCACATTTGTTGCCACTCCCTGTACATATCTTTAATCACGATTCACGTCAATTTATTATCTTGAAACTCCTTTCTTTCTCAACAGGTTAACTTTCTAGATACCCTACCATATGTCTTTTTAAGTTAATAAAGACCATTTCAAGATCTTTCTTTCTTTCCCAACATTTCTTCATCAACTAAGTAAGAAAATAATTTCAATGTAGACCTTTCAAGCATAAAACTAAATTGATTTTCTAATACATTTGTCTCATGCCTTTGTTTGATCACTCTCCCAAAGCTTTGTAGTATTGCACACACTTCATAAGTAGACACTCATCCAAAATCGAAACTACTAAATTGTGGAACCAATGTCAATAAGTCACAGTCCTAATATCAGATTGATTCAACAATCCTAACCACACTTGTTTGCTGAACTACTATTGGATATTTTTGTTTTTAACCTCTCTAATAAATATCCATCAATCAGATAGATAATCAAATAAACATAATAACCGTCTAATAAATGCCTACCAATCACATCTAAAGTGTAACCCATATTATTTGAAATTATAACTAGAATTGTTGGTATTCACGTTCAATTTCTCAATAATTTAAAAAGGCCTGGGTATCATCGTTCATGCTATGCCAGGGTATCAAAGTATTCCTCTTTTTAACCTTTCAAATATAAAAAGACAGTTTTGAATTCTATTATTGATCCAATTTTAATCTCTGGTATGAGCAGATGGGCACAATATCTCTGAAATGAACATTCCCAGCTCTTTGATCTCTGGCCTGGAATATATTGTTATGATGAAATGCAGCAAAAGCTACGTTCAACAACGGAAAATAGGCAAACAACCAGAGCATTATAAATTCTCTGTGATTTTCTTTGATCTAAATGATGGTTTGGATCATCAATCCAGGGTCTCACGTTTATTCATAACCTCTCTTTTTGGCCAGTGGCATGCTCATGGTGGATCGCAATCGTTTTGGTTGTAATTGATCTCTGGGGACCTCATTTGTGGTATGTATACCTATTTTTCCCAATTTGTCTATTTCCCCTTGCAAACTGTTTCATGATGATGAGCGACTCGCAATGGTACAATAAAGCCATTCATGAGCATTACTGCGACCTTTCAATTCTCCTACTTAATATAGTACAATACAGCTATAAGCAAGCACTGATCAAAATCCCTACCATGAGAAGATCACACTCAAAATTTTACATGATGCAATTGCAACACGCATCCTCATGGAGGCAATGGCTCGGGCATGAACTTCACAACACTCATCCAGCAGGCTTCATCATGGATGAGCCATGGCCTAAAAATCATGTTCAGTCAGACAATGCTTGCTGCTTGCACAGATCCATTTGTCAACTTATTCTAGATGATGAGAATCATCACCCAACTTTGAAGGTGTTTTCTTGTCCTAGTTATTCATCCGGTTGAGTGATTAGGAACAATCTCAAAAGCTTTTTTTTTTGGGGGGGGGGGGGGGGGGGGGGGGGGGGGGGCTACAGCTACAGCCAATTCTTGATGGGGCCAGCTGGAAGAGCGTCCAGATTCCGTATGCATGCACTCATACAATATTCCTCAAGTCTCATAGATAGTAATTCCTTTAGACTAAAATTAGAAATGCAAGCTGTAATTTATGAGCAACCATCTAAACTGTTTGTTTTGTAAGGAAAAATAGAATACACCTAGACCATCAAATGAAATACAAACATTGCTCGCTGTACATGCAAAGGTATACATGGGGGTTGTGGTCATTGTCATTTTCAACATGATTTCGAGGGAAACATTTACAATCAAAGCCTCCCCACACAACTCCCTACTTCTATCTGCATTCCCTTATTTCATCCCTGACATGTTGATTATGAGCATACCCGATTGAATGCTCGGTATCTTTCATTTGTCAAACCTCAGATTATCACATAGGTGTCCTAGTTCAGGCCTGGCTTCCATCCATGCAGCGAATCCCTTTTCACTTGAAGAGGTGCAGTAAAGGAAAGACCTGAATATGATCAGAAAAAAATATCGCCTGCAAATTTACAAAACAAAAAAGGCAGAATCAAATGACTGCTGCTCAAAATAATCATATAACAATTACCAAAGATGTTTGCCCAAGTTACAAGATAAAGACAAGGCACAAACTGCTCCCCTCACTGAAGTAACGATGACAGTAAAGTTCACATTCCAATTTCAAAGGTCTCAACAAGTCCCTGTCATTTGGACTTCAGAATATAAGATGTATTCATAAAGATTTTTTATTTTATTCTATTTTTTTTATTTGAGCTGTTAGAGTTGCTTGAATCTCTCCCTTACACAACAAATGTCACCTACGAAAGCAGAGAAATGGATGTGACTTTTGGGGCTAAAAGGCAGTCTGCTGTTTCTGTAGGCTTAAGCATAGGACCATCATGAAATGAAGGGCCTACTCCAATATTGCATGGGTCCCTGACAGGAGCCCATGCACAACTGTTAGCACTCTAGCTCATTGTCTACCAAACCAAATCTCTCAGAAATCTACTTCACAAACTCAGCTTTTTCAATCTTCTTCTTCTTCTTCTTCTTCTTTTTTTTTTTTCTTTTCAGGGTGAAATTATTGAAACCACTTGCAGCAAATAGCCTTGAAGTTCTGATTTTTAGCCAACATATGAGGGCAACTAAACTTCCATCTCTCTCCAATGGATGAAAACAATTGTGAATATAAAAGCCGCTTTCGTTTCTTCTAAAGGACACTGGAATATGTTCTGAGTTACTACATTCCCTTGAAGCTTGCCAAAAGGAAAAAGCAAGAAAGGATGGATTCCTTGTCACAAGAACAAAAGGATTCTATCTACAAAAACTGACAGAATATTGCATACGGGAAGTTGAACCAACCTTAAGGCTTTAATGCCCATATCCATGATGTATGACCTCTTCTCCTCATCACAATCATGACATTTCTCAAGTTCCTTTCTGTAGTGAAGAATATCATCTCGCAAATGCCCAGCGCCCGCACACCTTTTGAACACAAGGAGTGGAATTAGTTTTTAAAAAAAAGAAGAAGCAGCAGACAGATGGCAGATATGTTAGTAACAGCATGGGATGCTTCCCTAATCGTTTTCTAGAGAAATTCTACCTTTCGATGACAGCATCAACCTCTTCTTTGCTCTTGGGACCGTACATGAGAACTCTAGTAAGGCTTAGTATGTCCCGATAATCACCCTGTTTAAGTGCCTCTTCATCAGAAAGTTGAGACAGTAAACTGTCCTTAGGGGTTGAAGATAAAGAATGTGTTGTGACCAGTGAATCTGATTTTTCAGACTCGAACTGCCCATCAGCATTAAGTCTAAGACAAGTGATAGCCATTGCATAAGCAGCTCCCCCATAACCAGTGTGTGACACAAAAAGATAGCAACCTGCAGATCTGCAGGAAAGAAAAAGTCCTTCAGTTAGATTACATCACCTGAAATTAACAGAAAATTTTTCCTGGTTAAATTTAAGAGTAAAATCACGGTAAAACAGATAATAGTTGCTAGCTGTTTGATACATACTCATCTTGACAGGAGTGGATTGCGCCAATATCTGTTGCTAAGGCTTCCCTTTCTCGTGTTAGCGGTATCCTCTTGTATTCAATATTGTAGCCTTCAACTTTCAGAGAGGCATATACTTCTGCAGGTGTCTTCACATCATCTAATAAAATGTTCTCCCAGTACCCTATTACACTGGAATGCTTCGACACTGGATTAAGTTCTTCACGATGCAAAAGCATTCGACCACCAGATTGTGTTACCTCAGCTATTATATCTTCTTTCATACGAGCTTCCATGTTTTCCACCTGCATTAAGGCCAAGCAGGGATACATAAAGAAAATCCATTGGCTTAATTATTTCTAACGTAATAGGCATGTTGCAGTAACGCCTACCATTGGACCAGTGATTCCCACATGTTTGAGTGTATCCACAGGCTGATCCAGTTCCCTCAGGACAAATGGGGTGCCATTGATGTAAACTACTGCCTCCTCTCTTAGATCTGTCAAAATCACTTTCTGAGCAAAATTACCCCCTGCTGTAGAATGAGCACCTAAATACGTTAACATTTCTTTAGCCCCAGTGACTGTCGGAGTTGCCATGCTATATACAGGGTACACATCAACCTGAAAAGATAGATTTTAGGATGAAGTCTGGTACATTTAAATCAGAGCAGAATAACTTCTTTTTTCTTAGACAAATGATTATGACGTGGTCAATTCAATTCATAAACTTACATTGGTGCATTTTAATTAATAAAAATACAAATAATGAGGTTCGAGCCTGTGTCTCAGTGGTAGACAGTGCATTTCAACATTAAGGTCTCAGGTTGGAGCCCATACTAACCTATTCCATGCTCTTAGACAAATAATTATGATGTGATCAACTCAATTCGTAAACTTACATTACTGTATTTAATATAACCAAAATTAATAATGAGAGGGACAGAGGGAGGGAGGGAGAGATGTCAACCCCTCATGCATCCTGCATCAGCTGGAGAATGAATAAAAAAAGACACTTGTTTTCAACTGAAGATTTTTCTGCTTTGGACCTGGGAAGAATTATAACCAAAATTTGGTCCATCAATCTACACAAATCTTCAGACAGATGATCTCGTGAACATCATTGGTGCATCTCTCCTAGAAACTCCATGGCCTGAAGTGGCTGGAATTTGCTTTGCCTCGACTATTGGGCATTATGGAGAGAGAATGTATCCATAGAATCTTCAATTTCATACCTTTGAATCTTTTGTTTCTATGTTTTTCTCTGTTGCTTGTAATTAGGTGGAATACATTTTGCCACTTGTTTGATAATAATAATTTCCCCGTATCCAAAAAAAGATTTCTTTTTTGCTTAATCAATGGGGAGATCGTTAGTCAGGAATGTCAATATGTGTTTATTTTTAAGTTTTAACAACCTTTCTTTTTCCTGATACATAACTATTTTTGTTAAGAAATTAAGAAAAAATAATATACAAATTATGGCAGTGGAAGATAGTTTGCCCAATAGGTGATACATGGAGACAACCTCAACTGTGATTAGTCTTTACTTTGATGCTGCTAACAATACCTTGTAGACATGCGGTGCACCATGGATTTGTATATTGCTTGAAGTTCTCTGACCAGGAAAGAAATACATCTTCAGGATGGAGCCTTTACCCAAAACAGAACCATTACGAGTCTTGACTAAAGCATCCATCACTGCATCTCCATGAGGAGACTCATGTGGTGCTCTCAACTCTTCCTGTATGATAATCACATTAGACACATTATCTAATCCAAATAATTGTGAATGACGTCTAGTTGTCAAGAAACAATATGTACTTCCAAGGTTCTCAAAATAAAAGCAGAGAAAAGAAGTATTACAGGGACGGTGAAGAATCGCCCAGGACGTAACCTTATACTCCATTTCATTGATTGGACCTCTGGCCTCCGATTCAACCATGTTTTAAACGTTATCTTGGATTCTCCTTGTCCACAGAAACCATCGAATGCTTCACTTCCAAGATATGCTGCGAAAGCAATCAGCCGGAAGTACCGCTCCAAGTACTCAGCACCACGGTTCAACGCAAGCCTCCTTACCCTTGGTTCTACATGTTGTTGATTGAATACCTTCCTGTATTGCAGAACTGCTTGGCGTATGTTCTGCATAGCTGAACATCTATCAATAACAGCATCCAAGGCCTCCCGGCATTCAGCCCCATTATCAAATAGTCTCGTAATCTTCCGTAGTAACAGGATGTCATTAATTCCCAAAGCATGATTTGGCTCCTTCCGTAGTAATATACTTCCGGTTTTTGTTAAATTTGGTGTATAGTCAGCACTCTCACTCCCAGCTTCTTCACCGCTTGAAGAATCACTGTCCACCTCTTCATGAGACACATCTCCAAGATGCATTCTAATAGGCCTTCCATAATCAATTCGGAGTTTCACAAGGCAAGCAATCACAGTTCCTGTAGTTGTTCTCCCCCTACCCATCTGATGACAAATAATAGTTGCATCAAAACATTCTACTTTAGTTGTCCGTCATCAAGACAAGTTCAAGCACATAACTATATACACTGATATAACAAATCCAGTTTAAATGCACTTTAGGGAAAATTTACCTGGCAGTTGAAAACAAAAGCAGTATCCTTGGAAGCAGAGGCAATATTGATCGCCAATGTATCAAAGTCAGAACTTTTGGGAGCTTTACCATCAGTAATGGGAACACGTGCATATTTAATGGGAAGGCCTTCGGCTTCTAAACATCTGAAAACCTCCAGAGGGGTCTGGATTGCATCGCAATTAACATGTTCCCATGCATCAAATATTTGACCACCATCAGTTTCATGAGTAACCATTATGGCACCTCCATACCGCTCAGCCTCCCGTAGAATGTCCTCTTTCAACCGAGCCTCCATTCTCTCCACTCTCTCACGATCTATTCCCTGACATGTCAGCGTAACAGTATAAAATCAGTAAAAAAAAGTGACTATCAGGCAATGAAAGACTGGGAATAGCAGACAAATCACTCTTAAGATACTCTTAAGATGCTCAGAGATAAAAGAGCAATCCCCCATAAGATATCACAATTGAACTACAATTGCATAGTTGATCTTGAATCTTCATGTGCTTGGCCCAAACAGAATTAAAGTTCTACAGAGAGATGCAAATAAATTGAGAGTTTAAAGAAGTCAGCTGTCAGGACATGACTACAATGAGAAAATTAGACTCTTACTGTGTACTCCAGCATATTTTTGTACGGCCTTTCCACCTCACGGAGCACAAATGGTTTTCCATTGATATAGATAACAGGCTCTTCTCTCATGTTGTGCCAAAAAACTGGACGTCCCCCTTTAGTGCTGCCTATTCTGTGAATGACAGCTCTAATCCCATCGACAGTTGGGTTAGCAACACCATATACTGGAAACCCAGGAACTTCTCTGAAATTAGGTGCTCCCTCCACTCTCTCAGGCAACAACGGATTTTGACAACCAGGGCAGTGGTCGCTTTTCAGAACAGTTTGACTTCCAAGAACTTCTCCATTCCTCATGGCAGCAACAACACCCATCTCATGAGGACGACCATCAGCAGATTCAGCAATTTTCATCAAAGAAGGTTTCAAGCTTCCATACCCAAGTGCACCCATGGGGTCTCTTCTCAGCAACCTGCAAAGAAGTTCAACATAGAAGTATCAATGAGAGCTGAAATGGACAGAACATGCCAAAAAGAAACTGAAGCTGAAAGCTGAAAAAATCCATCTTGATAGTGAAGCAAAGAAAATAAAATTGTAAAACATTAGAACCCAGAATCTAAGAATGGATATATTAGAGTGTGATCAGAACAAATATATTAAGTGAAAATCGTTAAGGCTAACACAATAAAAACAGAACATCTAGGTTGACATACCATTGATTTCCCTTCATATAATGTTTTGGTTCATCATACCACATAGATATGCAGAAGGATGTTAACACAGCACATACAAATCATTGATCACAGACAATCTATTTGAAATCCTAGTGGAAGTTCAAATTGAGAAAAGAAACTGCTGCCGAGATAGCAGATAGAATGGATGCATGAAATTGATCTTGTAAAGGAAATAATGACAAACAGACAAAACTCCATGATGAAAATGGAAATGTTGGTCAGCAGTTTATGAAAAAATGATAAAAAAAAAAAATTAAAAAAAAAAAAAAAACTGAAATTAGTACCATGAGATCTGGAAAACAGAAGTAGGGAAGATTAAAAAAAAACAGGATATAAAAAAAGAAAAAACAATCTGTAAGGTGAATGTGGAAAAACACCATAGAGAGGTAAAGACAGATCCTGGGAATTGACTGCACTATATGGCAAGAAGAGTGAAAACATTAACAAACAAAGATAAAATGAATATGGTGGACCATTTTCATGATGTAACGAAGCAACTTCTCCCTATCCTTTCTTGGAGGATCCAAGTAGAGAGCCATACAAATAGTAAAAGAGTAGAGAGGCAGTTCAAGATCGATGATTATGCCACAGAAAAGGAAAAAACACTAATGGAAAGAAATTAACAAATTTATCTTTCAAACTGTGAGCCATTCTCTGGAGTGGGTTGTTTTGAGAGCGAGGGGTATGGTTATTGAATGCGCCTCTTCTTTGTTTGTTTGCCCGCTGGGGGGGGGGGGGGGGGGGGCGCTTCTGTAACTAGTTTGGGTGGCTGTTTGCTCCCTGCTCTTAGTATTTTTGCACCTCCCTGGAAGATATCAGGTATGGATGGTTTGGGTGGCTGTTTTCCACCTTTGACAAACCAATCAAACTGATACATAACCAAAAACAGAATTCATAGAATGTGAGGCCACTCTTGTTATAAGATCCCAGGCATGGATGGTTGCTACATGGCAGACGACTCACAGAATAAAATGGAAATCTCCAGGCAGTTGTTGCGACAGAAGCATATAATCTCCTAAAAAGGTGGAAAACAAAATAGAAATAAATGTAGCACTGTTACCTCTCTCTCTCGGGAGATAAATGTGTCATCACTACATACACCTAGACTAGAGGAGTTTGCTTTAAGTTACAGAGTGTCAAAGGTACTAGTGCTGTATTATGTGTTTGAACAATAATTATATGCGAGCATAAAATGCTGCTAAAACTATAGCATTGTTTTCTTCAAGAGAATTATACCTAATGTGCAGAGGGTGCAGACAACAGGAGTAACTTGGTAATTTCAAGGTGATCAACAAATTCCCATCAATTAACTGTAATAAGAACTTACAACTTATGAACTTGAGCTAGCTTGACACGAACATTTTAAATATACTATACTCAATTTACAGGAACCATGTCACTTATGTCTAAAGGTTTGACGTTAGAGATTTCAGGAACTTCATTAAGAATGTGTTGCTATATTCACCTGCGAAGTATACTATAAAGTTCGGGCCTTGCTTTCATCCAGTCAGCAAAACTGTTTTGACCAGATGAAGTGGGGCGGAGAGCTGTTCTCTCTGTATGGATATATACAGCAAAACAGATTAGGAAGTAGTAACGCTCCAAGTACTCAACAAAAAAGGAAAGTGATGCCTCCCTCTTCATCTCATCTGGTTGACGCAGGATACTATTGCGATAAGTAGCAATAGCTTCTCGCAAGTTCTGTTAAAATCCACAATAAAATAGTTTAAAAAAGCTGAAATTCTAAGTCTTATGAAATGAAAGTTCCTTAAGAGGTTTGTATGAAGGATAACTACAGCTAGAAATTGACAGTAGACAAAACTGCTGCAAGTTATCCATGATGCCAAATAAAATTCCAGGGATAGGATAACTTAGAGAAAGATATACCTGCATTGAAGCACACTTATCAATGACTTTATCCACTTGTCTTTTACCCTCTACTCCACCCTGCAATCATATCGCCGGTGAATAAAGAATCTAAGAACATGTTAAATTTTCAAAACAAAAGAAAGTTAATGGAGTAACATACAACATTTTGGCTACCTCCAAGACCCGAATCAGGCTTCTTATCACTCCATATTCACCTCTACGGATTGCCTCCTCAGAATTTGGAATATTATCAGTGACATCAGCTCCAGTATCAAAAACCTTTCCTATAGAATTCGTCCTTGGAATACCTTTTAGCAAAAACATTATAAACAAATAGTGATTTTATTGATGAATGAAAAACACGACCTTCAAAACACCATGAAAGACATGCAGTTTCTATTTGCAGACATGATCATTAAGTGTAGAATAGATGTCATCTTTTATATCATTAATATTCAGCATCATGTATAACCCCATCAAAATTAAACATCCTTGAATGTAAAAAGCATGTACTCAGTTGACTTGGGAGAGAAGATTCTCGTGATCAGAAAATCCAAGTATACACTGTTGATAGGTGCAGCCATGACATACTATTTTATTCTTATTTATGGATACTCATTGTTAGTTGTAGTATTTGTTCCCTTTGCAACCAAAAGGCATGACAGTCAATTTTATTTTATTTTACCTGTGAAGGAATATAATCCTCTATCTGCATTCAGCGCAGTGTTTTAAATAGCTACGCTATGTAGCATGTAGCTTACGCTGCGTAGCGTAGCATGGCCTTAACGCTACATAGCTCATGAAAATAGCGTAAGTCACATGTAGCCTACGCTACATGATAATTTTCATAAGCTACACGCTACGAAACTACGCTACACGCTATGTAGCTCACATGATGTTTTCAATGATTTGCTACATTTTTCCATTTTCAATATAAATTAGTTAACCTTTTTAATGCTTTTAGTAAAATAATATTAAAAAAAAATATAAAATCAGTTTCATTGCTCTTTCTTTACCTTTATACTTGATCATTGCCCTTTCCTATTACTTTCGGTTCCATTTTGTTGCACCGAAAATCATGAAATTTTGTTGAATTTCATTATTAATTGGTCTAATTGGGTACAAAATATAATGACATTGGTGCAGCCAAGCACCTTGATTAAAAATTTAGTAGTTGTGTGTAGCTTACGCCTTACGCTTTGAAGGAGTGAACGCTATGCTACACGCTATTTAAAACACTGATTCAGAGAGAATCACCATTGCGGACAAAACCTTGATATGCTACAAGAGCACAATGAGGATCTGGAAGACTTCCTGTCTTTCAATGGCCATCCTTCCCCTGTGTGTCATTGTATGTACTTGCATGCTCTCCTTGATCCTCATTCTTCATCATCCTTGCAGAATAAACAAATAAATAAAAAAAAAAAAAAATCTTCGAATTGCTAGTACAAACTACAAACTCAATATCTAATCCCTGCAATGAAGCAGACTCTGAAATTGTTAACTCCCTGTGGTATCCAATTCAACCTCATCATCTCCAGGAAATACCATCTCCTAGTTAACCTCCCTCTGAACTCAATTCTACTTCATGATCCATCTATAATATAGTAGGAATCTTCACCCCTCATTTCTATTCTATGTAGGGCTGTAAAGGGTCGGGTCCTAGAGTTCCCAGACCTGGTCTAATCAGGGCCAGGTCTTGTTGGGTTGGGTCCTGGTCTCGTTTTTTAGGACCCTGTTCTGGTTGGTTTCGCGTATCTGCTGGGTACCTGTCAGGTCTTTGAACCTTCATTTCAAGTGGAGTTTGGGTTGTGCTCATGTCAGTTATGGGCACTCACATGGTTGACCCACTTGAATGGATAAACTAGACCACACACGTGTGCTAGTTTGACACATGAGAGGTGTTGTGGCTTGGGAAACCTCATTATGTTGCTAGAAAAATTAATCTATATGATTAAAATATATAATATTACTATTAAAATTAACCCAACCTAATTTAATCAGGTCCAAGATGGTGGACCTGGAGAACCCCGCCCCTGGTTTTTTACAAGGTCCAAATGGTAGAACCAAATCTAGCCCAATGACTAAATGGGTCTGATAAATTGGACATGCACCCATTAAAATCAGGTTGGGTACATACATTGATCCATGTCAGGGTTCCCATTGATAGCCCTATTGTTATGTTGTTGTTATCCCATATTGCCACTTCCAAGATACCATGCAAACTGGTTTCCTCCAGTCTACCTCCTACTTAAGACCATTGTTGTATGAGCTCTATATTCATACTTTCTTCAGTAGGCAATATGATGTGTCTCACACATATGGAGGAATCTCATTTCTAATAGCTTTTGAAACCATTTCCAAGAAATTCTAGACATGAAGGGAGAAGACTTCCGTGCCATGTTTTTCTTTTTGAACTTTAGCAAGAGCTGTTTGCCATTCTGTGCAACGGGTACAATACCTCAAATGACAGTTCTGAAATTGATTATTTCACCTTGGAATTGAAAGGGGAAATAGTTCTGAAACTGTGAGAGCCTAGCATTAGAAAGCAGAAAAGATGAGGCAAAAAGGTGGGACACGTGTGCATGGATGCATTTTGCATACCACATGTTTGTCTAATAATGGACTGTAAGAAGCATGTATAATTCTACTATAATCCTTGATCTACAAGTTACTACTGAGAACTTAGAGAGGAGTAAAAAATGCATGAAAGCCTCATCAAATGGTAAACCTCAAGGATAGTTTTACAACATATGTTAAGAAGGTATCCAGGATGGCTGATGTCTTTGGCTGCCGAGCCAGGTCTTTCCCTTCTACATATCTCGGCCTCCCTCTTTGTGTAGGCAAGCCACCGAAACACTTGTGGGACAAGGTCATTGAAAGGATGGAGAGGAAGCTCTCGTCTTGGAAGAGAAGGCATCTATCCTTAGGTGCTAGAATCACGCTCATTAAAGCTGCCCTCTTGAACCTTCCCTTGTATTTCATGTCCTTGCAAGTGCCCAGAGTCAGTTTTGGCAAGGATAGAAAGTTTAAGAGGGGATTTCCTTTGGCAAGGCACTAAGGCCAAAGGTACATTTCACTTGCTAGGCTGGGGGGAAGTATGTAGACCTTACGAGGAAGGATGTACAGGTATTAAAGGGTTGGAGGAGATCAATTTTTCCTTGTTGGGCAGGTGGCTTTCGAGATTTGGGACAGAAGAGGATAGTTTTTCGAAGACCATTGTTGCAGGCAAGTTATGGTGTTATTAGCATGTATAGTGGACCAGGACCTCCTCCCTCTATAGAGCATCTTATCTTTGGAGGTGATTACTCAATTGGTGAGTGAAGTTTTCAAGGGGATCAACTTCTCTATTGGGATGGAGAGTGGATCTGGTTCTAGGATGATATTTGGATTGGGGAGACCTCACTTAGATCGAAGATTCAGCGGATATCTCGATTGCC
Source organism: Liriodendron chinense (assembly GCA_003013855.2). Taxonomy (NCBI): domain Eukaryota; kingdom Viridiplantae; phylum Streptophyta; class Magnoliopsida; order Magnoliales; family Magnoliaceae; genus Liriodendron; species Liriodendron chinense. The sequence goes on from PVNU02002898.1 coordinate 1,768,166, forward strand.
TAATGCTTCTCCGGCTTGGGCGTGAGTGGTGTTTGGTCCCCTCCATGTAGGCATAACCTCACTGACCTTGAGGTGGACGAATTGCTGAGTCTCCTAGCTCATCTTCAAGGGATCCAGCCTTTGCTGGTTGTAAAGGATTTGCTAGTTTTTCAAGGGATCCAGCCTTTGCTGGTTGAAAGATAGATTGAGAACGTTTTTCATGAAACCTTTCTACGGTGTGATTTCCTAGGCGACGTCCGATGTGAGGTGCTATCATACAGGCCCAAATCTGGTCTTATGGAGCTCCACCCAAGGTGGCGGCTTTATCGTGGCTTGTAGGAACTCTTTTTCTTTTTTTAACAGTAACGGTTTTATGAGAAGCGGGCAAAGCCCGAAAGAATACAACGCAAACTACAAACCTAACAGAGCATGAAGCGCGGAGGCTTCAACACACTGAAAAGAGGAGGCCCGATCCATTATAAAGACTTTAACTTTGCGAGTAACCTCAATAGCCGATTCCTCCTTGTTTTCGAAACAGCGTCTATTGCGTTTGCTCCAAATGGCCCACATAAGTCATAACAGCCATTGCCGCAAGCCGCCAAACCACCTTCGCATCTTTTGTAAGCATACAACCATGCCATGAAGCCAAGAAAGAGGGAACCGACGATGGCATGACCCAGTGGACATGGAGAGAGGATAAGAGATCTTCCCAGATTTTAGTCACAAACTTGCAGTGAAGGAAGATATGGTCAACTGACAATGAATATGCGGAATTGGTGGATCACAATGAATAATCTGCGCAAGAGGTCCATGGTGCTCCCTAATGTCCGTCTCCTGTGCATGAAAGATGCAGAGTTGGTGGATCACCTTTTCATCCATTGCTAGGGGAGTGAGAGGGCATCTTGGAAGTCTTTAAAATTCTTTGGGTGATTGAGATCTGTTGAGGGGTTGTTCCTTGCTTGTCATGCAAGTGGCCCCAGGAGGAAAGGAAAGTCAAGATGGTAATTGGCCTTGCTTGTTGGCCTTTGGACCCTTTGGGGTGAGATGAACAATCAATGCTTTAGGACTCCCGGTGGTTCCATTTCGGTGGGTTCTTTATAGGGCTTTAATGTACATCAGACAGTGGGCTCTTTGATTTTTGGGTGTTGTCTTTTGTTTGTTGTAGCTCGTCACTTGTTTTGTTTTTGCCTTCGGGCTTTTCTTTAATAAACTTTATTACTTCTCAAAAAGAAGGGGAGACTACAATTACCAAGAATGCTAGAGAATAATACAAAGAGAGCCACAAATATTACCTGAGGCTCCAATACGGTTAAGGTAAACCAAAGTAGCAATCACCATGCCGGTTGTAGTTCGTCCACGCCCCATTTGACAGTTAAAAATTATTTCTGTGTTTATATCTGCTTGTGAGATTCTATGAACCTGAAAAGTAAAAAAACAAAAAATTAAGTGCATCAGTTGCATTCTGAAATATTTTGTAGGTTCATCCATACAGATAAATTTGCTCAGCTTTCCCTAAATGCATACAATTCATATCTACCAAGCATGCAAAATTTTTGCTATATGTGTTTGTGGCTTTAAAATTTTGTGCTTTGGAAATCCATCCCATGATTTAGAAAGATAGCAGAAAAGAGAGATATATGTAAATTAAGGAGTTGGCCTGAATCCTAATTGCAATGTTAGCAATTGGGCTAGTTTGCTGCTGCGTGAAATTCCAATGGTAGGTTGGTTTGGAGTGTGGCAGTGCATGCTTCTCTATGGGCACCATGGATTGAAAGAAATACTCGGACCTTCAACAAAAAGCTTTCTAGGTGTCCTAAAAAAGAGGATCTTTGGATCCATTCTGTTGCAGGCCAAGGCTGGTAAAAATTTCAAAGAGTTCGCCTATTCCATGTTCATCTCTAATTGGGAGGAGATTATGCTGAGTGGAGGTTTGAGACAACAACCTGTGTTTTGGTGGAAGCTGCCTCCAACTGGCAGCTTAAAACTTAATTTTGATAGTTGTTCGTATGTCAACACTGGTCTAGCTAGGATTTGTTAGTGTATTGACAGATCGCTCAGGTGTCATTTTGATTGATTTCTCTTGGCCTATGGGTCAAAGAATCCTTTTTTTTTTTTTTATTGATTTCTCTAGGCCTATGGAAGGGTTCTTGGAAAAGGGAGTGGAGTGGTGGTCACCCTTCTCGGATTTTGAAGGAGCAGGATTCCCCTTCTTTAAAAACTTAAATTGTTTTAGAGGAAGATATGTGAGTGGAAAAAAGTTTATTTGCAAGGTCAGGAGGAGGAAACATCTAAACTGCTTTAGGAAATGCAAAAGCTAGATCTAAAAGAAGAGGTGGGGGATTTGTAGAAGGAGGAGAGAGCATGGTGTGAGATCTATTGTGCAAAATATAATGCTAGATCACGGGAAGAAGAGATTAAATGGAGACAGATCGAGGGAAACATGGTTAAAAGAAGGAGATAAAATACTATGTTCTTTCATGCTATTGCTTGTGCTAGAGTGCGTACAAACAAAATCACGTTCCTATCGGAAGGGGAAGGCTAATATCTGTAGGGCAATAATAGTGGATTTTTACAAAAAGTTGTTATCAAAATATGATTGGCATTGCCCTTCTCTGGAAAACTTACTTTTTTATTCTATATCGGTAGAAGCGACGGAATCATTAGAACAATCATTTTCAGAGGAAAAAAAAAAAAATCAAGAAGCAGTGACAGAGTTGGGTGGTGGTGATAAAGCCCTGGGCCCAGATGGTTTTTTGTTAGCATTCTTTTAGAAATTTTGGGAGGTGGTAGGGGTAGATGTAGTACAATTTATAAATGAATTTTTTGAAAAATGTGTTATAGTGGCGGAATTAGGAGTCGCTTTTATAACATTGATCCCTAAAAAGGAAGAAGCCAAAAGCCTTAGGGACTATCGTCCTATCAGTTTACTAGGTCGCCCATACAAGATTTTGCCTAAGGTGTTAACTTCTAGGTTCCGAATGATGTCGCAGGAGGTTATCTTGATTGCCTAAGGGGCTTTCGTGGATGGTAGATAGATAGTTGATGGCTCCTTGCTAGTTAATGAATTGATTCACTCATGCAAAAGAAGAGGGGATCAAGGGGTAGTTTGTATGCTAGATATCGTAAAAGCATACGATCATGTGGATTGGGCATTTGTTGACTACATGTTGGAAAGGTTGCGATGTGGGGTCAAATGGCATGCTTGGGTTCAAATATGTGTAAAGTCGGCTAAATTCTCGATTTTGGTTAATGGTTCCCCGAACGGTTTCTTCTCGACTTCTAGAGGTCTGTGTTAAAGTGATCCTTTATCCCCATATCTAATCGTAATGGTTATGGAGGCCCTTAGCAAAACGTTACAAACAGGAGAAGAGATAGGTTTGGTTGGAGCCTTTAGGGTAGATGGACTGAATTTTCAGATTTCGCATATTCAATATGTGGACGATACGTTGCTTTTATGTAAGGCAGATAATTTCAATGTGCAAAATCTTCATTCGATTATCGTTAGTTTTAAAGCGGTTTCCAGCTTAAAGGTGAATATCTCCAAAAGTGAGATTCTGGGAGTTATAGTCTTTCGAAAGAAGAAATTCAAAATTTTGCAGTCTTATTTGGTTATAGAGAGGGGTATTTTCTGACCACTTATCTTGGGCTTCCGCTTTGTTTCTGTAAACCGACAAGACATATGTGGAACAGTGTCCTCGAACATTGTCAAAGGAAGATGTCCAAGTGGAAATCGAGATATCTATCTATGGGGGGGAAAATGATCGTGATTAAAGCATCAATATCGAATCTTCCAGTTTATTTTATATCTTTATTTAAATGCCGGAAGTCGGTCATAAATGTTTTGGAAAAGCAAATGAGGGATTTCTTGTGGAAAGGATCGGAAGAAAAACATAAATTTCATCTTGTGAAGTGGGAGGAGGTGTGTAAACCATGGGATCAAGGTAGAGCAGGATTGATGAAGTTAGAAGAGATGAATTTAGCTTTGCTAGGTAAATAGGTATGGAGGTTTGGGGTAGAGGGGGGAGCTAGATGGAGGGAGGCGATTGTAAGAAAATACGAGGTAGATGAGAGTGGGTGGTGGGCAAAAGATTCGTCTTTGTATCGAGCATCTCACATATGGAAGTCGGTGTCATCTTTGAAACAAAGGGTGTGGGAAGGGATAGGTTTTGATTTGGGGGATGGAGAAAATATCCAATTATGGGAGGATAGGTGGATCGGAGATAGTAATCTAAATGTCAAGTTCTTGAGGCTAGCAGGGTTAACTAGGGAAACAAACATGAAGGTCAGCTGTTGCTTCTCATGGAGGGGCGACAAAGTTATATGCCCCCCCCACCCCCCCAATGTAGAAGGAATCTCATTTATGAAGAAATTCAAGAATTTGCAGGGCTTATTCAAGTTTTGGTGAAGGTCGCTCTGGTTGTTATAAGCTCGAACTCACTTAGATGGGTAAAAGATAAACCGGAAAATTTTCAATCAAACCCTTGTATCGGGTCCTAAGCGAAAACGGGGTAAATGAAGGGAGATGTCCAACGTCCCATGTTGCCCTGTTGAAGGTAGGGTTTTTTGGATGGCTAGCCGGGAGGAACAAGGTGCTCACAATCAATAATCTATGTAAAAGGAATATGGTTCTTCCGAATGTTTGCCTTCTTTGTTATCAAGATGCGGAATTGGTCAATCATTTGTTCCTTTATTGTTATTTCGCAAGGAGGTGTGGGCCTTTTTCTTTCAGTTGTTTGGAGTGCTTTGGGTGGTTTTGGGTTCAATAGATAGCTTCCTTCAATCATGGCACGGAGAAGGCATTGGGCATATAGGGAAAATGTTATGGAGGTTGAGTATGCTAGCAGGTTTATGGGTTTTATGGTTAAAAAGGAATGATTGATGTTTCATAAACAAGAAAGGGAAAGCGATACATGTTGGTATGAGGGCTAAAATTTTTGTCATAGAGTGGGTGTTGGGATCGATCAACTTGTCTCAACTCTTGATGGGGTGTCAGTAGCGTTGTTTTTTGTTTTTTTAATTCATTTGTACATATTGGCTTTGGCCTTTTAATGAAATTACCGTCTTTCAAAAGAGAAAAAAGCGTCCGATTTGTTTTTTTAATTCATTTGTACATATTGGCTTTGGCCTTTTAATGAAATTACCATCTTTCAAAAGAGAAAAAAGCGTCCAATTTTGTTTTTTAAATTCATTTGTACATATTGGCTTTGGCCTTTTAATGAAATTACCATCTTTCAAAAAAAAAAAAAAGTGTCCAATTTTAGCGAAGTAGTGGCTTTACAGTAGGCGATGAAGCTGTCTTCTGATGTAGGACAAAATCAAGGTCAATCTCATGGACGGCTAGGATCAAAAGAAATCGGGGTAGAAAGTTCAATCAAGGGTCCAGAGTGCACTATAGCTTCCAACAACCATAACTTTGCAACTGGTTATCCGTTTTGTGCGTATAATATGTTGTTTTAGGGGTTAATTTGAATTTCTAGTCAAAATTTACTATTTTCAATAAATTACGATTTTTGCTATTTTTAAGTTATTGTAGGGTTTGAAAAAGTCTAATTATGCTTAAAGTCTTATTTGAGTCGTGGGAGAGAGTTTTGAGTCAGTTTAAAAATCATCTACTATTTTAGTAAAGTTTAGTATTTCATGAGTAGTTATGAATTTAGGGCTTAGGGCTTATATAAATAATATTGGAAGGGTTATGTAAACAGACATGATTCATTACTTTCTATAATATTTTTTCTTTCAGAGATTTTTCTACATTGTGGCTTCAAGGTTTATCTTAGAGACCACTACACCATCTTCTGAGCTAGATTTTCTTCTAGTCATCATTGAAGGGGATCCTTCCAATGCAATATAATGGAGCAAGCCTAACTGTTTCCCCTTATTGACGCCTTAGACCTTTGAAATGGAATGCAAATGTCTTTATACACATAATCCTCTTTGAGGGCAACGTCCAAGCTGATAGGCTGGCAATTGGCAAAGGGGGGCGCTGTTTCTCATTTTTCAGTGTTTTCTTCAGTCTTCTTTTTTTCCTTCCTTTTTGGTGCTGCTGTGTTGTCCTTATATGGGCCTTTTTGTAGTTCTAGTGCTCCTGGGCTTTCTTTTTTCTTTTTTCTAATAAATTTCTGATTAAAAAAATGTTGGCGCTTGCATCTAACATGAAAGTTCTCTAAAAAATGATTGTTCATGTGAAAAATGGATCATAATGACTTGCAATTCCAACATTTAAAATGAGGGCTGAAATGACGTGACAAACCAGAAGGTCAAAATCTCTCTCCTTCGGTGATTTTTCATCAGTAATAGGCACACGCTCATAGTCAACAAGGTACCCTTCTGCCTGTAGCTCTTCATAAACCTAACCAGAGCTTAAATGTATAAGTTACAAATATAAGAACAATCGATAAATAAATAACTATGACTCTTTATCAGCACGAGGAGCATAAATACACATACCTCCAGCGGTGTCTTAACAGAGTCATGTGTCACCAGTTCCCATTGGTCCACCATCTGACCATCTGGCAGTTCATCAGTTACAAGGATCTTATTTCCATATCTGCTAAGTCAGATTTGCAAAGAAAATAAACTATCACAGAAAGCAAGAAGAGAAAATCAGAAACATGCCTCCAAACCATTTGCAACAGTCAGTTTAAAGAGAAAAATAAGATGCACATAATAATCATACCGTGCAGCTTCCAGCAGGATATCCTCTTTCAGGCGAGCTTCCATTTGTTCAACCCTAGCCCTGTTGATTCCCTATTTTTATGTTGAAAAACAATATCAAATAGAACTGAGCAAGACAGGAACTGACAAAAGTCATTTGTAAACATGCAAGGTGAAAGCAATAGAGAAGTGAGTAAACACGTAATGTGCGCCTGGAGAAGAAAACTGCTAACTGAAGGTCAGATTATCCAAGGAATGGTTCACTTTCTGAACTGCATAAATACATGCATATTTATGTTTTAGTATGTTCATCACCATTGTTTTCTTAGCCTTCTCCCAGCAATTTAGGTCGGCTTTTAAATAGTAGACTGACAAAAGTTTTTGGTTTGCTCTCTACCATACAGAAGTATAATAGACTTTTGGTATAGTTTGGAAGTCTTTAATTTAGTAGTTTCTGCATCTTTTAGTATATTGCAAATACTGATGGTGTTTAAATGAAATAAGGACAGTTGTCACTTGTCAGCGAGGCGGCTGTAGCAATTAGAGAATAGTTCAATCTTAGGGCTTCTATTTACTCAGATCTATATATAGGCTGTGAGTCATCATAGCCATAGACACGATTCCATGAAACTTTTATCAAGTACAACTTCAGATGAGCTTTTCTAGGTGCAGGTTATTCTGTTGATTACTAGTTTTAGAAGTTACAGACTAATGACTGTTGAGCTTTGCTTGCAATCAATTATATCTCTCTGTGCTCTCTTGTGTGTCGATTTTCAGGGTTTTCTTGGTGTTTTTTCTCAGCAATGTCTGGTACGTATAATATATATTCATGCAACCACCACTTGCATCATCAACATGCTAAAATTTGGCTAGAAGGAATGGCAGGGAGCCACTAATATATGTCTATTGAACACCAGTCACTTTTTATTTATTTATTTATTTATGGACTAAACAAATTTATTGCATTACCCACAAAGGGGAAAAAAGGACAGGATCCATCAAGGCAATGGAAAAGATACCTCTATACAGAGAGAAGATCTAAGGATCCCCTCCTTAGCCAATAAATTGGCCATACAATTTGATTATTTAGGAATCTGATTATACACAATCACCATATTTCAAGAATGCATTTTCAAATCAGTCAAAATAAAAGCCAGCTTCCACAGGATGACATCTTGCCCAAGCGATGGCATTTCTAGGGTCTACTTCCACAATGAGACCCATCCACCTGGCTTACAAAGAGTCTCACACCATTTTCAATGGCTAAGAGCTCACCCAATTGGAAGGCTAACAGGCACGAGAATGTGAATGAGATGGAGCTGTTTTCAGCTTTAAGAATATCCCAATACCTGAAGGACTCGGATTAAACCAACTAACCTACCATCGATGTTCAACTTCCACCAACCTGAAGGCAAGGATGACCAAATGAATCGGCTAACTGTCTGCCTTCTATAATCTCAACACTCCCCTTCCAATCACTATGGTTATAAGGAGCAAAGAAACAGGAGAACATTTTAGAACAGCTTGCCGACATTTTAGACAACCTCATCCCAGAATGGGAACCTTCAAAGATGCTTTTGCTCCTTTCTATTAAGATACCCCACATTATCTCAAGAGGAAGCATCCTCCAGAAAATCTTTGTTTTCTTTCTTTCTTTTTAATTGAAACAAACGAGATTCTATTAAAACAGTTCAAAATTTAAATAGGAAAAAGAAAAAAAGAAATCCATCAAAGCAATGGAAACAAATCTCCTATAGAAGGAGAGAGCCTAAACAGCATATTGACCCCTTATCTAGGGAGTCAGCAATATGATTCAATTCTCCAGTTGTTGTTGATGAAACAAATGTCCCTAAGACATCCAAAGATCGTATAAAGGCAAGCTTCCATGGGTAGACACGACTAAATGCCCCAGTGACATCCTTGAGAGAAAATTCCCTCTTGGCTTAAATGGACTGCAGTCCACCCACTCAACAAATCCCAATTGAGCCTGGTAAAACCATGTCAATCTTTAAGCACAAAAATTCAGACTAGACACTCCATACAATATTGCGATGTATAAAGATATGATCAATTGGTTGTGCTTCCTTGCAACACATCACACTAAAACTTTCGAGATCAATTCTGTTTTTGAAGGTTTTTCAACACCACTCACATGCCAACATGAAAATGCTGTCTGCTGCACTTTAGCCTAAGTATTGCTGCACTCACTTGCCAACATGATAATGCTGTAAAATCATGCATTGCTTTGAGGTGGTTTTAGGCCTAAAAGTTAATCTATCCAATAATGAAATCCTGGGGGTCCATCTGGAGGAAGGGGAAGTCAAATTGTTGACTGAGATTCTTGGCTACCAAGCTGGGTCCTTTTCGTCGTCTTATCTTGGGCTCCCTCTTTGCATCGGTAAACCTGCTAAACATCTTTGGGATGCGAACAATGAAGACTTCGGGAGGAAGATGTCGCCTTGGAAAGATAGAATTCTTTATCTGGGAGATAGAATTACCTTTAATCAAGTCTGTCTTTCGAATCTTCCTCTTTATTATATGTCCTTAATCCGATGACCTAAGTTGGTTCTCCTTCGAATTAAAAGTTGTGGAGTAATTTTTTTCTGGCAAGGCAGAGATTTAAAAGGGAAGTTCCATGTCTTGAGCTGGAAGGAGGTTTGCAGGTAATTCAAGGAGGGCGGGGCGGGTATTAGGAGGCTTGAGGATGTGAATTCTGCTTGACTGGGGAGATGGGTTTGGCGTTTTGGTATGGAGGGGGGGAGTCTGTGGAGATCTGTTATGGCTGATAAGTACAGGGTCTCTAATAAGGGGTGGTGGAATAGGAAGGTTTCTCTCTATAGAGCCTCCTTTTGCTGAAAATCAATTGCTAGGATGGCTGATTTTTTTTTTTTTTTTTGGTTCTCAAATCAGGTTCTTAGTTGGAAATGGGAAAAATGTCCGTTTCTGGGATGACATCTAGTTAGGGAAGTCCACCCTCAGGTCTGATTTTCCTTCTGTTGCATGGTTATGTCTGATTCAAAATATTGCAGTGCCAAATGATTCTCAGGTCAAAATCAAGGTGTGTGGCTTCCTCCTTGTTGTTGGAATCTCTTGGATGTTGAAATCGAACAGCTGGCGAGGATGCTATCTTGTCTCGGTGGCCTCTATTCCAACTCGGGCGAAAAAGATACGCTGATCTGGCTGAAGACCCATCGGGTGGATTCTCAGTTTGTTCCTTCCTCGAAGTGCTATCCACTCCATCTAAAGCTAAAGGTAGCCATACGGGTCACTATGGAGGTATGGAGCCCTTCTGAAGGTTTTGCGTTTGCATTGCTTGTGGGAAGGAACAGGGTGCTAACTGCTGACAACTTGAATAAAAGGGCATTGGTGTTACCTAATGCCTGCCTCCTTTATTTGAATGATAAGGAATCAGTGGAGCATATTCTCATTCACTGTCCTTTTGTGAAGGGGACCTGGGATAGTGTTCTCCCAGCTTTTAATGTTCCTTGGGTTATGCCTAAGTCTATGGAAGAGATGTTTCTTCGTTTAAAAAAAAATACAAAATGGATGAGATGTTTGTCCTCAATCCAAAGATTGGTCTAAGTGGCAACTTGCCTTGCTTGCAGCTCTGTGGTTTATTTGGTTGGAGAGAAACAATAGTGATTCCATAGCAATCATTGCAAGGAAGGTGTTTTCTTTGATCAAGGATTGGGACCCTTTTTTTATCCATTGTTGGGTGGCAATGCTCTTTGGGTTTTCTTTGTTTTTCTTTTCTTTTCTTGCATATGGGCTCTTTTCAATAAATTCATAATTCTAAAACCAAAAAGGGGACTGTTAACATCAGCGTTTTAAATAGCTACAGTTATAGCATGAAGCTTACGCTACGTAGCATAGCTCAGCCTTAACACTACGTAGCTCATGAAAATAGCTTAAGACATGTTTAGCCTACACTACACGATAATTTGCATATGCTACATGCTACATAGGTTACGCTACACGCTACGTAGCTCACATTACATGTTATTTTTCACAACATCAAAATCAAATAATGTTTACAATGATTTGTTACAGCTTTCTATTTTCAATAAAAAATAGTAATCTTTTCAATGCTTTTAGTAAAATAATATAGGTAACAATATTAAATCAGTTTCGCTGCTCTTTCTTTACCTTTTTACTTAATCATTTCCCTTTCCTATTACTTTAGGTTGTGTTTGGTTGCACTAAATGTCATGAAATTTTGTTATATTTCATTATTAATCAGTTTAATTTGGTTTAGAATATCATGAAATTAGTGCAACCAAGTCCAACCTTGATTAAAAATCTAGACGTAGCGTGTAGGCATGTAGCTTCTCGCTATGTAGCTTACGTCTCACACTTTGGAGGGGTGAATGTTATTTGCTATTTAAAACATTGGTTAACATCTAGTACATGCAATGCCAAAACTAGCTCGCTAAACGTCACCATCTATATTATTGCATCTTATAATACACTAAGATAGATGTGACTCAAAGCATAACATACTACTTTAAGTACATAATATTGTACGCCACCCCATATGCATACTACATCACAATGATAAATAACATGACATATATGATGCAACTACTTGTGTTATGCATAAGGGTCTTTCTGGTCTTTCTACAATATGCACAAAGCATAACACGTAAAAGCACCACTACCATAATTTCAATTCTTTTGATCAATACCATCATCATAATTTCATAGTATGTGAAAGCACAAAGCATGAAATTAGCATGATAATATGTGAAAGCACCACCATCATAATTTCTTAGCCACATGATTTGAATCTGCCACGAAGTAAGCTTGATGGTGACAAGGATATAGGATATTGAAAAATGTATTCATGAACATATCATATGATATATAAAAACTGATGCTCCAAACAAACAAATTAGCCTACAAATCGACTCCCACGACAAGGAAAATTTCTTTCCTTTTCTTTATTATTTTGAAGTGTGCCAAGGAAAATTTCTTAGAAACCAATAATATCAACTAACCGTGTACTCAAGGTTGGAGAAGGGCCTTTCCACATCACGCAAAACAAAAGGACGGCCATTAATGTACACCACCTGTTTTGAGAATTGATTAGAAACAACATTTCCATCTAAAATGAAACATAGCCAAAGTTTTGTTCAATAAAAATTGTATTGCACATTGCCGAACGGTCAGCAAAAAAAAGTAAAATATATCTAAATTTCTCTACATTTCAGTTACATATGACAACAATCTTACTGGTTCTTCTCGAAGACTATGCCAAAGAACTCGTTTTTGTTTTCCATTCTTTTGTGCCCCAATATGATTAAGAACATTCCGGATCCCGTCAATGGTTGGTATTGCAACACCATGCACACGCAAAGAAGATCCAGCCTGTTGAAAGTCACAAGAAAGATAGCTTCAGACAAATGTGATGTAATATATGATAACTTCAAGTGGACAGCTAGCAGTCCAGTGTTTTAAATAGCTATGCTATGTAGCATGTAGCTTACGCAACATAGCGTAGCTTAGCCTTAACGCTACGTAGCTCACAAAAATAGCTTAAGTCGCATGTTGCCTACGCTTCACGATAATTTGCTTACACTGCAGGCTACATAGATTATGCTACATAGCTCACATTACAAGATATTTTTCACTACAACATTAAAATCAATTAGTTTTTTCCAATTATTTGTTACATTTTTCTATTTTCAATGCTTTTAGTAAAATTAATATAAGTAACAGCTTAAATCAGTTTTGTTGCTCTTTCTTTACCTTTATACTTAATGATTACCCTTTCCTATTACTTTATATTGCATTTGGTTGCACCAAATATCGTGAAGTTCTGTTGAATTTCATTATTAATCAGTCTAATTTGGTGAATATCATGAAATTGGTTCAACCATAGCACAACCTTCGTTAAAAATCTAGGAGTGTAGCTTATGTTACACGTTATGTAGCTTTTGCCTCACGCTTTAGAGGGGTGAACTCTAAGTTACATGCTATTTGCTATTTAAAACACTAGCCAGCACAAAAGGACCAATGTGTCTTGGGCATGAATGCGACATAGACCTTACTTAAACATACATGTGATAACATACAAATGGGATTAGAAACACCAACGCGCAAACGCACGCCAAAGTGCATAATTATATGGCACCAAAAAACAACGTGACCAAGTTATGCTAGACAATGAATATTGTTGGACATGCAGAAGCTTAATCATATAATCAATAAGAAGGGTGGCATGAAACATCATTTCATTTTTCTAAAAGTGTTATGGATGGTATGCAACTATGCATTAAGATAGTACGTTAGAATGTGGATTGATGTTGTGATAAGGGAAGTTTTATGTTCAGCATTCTAAATATTGGTGCTTTTTTTTTTTGGAAAGGCAACATGAGCTCGAACCCATGACCTCAATGTTGAAACGCATTTTCCACCACCAAGCCACAATATTTTGAGATATTCAGGCATGATATACTTTATATTTATTGGAAGAACCTAGGTACTCTCTTTCGGATCCATGAAACAACTCTCAGAGATATTTTTCCCTTCTGGAAGATACAGGAACGAAACAATCAACCTATTGATATTGGAAGACCAAAAAGATTATGCGATATTCCCATGATATTTCTCATTTTCAAAGGTGAGATACTTTGTATGACAACACAATATTTAAAACATTGAATGGGGTAACTCAACATAGTGTCTAACACCTCACCTTTGTTCCGACATCTAAAACTGTGCCGGTGCCCAAGCCCATATTACATAGAAAATATGTCCTAGTAGAGACATATGTCAAACTTTTTTAGTTTTTTGAAAGACAACAATTAAGACACATGTCGAACTTCATTCTATTAGAAGAAAGTAAGAATGAGAATGTCACAAGAGGTTTTCACAAATTAGAAAAATCCTTTAAGAGGTTAGATCAAGTTCTAAATTCTCATTGTCAATTCAAAAGCATTCCAAAGACAAGTTTACTCACAGACACCCTTCAAGCAGCATAGACATAACCACATTGATATCCAAGCTCCATGGTGCAGATAAGACGAAGAAAAAGAAAGAAGGTTAAGGTCTAGAGGGATGTGTGCCCGAATCACTCCAAAAATGAGTCCATAAGCAGCCCATTGCTGCAGACATGAACGGCTCCATAAAAAGGGATGAAGGGAACTTGTGCAATCTGCTTGGGGGCCCACAGAGGGCTGATCATCATCTTTATAAGAAAGTGCACGTGAATAAAGTTAGAAGGCCTACAAGCCTTCCTATTGGTAATTACCTGTGCATCATCTAGTTCTCAGGTAGTGCTAGAGCTTTATTTATGTTTTATTAAGAATCACGGATAAGAGCTCTGTGAGTTAGATCACTGCACTGGTTGCTGTATTTTCTTCCTAATAGATTTAGAAACAGGAAAACGTGTGAATCATTCACGGAATTGGGAAAGTTAAACCCTAGTAACACATGTCAAGTAAAAGATATTCTCTCCTTTGAATCCTGCTTGAGATCTGGTATGTTTGATATTTCCTGATTGCTGAAAATCTGTTTGTCGATGGAAATCTACCATTTACTGCTGCAACCCTATGTAGAAGTGCTGAAATATAAACCTAGTGTTAGAAAACTGCTTTATAGTTGCAAAATTCATTCCTAGTTGTTGGAAAACTATTTCTGGTTGCTGGATATTAGTTACTAGCTGTTGGAAAGCATGTACAGTTACTACAATTCATGTTTGAATGCTAGAAATTGCGCATTCAAACTGTTTTCATAAAAAATTCCTATGGTTATCTTTATGTTTGGTTTTTAGAATGGCCTATCCTCTAAAATTGGAATTAAGTCACCATTGATCAGGGCCTCGAAAACCTAGACTGATCTGCGTCACTCCACCATTTCAATAACTTTATTGTAAGATCCCTATTCATAAGACTGCCTAATTGCTTATGGCTGCTTTTGCTCGTGGCCATTTTAGAAGTGGAGAAAACTACTTTGATTTTGAGATTTCTAGTCTAAGTAAAATTTCCAGAATTTGTGAATTTGGCTTTTTTTGTGTTTTATTGTAAAGGAGATCTTTCGTATCCATATAAGTATCATTTCACAATTTTTTGGATTTTTTTTTTTTTTTTTTTTTTTTTTTTTTTTTTGAGAGATGACTTTTTGGAAATTTTATCATGAGTTGAAATCCGAAAAGTTGTAAATTATTTATTTTTCCTGCTGCCTGAGCTAAACATAGCCTAAATAACCAAAGCGTGTACTAAGAGTTTTCCTTTAAATGTGTGGAATGCTTCCTTATAAAAACTTTTGGGTCAAAAGTAAAAAACAAGAAGGATTGAGAAATGTGCCAAGGCTCCCAGTGCTAATGTCAGCCAACTCCCTGTCGTCGTTTGCAAGAACTTTAGTGAAAATTGAAGATAGAAAAGTTCCTGGAGGGGGAAAAAGAAAACAAGGGGAGGGAAGAATGTTTCGTGGAAACGTTGACAAGGGAAGACTGAAATAGCACTGCAAGATGGGGAGGCGAAAATGGTTATGGAGAATCTGGCAAAATGACAAGAGAAGATTGAAATAGCACTGCAAGGCATCTCCCTTCCTCATCCTCATTCATTTAAGCAATGTAATCTTTTAAGTTCTTAACAAACAAACTACAATCTCTCATTTACATCCAAGCTGGCTCTTAACAACCTACACTCTCTCATTTACATCCAAGCTGGACCTTAAGTTCTTAACAACTAACTGAATACAAGATGCATGCCTTATAAAAACTTTTGCCAAGATAATCAAATGCAAAAATTGCTTAATGGGATTGTCAGCAATATGGGTAATGCTCAAAATCCTTGGAGCTACAATTGCCCACAGAAGGAATTCATAAAACATTTGATGGTGCCATAAGAATCTAAACACATCACTGCTTCTGCTCACTTTCAAACACAAGAAATGCTCAGAAAGCTCATGGGAGCTGCTCTCTCCTTCTGCCCCCACCACGTGATAGTCCAGAGAGGTCCCACTGGATGGTACGTGGCATAGATTTCACTAATTGAAGCTCCTCACCGTCCATACAAAGGGTAAGAGTTGGAAACATAAGTCTAGAAAAGCAGTTTGTAACTCACATTTGTATGGGGTGTGAGAATCTCTGATGAGAGACAAAAGGGGTGATGTGAAGGTAAGCATCCATAGTATTCCACTTCAAACATTTGCAGTTTTCCAGTGACAATCACAGCACAATAGACTGAAATAATTGTCTAAAATTCTGACAGCAAAAAAGGGTGCATTAAAACCCACAAGACTAACCAAGTAGCAGACTCATTAGATAAGACCGGCATTTCTGAATTGTCAAATGCCAAACGAGGCCAACGCCAAAATCAGAAATTGAAATAAAAGTAGGGCAGTTTGGGGGGCAAATGAAAGAAAGAGAAGAGACAGACCTGCCTGTAGTTGGGAGCGCCATCGATTTGGGGAGACAAGCGTTTGTTCTGGCAACCAGGGAAATGATCGCTCTTGAGAATGGTCTTCTTCCCAAGCACGGATCCTCCTCTGAAGTTCATCACATCTTCAGGCACTCTTGAGTTTGACATCGTCATTTATTACTACTAATCAGAGGCAGCAAAAAAAAAAAAAAAAAAAAGGGAGAGCTGGAATGAGTTGGATTGCAATCCCCCCCAACAAAGTATTTTAAGAAAAAAGAGAAGGAATAGATGGGGATGGGCCTTTTCGGCTTTTCAATGGTAGGAGTGTTGGAGAGGAAAGGGGAGTAACAGCTTTATTGAAAGAATGGAAGTGGGGGAGGGCGTGTTGATAGGGAGTGTGAGAAAAAGAGAGGGTATTTTGGTATCGTGATTGGATGATTCGTCTTGGATGGGGATTCTTCGTTCTATTTTGGTAGACGTATATAAGAGGAGTAGGACTCTCTCGGAGGGAAACCACCTCCGTTTATTTATTTTCTCTCTCTCGTTTTCCGCGTGAAATATACAACCCCATCATCTTCATAATATAATAACATGGCCAAGAAAGAGGGAACCCAATTTTTATTTTTATCTTCTTATTATTATATACTTCTTCTACTGTTTCAGATATAGCTCTCGGTCATGGTTCTTGATTCATCCATTCACACCGTCCGTTTTGCAATTCGATGGCTCATAAGAGAAATAATAAATAAAAAAAATTGCCAAAAGAGATTAGGGTGGTGAAAAAACCTACGATGGAATGGTTAAAATTCAGAAGCATTATTATCATTATTATTATTTTGGGAGATGCTCACACCCAACTGGGTTAGATACTATGAGTTACCCTTCACCCAGAGGATAACTTTCAACATGTTGTGCCATTGAGACATCCAACCCGTCAAATAAACCCGCTCCTCGGCGAGGATTGCCGTCTGGAAAAATGGGCCACATCTGCTCATCACGCAGACCACACTTGTATTTTGTTATTTATCTAGCAGCCAAAGAGTATTTTTCTGTGGTCTGGCTCACTTGATGAGTGGCACAAGGTGATTGTTGTAGTGGGGCTAACCTATTTGGAAGAATGTAAGTAAGGACATGATGGGTTGGAAGTTATCCAGCAGGTGGAAGGTAATTCACTGTCCAATCTGTTGGATGTGATTAGTTCTCATTTATTATCATATAGGTAAGTAGATAGAAATGGACTCATGAGAAAATGAGAGGGGCAACAAACCCCACTTCTCTCTCTGCATTATCTCATATGCTACAAAAGTGTATCTTCTGTTTGCTCTAAATAGGAAAACTCTGTTAAGAGCCTTTTGATTGGTCCACACACTGCATGATGTCAGTCTGCTCAAGTTGCACTGAGGTGTGATCCATTAGGTTGCACTGAGGATATGACTACGGTTGCAGATTTATGTGAAGACGTAGTTCAATAAAAAGGCTTCAAACAGAATTTCAATGACGTATGATACGTGGGTGCATGCCTTGTTGGACTCATCTCCTTCTCTCGTGGATGTTTAACTTATATTCTGGTAAATACAACAAAGGAGGGAGGAGAGACGTCCCTTTCGAGTGGGCCATTGAAATAGACGAACCCCTTGGTCGTAAGTGCGACATACTCCGCACCACTCGGTAAAAGTGACTGCTACATTTGTGGCCCCACTTCCCATCTTCGTCTCCCATCGCTAAACTATAAAATAAAAATAATAAAAATAGCCAGCTTTTACTGTCATT
The DNA here is from genome assembly GCA_003013855.2 of Liriodendron chinense. NCBI lineage: Eukaryota > Viridiplantae > Streptophyta > Magnoliopsida > Magnoliales > Magnoliaceae > Liriodendron > Liriodendron chinense. The sequence continues at coordinate 1,785,934 of PVNU02002898.1, forward strand.
CCTGGAGGTAAAACCATTCCTTCCCTATCTTGGCTTCTGGCTTTATTTGGAGCGACGCCAAATATATAATATTACATGGCACGGTTTCGAGAAATCAAGAGCTGTTCATCAGAAATGGAGAGAGAATGGGAACTGTTGCCGCAAAACCGCTTCACTCCACCAGAAATTACATCCCTCAAACATGCAAACAAAAACCAGCCCACCAAAATTGTGGACGATTTATTATTCCATCTCTCTATCCCTAGCTTATTAGATGATAAATGTATTATTTAGATTGAGGGAGCGGATCAGGTGAGACCCCGTATCCACCGAGGTGGGTGGGACCCCTGACTGTAGGGTTCACAGTGATGTTTGTGCCTTAAATCCACACCATCCAACCATTTTGAAAGCTCATTTAAGCGTATGATCCCAAAAATGGAGCTCACTAAAATCTTAGGTGGACCATACCATAGAAAATAGTCATTATTGAATCCCCACCATTAAAAACTTCATGGATTCCACCGGAATGCTTATTTGCCATCCAACCTGTTGATAAGGTCATATGACAACCTGTGGATAAGGTCATAAACACCTAGATGAAGGGACTAAAAAAATTATAATCTTGATCCAAATCTTTTGTAGCCCACAAGAAGCTTTTAATGGTCAATCACCACTGTTTCCTGTACTATGGTCCACCTAGGATTTGGAATTGCTTCATATTTTGTATCATGCCCTAAAATGAGCTTTCAATATGGATGGACCGCATGGATGTGGTCATATACATCACAGTGGACCCCACAGTCAGGGGTCCCACCAACCTGGGTGGATCTGGGGTCTCACCTAATCTGCTCCCAAAGATTGAAGCATCAAGATTTTCCACTAGTTTCTCCTCCTCTCAATCTAATCTTCTGGAGTGAGGATAGCCCCTTATGAATTTAGCATATGCACAATGTGGCAGGATTTGATTGGACAGCGAGTTACCATTGGAAAAGGAACCCATGTTTGGTTGATACTTAATTTAACCCAAACTCCACTTCTGACAAGTGCCTATCATTAAATGCAATCCCATCACACTATAATAGTGTCAAGGTCTGTGCAAGCAGGAACACGAACAGTACCTAATCAGATATAGCCTCAGGATCATCTTTCCAAGTAACTTTTGGACTTTTCACGGGGCCATAACAGGACCACCAGAAGGATGGGTCCACGTAGCCATCCATATATAGCCCGTCCCTCTCACCAGACCATAATAATAGGGAAGGCCCACGAGAGAATTGTTTGTCGTTATTAATGACTCCTTTCATCATATATGGAGCACATTCCTACTCAGAGTAGGCCCATCCCATCCCAGGCAGTGCTCCGCTGATCTATTTGTGTTTGGATCTTGTACACGTTTGCCACGCGTTTCAAAAATTCATCAGTCAATCTCTTACTGGAGCATCAAGGAGAGGACAAAAAAAACAAAAAAAAAAAAAAAAAGTGAAAGACACTATCCATCTCCTCGTAGACCTGGCCCATTGAAAAACACCACCACCCTTGTGTATCACGTGCGCCTGCTATAATAGTTTCTCAAGTATTTTATATATATATATATATATATATATATATATATATATATATATATGAAAGAGAGAGAGAGAACAGTTTGGTAGGTGGGTGTCTCCCTTCACACTCGTATGGCCCACCTGAATCACGGACGGCTGATTTTTGGGCCCTAAGCCTAATGTTGGCTAACGCATCTGATATATTAAGCGGATTCACATAAGCATCATGGATGGGGCCCACTTGAACTGGCCAGACCCACATACCATAAGGACACGGTTTGGCTGGTGACCCGAACACCAGCCAGCTAACTGGCGTCAAAGCTCTGTGAGCCTCACCATGATGTATGTGTTGCATCCACTTTCCATTCATTTTAGGGCACTGAGCTTAAAATAAAAAAGAAAAAAAAAAGAAAAAAAGAGGCGAATCTAAAGCACAAGTGAACCACACCGTAGGAAACAATCCACACCGTAGGAAACAATGGAGAGAATGATGGCCACCCTTGAAACCTTTCTAGGCCTGCAGTGACGGTTATTTGTCAGCCAACCTGTTGATGAAGTAAAAGCAAATATCAGCTTGATTCAAATTTTTGTGGCCCCAAGAAGTTTTCAATCCCAGTGTGGTCGACTTGACTTTTGGATCTGCTTCATCTTTTGGGCTCATGCCCTAAAATGAGCCGGCAAAATGCATGGATAGAACACATACATCATGGTGGGGCCCACAAAGCTTTGACACCAGCTAGCCAGCTCATGTTGTGGTCACCGTCCAAACAGCGTGCGCAGGAAACTGGTGGGATATATATATATATATATATTAAATATCCAGAGCTCGACCTCATGAACTTTATATATATATATATATATATATAAAATCCACTTTTCAAAAGGGCAAATCATCGCCTGACACGTTTTCTATGCTTTCCAATTCTCTCTTTTTGCTAGGCCAATGCCATCCATGATGCAACCCCACTGTTGCTGCTTTCCCTCCAAAAGGCGTTTTATAACGTAGGATTCTGTTACCCAACCCAACAAGGGCCATTGCTGCTTGTCTAGTCTCAACACACACACACACTCACACACGTTTTTGAAAGAAAAAGCAACCGTCTCTCTATAGGCAATTTTACAGACAAAAAAAAATCCTCAGTTAGCTGGTGCACTCAACCGGCTCCTTCAAGTCGACACTCTTTACAGCAGTTGCAATAACAGCTTCTGAGTTGCTGCTTGTCACTTCAGCACCGCTGGCATGGCTGTTGACATCGCCATTGCCTGAAGCTGGTGAGCTTGGCTTGCCAGAATTTGAACCTGAACCATGCTCTTCTTGTTGCCGTGATCCATTCAGTGCATGACAGTGCGGGCAGTAGTATGTTATGTGTGGGAAATCCTCTTTCCTGGCCAGTCCTGCATCCATAAGACACCATGGAATTACTTCCCTAACCCAATGAAATTACTTGCAGTCGGTGAGGATGCAATTGAAGATTTCACATTGCACAAACATGTATCAGATACCAAGATGTGGCCATTATCATGATATTTCAAGCTTATACAGAAGTTCGGTACAAATAAGGTCCTGAAGCGTTTACCAGTCCTGATGAAAATGAATTGAACCACCCAGTCCAACAGAGTTCAACCAGCGTTAGAGCCCTTTCTAGTTCAGTTCGACTCAAACTGCTTTAGAACTCAAAAACCACTCAGAATGGACTGTACCACATCAGTTTTACAAAAAAACAAAATATATAATGTATACATTTTTTACAGGAAGAAAGGAATACAGAACCACACTAACTTGGATTATTACATGCTATGAAACTATGGGAGAGAGTGATTGAAAAACAAATTAGGGCATGAGATGCATGTATCAGAAAATAAGTTTGAATTTATGCGAGAGAGGTCAATCAGGCTATTTTCCTGAACTGATGGAAAAATATTGGGAGACAGAAGGATTTCTAGTCTTTATAGATTTGAGTATAAATATAGGGTGGGTCCCTAGAGAGATATTCTGGTGACTTTGGGAAAGGAGCATCAAGAAGATATATTGACATGATCAGGGATATGTATGAGTGAGAGGCAGTGTTTTAAATTGCGAATAGCGTGTAGCATAGCGCTCGCCCTTTTGAAGCGTGAGGCGTAAGCTACGTAGCGTGTAGCGTAAGCTACATGCCACTAGATTTTTATTCAAGGTTGGACTTGGTTACACCAATTTCATAATATTTTGAACTAAATTATACTGACTAATAGTGAAATTTAACAAAATTGCATGATATTTGGTGCAACCCGAAGTAATAGGAAAAGACAATGATTAAGTATAAAGGCAAAGAAGAGCAATGAAACTGATTTAATATTGTTACTTATTTTACTAAAAGCATTGAAAAGATTCTCTAATTTTCATTGAAAATAGAAAAATATAACAAATGATTGAAAACATTAATTGATTTTAATGTTGAAGTGAAAAATAACTTGTCATGTAAGCTACATAGTGAGTAGCATATAGTATAGTCTATGCAAATTATTATGTAGCATAAGCAACACACGACTTAAGCTATTTTAATGAGCTATGTAGCGTTAAAGCTAAGCTACACGCTACATAGCATAGCTATTTAAAACACTGGTGAGAGGTAACAAATGCAACCACCACTAGTGAAGAGACAAGTCAGTTTTAAATTACTATAGAGTAAATGAGGTTTTTGTAGAAAGAGATCCCATGGCTTATGCTGTTTTTAGATGATAGCTTTGAATGAAGAGACGAGAAGGGAAATGCCAAAAACTAGAACTTTTGAGGGATGCATCAGAATGTCGAGGTTTTAGAATCATCCGGACTCGAAAAGAAAATGTATGTGGAGTGCAATTTTAGTAACATAGGAGTGGAAACAAGAAACGAGAAACTATCAATCTAAAGGCTTCTAAAATCCGTATGTGCTAAGACACCAACAGGAAATTTTACATATAGTTATCGGACCAGCTATGCTTTATGAGCAGAATGTTGAGTAGGCTGAAATAAGGATGCTGAGATGGATTAGTGGCAAGATGTGGAAGGAGGAGGATGGAATTAGATGATGGAAACTGAGCATCAACAGGTAATAAGATGATGGAAAGTAGACTTGCCTATGCTTTAACTCAAATGTTTCATGAATCACCAACAACACTTACGTTTTCCATTCTGAATCGCCTGATCTGGATTATGGATCTTTTGTAGTCTGGATGATTATTATTAGCTACCCAAAATAATGGTTCCACTCTCTTACTGTTGATGCAACATTTACAATGAAGAGATCATAAAACGTTTCTTTTTTCTTCTTCTTCTTCTTTTTTCCATCATGTACTAGGTAAGCAAATGAGATGGGTGACATACTCACCAAAGAGAGTGGATCACACCACCAACTATGTGGTCTTGGGGAGCACTCATCCACTCTCTTGCGGGATATATGCATGGTTCTTTTTCTTTCGTTAAACACTACCAAAAAATATGAAAGGTTTCTATGCTAAAAAGCAGAAGATGACATAAACAAGCACACTCATGGGAGGCTCACCATTGTGCATATGGCAGTTGCCACATATAAGTGCATAGCACTGTGTTGGATCCTCGCCCACAAGCAAGGCCGCAATGCGAGCAATCCAACCCCCATCATTAGCTGCTGATCTTGGATGATGTTCAACAAAAACTGCCTGATTCTGTCCAGAAAAGTCTGGGCTGTCATGCCCATCATCAAGGGACATTTCCTCAACTAATTGCTGCATTTCACCACTCCCTGTACTGCCATTCTTTGCAAGAGGTTGTTTCCGATTTCGAAGCCCTCTAGATTGCACCAACTCCACATCATTGCTTTTCCCCGTTGGCATGTTGAGGTTGGATTCATCTCCTACATATAGTTTCAAGCCCGACTCTGCACCCAACTTTGATGCCAAAACACTTGCAGCAGCTGCCTTGGCAGCAGGATCGGGATCATATCTCTGTACATGACATGCCTGAGGTAAGTACATTATACAGTCCATACAGGCACATACTTGCAATTTGCAAGCACATACATGATCTCGGCCAAGCACAAACTCAAAACAACATAACCAATGGAAGAGAGATCAACCATAAATAGAAGATGCATCCAGCTTGGCCACTATTTGCAAGCGACTGAAATTCATGCCACGAAATAGAACATAAATAAAATCCATTTTATCACCTGAATAAGCTGCTGAGTTATGTAATAGTTTGTTCTCTCTTTAAGCTCGTCGATTTTTGCCTGCCTTTCAGCACGCAACCTTTCAAGTGTTTTCTGGTCCTTGCGGTCACCTACAGATAAACAAGAATGAAATATAAGATTTCAAATGCAGCATTTCACATCTTACTACAATCTTACTACCAACGAATAGCTCTATGCAGGCAATTTCTAGATTTCAACAATCTGCGCCAGCCTTTTGAAATTGATTGCATCAACTGATTTCCCCAACTTATGAATGCATGGGAATGTCAAGGCATTAAAGTATTTTCAACAGTACATTAAAATAAAATAAAATAAAATAAACTTATTTAACCAATGCCCAAGACTAAGGGCTGGTTGGATTCAGAGCATCAGGATTCTTGGGAATCCAGATCTCCACTTGAAGCAATTTTTGCATTTTGCAGGTTGATGGACATGGGAAAGGGGAATACCTAGGATATTCAAATGCAGATGGGGGCATCAACAACCCAAAAAAATACTGGGATTTTCAGATTTCCATCTAGCAATTAATCTCTTAAGGATGGACAATCAAGGGTGGGAAGCATGTAATGCTTAGGATCATTTGACCAAAGTGATTTTTTTGGGAAGGATGGGCAATCAAAGGTGGGAACCATATGGATGGTCTAAATCAAAGATGGCACCGTTTGTTGTATGGCCAATATGGACCATCCATTTTGTAGCCAATCAATCACCCAACCAAAGAGATTTCCTGAGGGATGGCAATCAAAGATGGTATCCAAATGGCCATCAATGATCAAACCATTTGTAGCATGATCAATATGGACCGTCCATTTCCTTAGGAATTTATTGGATGGTTAGGATCATCTGACCAAAGTGACCTTTTAATAGGAATGAGAAATTAAAAGTGACACCCACATTATCGATGGTCTAGATCCATGATCAGACCATTTTTAGTATAGCAGTATGGACCTATGGTCAATGTGGACAGTGAATTCCCTACAAATTGATTGAAAGATTACGATCATAAAACCAATGTGAGTTTTTGAGAGCTACAGTAAATCAAGGGTGGAGCTCACATGATGGATGGTCTAGATGAATCATCGAACAGTTTGTAGACTATGATCAATATGGCCCATCCATTTACCTAGTGTAGACAACCCACCCAAAACGGGCTGACCAACCGCACGAGATTTGGATCACAACAAAGATCCTAACCTGAAACCTAGAGCCATAGAACCCAGAAATCCTATCCAGAAACCACGAACCATAGATCACAAAAATCCTAACCTGAAACCCAGAGCCGAAAACCAAAACCCAAACCTTGGAACCCTAGAACCAAGGACTAAAAAACTCCCCCAGCTCAATTCAAATAACCTGAGACCTCCATGGGACCGCCCGATCACATACGAAGGGCTGGATCAACTTCCTTGCATTGGCAATAATCAGATTACATCTTCTCTCCAAATCAGAAGCTGCCACGTGGCTCCCTCTGCATCAAAATGTCAACCGAAGATCTGGTGACACTTGGAGAGGGTTTGACCAACCTGAAGATCTCTTGGATGAGAGAACCTCTAATGGGCTGGTGCCTACCGTAGTGCCATTCTCACCTGATGCACTCGCATGGCCTAGGGCTTAGGCTTGGCATCTCCTTTCTATTTTTTTATTCCTACCACTACTAAATATATCTTGTCGTCTTTCTTCTATTCATTTTCTCCACCTATTACCTCAACTGGACTTGGGTTTTCATTTTGGAGAATGGGTTTTGAGAGAGCCCAAGCCAGGCCAAAAATTGATCAGGCCCATCCACATCAGACCCAAGCCCACGTGCTAAGCTAATAGGTTCAAGCCCGGTCCAAAGTTGGCCCTCCCAACCCATTGCCAACCTTATTCATGACCCAAACTGAATGCTTCCCTTTCGCACGCCTGAAATAGTTAGGATATATGAGTGAATACTAGGTGGAACCGTATTGGCACGTGAGTGGTGTCCAAGGTATTCAATAACAATAACGACAACTAACCGCCATTAGGGTCCCCTTTTTTTTTTTTGTTAAAAAATTGTATCAGCCTCATAACAGACCTTTATGGCTGTTATGGAGCTGTTATGAACCATTACAAGCCATTTTTCCCATAACAGCTGTTACATCATTACATAACCCTTTTTTAACACCTTGGTGGTGTCACTATGAGCCTCTACTACTGATGCTTCCGAACACCCGCGTAAAAGAAAAAGGACAGTGAATTGTGGGCAGCTGATAGTTGAACTTCCGCTAATTTACAATTTCAAAGTCAACCCCAAATTTCTTGGAGAGCGGCTAAAATGATGATGATGATTGGATCCATAGTAATATGTTAAAAAACAAGGCATAAGAATCCTAAAAACAAATTGCAATTGAGAGTTTTCCAAGTAGAATAAAACATTAACAACTGCAATTGCAAAGTAAACAAGGTTGGATCACTGGGGCATATATCTTCAGTAGAAAACAACAAGAAACATGTGCACACACGTGCACGCAAATTGTCAAACTTATGGAGTAACGTTCATTACCAAGGTTCAAAAACTTGATCAAGGACCTTGTTGATATTGACTCAATACCAGTCATTTCATTACCTTGTCACAAAGAAGTTGAGTGGATCCAGAATACAGCATCTATGCAACATAAATTATTAGACACTAGATAACATACAATTGTCATGATAACTGGACGCTTTCACAAATCTATTATTTTCTATAATAGTTATACTGCATATGAAGAGCTCATGGGTACTAAGTTAATATATATGTTAAATAAACACAGAGTATAGCTAGGGCCACATTGATAGACTATATCACTAAACAATCACTTCAAAAGTGGATCATGGCCGGGAAATCTAACAGTACGAAAAACAAAAAAAAAAACAAAAAAAATGGAAAAGAAAAACGAGGGCTAATATCCATAGGGTTAAGATCCCTAATCAGTGGGATCCTTTTCATGGTGGCTAATCAAGAGTGGGATAGACCTAATGGATGGTCCGTGTCAAGTATTGGATCTTGCACATGTTTTAAAGCTAAAGTAAACTACGCATATTTGATTATTCTTCCATTTTAAGGATTACACATCATCTTAGTCTCCCATAATTGCTGGGGAAAAGTACAACGACTAGACTTACGTGTACATAAGATAAAATATCTGGTTGATATCTCCCTCCCTCCCTCCCTCCCTCCCTCCCTCCTCCTCCTTATGTTTTGAGAGAAAAAGAGAGTGGGAACAATTGGATCAATTGAAGAGGTAGAGCCTTCAGTTGTTGAGAGAGACGGATGGAACTATAATATAGTGAAAGATCAAGTAAGTTCCTTGGAGTCATTGTATGCTTCACTTTTAGGAGATAACAGCAAGAAGGTGACCTTGACAATGGCTTTAATATTGTCATATCAAGGTTCCCAAGGTAATGGCTTGTTTGCCAAAATGATAGGAAAAGATGCTCACCAATCACCACATGAGGAATAGACAAAATTTCATGAACATTTGACCCAGTTGGTGCACCCACTTTGAATCAGGCATTGGACACGTATCCCCTCTCCTACTTTTGAGCAATTTGTACCTGCTAACATCTTGAAATAGATGCTCCCCCACTCCTACACCCGAATCTGTTACTGCTTTGATTAATGCTTCGAGTAAAAGATAGATGATGATCACAGATATTTGACTTTACAAGGTTTCTTTGTTGATGTTTTGTTGATCTATTCAAGTTGGCTTGGGTGATGCCTAGGATGATCAACACACTTTTTGAGGCATGGAATAGGGATGGTTTCAGCCTGAAAAGGAACATCCTGTGGAGACTTGTCTTGCTCAATAGGCTTTGTAAAGTATGGAAGAAACGTTCTGTAATAATGCAGCTAAATCAAAAGAGGTTTTCCCAATAGCTTGGTGGAAAGGGGTGTTGTATGGAGAAATTTTAGGGTTGTTGGGGAATTGATTCTATATTATTTAGTTATTGAATACTTGTCGTCAATCCTTTTGAGATGTAGTGTGGTTTCTGTGTTGTTCTCCACTCTTGCTCTCTTTATGATTTTGGGGGGGGGGGGGGGGGGGGGGGGGGGGTGACTGTAAATCTTTTCTCGGCTAGCATTGTCCTTAGAAAGCTTATCAACTGTAAAGTTAGCCTCCCTTCCTACATGGGAAAACAAAATGTTTACACTAGATGCAATAGCCCAGATTTCAACAAACACAAAATTGAGCTTCCTAAGCTCCAAAATGAGGTGTAGCTCAACAAATGATGTTAGAAGAGTCGCCCTCCACAACAACTGGACTTAATTAACTTTTCGTAAAGATTCTCAATACTTCTCCGAGGGCCTTGGATCACAAGCTTCACCCAGTTCAACAGTTCCATAAAAGCTCAAGTACATGGTATCGCATCTCTTAAAACTCACTAATCCCACAATTCCCAAGGCTTTCCACAAAGGATCAATTGGTTTTTTTTTTTTTTTTTTGGATCAATTGAAGTTGAGCTTCCAAAAGCCTGAAGCAGGCATTTCCACCAGTTGATGAGCTTCGCTTTCAACAGATCACTATTGATTACAGCTGGCCAATCCCTAAGCACATGTGAAACATAAATGCCCTGAAATTCCTCTTTCTTTTTATGCATATATGTGTCAGTATCCGTCAAGAATCATCTATTGAATATTATGTTGCATGTTTGCAAACATATTCAATCGATACAATTTGAGCTTGTGCGATACGGAATCTTCTCTAATATTTCTATTGGTATTGACACTGCAAATGGAACTTGAGAAATCAGAGTTGACTCAGCCTTGTTTCTTAATCAAATTGAAACATGTACAGAAGGATTTTCTATAGTAGTTTTTAGAGGGTAAGAATCTTCGAAATATTTTAGTAATACTACAATCACCACAGCACCCTCACTAAAAATTTCAACAAGAACCCAAAAAAGATACTTCAAAACTCATTCTACTTAAAAGTGATGCATGGAAACAACTTTGCAAATCAGAAAGGAACATAAAGAATTTAAAACCACTAAATTTTCCACTAGCATGTTTTGAAGCAAATTTCCAACACCCAAAATAAAATTAGTTTGCATTGCATATATCGAACAACTAATCTCTAAAAGATTGCAAGCATAGCAAGAATATTATTATGAGATAAATCTATTGAAAAAGAATATGGTGTCTGTAAAAATCACCACAAACAATAATAAAGACTTCCATAGAAGGAAAGATGATGAGAATTCTGCTTGAAGTAGAGTTTGAGATACCTACACATCCTTGTGAAGTTTACAAGTGTTGAATAGATTAAAGAAGACAGAGCAGGCAAGGCAAACATAGGGAGAACTCGTACTGCCCTCATTTTCCAGTTCAAATTTAATGATCTTGTGATCATGATTGCATAAGCCACTGCAACAACCTAGAAAAATAGATGGCAGTAAGCACCACACTTTGCAAAAAATTCTCCTGAGAATAATTGAGTATCAAACCAAGGAAGCAATAAACAGAAAACAATGGTTTACCCGATGAGGAACTGGATCCTCTAATTAAGACTTTGCAATCTGACAAGTGGGACCAATGGTTCAGTGATATCATTGGTCCTCTAGGCACCAAACATGCCCCAAAATTTCTTGGATGGGACAATCCAAACATTTTGATGTATGACCTAGAAGTGGTTGAAAAGCCCTACAATACTTGGGTCACATGGTGTGCCGTAAAGGCCGTTACGTAAAGGTAATGGTGGCAACCGTTACACATTACGGGGCTGGAAAAAATGATCCGTAAAGGCCGTTACAGCCACTGTAACGACCTGTTACACCCCCCGTAAAGGCTGTAAAGGCCCTGTAACAGTCCATTACGGGGCTGATACATGTTTTTTGGATTTTTTTTTCAATAAAAAAAGAGACCGTAAAGGCCGTTACAGCCCTCGTAACAGCTGTTACACCCCGTATTGTAAACGTAACGGTGGTGGCCATTACGGCCACCGTTACCGTTACGGAATACCTGTCACCTGTCCATTAAAAAAAAACAAAAAAAACTAGAGTCCTCAGTGGGATAATCGAATAAGGGTAAGGAATCCCCTCCCAAGGCCTGAAATCCAAATTTTCTGGGATTTTGATTCTCAACTTGCTAGTTATTAAGAATTTCTAGTGAATCATGCTGATTGGGAGACATTAAACTTCTGACATTATTAGGGAACTATATGACCATAAGTATGAGAAGTGACTAATCCTTGTACCCATTCCCAGAAAATTTTGATGACGGGGATCTATCAATCCCATTCCTTGATGTATGCAATGCCCATATTTGTACTAAGGTAGCATAGAAAAGCCCAACTTCGGTGGTTAGAATTTTAGGATCTCTCAATCAAGGAGAGATTTGAGGCATGGTCTATCCACAGTGGAATGCAACCAAGCAATCTTCTCAATTCCTGAGCCATGGGACAAACTAGTCAGAACCGAAAACTCCAATTCACTTTGCAAAGCCTCAAGTCAAGGATCATATCATTCCTCTGATCCAATATGAGCGTACCATGGTTTGACAGAACTGTGCTAATTTAACATGCTCAAAGAACATTCTCCAAAAACTTCATCATAGGGCCTGTTTGGATGACTCCAAAAATCATTAATTTTAGTTTCCACTTTTATTTTTATTTTTTTACAGATGGCGAGAGATAATAAGATGTTTGGATGGCATTTTTGTTATAAAAGAAGAAGAAGAAGAAGAAGAAGAAGAAGAAGAAAGAAAAGAAAAAAAAAAAAAAAAAACAACAACAACAAGATTTTTTGAAATATTTAACAGGCTAAATTGCGCGAATGTAAATTAAGAGGGAATGGTTTTTACTTCAGTTTTTAATCATTTTAAACCCTAGCCACAACACTATAATGATCCCCCTTCCTTCATTTCTCCACCACAGTGAGTCTCTCTCTACAACTCTCCCTCTATGGTAACTTTACATATTCATCAAAACATTACCCATTACTCAATGACCATCTAGGAAATCCCCTAACAACTACCTACCATTACCACCCCACACATGCCATAGGAGAAGGTGGAATGGGATTGCCACTCCGCTGAGCCCAGCCTTGGGTAGATGATAATTCGAGAACCAGAGTGATTAGACGATCCTGACAGTTGAGTGGATCAATCTTCAAATCATCATCATAATCATTATCATCTAAGCCTTATCCCAATTAATTGACGTCAACTACATAAATCTCATTCTGAGTTCCACTCTATGAGGGGCCAGACCTTTAGTTAGTCCATAGGTCATCAAGTATTGATGATTACAATAGGTGGGTAGGAGTGATGGCTAGGATTATCAGATCCATGTAGTTTTCTGACTGGGCTATCCCACTAGGTGAATAGTCCCATGGTACTTCCCATACAAAAGTGGCTGTGAACATACAGTTAAAACAAAATGGTCACAACCATCCAAAATCCAATCAGTGACTGTAGAGGGTTGAATGTACAAACTCAGTGGGCACAGTTGGATAGGAGTATGGCCCCAACTAGGACAGGTTACTTGATCATGGTCCAATCAATGTACTTATGTTTGATAGTGTTTAAATATGATTAACTAAAGAATGGGATATGTGCAATTGGGTTGATGACTGCTTCATTCTATGTTATTTTCATAAAATGATTCTATTCAGACATTGACGTCCAAACAGCATGTTAAGGAATAACATGAAAACAGTCTACAGCATCCAAACAGCATTTCAAGATAACATCGGTTTTTTTTTTTTTTGGAATTGATTTCTAAAAGTATCATTTCCACGGATCTTATTTTCAGAAAAATCATTTTAGGACTGTCAGCCAAACAGGACGTTACCATTTTCTGTGGATCTATGGTCCACAATTTGAATATCATGGTTTCTCTCATTTCTTTCTTTTCTCACTAGATATAAATATTGGGACCTTTTAAGACCCAAATAAAATCCTTGTCACCTGCATTAAGCGCACTAGGAACAGGAATTGAGTTTTGGATCTTTTTTATTTTTTCCTGATCTTTTTTTTTTTTTTTTCCCCTGAAAGACTACACAATAGAAGAAGAAACCGCAAGCTCTCAATCTTCGTCCAAAATTTCAAATTTGTTTTTTTCTTACAGGCTTCCACATTGACAGTGGATAGTTTTGTCTTCTTATGGGAGTTTGATCGCAATAATTGAAAGGTATGGTTTCTTTCCCAAGGCAAAACCACTATAGGGAAGGAGAAAAAAGAAATGGTAGACAGATAACAACAAACAGTACAGAATAATTCCAAAAAAAATCCCTTTACAGGCAACTTCTTCCTTTTATTCTACTCTCTCTTTTTTAATGCAACAGAGGGTGACATCTATTCACAAAAGCGATCTCCAAGAGCGGATGAGCAAAGAAGGTTTCAAGAAGAAGAGGAAAGGGGAGTGATTCTGCAAATCCTTCATTTACCTTGTTTTAAAAAAGAAAAAAAAAGGAAAAGAATGCACATAAACTCAGGTTTCATGTAGAAGCAGTCATGTAAAAAAAGAAAATGCAATACAAGACTGACCTCAAGAACAACAGAGGAAACAATAAGGTTCCTAGCCATCTTTCTCCATCTTTGAGCCCTTCTCTTCATCCTTGCATGAAGAGAAGCTTCTTCCTTGGAAAGGTATTGCAATTTTTTCTCGAAATCCTCATTTCGACTTCTGAAGATGCCATTCCAGATGCGAGAAAGAATTCCCCTTGGTTTCTTTATGTTTAGATCGGCAGTGGCCTTTGGGTTTTCAGCCACAGCTGACTGCTTATTCGCATCACCTTCCATTTCCTCCTGCAAGGTTATACAAGTCCCAGATCACAAACTGTCAGATACACCAGGCGAGAAAAAAAAAAAAAAAACAAGTGCAGGGTTTTGTTCTGTTAGGTGCTGCAAAAACATGGCCTGAACATAAGAATATGACAGACCATGTGTTTGATGAATTGACTGAATGCAGGTTTAGTGTTACCGCAGGTTTAGTAGTTACCAAGAAGATGGCATTCAAGGTCTTCCAACCCTAGAAGACATTATTAATAATTTCTAGATCTATTTGAAGATCCAAGAAATTTCCAAAGGGTCACAAGTCTTTTCGGTCCAACTAGTTTATTTTACTTTTATTTTTCTGTTTTTTCCTATTTGAGTCGCTTTCGTGCGTTTGTCTGCGTTATTGCATGCAAGTGTGAAAAATCTCTGTATTTAGAAGTCAAGTATCCAAAAAGATGAATATAGCCTTTTTCCATAGGGCTAGGATCAGGACTTATGAGGAGACGGATGCCTACGTGGTGCGTTGCCTTTGGCTGGCGCAGCCAACTCCACACCTCAGTATTAGTGGGATGTGATGGGTTTGACAGCTCTGCATCAGACTCGAGGTGAGGGAGACGGCATGCCACGTAGCCGTCCCTCCTGGTGGGGGTAGTACCTAATTCGAGCCCTTTTCCATACCCATCACATGAGGCCCACCTGGAGTGCTCTTCCCTCTCAAATCACCTTGATCAGATGGTCTAGCCATCCAATCAATCGATGTTGAATGGACATATTCACATTGATTACACATGACATGGCCCACCTGGATTGCTAAAGCCATCTCAAATCACTTTTGATCAAATGGTCCCAACCATCTGATTGTTGGTTAGGAAGATGGGTGGTCCATATTGTGTATGTAAATCATTAATGTGCAGTCCACCTTTGATTGAATCCTTCTTAGATCACTTTGATTAAACAATCCTAATCATCAGATTAGTGGGTTTGGAAATTGATAGTCTATATTAAGTACATAGAGATGTCAAACTATTAATGCGGCTAGAGATGTCAAACTATTAATGTGGATCTTCCATCATGTGGGACTCCCCTTTGATGGTCTGTCCCTCTCAACTCACTTTGACCAAACAATCTTAACAATAATATTAGTGATTAATGAAATGTATGGTCCATTTTGACTATATTAGAGGATTCTAAGTATAATGTAGGCGTCCATCATGTATAGCCAACCTTTGATTGTCATCTTCTTAAATCACTTTGATTGGATGATCCTAACCATCCGATTATTGGTTTAAGAAGTGGGTGGTCTATATTGAGTATGTTAGAGAGATCTAAGAATTGAAGTGGACTGTCCATCATGTGGACCTACCTTTGATTGTTCATCCCTCTCATATCACTTTGATTAGATGATCCCAACCATTGTTTAGTTGTTTTAGAATTAAACGGTTAATATTGATTGTTCTAGGGAGGTATAAGTATAATGTCCACGTACTATCCATCATGTGGGCCCCACCCTTGGTTATACATCTCTCTCAAATTACTTTGATTGGATGATTATAAACATTTGATTAGCATCTTTAGAAAAGGATGGTTCATATTGGGAGTCGATCATAGGTATAAGATTGATCCTCCATATTAATTGTACTAGAGAGGTCTAAACATTAATATGGACCACCAATTATAGATGGTCTATCTTTATTGTGCAACGTGTTTAAATTACTTTGATCATATGATCCTAACCATCGAGTTAGTTTGAGAAATGAACAGTTCATATTGAATATACTAGAGAGGTCTAAGCATCAACATGGACAAACCATCATTTGAAATCCATCTCTAATTTTCCATCTCTCTTAAATTGCTTTGGTCCAAGGATCCTGCGACAGACAATCCATGTTCATATTGTAATGGCGTTTGAGAAATAAATGATCTATGTTGAATATAATAAACAAGACGAAACATTTATGTTGGCCATCCATCATGGATCCACCTTTGATGGCCTATCCCTCTCAAATCACTTCTAATGGAATTTAGATATCCAAGATGTTTTGGAAATGGACAACCAATATTAAAAGTATTAAAATTAGAAGTTTTTTTTTCTTACTGGGGAGGTGATAAATTTTTTTTTCTTTACGTAGAAAAATTGGTGAGTGTGAAAACTTGCACATAGGAATATTGGTACAAACAAAAGTTCACAGATCAGATTTACATACCTAAATGTGCACAAACGGGCCAAATTAAAAAATTAAAAAAAAAAAACCAGATGAAGAGCCTAGATTACAACATTGGGATGATCTTATTCGAATAAAGGAGAACTTACCAGTCTTACCTCTGCCAACGGTGAAGTAATATCTCTGCCTAATCCAATCTCTTTCTCTATCTCTCTCTGTCGAACTCGAAAGTGGAACAGGGCCGTTGCGATTTCATTTTCTTTTGTATCCTTTGATGAGAACTTAAAGAAAAAGATTAAAAATGAAAACCCACCAAGGGAAGGGAGGTATGCTTTTGGAAAGGGGAGAGAAGCAAAAGATTGGATGGAAGGAAAAGATGCAATGAGGATACCTCCCTTTCCAAGTAAGGTTGCGTGGGAGAAAGCATGAGGAGAAAA
This sequence comes from Liriodendron chinense, assembly GCA_003013855.2. Lineage (NCBI taxonomy): Eukaryota > Viridiplantae > Streptophyta > Magnoliopsida > Magnoliales > Magnoliaceae > Liriodendron > Liriodendron chinense. The sequence continues at coordinate 1,802,962 of PVNU02002898.1, forward strand.
GAATTAGTTGGTTGCTGGGATATTTCTGTTTGTATCAGTGAGGCCAATGGTTCAGTGATCCACACCACTCATCTGTTAGGGACCACCATGGATGGCCATTGATGGAAAGGTACCCTAGATTGGAAGTTACCACCCACTCAATGTGGATCTTTATTCAGCTAAATGTGGACAATTACTTGGTTTCTTCAAAACATGCAGCCCACTTCACCAATCAGTTATTTATCAGCATCGGTTGGATGTACTGCTTATGACCCATGAAAAGCTGGCCTCACTATTAGGACGATTTAATTCGATTTACATGGGTGCCGCATACAACTGAAAAAAAAAAAAAAATCTCAAGATTGAGTTTCGGAGTAATTCAATACTTTGATTGAGTAGGAAGGTTGATACAAAAACAAAATTCGGATTGATCAGAGATCATAGTCTGCAATTGATAGGCATGCTTTTGTTGCATTAAGACCATTGATTATTTCATTTCAAGTGTCTGATATATATTCACCAATTGTTAGTTGAAAATTAATTCAATGTAATCTTCAGTTTAAGAGCCATAAAAAAACTTGAGCCGATGATTTGCATGGTTGAATTTTAAAAGTTTATATTATGTTAGGAACTTCCCATGAGGTCGAGTTATGTGGCCCCCACCGTGATGTGGATCGGAACAACAGTTGAGTTTACACACACACACACACACACACATAGAGGAATGCTCACCGCACCATGTTCTCACGAGAACTCATGATCACTTTTTGAGAACTTATCACACGTAATGTAAGCTCAAAATCTGAGCTGTCCACGTGATGTAGAACCAAAAAAACCCTAAAGCCCAACTTTAACTTGGTCTAGAACTTTGGTGGACCAGGTTATTTCTCTTGAGTTTTAGATTTGCCTCTTGTTTGGGTTAGGCCCTAACATGAAGAGGCACAATAGAGTTCAAATGGATATTAGACAATTGTCATGGTAGGAGCAAAATAGCCTTCAATATTTTGGGTCCAGATAATTGTGCAATCTACACACAAATGCAAAGAGACAAGCCTGGGTTACTTATGCACCAAAAAAGAGCTGAGAACATGCAAGCCACTTTTATTTGTGAGACAATGTTGGCACTATATGCTAAATGGTGAATGAAATCTTATTTGTGCCCAATCATTGCTTATACTTGCCTTTGCGCAACCATATCAAATGGTCCAAAATGTGCCATGATTTACCAATGCTACTCATAGTATAGACTGAACTTCAAGAGAAGTTAGAAATGTGTATATGTGGGAGCATTAAATCCTAGAGTTTTGTCAAAAGAAACTCTCAACACGTCCATTAAAACAAATCTCTTTATAAGCATTAAATGCCAGAAACCAATCAAAACAAATATCTATCCAACACTTAATTGTAGAGCCCTACCAAAAGCCACTCTTTACAAATAACATATGCTGAAGCTAGGTGACATAAGGACTCCAACAACTTTTTTATGTGGGACTCTAGTGATGTGAAGACTCTAATTGATGCATGATGTTAATACGTAAGAGTTGCACTAGTCAATTATCCAAATCTTTCACGATGCTATAAATTACGCAAGGCCCTCGCAAAAGGCTGTATAAATAGTATTCCACAAAAATTTGAATGACAAATCAAAAGACACAAACACAATTAAATCCAACTCTATGTTGCTCGTGCACTATAGACATTTATCCTTTTATTTTATTTTAGTTTATTACCCATAATTGCTTTTAGCATGGAGCCTTAGTTTTTAGTCCTTAATTTATCCATCCACCCTTTATTTATGTCACACTCGATTTTGAATGGAAAGTTGCAAGGCTCCTTCTATATGTTAGGTGATTCTTCCAGCCAGCCTATCATGAAGTTTGGTCCACACCAAATGACAAATAAATAGTTGTAGTATGACCATCTTGCCACGTACTTGGTTCCCTCTAAGACTACGAACATATTGTCACCTTACCGCCCATCTCACCACGAAACTCAGTTCCAATTAAGCAACGAACAAATTGTGGAAGACTCACTCTCCATTAGTCGTCTCACCACAAAGCTCGATCAAAATAGATTGTCAAAGATCCACCATCTCTCAATTGTCTCAACATGAAACTCGATTTCTGACTGAGCAACGAATAAACGACCATCCCACACATCATGATCGTCTCATTACGAAGCTTAATCTATGCTCGGCGACGAACTGATTGTCATCGCTCAAGCCAATCGTAAGTGTCAATATTGTAAAAATCATTAATAAAATACTTTTAGCTTTAACTTTTTATTCTTTTTTTTCTTCTCTATTACTTTTATTGCTAAACTATAACACATTGAAAGAAAAAACCTTAGCGCAAGGCAAAAAGAATCCGTTTAAAATGAGCTAACCCCTACCATTCTCAAATTACCTCATCACTATAACCGTCAATGGTTGAGATGGTGGCCAAGTCCTTGAATTCAATTTTAATCGGTCTATCTAAAACATAAGACAAAAGCATTCGATCAAACTTGAGTTGAGTCCGACTCTAGCATACCTGCACTATCCTAATCATACACATTAACTAAATACAATCTCGCATTAACATGTGTGGTCCACGTCTAATTGAATTGTGGAAACAATATGAACCTTCCATCTTCACTGCCCTCACTCCGAAACAGCTGATCCTACCTGTAGTCTTGTGTAGATGAACTTACTCGTGGCAGTACATAAAAATGTGGGCCATTCAATTCATTCGATGGTCTCAGTATCTGGACGCAATGGGGCGTGGCTTACCCAAACAAACAAAACAAATAACAATAATAATAATAATAATAACAATGAAATGAAAAAATAAAGACAAAGAGGACGGTAGCTTTTCAGCGATTACCTTCTTATAACGAAGGCTGAAAGAAGTAAAAAATAAGGGTGCAGATCGTGCCTAAGCGTTACTTAAGATGCAACTGCAAAAGTGAAGGTAGACCTGTAAGCAGCGGATCTGGAGTAGGTAATGTGGAAATTATTTTTAAGTTTTTATTACACAATATAAAAGAGGAATTATAGTAGGATTAAACCCCAGACTATACACCTTTTTTTTTTTTTTTGGTCAGTCATGCAACGAACCCACCCAGTCAGTCGCGCCAGGCACCCATTGGTAGGGATGTAAATGGTCGAGTTTGGGGCGGGTTTAGCAAAAACCAAATCCGCCCATTTACTAAATGGGTGGGTCCGGATCTGGGTCGGGTCCGAGTCAACCCATTAGACCCATTTATAAATGGGTCTGGGTCTAGGTAGAGTGAGATCCACCCAGACCCATTTATAAATGGGTCAATTTTGATGGGTCTAGGTCTAGATCTAGCATGCAAGCATTTTTACAAGGCTTAAAATCGGATTTAGATGAGTTTAGGCTGGATGGGTCCCTTGTAACATAGACCAAACCCACCCACTTACTAAATGAGTTGGGGTCGAGTCGGGTCGGGTTGGGCCTAATATAAAGAAAACCAAACCCAAACTCATTTAGCAATTGGGTCTCTTCTTAGACCTAGATTGGTACCATTTAACAAATGGGTCGGTCTAAATGAGTTAGGGTAGGGTTGGGTTGGGTTGGGTTGGGTTGGGTCGGGTTGGGCCTAATATAAAGAAAACCAGACCCAAACTCGTTTAGCAATTTGGTCTGTTCTTGGACCTAGATTGGTACCATTTAACAAATGGGTCGGGTCTAAATGAGTTGGGTCTGGGTACCCCATCGGGTCCGCTACTAACCCATTTATAACCCTAACCACTGGTGCTGTCAGCAGCGTGAATTTTTACCACTAATGGGTTTCCAGATAAAGACCCCTTGTTGAAACTCTGCAAAATCTACCGATGAGGCAAGGACCCTAACCCGACCATGCAACTTATACTCGAGTTCTCAGCCATATGGCAAGTGCACCTGAAGGTTTCCGGGTGACTAGCATTGTGATGTGACTAACAGGGGTGGGTGGGTGTACTAACAATGGGGTTGTGTAAACTAAGCCACCAAAAAAAATAAAAAAAATAGTGCACCTGAAGGTTACTTAATCCAGACCATTGACCTGTCCACTCTCAACTTGAATGGAACAAGTGGCAAAAATGGACCCAGTTGGAAGATCCTGACCGCTAATCTTGGGTTATTTTACAAAATTTTAGGTACATGGAAACTGACCAATTGCTTGGATTGCTGACAGCCTGGCACAACCTGGGAGAAATGAAAATGGGATTGTACGGTACAATGCCTCCGTGACAACAACCAAGAACACTGTAATAATTCGTTGCATTAAAATACGTTTCTCGTGCATTGGACGTTGGAATTGGACCATTGACTGGTTTTCTGTCCGTTGGATGTCCACCAATCAGCTAGCTAAGATCATAGGGTCAATGTACTATTTGGGCTCCATGACAGAGGACCCATGTGTAGGAAGCAGGCCGAATAGCAGACCATTTCTCGATTCCAGGACATCAAGCTGGATTTTAAACTATATTTCTTCTTTGCTGGCCGAGTAAAAGGGATTCGGCTTCGGTAGTGAACCCTCGAGTTCGGTACTGTGTGGTGATGGAAAAGCTATGTGGACTCCACCATGATGTATGTGTTTTATCCATGCTGTCTATTATTTTTTGAGCTCATTTTAGATTATGGACCCAAAAATTAGACAGATCCAATTATCGGGTGGACCACATCATAGGAAACAGTGGTGATTGAACTCCGACCATTAAAAACTACCTAGGGCCAACTGTAATGTTTATTTTCCATCCAACCTGTTGATTAGTCCAAATATACCTGGATGGATGAAGGGAAAACAGAAATATCAGCTAAACCCAAAACTTTTGTGGCCCCCCGGAAGTTTTTAATGGTGGGAGTTAAATAACCACTGTTTCCTATGGTGTGTTCCACCTTAGATCTGGATCTGTCTCACTTTAGTTATCATGCCATAAAATGATATGGATAAATAGATGGACGGTGTGGATTAAGACACATACATCATGGTGGGGCCCACAGAACTTTTTCCAGTATCAACCAGTACCGAGCTCCGTACCGGAGGGGTCGCTACCCAATGGCTCAGATTTAACAATTAGTGCTGGACTACTTGAAAGGAATGAGGTGCCTTTGGAAGAATAAAATGACTAAAATGCCCTCTCTCTTTCTTTTTTTTTTTTTTTTTAATCTTCTTAAAAAAGTGATAAAGTAGAGAGTTGTTGGGCCAACGTGTTATGGATATGACATCCAAAATCATCCAACAAACATAACTACATGTTAATCAGATGAACCAAAATTCTGGACGGTCCAATCATAAAGTGTGTCATACCATAGAAAGAAACCATGTACATAACCCAAAAATATTTAAATTCATGTGTGGCCCATCTGATGATTTGAAGAGCCAGATCTTTGGTTCATCTGATTATCATGGTTGGATGTTATACACATGCATGCCATGTGGCCGTATAGTTCTCCACTTCATCACTTTTTTTTAAAGAGAAACTAACCGAAGTCATTTCAGTGGTTTCTCTCCTCAAAAGCAGTAAAAATCCCTATTATTAAAAGGTTAGGATTCCACTTTCTAGGAGTAGGTGCATTAGGCATACAAAGTGAGCCTCATGCGGATCAGTGAACCATGGGTCCACTTGTATGGTTGAGATTCCACCAATTTCACAATTGAGAAATCACTCATACTGGGCCACATTTCTCTACTTTGACACAGCCAGATTAATTGTAATCTGGCCATGCATGCATGATTGAATCAACTAACCAGCTTTTGCACCCCTTGGCTACCCTTATAGCTTCTATATATATATATATATATATATATATATATATATGAGAGGAATGCTCACCTGGCACTTCGAGTGAGAGAGACTCATGAGCACTTTTTCATGGCTCTTTGCACATTATGTGAGCCCAAAATCTGAGCCGTCCATATGATGCAGCACCCCAAAAAACCCCTAGGCTCATCTTTCTTCCCTTAATTTGCCTCTTGCTTTCTACTGCGGCCCATCAAAGTTCTGGAATAAGTTGAAAGATGGGCCCTAAGAATTTTTTGGGGTGCTGCATCACATGGACGGATCAGATTTTGGACTCACATAATGTGTTATGAGCCAAGAAAAAGTGCTCACAACGCACGAGAAGTACTCAGGTGAGCATTCCATATATATATATATATATTGCATTACATGATCCGACCACACATTTCTTAGCCCATGCATGTCCCACTTCTGTTCACCTTCCAACTGGGTTACAACTTAAAATATTAAATAAAATTAAAAATAAAAGAATTATTTAAAATAGGGTCGTGTTCGCTTCATGTGGGTGTGCGACTGTCCATTCATCTGATGGCCCATATTGCAGAAATCTCCTAGATAGAAGAAGATCCTAAACCTTTACTGCTTGGTCTTTTCTCAATGCATGGACGATCGCTAGATACCTTTTCTTTCAACCGTCTATTAGTTGACGACCAAGAGAAGGGCTAGGATTATCCAATCTGGGAGATTCCCAAATCATTCATCATCCATGGTGAGGGCCACTGAGATGAACACAACTATAATAACTATGGAAAAAGGTGCAAACAAGATTGCCAGCGCAATATTTGTCTATGAAAGGATGGTTTTCGTATGCAGCGTGCAAACCGGTGAGGAAGCCACAACTGATTTTCACATCAGGCCGAAAGATGGAAAAGGCAAAAAGAAAAAAGAGGAGATATTTCTCTTTTATTTTCATTTATATATATATATATATATATATATATATATATATATATATATATATATATATATATATAATGTTTGTCTTCCACTGTGGATCGATTATTCTCAGAAAAAGTTCATCCATATCACCCTCTCCCTCTCTCATACACACATTTTTCTTTTGTTAGTCATGCACACACCCACCCTGTTAGCTGCTCAATGCACCCACATGGTTAGTCACACGATGCACCCACCCACTGGTAGTACTAGTGTCTCCTTGGCATTTCGAACCTGAGATCTGCTGTTGAATCGCCTAGGTGTCTTCCAGCAGGCGAGACACTCTCATACACACACATGTTCCGGTAGAGACGCACTGAATGAAAGTTCCTGCAGCGGAAGCTACATTGGGCCCACTGAGGTGTCTATCTGACACCCACTCGTTCCATCAATTCACCAACTCAAATTAGGATACGACCAACTCAAATTAGGATACAAGCCCAAAAATTGAGGTAAACAGTAGAGATGCAAACACCCAACCCAACGTTTGAAACCTTCACAAGGCCCACAGAAATTATGGATCCAGCTAATATATTGTGTTTTCAGGTTCATCCGGGAGGGAGTGACCTTATGAATGGTTTGGACGACACATAAACATCACAGTAGACTCCTAAAAGGTTTTAAAGCTGGGTGTTTCCATCTCCACTCCAAGTTTGGATCTACCTCATTTTTGGGCTCATGTCCTAATGTGAGCTGGTGAAACTGATGTATAGAGAGGATGTCAAACCGACTTCTCAATGGGCCCCACAGCTTCCTCCTTTGGGGCCAGGGGACCTTCAGGTAGCCATCTTATATAATGAGTGGTGGCTTAAAGCCTGTGCAGCAACGACTCATGATGTGGCCATACTAATGCAGGCATCATGCTTCCTCTTTTTTTTTAAGGGCTTGATTGAATACCTACAGGCTGCCAACAATCGTGGAGGAAGAAAAAGAAAGAAAAAAAGAAAAGAAAAATCCCCACATCCCAAGTGATTTTTTTTTTTTTTTTGGTGGCTGAAAATGTTCTGCCGTGCAGGTAGACTGTAGGTAATCAGTTCTCCCTCCTTTTTATTTCCCCCTTGCTGAGTAAGCTGGACCCTGACCATGCCATCCCCACCGACAACTGAGGGAAAAGAACCAAAGATGACATTAGTCCATTTCAATGTCTCCTTTCCAGAGACAAATATGAGGGAGAGCTGTTGGGCCATAATGCTCCAAAATTAATATCAGTAAACGAGGCATTGATCCACTTGTCTTTCAAATAATACTGAAAGGTCAAAATGGACACAATGCAAGGTGGTGTTTGGTTAGCCTTTCTACACATCTCACCTCCATGAACAAATCATATTTCCTCACTAGTAAAAGAACTTGCCTCGACATGAATTGAGGGAATTTTTCTGCACTAACTCCTTATATTCCCTCGTCACTCACTGGAGAGCAAGGACCATCTCTCTGGCCATATAACTGAGAGACAAGGGGAAGACCTTATTCCAAAATGTGTAAAATCTAAAATGAGCATGTCTCAATAGCAAGAATAATATAATTCTGAATTTTTTGTTGATCAAACGGACCAGGAATTGATAGATAGAAACAAGAAATTGCCAATTACAATCAAAGCCTTCAAAGAAGAGCATCCTCTGAATTTCCCAAGGAAATGGCTTATTAAGGGAAATCTGTACACTGTATTCACAACGAGGGTTATTCAATCCTTGTTCTAGACTGCATCTAAAGAAACCGACGTGGTAACAAGTCAAAATTGAGAAACAATTCAGGTTTACTCATTACTCACTTCCCAAGATTCTACTTGCTGGAATGGTCATCATCTTGATCAGTCAAATCATTTTGCGAGGCTGGTGAGGAGTTGGAAACTGAGTTCTCATCTGTAATGGCACCCGTGCCATCCTCATCTTGGTTCTGAAAGAAAGATGCAAATGATAAAGGGTTGCTGGTGGAGCTTGCTCTACGGAGGCCCTGTATGGCTCTCATTGCAGCCAGAGTGCTTCGGTATATGTCCATTGTGTCCTCTCGAAAAGATGACGTCTCAGGGGCATTTGTGTTATTATGTGTGTCCGTTTGATCTTGTGGAGATTCAATGACTTCTGCCTCTGATGGGAAAAGGAGCTCAAGATTTGCTTCACATTCACGGACTAACCTTGTAAGAGGCTCCGTGGTAAAGAATGGCTGGTTAAGGGCACGTTGTGTGAAAGGCAGGCGCAGCACTCCTCCAGTCCTTTTGTCATACTTCTTCAGTATTTTGACGAGGCCTGTTAAAAACATTTTTTTCTTCGAAGGATGAATATTATTAAAAAGGTCCAAGGGGCAAAACAAAAGACATCAAAACAGAACACAAGAACAGCAAAACTAAAATACAACACCCCAACCCCCCGGTTACTCCCTGATCATTGAGAACACCTTACTAACAGTAACAGGCCGAGGAATAGCTGTTGTCCTTGAACATCTATCATTCCTCTCCCTCCAAATGCCCCACAAAGCTGCCAATGAAGCAATACGCCATTTCCCTTTCTCGGAAGAAAGAGGGAAACCGCCATGCCACATCATGAAAAGGGACGCAGATTGTGTCCTGCCCCCGCCCGGACGCATTACCGTCCGGGCAGACCTGTGGAGGGGCCCACCGTGATGTATCCGTTTATCCACTCCGTCCATCTATTTTATGAGATCATGCTAGGATATGGGCCAAAAATGAGGCAGATCCAATGCTCAAGTGGGCCACACCAAATAGTGATGGTACCCAGGTGACGTCACCAGGTTCCCATCACTATTTGGTGTGGCCCATTTGAGCGTTCTTCCTCCTTTTTAGAGTCATACCTTAAAATGATCTTATAAAATGGATGGATGGAGTGGATAAATGGATACATCATGGTGGGCCCTCCACAGGTATGCTCGGACGGTAATGCGTCCAGGCGGGGGCAGGACGCAATCTGCGTCCCATGAAAAGCTGACCCAAAGAACGAGGCATAACCCAAAGAACCTTAAAAGCCAACTGGATGTAATCAGTGTTCTTAAAACCTGGACCAGACTGGATGTTTGGACTGGTTTGTGCTGGAACCAACCACAGAAATGGGTTAGGCCATTAAGAACCCATTTTGAGCGAGGAATCATTCAAACTGTTCAGTTGAAAGGGTGCACATAACCAGGTTGAGCATTTTTCCCAGATGGATTGGCCAGTTCAACTTTTTTCTTTTTCTTTTGGGTACAATCACAATCAGTTGCATGGTATGCAAACCACGAATCATTGAAAGAAACAGGTCGAAGGCCGGTCCGGCGTTTAAAAGGATATAGTGCAGGCTTCAAGAGGTATTGATTTAATTATTGGACTGCAATTACACGTAGAAGACAACACTGAAGGTTTACCTGCAAAGTTAAGGGAGCTATAGTTTTTGAGAAGAACCATCTCCCCATGAATGGTGACGAAGTCCTTACGGATGTCCAACATTTCTTCACTGAACTCACTTTCAGAGGTGAAAATACCACCCTTGCTACTCTTTTCCTTTGCTCTCTCAATTCTTTCCTTCAGCTCCTGTAGCACACATAAATGGAATATGATCATGTTGGGTATTTCCTATTATGCCAAATGTGAAGAGGAACTCTATAGTTTGATGTGGTAGCCAATGCAACACGAGGGATGAGAATTCAGTATTTACAACTGATTAGAAACATAGATTCAAGTAAAACAATCACAGCTGTTGGATACCTTGTCAAAAGATAGTACCTGATATCAAAAGATATTTTCATAGAGAGACCACAAGGACAATAACTAAGAAAGATGAGCACAGTAAGTCAAACGCTCCAAACATGGGTTGCTAAAAGTGAAACTTCTTTTGATAGCTATACATGCCGCCATCATCATCATCATCATCATTATCTAAGCCTTATGCCAAGTAATTGGGGTTGGCTACATGAATCCTTTTCATTCATTCCACTTCATCAAAGGCCATACCTTCAGTTAGACCATAGGACAATTCTTTTTTTTTTTTGAAAGATAACTATACTTTATTCTTACAAGATCAACCATTGACCCACTCGTGTTCTGAAAGCAAAGATTATAACTATACTTTTATTCTTACAAGATCAACCATTGACCCACTCATGTTCTGAAAGCAAAGATTATTTCTTTCCCATCAAATAGCCCATAAAGCTGCCATTAATGCAAACCGCCACACCCCTCTTCTCTCCCAACTCCTCTGCTATGCCAAGCCAGGAGGTCTTCAATCAACTTTGGCATCACCCAAGACAACTTGAAGATAAAGAGACCCACCCACACCTTTTGGGCAACTTGGCTATGGATAAAAAGTGGATCGATCTACTCCTCACTGCTCATGAACATCAGACAAATGTTGGGAATAACCATTGACTTTCTTTCAACGTTTTGTCAATTGTGACCTTTTCTTACTACCTCCATCCACATCCTTTTGGGCCTTCCCTTGCCCTTTTAGAGCCTTCAACTTGTACCAACTTACTCCTAACTGGCGTTGTTCTTAGTCTCTGTTGCACATGACCAAGCCACCAATGTCTGCTTTCCCTCATCTTATTACCTATTGGTGTTACCACTAAGTTCCCTCAAATTTGTTCATTTCTATTTCTATCCTTCCCCGTCTTGACACTTATCCATCTCCACATCCTTATTTCAGCTACACTCATCCTATAAACATGTTGTTCCTTAACCGCCCAACATTCTGCCCATAAAGCATGGCGGGACTTAATGCTATCCTATAAAACTTCCCTTTCAGTTTGAGTGGTACACGACGATCGCATAAAAATTTAGAGGCAAATCTCCATTTCTTCCACCCAGCTTGAATTCTATGGGCAACATCCCTCTCAATCTCTCCACTCTAAAGAATTATTGACCCAAGGTATCTAAAGCGGTCATTTTGAGAAACTTCTTGATTAGAAATCTTAACTAATTCCTTGTTTTCACTCCTATTGTTACTAAAATTGTACTCCATATACTCCATTTTAGTCTGGCTGCTTTTAAATCCTTTAGATTCTAAAGCACCCTTTCATAAATCAAGCTTTGTGTTTAAACCCTCCCTCGTCAGGTCAATCAAAACTATATCATCTGCAGACAACATGCACCATGGGATCTCTTCCTGTAAATGCCTTGTTAACTTATCCATAACCAAGACAAAGGATACAAGCTCGATATTGACCCCTGGTACAAGCCTACACTAATTGGGAACTCACTTATCTCTCCACTAATGGTCCTCACATTTGTTATCGCTCTCTCATACATATCTTAATCATGTCAATACATCCTCTTGAAATTCCTTTCTTTCCCAACACCCACTAGACTTAAACTCTCTAGGGACCTTACTAATGGTCCTCACATTTGTTATCGCTCTCTCATACATATCTTAATCATGTCAATACATCCTCTTGAAATTCCTTTCTTTCCCAACACCCGCTAGACTTAAACTCTCTAGGGACCTTATCGTGTGCTTTCTCTTAAGTCAATAAAGACCATTTAGAGATCCTCCTCTCTCTATATTTCTCCATCAATTGTGTAATTAGGAAAATAGATTTAGTGGTAGACCTCCCAAGCATGAAACCAAACTGATTTTCTGATAAATTTGTCTCATGCATTAGTCTTTGCTCAATCACTCGCTCCCAAAGTTTCATAGTATGGCTCATAAGTTTGATCCCACGATAGTTAGTGCATCTCTCTGTGTCTCCTTTATTCTCATAAAACAGATACTTTTCCTCCATTCATCAGACATTTTTTTTCGATACTACAATCTTGTGGAACAACTTTGTCCACCAAAATAACCTAGTATCTCCCATACACTTCCAAAACTCTATTGGTATACCATCTAGTTTGACAGCCTTTCTTGTTTTCATTTTTCTCAAAGCTTCTTTCACTTCATATATCTTAATCTTATGAAAGTATCCATTGTCTCCCATGTCATTTGAGTTTATGGTTCCTTTTATCGCTATGCTCTTAGAGTGGTTGGCATTTAACAAGTTCTAAATATAGCTTCTCCATCTTTCATTGATATCATTATCCTTTACTAGTACCCTCTGGTTATCGCTCTTAATGAATCTAACATGATCTAGATCCCTACATTCCTCTCCCTCATTTTTGTAAGTTTGAAAGCATCTTTCTTACCTTCTCGTCTGTAATCTATTGTAAAGGTCATCATAAGCCTCGAGTGCTCACTTACTACTTAGCAATCCATTTGGCATTTCTATACTATTCAAAATTTTCATCGTTCTAGTCCTTTATCAGGCTTTTAAACATGAATGTTTCTTATGACTAGCTTTTTGTGCATCATCATTCCACTACTAAGTTCACTTACATGATTAGCTTTTCCCTTTAGATACTCCTAAAACATCTTTTGCTACTTTCCTAATGCACTCAACCATCTCATTCCACGTTACATTTACTTTTTCCTTGACTTCCACTTTCCTTCTTCCATCAATGTATTTCTATATAACATTGTTTTTTCTCCTTTTAAATTCCATCACCTAGTTTTTAAACACACATTAATTTCACTCCCTTTCTTCCATCTCTAATGCAAACATCCATAACCATTAACCTATGTTGCGTAGTCAGACTCTCTCCTAGTATAACCTTGCAATTCTTACATTATGATCTTTCTATTTTCCCAAGTAGAAAGATATCTATTTGTCTTGCATATGATCCACTTTTGATAGTTTATTTTATTTATTTTAATGTGTTTGGATAGCATCCCCCACCTCATTTCGTCTTCCAAAACCATATCCTCTACCTTTTTTTTCCCACCTCATTTCTTCTTCCAAAACCATATCCTCTATGTATACTCATATTTTCTACCTTTTTTCCCCTTAAATGATCATTTAAGTCTCATACTACGAATATCCTCTTTGTTTGGAATTCCTTACATTAGTCCATCCATATCCTCCCAGAATTATCTCTTGATTCTATCCTTTCAATTTACATGTAGTGCATATGCACTAATGACATCTCCTAACACAAATTTTATTAATAAAATTCTATTACTTACTCTCCTTCCATCTAAAACTTTATCCTTAAAATCTTTACGCACCACTCTCCTTACCCCCATATCTATTATTGTCCTTTATATATATACACCAAAGTTTATATCCATTAATTTCTCTGGTTTTGGCCCATTTCTACTTGGTCTCCTGAACTTAATGCTTCAATCCTTTGGGGTTTGAGAACTATTTCCAATTATAGTCAGAAGCGCTATTTTTTCCAAACCTACATTCATAGCTAATGCTAGGGCGTTCCCTGCAAGCAATGCGCTACATCAGAACCCTAGTGTAGTGAGAAATGGGCAAGCGTTAGCTAGAGTGTCTCTCGGAACCGATGCGCTGCAATAATGCCCGCTTGCCATGAGAAGTGCACAAGGGTTCCCGTGTAATTCTAGCTATGTGCAAAGTAGCTAGTCCAGGAGAATAGGATTCATCTTGCCACGTGAAGTATGGGAACATTAATAGGTAAGAGTGTGGTGTTAATAGATGCCGAGCAAAAAATAACAACTAACATAAAAAAAAAAAAAAAAAAAAAAAAATAAAATCTAGCAGTAAACTACAAAGTACAAAATAGGACTACAAAACATTGGAGCTGCATCTTCAAAACCAATACGTTACAGGAAAATGTCAACAGAAAAAGCCTTCAAAATCCCAATGGTAGCATTCTACTTCATTTAGTTAACTTGGAAAGCATCCAATCTCTTCTAAATGGCCTTAACGTGCACTTGCAACACATCAGGCCTAGAAAGAACCCTTCTACATGAATTGTGGTAGCTGGACTAGAGGATAACAAAGGCAAAGGCTGCACATCTCTAGCATGGAAATCAGGAAGCCTTGACATGAACTAGTGATAGCAAAGGCCACATGGATGACGATAAAGTATATGTCAGTATGTCACAAACAATTTAGTGGTTCGAATCGCTTTTGCTTTGGTGAAAGAGGGCATAGAGCCTTTGAATATCAACAAAGGAGAAGGTACGCACGAGTTCATCTAGCTGAAGATGTAGGAGACAAAATCGATGGGGCAAGAGAGAAAGAAGAGAAAGCTCATAAGATAATAGGAGATCCAATTTGCAATGAAGTGCGAGCTTATGCAAACAAAGGTGAGAGCTTATTGATTAGACAACTCCAACCCAAAACTAAAAGGCCCAACTTTGATCTAAACTCAGGGGAAAAAAAAACAATTTGTGTAGCCCAAACCTTACCCAATTAAAAATTTGACAGACCAAACCCAAACTGCTAAGCAATTTATACATGTATGTCAAAGGTATTGGCATGTAATAGATAATGCATACAGATATTCTATTTTACCATTATAATGGCTTGATGCAGCCTAGCCCGATCAACAGACTAATAAGCTTGGCTCGAATCCAGTCTGATGTGTAATAAGGCCCAACCTTTTAGATCCAACCCGACTTGATGGGCATAGGAGTCTAGGACTAGGACCAACCATGACAAGCCAGGCCCAAATACCCAACCAGATGGCCAGACCTGTTGACACCCTTACTAGCCAATCCACAAAAGGAAGAACCGAAGGAAAACGGTTAAGAACCAATATATTCCATACATCTTGTACATCAACAAATTTCAACACTTGAAGAGGCAAAGCTTTTCTTCATATTTATTAGACCACAAGAGTACAAGCTGTGGCTTTGGTGTCAATGAGGTGGCTTGAAGAGGCAAAGCTTTTCTTCATATTTATTAGACCACAAGAGTACAAGCTGTGGCTTTGGTGGAAATAATTACTAAACTGAATTTTCAAAGCAGAGTTGGGAAATAGTTATATGGTATTTTATATCTTATATATGTATCTTACCCTTTTTTTTTTTTGGATAGTGTATACCAAGGCTGGATCTAGGGACTAGGTAAAAGAGAAAGGTTGATGTCTACTTGGCAGCCAATCATATAATTTTTTGCCAATCTACCTATGAAAAGCCAACACATAATTGTAGGGAGAGAGACTAAGATGATGATGTTCTATGATGTTCTTTTATGCTCATGTTTCATATTGGAAGTGATGCACCGGTGGGTTCCAAGGCCAAGCAAAGGAACATCAATGCCAGGTGGGCTCATCGTCATCATCATCATCATTTAAGCCTTAATACCACTAATTGGGGTCGGCTTAAGGCAGGTGGGCTGCCGATTGTTAAACTTTTGCCCAACAATCATGAGAATTCCTACTTTGATTGGTGAAATAAGATTTGGAATCAATTTGATTTGATATCATCCCTATTGATACATGCCATATCTCACTTGGAAGACCATGTTAATTTGATTGGAAGGCAAGTTAGGCAACACATGATGGCAGAAAGAATAACAATTCCTTTAATAAGGATGAAGATCATGGTCATACCAGTAAAAAAAACCCAAAGCCGTGTGCAAAACAAAGAAAATCGTTCTTTCTAGCATTGCATTTCCAACTGCATTACTTAGGTTTGTCAAATATCAAATATTGTTATGGACCACCATCGTCAAAGCCCACTTGAGTATTCAAAATCACAAGCACAAATCTAATGGCTATTTCATGTTATTCTTTCAAGATACCATCATCAATGGATATTCCCTTTTAGAACTTGCACTCTTCTCTTTCATATTTGCAAAAAGAAACATCGATCAACATCACCTTTTTATTTTCAAAAAAGACATTGCTCTTCTGGAGAAAAGAAAACTCTAGTTATTCTTATAACCAGTGTTCAGAGTACTAGTTAACATGTATCAATGACACTTATCCAAAGACATCTAAAATTTTCAAGGGAAAAGGCAAGAGGACTTTCAGGAGATGATGTTGGGGGAATCTACCATGATTGCCAAAGAGCCACCCCACTATCTCGAAAAGTTTCAGCCTTCAAAGCACCACAGAATTTCTTCCTCGTCGCATTAAACTGTTGATTCAAAGAGAGCCACAAAAGGGATTCCAGATGATCAAGGATGAGACCTCCATGCACCCACCAGACGTGGGTTGCTGTCCAAACTCCCATAGAAACATAATTTTTATCAGGTCCATAGTAGGGGGCTTCCATCTGTCAATACAACAAGTGTATCCATGTTCTCAATACAGAAAACCTCCCACTAACAGTGTCTGATTGTATCCTTAGAAAAACCAAACATCACCTTATTGGCATTTCCCCAATCAATATTAGATTCCAAAATGCAGATCAAAACACCTTTCACATTTTTGTTTTTTCCTTGGAAAGTTCTCCTATCATGCTCTAGCCAAATGTTCCACAGAGAGGCTTGAATAGAAATCTTCCAAAGAAATTTCTCGAGAACCGATGTAGGCCAATGGCCCACGGTAGGACCCAACGTGTGTTAATTTTGGGCTGTTTGTTGTAAAATTTGAGGCCTAAATGTCAGATATCACATTTTCTATTTATGGAAGATAGGGGTGCTTATATGGAAGATGTGATTGAAGATTTTGGGGGTGCTTAGTAGATTTGTTTTTGCTATTTTAGGCCTAATCTTTATGGTGAATTTTTATCATCTTAAATAAATTATTGATTGATTTTAAATCAATCTAATTATGGAGAGGTTTTCATCAAAGATTCATAAGGATTGTCTTTAAGGTCTATAAAAGGGGAGGTGGTGAAGGAAGTAGGCATATCGCCAATATCTTCACGGAGATTGAGAGACTTCACGGAGTACTGAAAATAATAACTTTGCGTCACAATTCAAACTTTGACGAGTAGTTTTGACGCACTTTATAGAAGCAGTTGGGGACTAAGCTTTAATTCTCTAACGCATATTATCCTCAAACAAACAGACAAACCGAAGTAGTCAACAGGAGCCTTGATAACTTCTTGAGCATTATAGGCAATAATGTATCTTAATGGGACCTGACCCTACCCCAAGTTGAGTTTGCCCAACTCAATAAATCGTATCACCAGAATCCCCATTTGAGATCAGATGTGGGAGAAGTCCCCATAATGTACTTGACTTAGTACCATCACCGGTACAAGATCAGGTGAACAAAGATGCTGATGCTTGCGCCAAGCACATCCAAGACTTGCAAGCTCTGATGAAGAAGAAGATTGAAGAAAGAGATGCTAGGTACTGAGAAGCTATGAATAAACATCAAGAGGAAAAGATATATAAACGAGGTGATTGTGGTTTTTCTCCACAAAGAAAGGTTTTCAAGAGGAACTTACAACAAGCACAAGTCTAAGCAGATCTAGAGGAAGTTGGGTGACAATGCCTATGATATTGAGTTCGCAGATGACTTGGATATGTCGCCAATTTTCAAGTGGCGGACTTGTTCTGTTACCATGGCTAGGTGTCTGATGTGCAAGATGGAGTCATTATTGATAAGGATAAACAACCCTGAAGAAAAAGAAGAAAGAAGTTGAACAAGTATTGCGCATCAAAACTACTAACATTAGGTAAGGCCAATACAAGCAATACTTAGTGAAATGGCAGATTTGGCCCGATTCTAAATGCACATGGATCACGAGTGACAAATTGAAAATATTGGATCTGGACCTCTACTATTTGTATGAAACTTCTAACTCGCCAGAGTCAAGTACTTTCCAACTCAGGAGGAATGATGTAGGCACATAGGTCACAGTAGGGCCAGTATGTGCTATGTTGGGCTGTTTGTTGCAAAATTTAGGGCCTAAATGTTACAGATCACATTTGCCATTTGTGGAAGATGGGTGGGGGGTAATGTGAAATATATTTGGTGTATTTAGTAGATTATTTTTTTTATTTTTTATTTTTATTTTTTGCTAATTGAAGCCAAAACTTTGTTAGTTAAGTTTTTATTATTTTAAATAAATTATTGAGATTGATTTTAAATCAATCTAATAGCTGGGGGATTTTCATTAAAGATTAATAGGAATTGTCTTTAAGGTCCATGGAAAGGGTGGTGGTGTAAGAGGTAGGCATTCCACATTTTATTTTTTTTTATTTTTTTGAATTGTGAGTGTTTTCTTGAGCATTGTAAGAGAAGAAATTTGAATATCAATGAAGTCATTTCTCCCTCTCTACTCTAATCAAGGCATTCGTTACCATTACAATAAAACCATTTCTTTTATATTTTTAAACAAAAACAATTTCAGCCCCATAATGAGCCGTTATGGGATTGTTACTTACAGGGCTTTTTTTTTGTAACCGTTTTGGAATACCTCAAGTCTAATCTCCCTTGTGACTGTATGCATGTTCACTTCTTTCCAAGTAGATTGTCGAATCTCATTGACTTGATAACCGAATTGTACCAAGAATGCATTGCGGTAGTAATGGTGCCAAGCAAGCATCTTTCCAAGTAGATTGTTGAATCTCATTGACTTGATAACCGAGTTGTACCAAGAATGCATTGCAGCGGTAATGGCACCAAGCAAGCACTAAGTCCTGGATAACCCACCGAATTCCAAAATGATCGAATATGCAACCTCATATAACCCAAGCCAAGGGTACAGTAATAATAGATGGTTAACCGTCCCTTTCACTTCTAAGAAAATTGGGGAGTAAATAATCTATGACATTGACTATTGAGGTGGTTAGATACAAAGACCTTGTTAAGGATCTCCATCTAACAATAAGCAGTAACTCAAAGTGAGAGATTTTTACTCCAAACCCGAGATCCCAGAAAAGCACCTGCAGATGCTTTCACTCAACGATCCTTATAGAAAGATCTGCATATAAACAGACCAAATGCATTAGGAGCCCAAATTCTTGAATCCATCCAAAAGGCGGAGGCATCAAGTAAATCTACCAGCATTATGATCTCATCTTCAAACTCTGGTGAAAAAAAATAAATCAAACTCTTCACTTCAATAAAACAAGCTCTTTGAATTTGTTCTCAAGCAAAAGCTTTTCCATTTGTTGGGATATAGAGGCAGAGACACCTGCTAAAAGGATCATCACCATACCAAAGGTCACCTTAGACATAATTGAATCTGGTCTCAACCTGAGATATTGCCTCCAAAATTACATAACCTTTATGTCTATTAGCCTGATTAACAGTCCGCCTACCCTCTTGTAAACAATAGTTGGCAATAAGCACTTGCTTCCATGAGCCATCATCATCATCACTAACTATTCAGAACCATTTTCTATGGAAAGCTTCCATAATTCCAACATTCTTGAAACCCAAAGCACCATATTTCTTAGATTAGACATCATAATTTTGAGTTCTTCAGCTCATATTTCCTCTTCTACAGAAACATCATTGGTGTTGGCTTTGCTACCTACAATACTTGGATCCTTAATGAACTAGAGTACCTGAATTTGGTACTTGGATATTCAGATAAGAACAAAGGATCACCATTCATTAGATTCAAGCTCTAGATACACAATACTTTTGGACTCTAGACCTATTAGTACCTTAGAATTCAAAGTGAATTGAACTGACTGGGCTACAAACCCAACTTTTGATATTTTTAAGAAGCAATTTAATTTTAACATTACTATAGTTATGGGTCTTAACCAATTGCCTTACTATGTATTAAAAATTTGGATTTAGAGTACCTGTCATAACTGATCCCACCTGCAGTATTTTACTAAATACCCATATACTCATATTCGGGTAAAAATGATTGCTACAATTAAAATTCATTTCATGCCCCCTTGAGCGAAGGATGAAAGCTGATACACCCTACAATCTGAGAGATATCAGGGCCATCCAGTGGTAGAACTCCAACAACAGGGAAAACAATGTAACTCACAGAACAAGCTGATATGCCACCCTAAAAATCCTAAAACCACTCCCCCCCTCCATGGCCTCTTAGAATGTCTGAACAGAGATTGGTAAAGGACATCCACTGGGCATTTTCTTTTGACAAGTAACTTCAATCATTTCAAGTTTTCAACCAAAGTTCAGAGGAATTGGTAGATGAGGAGCTGAAAGTGCATCTTCCAATTCCAGTTTCACATTTACCATGCTTCCTCATCAGGGCTCGGACTTTCTGCACACACAACATAACAATACTGAAGGAACTCTTAGCAAATTTTATCTAAATCATTTGCTTGAAGAAGTCCACAACATTTTGATGCTAGCATGTGAAAAACAAACCAAAAGGGCCACCAATTTATGGGGCGACATCATAGGGAACAAAAATGATGTATACAGGCATTTTTGCAGTTTCCTCTTTTAAATATCATTTTAAAACATTTATTTTCTCTTTCCTTCTATGTGTAAATGGCTATAGGATGTAATGAAATTTTTCCATAATTTACCCCACACTCCAATTTTGCATGCGACATGTGCTCGCTAGCCAAGATCTCCCTTGGGATCTATGACTGTGTAAGAGAATTCAATTCCAGAAAAGTAACTCTTAACTTTGTAGAACGGAATCAAGAGTACAAATTTTATGCTAAACATAAGAATACTTCTTCTCATGAAAATCTTTGTGCCCTCTTGATCATATGTGGAATCAACAAAAGATTCTAATGAAAAGAAGAGGAAAAAAAAAAAAAAGAGCTCCCTCTTCTCCTCTCATTGTGACCTCAAAAACGGGAGGCTATGAATACAATAGTTTTCATTCTCAAGTCCCAGCCTGTTAAATAAAAAAGATTACTATTGTTTGAAATCCAAATAAACCTGGATCCTATACAATTGAATGCAAATCCTCAATGCTTTTAAGCCCACACCAAGATAATATAAACACAGGCCTGCCAATTGATGGTCGAGTTGCTGTGTGCAGGCCTCCTATAGAAGGAAGACTGGGGATTGAGTGCCGATGATGATGGGAGTTCCAGTATGAAACCCAATAATTAAAAAAAAAGAGAGAGAGAGAGAGAATATAATCATAGGCAACCATGAATTTTAATGAATTTTATTGATGGTGTTGGAAGAAACAACAAAGTTTCATAGAAACCAGTCATAGCAAAGAATAGACAATTCAAAGAAATAATTTCAGGGAAAAAAGAAGAACAAGAAGAGGATTAGGAGGAATAACCTGGAGGCGAATGACAAAGTCTTCCTCTTTGTCGATGTAGAAATCATTAAACTTTTCGAGCTCTTCGTTAAGAATCCTAACAAACCATTCCTCGAGACCAATCCATGGTTGGGTTATTTCCATATTGCGAAGAGCAGCAAGGGAAGGATAGAGATAGGGAGGGAAGATAGGGGCGTCAGAGGTAGAGACGTTCTTGAGAAGCTTCTTCAAGGGCTTGTAACAGAGGAACTTATCTCTCCATGCAGGCAGTGTCTCTTCCAGATGGGTCTTGAATTCCTTCCCGAACTTCATGCCTTCGAGAATTGAGATAAAGATAGAGAGAGAAAGAGAGGCAGAGGCTCTCTAAAAGAGGGAAAAAGATAAGAGACTCTATTGGAGTCTCCGAAGAAGAGAAAGAAAGAATATAGCTTTTTTATTTTTCAGCTTTCCATCCCAAACGAATATTTCGATGACATATCCCCGAATAAGGCATTTCAGACTTTCGGTCCCATCTACAGGCAATATTCCTTCGATCTTTTGCGTAGGTCGTTGCATTCCTGTTCGATTCCCCTACATCACAGTACCCATCCTAAGCATGTCTCACGCTGATCTGGACTGTCCATTTCTGGTGGGCCACTGGTGGATTGGTAGCAGCCCAGAATTCTCACTGACTCCTTTAACTCTGACCATTCAGTTGTGGTAGTTTTTTCAATGCTTGAAGGTTGAGGACTGCCCTATGTACCTTACATGCCACTGCCCTTGATTTTTTGAGATATGGGTGAGAGGCCCTGCCTAATTATTATAAGGAGTGGAAAGGTTAATGGCCCGGTACATGGATTTGATGAGAAGTGATGAGTTGCTTTCTCTATTTGCTCAAGTGGATTGGCTGAGAAGTGGATTTCATAGGAATTAAGAAATCAAAAGTGCATTTCCCCACTCCCTACAGCACTTTTCAGATTCCTCATAAAAGGGTGGGATTTGATGAGAAATCTTTCCAAACGTGGGACCCGATGTGATGTACTCCGGGACTGGGTGGATCCCTGACCATGGTGTCCACAGTGTGATGTGTGTGTCTTATGTCCATGTTGTCCATCCATTTTGAAAACTCATTTTAAAGCATGATCCAAAAAATTAGGGCTCTCAATGAGTCGAATATGGATCGAATCCAGTTGGATCTGGCTCCAAAGTCCAAAAATTTGTAGATGGATTCGGATCGGATTTGGATCCAACTCGGATCCAAAAGGTGATATCCATATCCGATTCATTTATAAACAATCAAATCCATTTTCGATCCTAAATCCATATAATCATCAGATTCAGGTAGGATTTAGGTCCAAATATACCCCATTACAAATCTAAAAAACTATATAATATAATATATTTAATTTAGTAGCAAAATTATGCAAATCCCACTATTTATTGTGATATGGTCGACTTGAGATTGGCATATGTCTCAATTTTCAGACGTGGCCTAAAATAATCTGAAAAACAGATTGCCGGCATGTATATAACATATATAGTAAGGTGACAATGAGTCGGGTCTGGATCGAATTCAATTGGATCCGGCTCCAAGTCCTGAAAATCTATAGACAGATTTAAATCTATTTCTGTGAATCCAAATCCGGTCCATTTAATTAATCAGACATATTTTAATATCCAAATCCGCATTATACAAATTCAGAGTGAATTGGATCTCGGATTTGACCTGCTCCATACAAAAATGAAGTACATCCAAATATCAAGTGAACCATAATAACGTAAATAGTGGTACTCAACCATTAAAAACTTCTTGTAGGCCACAAAAGTTTTGGATCAAGGCTTATATTTGTGTGGTCTCTTTATCTAGGTCTTTGTGACCTTGTCAATAGGTTGGATGGAAAATAAACATTCCAGTGGCCTCATGAAGTTTTTAATGGTGGGGATTCAATCACTACTGTTTAATGTGGTGTGGTCCACCTAAGATTTGGATCTGCTTTATTTTTGGGATTATGCTGTAAAATGATCAGTAAAAATGGATGGATGACATGGATTTAAAAATGGATGGATGGTGGGATCAAAATCCAAAGTACAGGTGGGCATACGATGGGATTAAAATCCACACCGTCCATTTCCTCTGACTTCTCTCTAAGTTCTGATTGCGAAACGAAAAATCTAGAATTAATAAGAATTGGAATTGAGGAGAATTCATTTCATGGATTCCACTTATCATAACTTCCTCTCAAATCCATGGTGCTAAACAAGGCCTTCCTTCTTCTCTAATCATTAGATAAGATGGCCATCAAAATAAAATTAACAGCTTAAACTATCTAGAGGTAGCTTAATTAATGAATAATGGGTATTCTCTCGTTGTTCTTCTCTTGATTTTCTCTTAAAGCCAGAGATAGATGGATCACATATAATGATCCACCTAACTACTACGGGAGCAAAAATGACCTAATCATGTCTTTGATCCTATAGTTAAGAAGGCCAACATGATCGACAACCTAATCAAGTCTCTTTGAATATTCTTTATAAAATATTAAATGCCTCAGTTCAAATATGAAAGGATTCTCTATTTGTGGGCTAGGTCCTTTCGTGACAGATGTTGTCACTTTTTTTTTTTTTTTTTGTTAAGATTCTTAGAAGCGATGGATTCTACAATTTGTGCATCTGACGCGGCTCTCTCTCTTTATATATATATATATATATATATATATATATATATATATATATATATATATATATATATATATATATATATATAATGCATGCTCGAACTCATAACCTCGTGTTGAAACTCTTGCGAGTCTACCACTGAGTTATAGGGTCACCGGCGATGCAATTCAGTTGAACCCTCATAAAATGGGGATGGCCTGAGATCCACAAACTCTTGTGTGAGGATCATGGCTACTGCTTCTACAAGGTGAATAATTTTGCCTACGTCCATTAATTACAACACCCCTTGTTTGGCATTGATCCCAAAACTCAGGTTAATTCAACACTCAAGCAGGCCATCTAAAACCTCTAATTTCTTGCGTCACTATCCAACTGAGTTTTGGAATAGCACGACTTTTGTAGAGTGCTTTCACCTTGATTAGGCAAGCTAGATGAATGAATCAAATGAAATGTAGACACCACACAAAACTAATGGTGCTTGTTTCATCCCAACTGTTTCTTATAGTGTGTCCTACTTGAGTTTTGGATCCTCATGACTTCTAGCTTCCAGGGTGCATGGGAGGTAGTTCACCTGAATGAGTTGGATCTAATGAGAGGGAGGCTCCCCAAGGTTCAGAATCTTCAAATTGATTAGGGGTGCACAAGCTCATGATCTGCTCATGTGATTCCAATGTAAGGTCATCCCTCATTGCCAGCCCACTGGACGTGAATGATGTAGAATGGGTCGCGGATTCATTCATGGTGAGGATGGACTGAAGGAAGGAGCCCAAGAAGAATTGATGGGTCAAGTCTGATTGATGGATGATGCATATAAGCGCTTTTTCTCAAATTTCTTTCTTATTTTGATTATGACTCTATTGATTCGTTTCTAAGGTTTTGTTTAGAGTTTTAATGTCTCTTAAACTCATTTTTAGAGGTCAATCTTCATATTATTCAATCAAATTCTGACCTTTATCGTTTTCTCTTGTGGATTCAAAATTTCTCTTATGGATTCAAGGTATTTATTTATCCTTTGAGGAAGATGGCGACCGACCTTATCATGTCCTTAACTGAGTCAGTGAACCTCCCCAATCTTCCATGCTCTTTTTCTTTTCTTTTTTCTTGGCTAATTAGAGATAACCTATTTCACAGTCTCCTTGTAGACCACCGGATCAAAAAGCCATCGTGGTCTTTGAACTTGAGAGGTTTTTGGGTCCATCTCCCGTCCACTATGGGGCCCATCAGATCAATGGCTTGGATCACTTGACCATGGACCTAATGCACACAAAATTGATAGCATCACATGTACAATGACCAATCATATCATGGAATTAGCACAGACACTCTATGCTGTCAACTTTAAGAATGGCTACATTATTTAAATTCTTCATCATTGTAGCATTGTTGAGCTGCTTGAGTGAGGTGATCAATCCTAATCCACTAAATTATGTTTCCAAAAAATAGTATACTTATGTAAGAGACAATATAAAGAAGGTCGTTGATGTCCCATACATAAACCCTAAAGAAATTTTTGCCAAGCGATCACAAGAAAAAGAAGCCAAATACAAACAATGGTACAACGCCATCTCTATTATGACCATGGTGAAAATTTTGTTGTTGGACATAAGGCCTGTGGGTCCTACTTGTGTGCAACAACTAGTGGGTGATTTTACATAAAGTTTTGCTACTCTTTTTCTGATTTCGCGATGGGGGTGAGACGAGCCTCATCCAAACTCCTCCACCATTCCTTTAAATTAAGCTGGGATTCCTATAGCATCTAGTAGTTCTGAATCCATAGAGAAAATAGTACACACACAAATGCATATGTACATCCGCGCGCATATATAGTATGCACTCAAGCACCACTCGTAATTCCTTGATGAGGAATTGAGTACAGGCTGACCTCCAAAAAAAAATATATATATATATCTTCAAAGAGTGCATACCCTGTGCAACATGTTCCTAATGCGCATGGAGGCTTTCTTAGAGACAGAGAGTATTAGATTTTTTTCATATGGCCTATCCCTTATATATATGATCCAAGTCATTGATCAGTAATTCAGAGCCATCTTAACAGTAGAATCAGAATGATTAGACCTCTTTACTCTCGTAGTAGTTAGGCTAACCACTAGACATGCACCATTTATCTTTAACTTTTGCGAAGGTCCCAAGATCATATCCCATTGGATCCTGCAGGCCCACCCATCCGGTTCATCTTTTAAGTTTCCTGAGGAAAATCAGAAATATTTCTGGGGTCTGCTAACTCAAATCAATCTGGTTTTAAGCTGTGTGCATCTAACCACATTGAATTTTACAATTTGGAAGGGTATGCAGTGAGGTAGATGTAAAACAAGCCTGTAGAATGTATTAAGTGTTTACTTTTGGGTCTGATGCTAGACTAAGTTTGGGCTTGAGATTTCTTATTATCTTGGGTGTTTCTTGTGAGACGCGTGTAGGAGGTTTGAGGTCTTAACTCCATGAAAACCTGAGCCCAAGAGATCTAGTACCCATGGTTTCTTTTTCTACGCTGCTACTTTTTCCATAGTTTACTCCCACCCCATGAACGCATGCTAGCCAGTTCAGGCAGTTTTATCTCTTCATTTCAGTGGAAAATGCAACAAGCCTTGAAATATTAACTGACATCAAATCAGACAACTGTGTATATATCAAAGTTTCAAAAATGTTGTTATAACCTTATTGCGGGCCAACAACCATTGAAAGACAGAAAGCTAGGAAAATGGAAAAGAGTCGGACCCATGAAGCTTACCACCACTAACTGTTAGCATGTCTTTTTTTACAGTGGCCCACATGTATGCACACATGCTCATGTATATGTG
Organism: Liriodendron chinense; assembly: GCA_003013855.2. NCBI lineage: Eukaryota > Viridiplantae > Streptophyta > Magnoliopsida > Magnoliales > Magnoliaceae > Liriodendron > Liriodendron chinense. Next base: position 1,829,979 of record PVNU02002898.1, read on the forward strand.
CTGACAGTCACTTTGGCCTTTGGTTTTTGGAAACTTCTCATTAGAACAATCTAAAATATATAATGACTTGATTTCTATAATGGAATATGTGTTGGGAAAACCGGCAGCGGAAGCAAGCCAATCAACACAGCAGAATATAGATTCAAACCATCAACACAACGCAATCAATCACACAAGCAATCAACCACACAGAGACAATCCGATTTTACATAGAAAAACCCTTCAACGGGTAAAAAACCACGGCACAAAGTGAATTCTACTATGATCTCAGAAGTTACAAGAGAATGAAGAAACAAAACCCGGATCTCAGCCCACAAGAGAAATTTCAAAGCTAACCCAAGGCTTTTCTCACATGAGAAGAACAAACACAGTCATTTCCCTCATCCCAGAGACTACAAGCTTTTCCCTATTTTTTTTTTCTTACCCTAAAACCCTCTTAATCCCTCTAGGAAACCCGACACATTTGGCTTTAACCACTAATCCAGCATTACACCTCTTAAATAGGCAAAAATTGGAATTAGAAACATCTTACGCAAAACCATGTAAAATCACTAACACGGTCGATCACTCATCCGAATTCTCTCAAAATATCCAAAGAGTTCGTTGTACAATTCCTGCCAGGGTCGGACGCCCAATCACCCAGTCAGTAGGCAAAAATTGGAATTAGAAACATCTTACGCAAAACCGTGTAAAATCACTAACACGGTCGATCGCTCACCCAAATCCTCTCAAAATATCCAAAGAGTTCGCTGTACAATTCCTGCGAGGGTCGGACGCCCGATCACCCGGTCAGTCACCCAAAGGCCCTGTCCAACATAGATTTGAGTCACCCGATTCCAAGAAAATGAAATTCAAACCTATAAATAAGAATGATTCTCGGCTCTATCCCACCAAACTCAAACACATAGAGCTATTAACCTATTGCAAGCACTTGGGGAGAATTGGAGAGAATGTGAGCCAAGGGCATTGGTATTTGCAGAGACGAAAGAGCGATGGCTGAAGCAATTTATCATCAAGTCCAATTGCCTAGAGTGTTGTGCATCGTTGGTTTAGCACGACATAAGTTATGCTGCCAAGCTCTTTTCTAATTAGTAGTTTTTTAGTTGTTATCATTGCATGTGTATGCAATTCACAGTCCCAACCATGGAATCATAACTGTCGTTTCGGTTTTAGAAAAATTAACATAGACTCGTGCTTCCTTTTAGTGCAATAAGGCCATCTTTCACTCTCTTTTCTTCTCTAATTCTTTTTTCCAAAAATAATGACCTTTTAGCTAAATTGGCAATGTGAAACCATTTTATTTGGAAGATGGGAAACGGTATCCAAGTAAAGATCCCAATGCCAAATGTAAATTGTTAGGGTTAATTTGGGTCCACCCATCTATTGGATGCAGAAGTCCACAAAGTAGCATTTATTATTTTATAATTATTATTATTATGGAGTAAGTGATACAATTATGCGACTGATTCAGGGAGCCGAAACATACTAGCGGCCGGCTCAAATCAACTACATGCAAGAAGACAAGCCAATTACGACGAAAGTGGAACACTGACGACACGGCCCCGCTCAACTTGTGAGTGGACCGTCTCCACCATAATGTATCACATACCATGTCCCTTGTTCCATCACCTTAAGTAGACGGTGCAACCATGTAAAAGGGTAGTGCAACCCACGCACAAGAGATGGTGCAGCCCGGCATACTTACAAGAGATAGTGCAGCCACACATAAGAGATGGTGCGGCCCACCTAATCTGTGAGAAATTATCTAGTTTGAGGTGGATCTCATGAAAGCCAATCCAAACCATTGTTTTGGAGAGTGCAACGGTTGATGGATCACGGGTCAAGAATATTCCAGATTAAATAAATAAATAATCCCAGCAATTAATGTTGGATCTTTTACTTGGATGTTGACCTTTCTTGTAATTCACTTGTTGACCATATAGATGTAGCCATTAACTTATAAAATTAAGATTCTCCTCTATATATATATATATATATATATATATATATATATATATATATATATATTAAGATTGTCTTTTAAGCCGGATTCCGAGGAATATCCCATCGTCGGTGCGAAATAACAAACAAATGAGTTCAGAGTATATGCATAGTACCCTCCGAAGGGGATTTTAAGCCGGATTCCGAGGAATATCCCATCGTACCGAGAATTCGGCATAGGAGTTGTGCATGTTTTCTATTGCCTGCTTTGCTACAATTCCATCGGATTTGACATTGTCTTTGAATCATCACATACCTCACGTTGGATAGAGACTACCATTGAAAAGGAAAAAGAAAAAAGAAAAAAACTCTTGGATTGGAGTAACCTTTGACTTACTATCAAATATGTGAGGGTGTGTTGTAACAAACTTTTTTTTTTTTTTTTTGGTTAATCATGCAACATACCCATGCATTTAGTCACATGATGCACCCTCCTTAGAGTTTTGAACATGAGATCTGCTGTTAAAACGCCTAAGCCCTTCCATCTGGGCTAGCAGGCGAGACACATGGTGCTTTCTAGTTTAAGATGTAGCATATGTTGTAAATGTGGCACGTTGAGACATTTGGTGCTTTAGATGGGCCAATAAATGCGGGACACTTAGGGGGTGTTTGGATCTTAAATTACTTGAGATGAGCTACTTATGCATCAAGTAGCTTATCTTAATTTCTACTTGTTGAACTGATTTAGTAACTTTAAATAAAAAAGTTGCTTATAAGTCATCATAAACCAAACTTACTGATTTCAATACTTATCTATTGCTGTAAGTAGAAGAAAATAGCTTATTTGGTGGTATCCAAATAGGTCCTTAAAAAGATAGTTGATGACAATGGCATATGTACCTACGGCATGGAGCACATCATAAAAAGTAGTTTTTTTTTCTTCCTTATTTAAGTTTTTGGAAATGATGTTTCTTTAATATGGATGAGGAGATGAAAAAGTTGCACAATATTCATAAAAATTTAAAAAAATAATAATAAAATATTTTTCCTCTGGCATTTTTTGAATGATCACTCTCACTCTCTCTAAGTGTATGAGAAGATCTCTAGTCTCCGGTCCACCACCCAGCAGATAACTTCCCACCTTTTAAGTATATGTGTGACATCCAACCAGTCCCATTAGCCCTTTCGTGGGGATCACCTTGTAGAAAAATCAGACTATATCCATCCATCGAGTGGACCATACTTACTGTTTTTTATTTATCAATGGCTAGCCATTGTTTTCTATATTGTGGTCCACCTGATGAGTAGATGAGGATGATGTTTGCACTAAGTGATCACCATAGTAGGACAACTCGTTGGAATAGTTGGATGTCACATTCAGTTAGTAGGATGAAAATTATCCACTGGGTGCGCTGAACCTTGTGGTCCACCAGATTGTACCTGAGCCTTCTTTATATGTGTCTTTCTATGAATATATAAAGAGAGAAGCTGTCAAACCAACCATACTATCACAAAAATCAATCTTGCTGCTTTGGCTTCCATACGTACCTGGCAGAGGAAGATCTTAAGCTTGTTGCTAGATTATTGATACGGTGCTGGTTTAGGCCTTGAAAATTCTCACATGTCTCAAGATTAAGGGCCAATAATTAACTGCTTGTCCTGAATATCTCACATATGAGCCAATGAGTTGAACCATCGATCTATTGGGCTACCATGGTAAGCCATTGATCACAATTCACTTGGATAGAGAGGATCTTGACTACTGTTATTTAATCTGGACACATGATAAAAAAAAAAATGTGTAAATGTCCTGAATTCACATGATCACACGTGTTATGAATGACTTAAATTCGAGCAACCATGTGTGATTAGACATAGTTTCAGCCGTGCCAAAGTCATGTTCAACTCAAATTGATTGAACACGTGATCTCAGGTGTCCAAACTGGTCAGATTAAGACCAGATCTGTGAAGTTCTGCCTGGCTATTCAAGCACCAATTGTTACAGTGATCGGACGGTTTTAAAAGGGGTGGGTTAGTCATTTAGAATGAGATCTTTTTACCTTTGAACCAATGATTTTTCTTTAAAGGGTGATAGCTTAATTATTAAATTTCTTAATAAAATAATAAAGATTGAATAGAAATAAAAATAAGGCCAGATTTATTGATTAGAATGTAAGTAGTACAATTAATGAGAAGAAAAATATATTAAGTAAAAAGAATATAAAATACCTATGGCAACTTATATTGACAAAACGGCAGTGGAAACCACCAAATAGTCATGGCGTGAAGTTAGCAAAATGTGATTAGTAATGTATCAAGTAAGAACTCAATAATTAGGAGATTCGACAATAAATCATGGATATTCAACCTACTCCTTCCTAAAGTATACTGCAGCGATGCGCTGGATAATAATAAAACTAGACTAATGATTCCAAATTTGTTACAACATAGCTAAATAGAAGTAAATAAGTTAAAAAAAATAAATTAATAAAGATTTATAGGGAACAAAGAGATGAGCAATGATATATTATACCATTACATGTGATTTACTTAGGCTTTTCATTGTTTTGCTCCTATTTCATTTTTATTTTTGGCCTTTTAAACTACATTAATACGTTAGGAATCACATGTGTCACTCGTATGCTGGTAACATAGATAAGGCTTTTGAGCGTAGCTGCTTTTAACAGGCCAGCCACTCTGGTATCTCTTTTGGTGCTTTCTGACTGGATAACGTGGACTGTGCCAAACAGGTGTAAACATTGACCACCCACGGGAGTTGAATGGAGACGTTTGATCCCTATCCACCCATCAACGATAAGGATCATTCAATCCCTATCCACCCATCAACGATAAGTATCATTCAGATTCAGCTTGATTGTTGTACATTAACCCAGTCATCGTAACGCCCACAGAATATTAACAAAGGCTGGTTTCAATCTCAGTGGCTATGATCTTCCTAGCGACCGTGATTTTTAAGGATGGCCTACAGATCAACGCTTCATATACAGAGAGAGAGGTTTAGGTGGCAAGAGTCCACCACTGTAACTGTGAAAGAGGCTTCCTGTTGCCACGTGTGATGAACTTGCTGGGAGCGGATTAGGTGAGACCCGGATCCACAGAGGTGGGTTGGACCCCTGACTGTGGGGCCACTGTGAATGTATGTGACTGCATCCACGCCGTCCATCCATATTGAAAGTTCACTTTAGGTCATGATCCAAAAAAATGAAGCAGTTCCAAATCCCAGAGTGGTGATTGACCCATTGAAAAACTTCACTGTGGGCCACAAAATCTTTGGATCAAGATGATATTTAGTGTAGTCTGTTCATCTAGGTGTTTGTGACCTTATCAACAGGTTGGATGGCAAATAAACATTCCAGTGGAATCCATGAAATTTTTAATGGTAGAGATTCAATTACGACTGTTTTTGTGGTGTGGTCCACTTAAGATTTGAGTCAGCTTCATTTTTGGTATCATACTCTAAAATGAGCTTTGAAAATGGTTGGGACGGTGTGGATTTAAGACACATACATCACTGTGAGCCCCACAATCAGGGGTCCCACCCACCTCGGTGGATCCGGGGTCTCACCTACTCCGCTCCCGAACTTGCTGGTCGCAATGAATTGGGTGGGGCCCACAAACTGTGAAAGAGCCACCTCATCAATCCTTTGGTTTGGCCGGATAAGAAGGCCCAACATCAACATCATCCTGATAATCATGAAACGCAATTCCAACGCGTTTGCCTAATCTTTTTATCAACTTATCCAACTTAAATATACATATCAAACAACTGCCCACCACAATCTTATCCTACTTCACATTCTTTTTCCTTCCAATATATCACATGTGTGGGACATCCACTCCGTGTAGAAGGTCCACCCCACAATCAAGATCGCCTTATGTGAAAATCAGAACCATCCATTCATGTGGTAGGCCGAACATGTACGTTTCTGAATCATACGGTTGATTTTTCATCAATTCTAAATTTCTGATGGCATGGCCCATCGATGCTTGTATGGGCCTGATTTCCATGTCAGATGACATGCATTATGACACCAATCTTTTGCATCGTTCAGATGTCCTGCGCATGATACACGTTGACGATGAATAAATGAATGGTTCTGATCAACCCGTGTGCAATTTAAATGGTAGGTCTGGGGACATCAGCAAAACCCAGATAATTACAAATAAATCCGCCCGTTGGTTTTGTTTGGAGAAAATCCTGTGTGCGGCTAACAGCCAAAAACCTTTGGTAGTATAAAACCCCCTCTATAATCTTCACAAGGAGAACATCAGATTACGTTGATTAGAGTTTGAAGTAAAGCAAGAAAAAGTGTGGAAAAATGGGGTCTTTAATGGCAGGTTGGGATTCACCCTTTGTAGATCCTAAGACAGGTATTCTTCTTCTTATTCTTCAGTTGTCTTGGCTTATTGCCTTTTATTCCCCTTTCGCTTACATTTTTCTCCTTGTAATCTCGTCTGCTCACAGTCGAATATGAGAGGAACAGATCATTTACTAAAGAAGAGATTGAGAACTTCCGGATGCTGCACAAGAGTTTTGAAGAAGAAGAAGAACAAGAGCATAATCCCCCACCTACTCTCAGTCTCAGCTTGCATAACAACACCACTCTGGTAATTGAGTTTTCTTTTCCTCAAAAGAATTTCAAGCATTTCTGTTCCACTGCCATTTCTATTCATCTTGTCACCATATTTATTAACATTCTTTCCTTGCCTATGTGAGCTTCAGGAGAGTGGGAATGAAGTGACACATAGTTTTCTACCTCCCTACAATTCAACTACTGAATTGGAGTCTGATGTTGGATCTGGAATGGAGAAGAAGACAGATGACTGGTGAGCATTTCATGCCTTTTTTTTTTTGCCATTCCTTTGGATTTCATCTCTCACCTTTCCCAACTTCAACCAAGTGGGTGATTGGAATGTGTATGTTTTGTATGCACAGGTGGACTAGAAGCAACTGGGCTTTCCTCAATGAGCCTCCACAGGAGGAGATTGATGCATCATCACACAAGTATGTGTCGCAGTATCATGTCGCAGAAGTCGCGACCAAGAAACCTAAGCATGCCAACTGATTCTATATCAATGGAGTAAAAGGACCCTGCATTGAGCAGTGTTAACATCAATGTATTATGTATATATTAGCAGAGTTCCCTCTTTCTCCACCATCCATCATCCATGTACAGGATTAGCATTTTAGCAATGTATCTTTGTTTTGCATTCTTTAAATATAATAAACAAAAAGATGACTCAAAAATGGTTTCTTCACTTTTTACTTCATCAATGGAATAAGGAAAATTCATCAAAGGAATGGAATGGAATGAAATGGAAAGGAAAGGAAATGCAACTGCCCCAACTCAATAACATCACCCCAATCAAACCTCCATTAGCTAAGCTCTGAGTTAACTTGACAAAGAAGATGAGAAATCTGATCTTGGTTAGAGAATGGAGCCAGTGGTGGACTGAATATGACAAGAAATCAGAGCAGTGCCCATGAAAAGCTGATAGAGCAATCAAAATTTCTACCCTAGTTCTGTTTAATCCTACATTAGTCTAAAGTTTCCCATATATTACTTCCAAATCTAATTAGTAGTTCTGAGTCTTTTGTTTTGTTGGTTTGTTAGTTTGTTAACCTATTCCACTTGGAGAAGCATGTTAAACCTTCATCAGCTTTCGCTGGCACTCAATTAGCTAATGTGCTCATTGATCTGAAGCATCTATTAGAATGGCTACCGTGTATAGGCCATTGGCCACAACCCTGATCAAAAGCCTGAACCATGCAAAATGGCCCATAATATCCATCAGTTGGATGGTTAATACAATTTCAGACTAAAATGATAAAGTAGGCCAAAATTGTATGGACTAACACCAAGAGGTTAACCATCCCCAATCGGGTCTTGGGTGATGGCTCATCGGAGAGGTGTCCTAATGGACACTTAAGATCAATTAGTAAATTCATCGAGCGCCATTGTAGGTTTGACACACTTCACCAATGGGAGGTTGCATAACAGAACTGAGGTGTGACAAAATGCTCAGCTGAGAGATGGAGCAACATTGTTCAGGCTCTCAGTTGGTACATGATGGGCCCTTTCCAGTGATTCAAGCCATTGATATCATCAGCCACTGTGGATGGTTGATGCAAAAGCAAAGGAAAAATCAGGTGGAAAAAGCCTTCATCGGAAGCCAACAACGAAGCATCTACAAAGAGAAAAACAACAGCTCTCAATGAGCCAATAAAAGCCCAATATTCTATAGCTAGGATCTTCCACTCTGGGGGATTTTGGGTGCATGGGCTATCCAGGTTGAGTCCAGTCCCAAGCCCATCAAATAAACATTTCAGAGCACTTAACGATGGGGCATTGTATAACACCGCTAACAAAACCATTTCTTTAATTCCAAGTGAAGTCTATAACTAATTTGTACTCATTTACTACTCCCTACTTCGAACCAATGTTTTAAAACCAGGACCAGTTTGGACCGGAACCAGCAAGCAAAATGGGCCAAGTTGATTATGTACCCATTTTTTGAATGAAACTGTCCAGGCCATCTGGCCAGGGTGGGTTACGCGAACAGTCCAGGCGGTTAAATTGCTTGATTTATATTTTCTTTTACTAAAAAAGGAAAAAGCTATAGGAGGGGAAGAGATTAGGATTGCTCTTTGGTAACTTCATTTACCTTCTCCCCTCTTCCCTACTCTGGTAGCTTTCTTTGGTGCCTATATAGCATCTACTCCAGCATCCAGGCTGGCATCTAACAGGTATGCATCTTCTTCATTTTCTTCTTCTTCATCTTCTTCAATTTATTGTATAATGAATGTATCATAATCATCTTATGTTCATCTTTTTTCCTTTTGTTCTTAAGAGTTTCAGATACTATACATTATCTAGTTCTGGCCAAACAGTTCAATGATCCAACCGTTAAGGTTTTCAGTTTGTAAAAGCATGCAATGGTTCAACTATCCATAGTCCAAATCATTGACGTTTTCAGTTTGTAAAATCATGTAATGGTTCAACTATCCATAGTCCTAAATCATTGATGTGATGAGCTTCAAGCCTAGATGAAGCATGCAGTAAAATTCTCCGGATTGGAAGATTCACAGTACACGTTGTTAGCCTTTTTGGTTGAATGTGAACCATTGCCGTATTTTTAACAGTCTATTTGCCAGGCCAACTGTTGAAGGATTAGGAATGCTCAATGTGGGAAGTTATCTTACTTTTTCTGATTTTTTTTGTATTTAAAATTAATTTAAATATGCATCATGTTGGTTGACCAGTTGAACTGGTGGTTGGACCAGTTTGGACAGAATCATCCATGAAAACAGGAAGGGGTCTAGTCCAGGTCTTAAACACTGATTCCAAGAGTTACAAAGAAAAAACTCAACCATATTAAGTTCCATGCATCTTATGTTTTATCTTCTAAAGTACTGCTAGTTACCTTCCCATGTAATCCTATCTATCATAAAGTATTTGATGAGTGATGGAAACAACAAATTATAGGGAGAATTCTAATCATTTAAACCAACGGCATATCTTCCATCTCACCAAATCAATTTTAAGCAAACTCACTATGTGGTTAAAAGACAATCCATATAATACAAGAAGGCATAATCCAGCTATGGGGTGCCACTTCGTTTCTCACATAACATGCAAATATCCTATCAATAGTTCAATACATAAAAATGAACACGGGGGTTTTGCTGCTCAGTTCTTATTATACATAAATAGAGAGCATAAATCACCAAAATACAGAGGCACATGGTTAAATTTTCAAGTGCTGACCCCTTTAAAATATATAATGGTTTTAGTAGAGTAGAATTTTGTACAGTCAAATGGAGGCATCGCGGCTTACATCCACTCCAGCATAGTTCCGGATCAAGTTCTTGGTTGAAGGCAATCCTGCAACCACATCCTCTTCAATTCCACATTCATTTGTTCCTCTGATGATCTTGAAGTAACCATCCTGTCAAAACCAAATAAAAAATTAGTTGAATGTTTGAACCAACACTCTTTCAACGTGTTCATGCATGATAGGAATGAGGTTGGTATACACATACATCACCCCAGCTCCTGTTCCACTGATTTGCAAGAAGCTGCAAGACAGAACACATCCCATTAAACAATATACTATAGGAAGATATGATGGTTCTAAAGTTGAAAAAGAGAACTAAGAACAGACCCAATAATCCTCTCCATCATCACTAGTCCCCCACCCAATTAGCTTCACAGCATGGCCTCCCATGACACCACCTGTAATGTGTTTGTAAACCCCAGACTTATAATGAGCAAAATCCTGCAAAAAATAGCAAAAGTTAGCAAAAAAGATCACCTAGACTGGCAAAATAGGGATTCTACATGCAACATGGTAATGATTAAAACGAAAGAAAGAAAGAAAGGAAAAAAAGAAAGAAAAAAAAGGAGCGAACTTTAAAATATATAGCTCGAGTTTTAGGAACATGCAGCAAAATCTAATGTCAATCATCCCAATCTACAATATTCGTCAAGGAACAAAACGAAATTGCCAATGAATTGGCAAATTCCCAGGCTTGAAATATTTGAGAAGTCGGACATTCATTATGTAGCATTATTAATTACTTGTCATATTGAAATAATCTAATTATTGTCCATGTGATTGATCAAGATGCCAAAAAAAAAAAAAAAACAAAGGATAAAAAATCCTTTTACCTCGTAAACAGTGAAGGCGACTTCCACAGGACCATTCTTGTAGATTTCTGCCATGATGTTGTATGGATCAGAATCGATTCTATAGGCATTAACACTGAAGTGCTTAGACTCCTTCCAGAGTTGGTTTTTCACTTGACACTTCTTTACACACTTTGGGGTTGGATATTCAGGTTCACAACCAGGGTGAGAACAGCCGACATCATCGAAGTATGGGTCACACTGCCAGATGAGAAAACAATGAGCTAGTTCAGGTCTACCAGGCATAAGCTAGCTGATATGTGATACAACTTTCCAAAGAGACTGCTAAAACTATCACTAAGAAAGAACCAATTTGCTCCATGTGGTTTTCTCAAGAGCTGTTGACCAGCAGGCAGAACAACTTTTATTTTCCAGGCCGGGCAGAACAACTCGAGAATTTTGTAAAGACAATCCACAATGAACGCGAAGGGGGAAAAAGAAAAAAGGGGGAACAAATGCATTGTTTCACAGAAAGCGTTTGTCCTTGTCCAACTTGTCCACATAAAGAATACTTGTTTCTCATCCCCCACGAATTCAGGCATATGCAATTTACCAGTTTCTTCTGCTGCAATGCCCAGAAACCCATCTAAGGAGATCCATACCTAGAGTGATCAAGACTACGTCCCAATCAAGAACTCCGCAAGTGGGAAGTTTAGGAAAGGCCATTAACAATTTTCTGGTTAAGGTATGTTACTTATGCTACTAGTATCAGAGAAATGAAACCAACAAAAGAAGGAATAAAATAAGCACCAAAAAAATATACAAATTGCTTTGTATGCGGACAGCAAAGGCTGACAAGGTTATGGAGAGAGCCAAATCCGCACCTCTTCAGTAACAATACCATGCTGGACAAAGTAGTTCCATGCACGAATAGGATATCCCCCATCACATCCTTCTCCACACATAAAACCACAGCATGCTAAGAGGTCGTTAACAGACAGGGAAATGTTCTGCAAACATAAATTAATGAATTGTAAGTATCGTTTCTTCATGTTATTCAAGTATAGAGGCAAAAGAAGAGAATTTTGGTAAAATATACTATGTGAAGCAGAAACTACCAAGCCAAAATTAATGCAGAAGCGATCTTGTAGTGATTCCACTGCGCCAAAGGCCCAACAAGAACCACAGTGACCCTGCTCAATCAGAACCCAAATCAGTTAAGTGATTGCTAGGCACCATAGGCCTTGTTGAACTACATGATTATTGAAGGGAAGGAAACCTAGTCACCTGATCTTTTATTTGGAAAGGTGACGGTTGATGCAGAAGTTGGTATGCAAGAGTAGAATGTCAGCCTCTCATATAACAGTAGTAGAAATTAACAAAAGATGGTGCAAGTGACTGACCAAGTATTCTCCCAATGGTGCTACATTGAGGCCAAGCTGTTCTTGCATCAAATTGTTTGGGCAACTTCAAGGACTTGGGGTGAGTTTTCACTGGAGTAGTATCCAAAGCATTCTGAGGTGTTTGCTTCACTCCAAGGAGATGCCTGAATTGGTTGATCTGCATGGAACATTGGAATGAAGGTAATGAAATCAGAAATAGCTGTATTATTTTAACATGGTTGCGTTGAGCAGATCAAGGACTCACAGTGTAATTAGAAAATCGAGGATTCCTGGAAGCTTCCCATCCTGCCGTAGGGTTTGCATTTATCTCTTGTATGATTGAATCCTATAAAACAGAATGAAAAGGGTAACTCAGCATCCCCCAAAAGACAAAGTCATGACAAACCGAAGCATTTATGATTTATCCATGTCTCACACATTATCTAAGAAAGAAAAGCACCTGAAGAATCTCAGATGGAGACTGGATTTGAGGAATTGGTTTCACTGCAACCACCTGCAGTTATACATGATTAACAATTTGTTGGTGATATATGAAAGTAAAATGGGCAAACTAGCAAATCCAATGAGTTTTGTGCAGAGTAACATGTGAAAGTAAAATGGGCATACTTGAAGGTTAAGTGACCAAGCATGAATTGTTACTTCTGAAAATTTACATATGGAGATCCCCCATTTGGCCTGTTAATACATGCATGTTTCTTTTCTATTTCCACTCTGAAATTTTAACACTAGGAATCCTAGGCACTTCACTACCGATAATTAAGTCTTTGTTTAATATAGGAAACTAGAAAGAAGTAAATCCTTAGCAACAATTTTCCCTAGGAGAAGGGAACAGAGTCAAGAATGACGTCTGCTCAGGATTCACACATTGAATTTCTGCATTGGTCACTAAATTAGTCATCAGCATCATCATCACGGTCTCAGCCTTATTCTAATTAATTGCATCGGCTACATGAATCCTATTCCACCATTCTGCTATATGAAGAACCCAACCTTCAGTTAGACCATAGGTCCTCAAGTCTTTTCTTACTACCTCCATCCACGTTCTTTTGGTCTTTCTCCTTGCCCTTTTAACTTGTACTAATTCCTTCCAACCGGCACGGTACTTGGTCTCCGTTGCACACTGACCAAATCATTTAAGTCTGCTTTACCTCATCTTATTACCTATTGATACTACTCCTAAGTACCTATGAATGCATTCATTTCTAATTTTATCCATTCCCTATCTTGCCACTCACCGATCTCAACATCCCCATTTCAACTACACTCATTTTATGAACATTTTGTTCCTTAACTGTCTAAAATTGTCCCATAAAGCACGACTGGTCTTCTAGCCATCTTAGAAAATTTTCTATTTAGTTTGATTAGTATATGATGATCACATAAAACTCCAGAGGCAAATCTCTATTTGTTCCTCTCCGCTTGAATTCTATAGGGCAACATCCTTCTCAATCTCTCCACTTTGCTGAATTATTTACCCAAGCTATCGAAAGTGGTCATTTTAGGAAACTTCTTGGTCAACAATATTTACTAATTCCTAGTTCTAACTCCTATTATCACTTAAGTTTCACTCCATATAACTTTGTTTTAGTCTGAGTAATTTTAAATCCTTTAAATTCTGAAGCACCTATCTATAAATCTAGCACTGTGTTTATGCCCTCTCTTGTCTTGTTAATCAAAATCACGTCATCTGCAAACAACATACACCATGAGATCTCTCCCTACAAAAGCCTCATTAACTCATCCATAACTAATGTGAAAAGGTATAGGCTTAATGCCAACCTCTGGTGCAATCCTATAGTAATTGGGAACTCCTTGTCTCTCCACTCGTGGTCCTCACATTTGTTATTGCTCCCTCATACACATCATTAATCATGCCAGTATATCCTCTTGAAACTGTTTTTTTTCTCCCAACATCCACCATATTAATTCTCTAGAGACCCTATCGCAAGCTTTCTCCAAGTCAATAAAAACTATGTGGAGATCTTTCTTACTCTCCCCATATTTCTCCATCAATTGTCTAAGTAGAAAAGCAGTTTTAGTGGTAACTCCCTAGCACGAAACCAAATTGATTTTCCGGTACATTTGTCTCGTGCCTTAGTAGTTAATCAATTTTTCCAAAGTTTTATAGTATGGCTCATAACTTTAATCCCATGACACATAGTGTAGCTCCATATGCCTCCTTTATTCTTATAAATAGGTACCATGGTACTTTTCCTCCATGTGTCTGTCATTTTCTTCAAGAGGAATGCTCATCTACGCACCAGTTCTCACGAGAGCTCGTGAGCACTTCTTGAGAACTCATCTCACATAATATGAGCCCAAAATTTGAACCATCCACGTGATGCAGCACCCCAAGAAACTCCCAGGGCCCAACCTTTACCCTGATCTAGAACTTTGGTGGGCCATCTTCGCCAAGCTAGAGGCCATTGTCCCACCAAAGTTCTGGATCAAGGTAAAAGTTGAGCCCTGGGAGTTTCTTAGGGTGCTGCAATCACGTGGACAATTCAGATTTTGAGCTCATATCACGTGAGATGAGTTCTCAAAAAGTGCTCACAAGCTCTCGTGAGAACTGGTGTGCAGGTGACTATTCCTCTTTTCTTTGATATTACAATCTCGTTGAACAACTTTGTAAGCGAAAAAAACCCAGTATCTCCCATACACTTCCAAACCTCTACTGGTATACCAACTAGTCCAAAGGCCTTCAGTCGTCACCAAATTACCGCGATATATTTTTCGAAAGTGTTGATACTGAAAAATGGTCAATAGACTGAGATGAGGTGACCTCCAACTGGTCAGCAGATGAGATGAGATGAGGTGACCCCAGCCACCCCCCTTAGCTTTCCTTTGTGCTTTACAAGGTCTAGGAAACCTTCAATCCAGATCCAAACCGCACGCCTGCAGGAGATCAGTTGCATCCATCCGTCCAAGTTGGAGGTCACCTCATCTCATCTGCTGACCAGTTGGAGGTCACCTCATCTCGTCTATTGACCATTTTTCAGCATCAATAGAAAGCATATGTCCTAATTTGCTTGGAAGTCATAGAAAATGCCACAAAGATGGGTTGAAACGAAATTCATTCAGTCAATGTCCCAAGCATTGTAACTTTCAACATTTACCCCTCGTAATTTCGAGGGAGTAATCCAATGCATGTGAATGAGCATCATAAATGAGAAGAAAATAACTGAGATCTATACCCAGTTCTCTCTACAGCTAGCTGCAACATAATACCCTGAAAACTTGTCTGTACTACCCATCGTATTAACATAAGTATGCTCCAACCTGTCCAATACTACAAACTGATTTGGCAAGCGTGCGTTTGGTTGCACCCAATATATCAAACTTTATGATTTCATGAATTTGGTCCAACCAAACACACCCTGACCTACTTTCTATCTTAATTTGACAGTTAATGAGGTATTTGGAGCCTTAGCAGAAGAGAATTTCAATACAATATGAATAATTAGCCGACAAAAAAAAAAAAAAAAAAACAGAAAGTCAGCATAGTCACTATGAGGTCGAGCTGTGTGGCCCCACCAGTGATGTATATTGGACATCGACACCGTGCATATGGGCCTCTTAAGTTATGGGATATCCAAAAATCAGCCATATCCAAAACTCAAGTGGACCATACCATCTAAAACAGTGTGAAATCATGACTAAAACATCTAAAATCACTTGTTGGGGCCTACCTGAGTTTTGGATGCCGCTGAAAGTTGGTATGACCTCTCATCCAAGTGGGGCACATACAATGAATGGGCTGGATTTCAGAACCACATCTCAGTAGGCCCTATAAACGATCATAATTGTTTCAATGGCTAGGTAACCACTCTAACCTGTTGTCTGTGTTGCCCACCTAAGTCATGGATTGACCTGATTTTTAGGCTCTTACCTGACATGGAATGGCGCATCCGACTGATGAGATTGCGTCCGATACACATCACGGTGGGACCCACACATCTCGACCTCATAGTACCATTTCCCATCTTATGGTAAGGCCAAATATCCAGCATCAGAACTAGAACTATATATATATATATATATATATATATATATATATATATATATATAGGGAAATGGTACTATGCGGTCGACCTCATGGGAACTTCCCATGAGGTCGAGCTGTGTGGGCCCCACTGTGATGTGTGTGGAACATCAAAACCGTGTATTTGATGGGTCCCCTTTAGGTTTGGGGATATCCCAAAAATCATCCGTATACAGAGCTCAGGTGGGCCATACCATCCAAAACCATGTGAAGACATGCCTAAAACATCTAAAAGCACTTGGTGGGGCCCACCTGACTTTTCGATGCCGCTGAAACTTTCTTTGACCCCTCATCCAAGTGGGACACACACAATGGATGGTCTGGATTTGTGAACCACATCTCGGTGGCCCCAATAAACGATCATGAAGGTTTTAATGGGTGAGTAGCCCCTCTCAACTGTTGTATGTGGTGTGGCCCACCTAAGTTATGGATTGACATGATTTTTAGGACCGTGGCCCACCATGGAATGATGCATCTGACTGATGGGGCAGATGTTTTACACACATCACAGTAGGGACCACACAGCTCGACCTCATGGGAACTTCCCATGAGCTCGATCTCATAGTACCATATATATATATAATATATATATATATATATATATATATATATATATATATATATATATATATATATATATATATATATTGCAGTGAATCAATAGCAAGAAAAAGAAGATTGATTCTATAGCTGAGGGTAGTGTTCTGTCAATATCCCCCTCTTTTTCTTTCATCTGCATCGAGATTAAAACCAAATATCCTATTTCAACACACACAGAGTCAGCAAAGCATCGATATAAAGAGAAAAAAGGGAAAGCTTTTGAGATGAACAGACTTAGATGTTTCAAAGAAAGCAAAGTGATGATTTTAAGGCCATATCTAGCATCTAATTACCTCCTGTTGGAAACCGTAAATCGCCCCTATAAGAAGCAGCACTAGCAACTGCTGCAATCTCTTCGATGAATGTAGAGGAATCCGCCCCGCCATCTTCTCCAATCCGATGCAGCTGTTCAGACAAAGAGAGTCCAGATCGGATATGAGATTCGATGCACTGCCTTCATTTTTAAAGTCCCCACTCCCCAGATATTCCCCACTGCTTACGCCAGCCATTATGCGTTCAACGTTCCTTATTGTTCCCACGTGACGATCCCACCCTTTGAGGACGTTATCCTTTTACTTCCCCTCATCTATCTAAAAAAATATCTCTTAAACGGACGGTTCTGATGCTCAGATCATCACTCACTTAAGGCCCATTCAGCGAAAGAACTTTGGTGATGATATACGGCTGAGCTGGAATACCTGGCTGCATTAGGTAACAATCAGGTCCGTCCATCCATTTGGGACCTACCATAGACGGCTTATATTAAAAAAAAATTCAAACCTACTACTTTAACTTTTCTTCGATTTCCGCTACTGAATATTTACAGTTAAACGATTCGTTTTCCACCGTCTATATAATGTCCACCGATCAGATGGATAGAAAATTATCTTAAAGCATGATCTTTCATGTATGTGCAATCCATGCCGAGCATCAAGTATAAGGATGGATACGACTCGCATACGACCTTGCCACGTGTATTTCTGATAGTTGGTTCTACCATATTCCGGTTCTCCCACATCTACCGTATCATCTCAATGTGGCAGACCAGTGAACGGCGATAGCGTGCCGTCTACGGATTCCTCCGCCGATAGTCTCCTCGATCACCTATTAGAAAACGCCACGTCCTACTTGCTGGCCCCACTGCAATAGACCGCGTGGGAGTGGATTAGCTGTTACCTGGGTAACACCTTAGTGAGTGTTACTCTTACCGCGTGGGGCCCAACTTGATAAATATTTTTCATATCCACGCCGTCTATTCGTTTTCTTATCTTATTTAAGGGAATTATTCCAAAAATTAAAAAGACCGAAATCTATCGTGGACCACACCACTGGAAAATGTGTTGAATTTTCATTAAAAGCTTTTTTAGGCCAAAAAAGCTTTTAATCAAGCTAATATTTCTATTTTCCCTCCATCCAGTTCTTCTTGACCTTATGAACGGGTTAGATTGAAAATAAAAATTAAAGATCTTCTTAAAGTGGGCCTTGGGAAGTTTTTAATGGTGACCATTAAATCATCGCTGTTTTCTTATGGTGTGGTCCATATGAGATTTTTATATGTTTAATTTTTTTTGATAAAGTTCTAAAATGGACTTTAAAAACGGATGAACGTAGTGGATATACTACGTATCATTAAGGTGGGCCCTGTTATGGGTAAATTCGGGCTGAGCTCGAATATGGAAAGCTTCTCACTGGGGCTCATCTACAATGGTCATGGACCGATTATTTAAGAGAAGAAGCTAACTCAGGCCTCGGCCCACTCGGGCTCGGCATTCAGCCTTCTCGACCTTAGCCCACCTCAGCTCAACATCTGGTCCTCATCTTGGCAAGAGACCTGGCCTCATCTGCCTTGGTTTGAATAAAGCTTATCTCTCTTGATAACCACTGATCCAGATAAGGATAAGGATTATCCCAACTTAAATCTCTCCAAGTAGTTATCTATAAAGAGGACTCCCACTCTCTCTCGAGGTAAGCAATCCACTGCCATTAAACCTCTAATAGCCTTCTCTTTCAGTATCCATACTGACTTTGCCATCGGAGGGCCGTAAGCCGGGCCAACCGGCGGCGGTCCTAACCCTTATCAGTGGTTGCAGGTCCCTCAATCTACACCATTTATCTCTGAGTGGAGACCAGATATCTCTGAGTGGAGATCAGACGACGAAGAATCAAAGCTGGTCCCTGACCAACAGCTGTTGACCAATTTTTGGCGTCAACAGATTGGCGCCGTCTGTGGGAAATACTAGATCGTTCACTCGATTATTTCTTCGTCATTCAATCGCTCTCCACCAGCAATGAGCAAGCTATGATGGAGATTCAATCCCACAAGGGATCGGCCCATAGCACGTGACACAGATTGGCCCATAACCGTCCATTTCCCAACCGTCTCCCAATCAACACCGTCCAAAGAGTTGCTACTAACGGACGGAGAGTCCGTCAACTACAACGGCCACTTCCCCGACGACCTGCCCTCGCTCCTTTCCCTCCTCTCCTCACCACACTCAAACGTTAACCAAGCAGTCGTGTACGTCACCGAGCGGAACGGCTCCTCCAACATCTACCTGGACGCCTACCTTCATCAGAGCCGTCCATCTGAATCGAAGGAGGGAAGAAGAGCCGCTCTTGAGGAGGTCCCGTCTCGTGTCCAGATTCCCCTGCTGCAATCTCAATCGAACGATGGCCTTGTTTCGATGAAAGATAGGCCGTCGATCTCCGGCGATCATCTGATCTATGTCTCGACGCATGAAAAGTCGGAAGTGCCTAGGCAGAGCTGGGCCGCGGTGTATTCGTCCAATCTTCGGACCGGTGGGACCCAGCGGTTGACCCCTTATGGGATCGCCGATTTCAGCCCGGCGGTCTCCCCGTCGGGAGAATGGACGGCTGTGGCTTCTGCAGGGGAGAGGGGATGGGAAGGGGAAATTGAGGATCTCAAAACCGATATCTACGTGATTCGGACCCGCGACGGATCGGATAGGGTGAAGATCGTCGATCACGGCGGCTGGCCTACTTGGGCCGACGATCGGACCCTTTTCTTCCATCGCGAGAGCGACGACGGATGGTGGAGCATCTACAAAGCAGTCCTCCCTCGACGAAGCCCAATCCGAGTTGAATCGGTAGTCGTCAAACGAGTCACACCGGCCGGCTTCCATGCATTCACTCCTGCCGCTGCTCGGAATGGAAAATTCATCTCTATCGCAGCCAGAAGGCCCACCTCTGAATTCCGTCACATCGAGATGCAGAGGCGGCAGCAACAGAAGAAATCAACAACTCTCCTTCTCCTTCACGGCAGGGAATGCAGGCCTACTTTTTTTTCTTGGTTATCGATCTATCGGCCAGAAGGATCTAAGAACGGGATTCTCCCAACCGATTCTAGTGAGATGTTCCTCTAATCTTAGCCGTTGAAAACCGATCAGATGGATCGAATCTCGATGAAAACCAACCGCACGAAACAGATCTTCTTTTTCTACTATCTGACTCGAATCAGATTTTGAAAACTACAGATTTGATTCAATCCAGACCGCCCAAATAGATCTGGAGAGATTTTCGAATCCGACCTAGTTTACAAAGAGCGTCAAGACGGCCTAGAGCTTCCGGTTTTCATGGTCTTCTTGCGCAATTCGCGTGCGACTATCGCACTCTTCAACTGCTCAGCCCATGTATATAACAAGATGAACCATCTTATGGTGGACCCCACAAGGTTCATGTGACCAATCTAAACTGTTCAGCGCGTTCGGCTCAAAGAAATTCGGACCGAGTGCGATTCTGCCATTAGGAGTCAGTCAGTTTCCTCATTGAGCCAGAGCTGCAATGCCAACACGGGCGCTGCCCAGTACTATGTGTCCAAGGGACTGGCAGCGGACCGGGCCGGTCTTAGACAGCTACATGAGAAAGCGGCCATGGCGGGCCACCTTGTGGTAATCGCCCGGCTGGATGGGAAGAGTCTCGTGCCATCTACCGTCTCCTCAGTTGGCCTCGTACATTGCTGCGACCACAACGATGTCAAAGCGACACTTGCCTCATCCATCGAACGGATGGACGGACGGCTAGCCACCAGAGCAGAGACTCTTGCAGCAACGGCACCAGCAGCAGCAGATATTGCAGTTGATGCCACAGATGCAGCAGACACATATTCAGCAGCTCTTCCCAGAGGCGAAATTGAAAGGTCGGATCCCAAGTAACAAAACTGAATTCAACGGTCAGCCACGTCAGATGACGAGTCACAAGAGTGGACCCACTGAGTCAGGAACGATGATGATGAGTCAAAAGCGTAGCCGGGCTGAGAAGATGGATCTTCCAGAACGGATGCTGAGTCAGATTCCTCAGGCGCGGGGAGAGCAGGAGAGAATGACTTGAACGGTCGCACTGGAATCACCTCAGTTGGCTGGGAACGCTGGCCCCATACAAGATGCGTTGGGCCACTATCATGCATCGAGTGAGATGGCGAGTGGGGATCAGGTCAAACATCATGTGGGCCCACACTTCTGAACTGGACAACCAGGGGAAATTGGCCGGACCCATCCTGGCCGTTCATCTCAACATCTCAACAATGAACTCGTCGATGCAGTTGTCCACCTCGTGGATCGTATCGATCAGTTCGTGCAACCAGCTGCATGCTGCTTTTCCTCACGCACCAACAATCTGGACCCAACATCAGCCATCGTTCATCCATTCAGTCATCTAGGAGCGTCCAATGGATTTCCAAGGGACATCCCACCGTCGATCGCACCGTCCATTAAATTTAGCATGAGGAGACACTTCATCCCAGCTGTCCAAAACAATAGATAATCAACCATCCATCCAGTGGACATTTAAGATGGTTCATGGTAATCCGGTCTACGGCTAGCACAAATCATGACATATGCATCAACCGTCCATTTAGCTTAGCTAAGACATTCAGGACAGAATGGTTTGGGCGACCTTTAGTCCAGCGTGCAAATCTCTTTCAACGATCTAGATGATGCAGCCATCTCAACTGATCAGCTCACCATATGTTCCCACTCGCGACAGGCCAACAAAGAGAGGGATATCACATCCCACCTTTAGCTCACACGTGCTATTCACGGAGCACTTGCAAAGATCTCCACATGCGCAGCTTTCTGATTATTCATCATCAACTCCATTAGATGGACCACAGTTGCCGGAACCAGTTCTTGGAATAGTATGGGTGATGTCAAAAAGAAGTCAGCATATCAGGTCGAAGGTGCAACCGGCTACGAGTACAGTCATGGTCCGAGTATTAAAATATATTTATTTGCTATCCAAGCTACATATAGGAGCTCGGACCCATCGCTATTTATGGTTCACCCACCTACGCTCGGCAACAGGCTTCGACAGACGACCTCCGTATAATCCAGATGCGAGTATGGTCGTGATCCGAGCATTGAAATGTATTTATTTCGCCTCGGTCTCATCGCTTTGCCTCATCCATGCCTCAGGCCATGATTCGGGCATTCATTCGTGAGGGCTCGTCCTTAAGAAAAAATATGAAATCAAGACACTGGCCCATAAGGGCCATCCCCGTAACTATATAGCGCGGCAAAATCTCTCCTCCAGGAGACATGGCAAATCTCCAGGTCAGCAGGACTGACCACGACGGGATCAATCGCCTAAGAGCCCTAGACCAAGAGTCGAAAGACCGACCTGGGCAGTCGGGAGAGCCCTAGACCAAGAGTCGAAAGATCGACCTGGGCAGTCGGGAGGGCCCTAGACCAAGAGTCGAAAGACCGACCTGGGCAGTCGGGAGGGCCCTAGACCAAGAGTCGAAAGACTGACCTGGGCAGTCGGAATGAACGAAAGAGTTGGACCAAAACACGAAGTGTCCAGAAGTCACCTCTATATGTCGACTCGTATAATTGGCAGAGCCTACGGGCCGCCCTACTATGCAGACCTCATGCAGTTGGCCAAATTCAAATGTCAGCTCATCCATTTCTCTTTACTCTCAAGCCGAGCAAGTCAGGCTCGAGAGTAGGGGGGCTTCTGTTATGGGTAAATTCGGGCTGAGCTCGAATATGGAAAGCTTCCCACTGGGGCTCATCTACAATGGTCATGGACCGATTATTTAAGAGAAGAAGCTAACTCAGGCCTCGGCCCACTCGGGCTCGGCATTCAGCCTTCTCGACCTTAGCCCACCTCAGCTCAACATCTGGTCCTCATCTTGGCAAGAGACCTGGCCTCATCTGCCTTGGTTTGAATAAAGCTTATCTCTCTTGATAACCACTGATCCAGATAAGGATAAGGATTATCCCAACTTAAATCTCTCCAAGTAGTTATCTATAAAGAGGACTCCCACTCTCTCTCGAGGTAAGCAATCCACTGCCATTAAACCTCTAATAGCCTTCTCTTTCAGTATCCATACTGACTTTGCCATCGGAGGGCCGTAAGCCGGGCCAACCGGCGGCGGTCCTAACCCTTATCAGTGGTTGCAGGTCCCTCAATCTACACCATTTATCTCTGAGTGGAGACCAGATATCTCTGAGTGGAGATCAGACGACGAAGAATCAAAGCTGGTCCCTGACCAACAGCTGTTGACCAATTTTTGGCGTCAACAGGCCCTATAGTAATGTTAGCACCACTAAGGTGTCACTCGGGTAACACCTAATCCGCTCCCGACCGCGTGCGCTCGATGGAATAAAATTATGGGAGCGGATTAGGTCAGGCCCCGGCCTCACTAAAGACGGTGAGGCCCTTTCAGTGGTCCCACCTTAATGCATGTATTGTACATCTATGCTGTCCATCTATTTTTTTCAGATCTTTGAGGTATGAGACCAAAAAATGAAGGAGATAAAAATCTCAGTTAAGCCATACTATGAGAAACAGTGGTGGTTGAATGCTCTATCATTAAAATCTTCCTAGCGCCCACCGAAATGTTTTCTTAATGTTTATTTTCCATTTAATCTGTTGATAAGGTCACAATAATCTTGATTAATGGATAATATAAATATATGTTTAATAAAAAGCTCTTTTGGCCCACAAGAAGGTTTTAATGGTCAATCACTGCTGTTTCCTATGGCAGAGTTTACCTTAGATTTTGATCTACCTTATTTTTGGGCTGATGCCCTGCAATGATATGAAAAAACGGATGGACGGTGTGGATATATAATACATGCATCAAAATGGCCCCCACAATAAGGGACGCACAGTCTTGGGTGTGGCCGGCGCGCAACGTCTTAGAGTAGGATGGGATTCCACCTAATACGCCCCCTAAATTAGGGTGGGAGATTATGATGCTTGTTTCTTCTGTACGGACGCAGTTTGGGTGGTGACCTGCCGCCTCGATCTCCATGGCGGTAGGAATATGCGAGGTCACAATCATGCATGTGCTTTATCCTCTAGTCAACTCGGTTAACTCGAATCGGCTCAAAATAAGCTTAACTCATTGTCGAGTTTAAATCGAGTCGAGTTAGGCAGGTGTGGCTTGAAAAAAAATTGAGTAGAGTTTGAATTGAACCGAACTTGACTCCTTAGTCAACTCGAATTCGAGTTCGCATTGAATCGTCTCGCTTCAGCTCGTATGAATGACATGAATATAAAAAAATAAAAAAATAAATAAAAATAAAAACCTTATCTATTTCTACCTTACCTTATCCAACAACCAGTGCCGGCGGTCGAGCCCTTCCTCCAAACCCCTCCCTGACCGACAACCCTGTCCAATTTGACATCACCGAGTATCAATTTGAGCTCGTGTGACCTGCATCGAATCAATTTGAGCTCGTGTGACCTGATTCCAATTCAATTTAGAAAGAGGTATTTCTTGATTTTTATTTTTTGGATTTCTTGATTTGGGGAAAGAAAGTAGGGTTTAGGTGTTGGGATGGCTTAAGATCGGGTGCAGGTTGTGCAAACTCGACTCGACTCGAAAGTATGACCGAGTCGAGCTCGGTTCGAATCAGTCAGATCTTAGATTGAACCAAGTTCGAGCTGACCAAGCTAAGCCCCAGACTGAGCCAAATCGAGTTTGAGCCCTAGTCAACGTCCAATCGAGCCGAGTTGAGTTGAGCAGAGTTCAACTCAGTTCGGCTCGATGTCCAGCTCTACCATTATGTCAGCTCATCTTAGGTACCGTTTGGTAAATTGAAAAATAAGGTCTGAAAATTAATATAAGTACTGAAAACTTAAAGTGATGAATTTTAATACTTATAAGTACTTAAAACCCCGTTTGTTAATTTGACTGAAAAAAGTCCCAATATTAGACATTAGGTGCTTTTTTACAAAAGTTTGTTTGGTAAGCACAAATCATAAATATCTGAAAATTGGCAATTTGTCATATTTGCCCTTATTGTCTCAATTTTTATCTTTTGCCATGCCACTAAACTCGGCACACATATGCCCAATTCACATAAATCTCTCAAACATAATCTTTCAATTGATGAACCACGTATTGTATTCTTCTCAATGGAATAATCATAACCCTTCAATCAATATCCTTGAATTGGACAACTAAACATCTCATATTTAACTGATAAAGGTTGTTTTGAAAGTTAAGATCATCTAATATTTATTTATTTATTATTGTTATTATTTTGAATGATCCATTTATATTGCGCCCTATGTTGACAATATTATTAATCATGGAACCAGTGGGCCCACCTGTATGAACAAAACCTGAGATATGAACCATACTCAAGTGGAGCATCATTTAATCCCCCTTGTTGAGAGATGACTCACAATGCATGATGACATGGCACACTAGCAGATATTGGGTCACTCATCTCTCGGGTCCCACCTGCAACATGCTTTTATTTCGTAGACTTTTAAAAAATGCTTTGGTTCGAAAAAGAAAAAAAAAAAAAGTATTCTTATCCGATCGAATAAATGGGCAACACATATACAAATTTTTATTTAATAGGTGTGCCACGCCACCCAATTGTTATCATTCATAATTCAATAATTGCTAGGTTAGGCAATCACAGCCATCTCATCAATGACGTTCAATCGGCACTTTTCTTGTGTTGTGGTTCACCTAAGATTTGGTCTGGCTTCTTTTTTTGTCTCACACCCTAAAATAAGTTGGCAAAATGGATGGACTGTGTGGATAAAACACATACCTTGTGGTGGGGTCCACAAAATATCGTTATGTACAATCCATGTGACCAAATGTTTATGACATCTCTCCTTGTAAAAAAAAAAAAAAAAAACCCACTTTGATGTCTATGTGAAATTTAGGGCTATAAATGGGTCAGCGGGCCCAATGGGGTACCCAAACCCAACCCATTTAGACCCAACCCATTTGTTAAATGGTACGGGTCTGGGTCCAAGAACAAACCCAATTGCTAAACGGGTCTTGGTCTGATTTCCTTATATTAGGCCCGACCCGAACCCATTTAGTAAGTGGGCGGGTTTGGCCTATGTTTCAAGGGACCCGTCCAGCCCAGACCCGGCCAAACCCAGTTTAAGCCTTGTAAAATGCTTGCATACTTAATTCAGACCCGAACCCATTAGACCCGACTCATTTATAAATGGGTCTGGGTGGATCTCCCTCCACCAGACCCGGACCCATTTATAAATGGGTCTGATGGGTTGACCCGGACCCGCCCATTTAGTAAAAGGGTCTGGGTCTAAAATTTGGACCCAGACCCGTTTAGTAAATGGGCGGGTCTAGTTTTGGCTAAACCTGCCCCGAACCCGACCATTTACAACCCTAATGAAATCCATGTCATTCCACCATTTTGCCAGCTCATTTTAGGGCTTGAGCCCAGGTCCTAAAATGAGGTAGATCCAAATCTCAGGTGGACCACACCATAGGAAGCAATGGTAATCGAATGCCCACTATTAAAAACTTCTTGCGACCACAAAATTGGATCAAGCTGATGTTTGCATTTTCTCTTCATCTATGTCTGTGTGACCTACTCAACAGGTTGGATAGGAAATAAACATTACAGTGGATCCTAGGAGGTAGATTGAAGGTTCAAGTGGACCACACCACAAGAAGCAATTGGGATTGAAAACTCACCATTGAAAACTCTTGGGGAGCACAAATAGTTTTAGATCAAGATGATATTTATGTTTTCTCTTCCTGCGTGTCTTTGTGACCTCATGAATAGATTAGATGGCAAATAAACATCACGGTGGGCCCTAGGAAGTTTTCAATGGTTCCCCGCTCCTTCCTGTGGTGTGGTCCCCTCGAGCCTTTAAAACAGTGATGATTGAACTGGGAAGAGAAATGCCTATCATTGAAACCAGGATGGGCTCCACCTTGATGTTTATATGCCATCCAAACTGTTTATGAGGTCACTACCACTAGGATAAACTAAAAACACAAAATACTTAATATAAAGCATATGTGGCCATACTAATGTTTCAATAGTGGTTGTTCAATCCCCATTGTTTCCTCTCCTATGGCTCACTTGAGTTTCGGATTTGCATCGTTTTTTGTCGCACGTTCTAAAATGAGCTCGCAAAATGTATGGATGGGTTCGATTTCTCAAAAACATTATGGTGGGCCCCACCTAGTTTCCCAGCACAGGAACTTTTCGCTTGGGGGACGTCCGTCAGCACTCAGCAATCCTTAACCCCAATAGGCATTCGTAGCAGCCTCACTACTACTATGTTGAGGTGGTAAAGTTGTGTTGGCCCCACAATGATGTATGTGTTAGATCCACACCATCTATCTAATTGTTCATATCATTACAGGCCATAAGCCAAAAAATGAGGCAAATTCGAAGCTCAAGTAGACCACACCACAGAAAACAATAGGCATTGAATGTCCAACATTGAAAACTTCTTGTGCTAATGGAAGTTTTGGATCAAGCTGATATTTTTTGTTTTCCTTTCGTCCAGGTCCGTATAACCTTATGAATAGTTTTGATGGCAAATAAACATCATGGTGGACCCTAGGAAGGTTTCAACGGTGGGCATCATCATCCACATTGCTTTCTGCGGTGTGGTCTACTTGAGCTTTGGGTCTGCCACGTTTTTTGGTTCGTGCCCTAAAATGATCTAAAAAAAATTGATGGGTGGTGTGGATATGATGCATACATCATGGTGGGGGCCAAAGTACTTTGCTACATCAATGGGATGTCTACCCTACACAATCATCTATGCGAGGGAGGGGTAAAGTTGTCATTTATTAAAAAAAAAATGTCATTCAAAATCACTTACCACATTCGGTTATAAGGGTTAAGTCAGACGAGGGAAGCTTAAAAAATTCCTTATTTTTTTCAGTGAAAATTCCAATTAAGCAATTTAGGTTTGGATTTACCAAACAATATGAATCAAGGAAAATCACTTAAAACAGTCAATTTCAATGGTAAGTACTGAGACTAAGTTTTACCAAACAGGCCCTTAGTCCATGTGCCCAAAATTCAAGCATATCCCAAGCTCAAGTATTTATGAACTCTTGAGTGTAAATCATAACCATCCGTAGTATGGATCCTGCTGTATGCTGTACATGACTCAAGAAATAGACTGATAGGGAAAGATTAATCTACCGCTCATAAAGTCATAATCGTCAATCCCAGATGTACATGTCGTCTATTTTAACTCAAGTTAGGCCATCCCAATAATGGGTCTACGTTTAGATAATCGTAACCAAATTCAACTAGAGAATGTCCATTGATGAAAGGCGAGGACTGTCCAGTCAAATGAGAGCCTGTCCATTTGAAAGGTTTTATTTGAGTTACCCTCATTTGGAGTACCATCAAACAGATGGAAGTGTTTCCTAGGAAACCAACAATCAAATTAGATCGATCTCAAAGATACAGTCAAATTGGACACATCACGAAAATCAATACCAATGTCATAGATGATGGTCTGGTTCGACTCATCTTGCAGAGGAATAATAAGATTGGACACATCTCGAAGATGAATGGTCTAATTGGATTTATCTTGAAGACCCACAATACTCACTTGGATATGTTGGACGCTTGCCTTACTAGATCCATGTCATTTTTAAACTCGAAGACCCGTTATGATGAGACTATGATCGACTTAGGATGTATTAGCTTGAATTAACCCTCAGATAAAAAGAGTGTGGGAATCAAGATCTTGATAATATATACTTTAGCTTGTTTTATAAGGTCATCATATAGCTAATAAAATTTGGTGTAGATAGGCACAATTTCTATCAAGGTCTAGTGAGACCTATATGAGGTAATAAGGGATCTGTTGTTTTTTTTTTAGAAAGTAGCTAATGGCTTAGATCTTAAATATTCAATGTTTATTAAGTGGTTTTATTGGGCCTAACATTCAGAAGGTTTTACAAATGTTTTCAACTATTAAACTTTAATTTTAATAGTAATAATGATTTTTATTGTATTTGATGGTAATTTGATGGTTTAGATCTAGTATGATCGTATTAGATCGATGATGATTGACCATGACAATGAAAAATTAGATAAATTTAAATATATGATATAAGACAATATTACAGACTTTTTATATAGTGGAGCACAAAGAACAGTAATATAGGAGAGTGCCGTAACTAATATCTTCTTGAAACTAAAATTGCCAATGTGTCGGGCTAAGCTCTATAAAAGCCCAGCCCACATTGTTTAATCTAACCCTAAACTCAGCCCGAACCTATGACAAGGCAAAAATGTTTGACTCGAGCCCAGACCAAAAATGGTTATGCAGGGCCTAGCTTGAGCCCAAAACGTGTCCGAAATGAATAACCAAGAACTAAGAAACCATGAAAACATGTTTGGTGCACAAGCCACGCCAAATTGTAAAATGTGAGATCTCAACTTTACATGTGGGCCTTACTTATATCCACTCACACCCATAAATACCCACAACACCCCATTACACTCACTTATACCCCCTCACGCCCACGGGCGCCTGCTTGCACCTAATTGCATTGACTTGTACTGTGTTGCATCCATAAATACTCACAACACCCACTTAACCATATAAGCTTATAAACATTAACTAAAATTTAACTACAAGAATGCAGAATTAATGAGGCATGTTTTTAAAAATTCAACTAAAACAGGTACCGGAATGCAAAAGGCCGATTATCGCAGTGCTCGTATATAAAATCCTTTGGTTAAAGTATATCAAGACAATTTCAAGAGTCCCTCTAAAAAGTAATTAAACCTAAAGAAACCATTAGAATGAAAATATATGATCAAAACCTCCCCTTACCAATCTAACACATGCATGGGATGAATTTTATGGTCTTTCATTTGGTTTCATCGGTCGTGCATCACGCATCTGCGCCAATAAGAGATATGATGCATATGAGTACCAATAGGCTTAAGAGAGAAACTTTCCTGTCATTAACGCTCATTGTGATGATTAAACCATGCAATATATCAAGCAACTGACATGATAGATATTGATAACCAAGAGCTTAACACACAAGGATTTATATAGCTTGTCACCACCTCATGTTATTTAATTAGACTTAATTTATGGCACTGATGCACAACACTTTAAAGCGGAATGATATGCTCTGAGGCTTGCAGTACACTGACATAAATAACAAGATAAGACAGTTAAAAAATATAAGGGTTTGTAAAAACCCTAAGAAAGGTTTTAAATATGATTACGATGCTCGCCTTCAACAGGATTTTCCTTTGGTCCAGCTCAGCACTGAAGTTGTCAGCATCGTGGCATTTAATGCAGTCAGTGCTGATATTGCTGAGCTGGACCAATCAGGCTCAGCAAACAGAAAAATCCTATTAAAGCCCAGCAAACTATCGAGATTCTTTAATTGTATGTCCTGGAATTCATGGAGTTTTCCCAATACAATGGCCAGAATTGACACTCAATAACAATAGGCATGCGCAGTGGGGGTTTGTGTACTAAGCCAAAAAAAAAAAAAAGTAGGCATGTGCAGTGGGGCAGTGAGTACTAACAAAATAAAAACAATAGGCACGCCTTAAGATTGCGATTGAAAAGACGTGAGTCCTCCTAATAGGTTGAGGTTGAACCAGAACATGCACAGCACTGCGGGAGCGGATTGGGTACTACCTGAGCCTGTCCCGAGCTCAAGACAGGCCCGACGTGGCACATACGTGTCACATTTGTATTGGTGTAGGGTACGTTGTCAGAGCTGACCTGCCACGTCAGCAAGCCTGACACAGTCATGTCACGCCTCCTCTTCCCCAATGCCCATACGCCACGTACTAGCCTGTCCTGAGCTCACGACAGGCTCGGGTTGTACCTAATCCGCTCCCCAACACTGCACCCTTTTGCAGGGACTACTGATTGTATGGTCAGGTGATCCAAACCAGTCTTATTCAACAAGTTTAAAAGTCTGAATGTGAACCATTAGATATTTTGTGTCTTACCTGCTAGGCTAGCTGGAAGACTCTTATGCCCCATTTTGGCACCGTGGATTTGGAAGAATTTGAGGGGGTTTTAAATCCATATAGCTACTTTTTGCATTTGGCGGCCTTGTATTTGGAGTCAATTGGAATCGGGGGCAGTTCAAATCTCCCTTTTTGGTGTGTTTTGAAATCCGAGCAATATAATGAGATTCGGATGGAATTTAAAGGAAATGTCTTTTTTACCTCCCTTTTAAAGGGAGGAGAGTCACACATGTAACAAAATGTCTCTAAACTACTAATCCATTAGACACATGCCACATTTATGATACCTAAAAATAATTCAATTATCGTCTGCAATACTAAAATCATATCGATAGAATGATTTGAACCATTCAAATGTTGAACATTTAAATGGACGGTTAAGAAACATTGATGGTCACCTATTTGTGATCCTTGCATTTGTGGCTCACCAAGGCTCAAAATTTCCTCTTTTTTTTGCCAAAATATATATTATATATACTGATTTAGAGTATGAAAGCTAATTTTGTTAACCAAATCTAAGTCATATGAATGTACTGAAAAACTTCAATGCCCTTCAAATATGAGCTCTCAAATAGGAGATTTGGATTCCAGTGCATTTCAGCCAAACACAAATGAGTATTTGGAATCACCTTGATTCCAATATAATTGTGATTTGGATTCCAATGCATTCCAAATCCAAGCTCCTAAATGGGCCATTAGGCATTTCAACAGCAGGTCTTAAGCTCAAGTGCAAGGAAGACACACTAACCCCACCGGTGGGTGGGTGCATCGTGTGACTAGTGCGTGCATAGCTAACAGGGTAGGTGTGTTGCATGACTTTAAAAAAAAAGCCATTAGATATTTTGTATTTTAAACTTCCTTGTTATTAATCACCACCAATTGGATTCCTAGGTTAATCAGTCCGCATGATTTTTATACGGTGGGTCATTGTTGATGGGTCCCACCATACTGTAGGTTAGTACTACCCAACATCCATCCATATGGGCTTCGGATAGAGACAAATTCTGAAATCACGATGAGTGCAGATGCTTACTACAGGGTCATATGAGGGGAACGGTGGAACACGAGCCAGGGATCCGTCCCCAACAGCACACGGGTATAGCATGTGTCAAAGGTCCAGGCCATTCATCAGATAGGGGAAACTGTCAACATGATACGTTGCCACTACACTCATCTGGTGGCCCAGTCGCAAGTAGAACGTTGGGTTTTGTCAAAATAAAAAATAAAAAATGTGTTGGAATTTTTGATTTATAATGAAAATGTGAAAAAATGGTTGTGACATGGCGATGTGGTAATATGCCTTAAGTTTATTTTTAAATAAGTTTTTTCTCATTCTTTCTACCTTCACCCTAACACAAAATTTAAACCATTAGAGTTTTTATTCCAACAGTGTAGCCTGCTTTTCTCGTACAAGTTTGTGACCTGCCTAATCAATGGACAGGTGAGGCGGATGAGGATAATGACTACTACTTCAATAGCGCTATATCGCTATTGAAGTGACGTTTCTGTAGGCCCCACCATGACGTATGTTTTGTATCTATGTCATCCATTCATTTGGAGAGATCATTTTAGGGCATGAGCCAAACAATGAGTCCGATCCAAATTTCAAGTAGACTCACCACAGAAAACAGTGTAGATTGAACACCTACCATTAAAAACTTCTTGAGGCTATAGAAGGTTTCAATCAAGTTTAAATCCATGTTTTCCCGTCTTCCATGTCTATGTGAGAACTTATGAACAAGTTGGATCTCAAATGAACATCATAGAAGGGTTAGCTTGAGCTTTGGATCTGCCCCACTCTTTTTCTCTCTCTAAATAGATGGAGGGTGTGGATACCACACACATACATCATGGTGGGGCTCACAGAATTCGGTGACGTCACTTCAGTAGCAAGCCGGGTACTCAAGTCGTCAGTACTAATCCGCGTCCCAGGTCAGTCGATCAGCTATTCAGAGCCTGCCATGCCTAATGAATGGACTAGTTATCTGACACGTGTGCTGTCCGTCTAAATCCCGGACATGCGGTGGCCCCCACACGTGAATCACGGGTATATACAATTTTCCAACAGACGAAATCACGCCTTTTGAACATACGTGTCTGTTTCAAACCACACCGGTGCCGATGCAGGTTGCATGCTGACACTGCCACTAGCCTCGTTGCTACCGGACGGTGTTCTTACATTATTTTATCCTTCCATTTTTCCAACTCATTTTAAGGATGAACCCACAAATGAAGTAGATCTGAATCTCAAGTGGGCCACACCATGGGAATCAATGGTGATTGAATGCCCACCATAAAAAAATTCAGGTTGGATGGACATTAAAGTGGTGTAAGCATTCAATCACCACTCTTTTACTATGGTGTGGTCCACCTGAGATTTGAATCCGTATCATTTTTAGGCTCAAATGGATGGAAAAATGGTGGGGCCCAGTCTGAAAAGGAAATTCTAGTACGAAACAATGGGCAGCATGTGAGGAGGGAAATTTGAAAGAAAAGGTTGTGAATAATAACGTCATAAATGAAAGAAAAAGGACAAGATAACTAAAAATGACAAAAAATACTACATAATTACAAACTCTTATTCAGACACATTAGCTGTAAACAGTCATAAAGGCAAGAGACAACAAAAGAAAAGAGAAACCCCCCAAACCCACATTAACTCCTTCGTTCCTTTCACCTTCTCCTCTCCCCCACATACCATCCCAACTACAGAACATGACAGATTAACAGAAATAGATAGACAGACAGACAGATAGACAGACAGATAGAGAGAGATGTTTCTGCTTCCATTAGCATCCTTCATTTAAGTAGGTAGCAAACCCATTCCTCATGCTGGAGCTTGGAGATCTCTACTCACTGCAACTTGAGATACATCATGAGCCTGAATCATATGAAGAAGAAACATATCAAATACTGAAATATTCAACCATCCTAAGCATCGACTAATACAAAACATATAAACCCATGAGAGAGATAGAGGTTGTTTTGAAAGTACCTGTGATCATCGTCAGTGATGAGAGAGGATGAATTGGAGTTGAACCTGGAGGAAGAATCATTGATCTTAGGAGTTGGGTGTTTGTAGTTAGGGATGGGGAACTGACCCGACTCGATGCACTTCAAGTCCTCAACCAAGGCATTATAGTGCCTCTTCACTTCCTCCACCGTTTTACCACCAACCATGGAAGCTATATTCTCCCAACGCTCAGGAGTTTCCTTGTCGAAGATGGCTAAACCCCTTTCAAACGCTTTGTTCTGCTTTTGGGTCCATGTTGAAGATGATGATGAAGAGCTCAACGAACGAGAGGCCATTGGATCGCTACTGTCACTAACCAAACGACAAGGAAGAGGAGAAGAGATGATGCTTTCATGCAAGAATGCTGGCACTCGAGCTTTTTATAGGGGAAGTGGTGGGTCTGATTCGAATCCAGGTGCTTTTTTGCATGAGAGAAAGATAACAGATGTTGAGAGAGAGAGAGAGAGAGAGAGAGAGAGAGAGAGAGAGAGAACAAAAGGTAAGGAAAAGGAGAAGGGCCTGGGCTTTACTTGTGATGGATTTTTAATAACTGAGAAAGGTTCTTATTTCCCTCTCTCTCTCTCTCTCTCTCAGCCGTTACTGATGCTTTTTTTACGATACGCTGTGGAAAACGTTTCCATCACAAAAATACGAAGCGATCCCGTGGGCTGTGTTTGCCCCTGTTTCAAGCAACCTATACCTACATACACGACTAGTACATTTCAATTCACATTCTTTTTTTTTTTTTAATTATTTTATCTCTCATCTCGGTAACAAGGCCTTTCTTTATTTGTTGGAAGTCACTGGCATCATCCATCCACTCCAAGCCCCATTCTCTATCTATGCAGGTAACACTACATCACATGCAACATGCATGCATGATAGTATCACATCACATCTTATCAACCATTACCTATATGCCCCTCACTTTTCATTCCCATGCCACCAGCACCGAAGCCCATTGCGTCCTCCCCCTCTCCTTGGAATTGGTCAAGGCAAGGGGCTCTTACGGGCACACCCTGATGCACGGGTTTTAATTATTCACGCGCTGTCCATCCATTTTTCAAAATGATTTTAGGGTATGAGTCCCAAAAATAGGCAGATTAAAGGTTCAAGTGGATCATATAGTGCGAATTGAACGCCCACCATATAGCAGACCCTGAAATTTTGGGTCAAGCTGAAATCTATATTTTCTCTTTGTCCCAGGTTGTATGGCAAATAAACATCTAGGTGGCCCTAGGAAGGTTTCAACAGTGGGTGCTACTTCCTATGGTATGCCCACTTAAGTCTTGGATCTACCTTGTATTTTGGCTCATATCCTAAAATGATCCAAAAGAATCCATGAATGACATGAATAAAGCCCTTACATGATGGTGGGCTCTGCATGGATTGATTTTTGTCCAATTGGTCCAGGCAAGGCCTTTGGGGCCTACTGTGATGTATAGGTTTTACCCGCATAGTTCATCCATTTTTCCAAGATGATTTTTGGAGTACGGGCCAAAAAAGGAGGTAGATATAAGGTTCAAGTGGACAGCACAAAATGGGAATTGAATGCCCACCATTAAAAACTTCTTTAAGGGCTATAGAAGTTTGCCATAGAAGTTTTGTATCAAGCTAAAAATTGTGTTATCTCTTCATCCAGGTCTATGTAACCTTATGAATAGGTTGTATGGCAAATAAACATTATATATAGTGGATCATAGGAAGGTTTCAACTGCCATTATTGTCGCTGCTTCCTATGGTATAGTCTACTTGAGTCTTGGATCTGTCTCATTTTTTTTAAGCCATACACCTTAAAATGATCTTTCAAACAATTGACTAATTGCATACCATACATAACTGTGGACCTCACAGAGCCCCTACTTGGACCGATTTCTGTACATGTGGGGCAGGACGCAATCAGCATCCCACATGTACCGCACCCTTCTTGCGTCCCATGAAAGGGAGCGGATTGCCTGTGACCCCGGGCACAGAGATATCTCTGTGCCCGTAGCTGTGTGGGCCCATAGAGATGTCAGTGACAAATCCACTCTATCCATCTGTTTTTTAAGACAATAATAAGATAGGAAAGAAAAAATCAGATAGATTAAAAACTCAGGTGGGCCACACCAACAAAACAGTGGGAACACTAACGTCCACCATTGAAATCTTCCTGGAGCTGACCATGATGTTTACATGCCATCCTGACTATTCAAAGAATTATTAACAATCAGATAAACTGTAATGAAAAATATTAGCCTGATGCAAAACTCTTTTCACCGTTAAGTGTTCAATAACCTCTTTTTCGTGTGTTATGGCGCACATGAGTTTTGGATCTGCATTATTTTTATAAAAATATCCTAAAATGGTATTAAAAAACAGATGGACGGAGTGGATATGTCACTGACATCTCTATGAGCCCCACAATCCGCTCCCCCATGAAAGTAGTTTATTTTAGATTTAAGTTGACTGGCCGTTTAAAAATCTCTCTTTAGACAAAAGTGCTATTCTTTCCAACTTTTTTTTTTTTTTAAGGAGACTGTTGACCACATGATAACCATGGCTTTCCTCCATGAACGACAGATGATCTTCTATAAGTGCCATTACATAATTTGCGTGCAAAATGCTCCCTTCATCTAACTCAAAAGCAATACCATAAGGGATCATCACACATTCTGGGTGGGCCCCCTGCTCAATGGCTTGGATCTTGCACAAACTTCTCTACACTCATGTAAACCCGCCCACTCGAGGATTCCTCACTAATTTGGACTTTGTTCATGTTTAATTCCTAATAGGGGTTGATATACCAATCCTTAGAAATGAGTGGTGGCATTTCAGTAAATCTACAAGGCATTTAAGAGTCACGATGTTCTCTCTACGGTAGCAGATTAGATGCTGACGCGGCTGGCTAGTGACCCCAACACCACTCATCTATTTTCCAGAACATTTTGGGGCATGACCCAAATGAAGCAGATCCAAATCTTAGGTAGACCACATCATAGAAAACAGGAGGGGATTGAACACTTACAATTGAAATCTTTTTAGAGCCTGTGGAAGTTTTGGATCAAGTTAATATTTGTATTTCCCCTTTCTCCAGTGACCTTATCAGCAGGTTGGATGGCAAATAAAAATTACAGTGGCTCTTGGGAAGTTTTTAATGATAGGGCATTCAATCATCACTGTTTCTTATAACATAGTTCAACTGAGAATTGGATCTTATTCAGTTTTGGACTCATGCACTAAAATGCTATGGCAAAATGAATGGACAAAGTAGACATAAAATGCATGAATCAAGGTGGCCCCCATCGTCATGGGTGAAGACGGATTCATTCCATGTAAGGCAGAGAGAGAGAGAGAGGTGGCCTTCCCAAGTCCAAGGTTACACCTCACTCTTTGTCTCTAGTTACATGCTTTTTTGTTTGGGATATCGATGTCTGTGGCTTAAGCGCCCTTGGTTTCGAAACGTGGAGGGGTGGCAGCAGCCCTACCCTGACTTCAGTCAGGCTCGCTTTCCTAACATAGTACATGTAAATTAACTTCCCATTCATATCTACATGTGCCTTTCTTTCTAGCTTTCCCTTTGTAATTCTATAATTCATTGCTAGATTGCGTTTGGATTTACACCCACAAGTTGGTAATAATAGATGACCTTGGAATTGGAGGTATAAAGAATGGAAAAGGGAGAGATGGGGACGACGCGATATTGTTATTATATAATAATAATAATAAATAGGTAGCCTTGTCTCCTAATGTACTGGCTCAAAGGACACACCCAAAAATAGGATTGGGTCGGTTCAGTCAAAGGAGTTTTTATTTCAAGTGGGTTCAAATCAATGTCATTTTAAAGAATCCGAATCCAAAAGGTAGGGGGCAGATTGAAAGCGATGCTGAAATTTGTAAAGCTAGTCTACTACCACCACTAGCCCCTTTCATTATCATACACACCCAAGCCTCACATTATATAATCTAAGCAATTATACAAATTATCCACATCTAATGACCTTACCTACTCTATAAAAATAACATTGGAGAGAGAGAGAGAGTTGTTGGGAGAAGAAATTCCTTCGTAACTGCGCACACAACAATATCAAAATCAAAAGAAAATAGAGAAAATATACAAATCATAACATAGAGATTTACATGATTCTCTTTCATACGTTCATAAATTCACATCGATCCACTATGTTCAAAAGTAAATAACTAAAAGGCAGCTCTCAATACAATAATCTCTCTTTCTTACAACAAAATACATATTACTTTAAAATAAAGTAGAGTTCATATAAAACATCATGTGAAATTATGAAATTGCCCTCCGCTGATGATCAGGCTCCACGTATGCGAGAGAGACAGAGAGATGCAAGTTGGTATGAGAACCAAACCAACCGTCATATAAAACATGAATATAGCAAGGATTTGGAATAAAGGGACCCCTATCCCTCAAGAATCATCTATTTGTCCAGCACCAAGTTGGAAAGTTCAGCCTTCCAGATGAAGAATTTTTTTTTTTTTTTTTTTAATTAAGGAAAGAGAATCTATGTTCCATTCAAGTCCTTGGTGATAGATCCTGCATCCAGCATATAAGTAAAAGAGAACGAGCTTTTGAAGAATGTGAGAGCAAAATTCAGAAAGTGAGTGTAAGGCCATGATTCTTCCTATCTTGAGCTCGAATATCACCAAGCTTTTGGAAGGGATGGTGACATTAAAAAGTGGCATGTATGGCGTTCGCTAACCAATCATAAGGGAATCCAACGGCCCTCCCTAAAGTTGGAGATAGATAAACTCACCCACATTTATCGGAAATGGGCCCCACTATTGTAGATGCTTGGTTCCAGTTCGGATAGGATCCTTCTCGTCTAGTCATCGTCTTTCACCTTCATAAAATTAAGCTTTGAGAATGGGGTCATGGATAGAATTCATTGAGCTCTTAGACCCTAAGGGCACTGTTTGGATACGGCAACAGCTCTGGATCTAGTTTCAGAAAAATAAAGATGATACCAGTTTTATTATGTCTAAAACTTCAACTTTGTTTGATAAAACAATTTGTTAATTTAAGATCATTTTTTCTAACTATGTTTCACAAACAGTGTTTTATTCTCGAATTGAAATTAAATATAAAAAACACCATCCATCAGATGTCCACAGTTTTTGTTGTTAGAGGCTCCAAAATTGAGTTTTTGGGAGGCCGAGCAGTCTTGACCGGTCTGACCGACCCCATGACTAGACAGAGGAGATGCAAGCACGCTGGACATGTGCTCCGACCGGTCTTAACCGGTCGGACAGTGGAGGCTGACCGGTCTTGACCGGTCAGATGAAGGCTGAATCTCGTGTTTTTCAAGGCAAAACCTCCCTGGATTGTTTTGCACCGGTCAAGTGTAAACGCGGTTTTGTGTAAAATTACGTTGTATGTTTCTAATTTGGGTTGAAGGCCTATAAAAGCACCTCCTAATCCATCTTAGAGGTATTCTAATCAATATCAAGGAGTCCTATTTTGAGATTAGGGCTTGGGAGAGAGATTGTGAGGTTTGAGAGTGCCTCGTTCATCTTTGAAATTTGCTTCAGGGTAAATTAGCTTTGTAATCTTCTGGAATTCATAGTGGAGGTGTCGCTTTGTGTCATGGCTTTTTTCCGTAAGAGTTTTTTTACGTAAAATTCATTTGTCTTTGCGTTGATTGCTTGTGTGGCGTGTGGTGATTGTTTAAATTTCTTTGGTGCTTCCACTGACCGAATTTCCAACTGTTTTGACATTTAAGATACTCGGGCGACTATGGCAATACATAAACGTGAGGTTAGAGTTTTTTAGCGGCTAAATTCTTAGCCACCCATTCTACAATCATACCTTTTCTAGTATTGATTAATATGGGCATTTTAATGACCATTGCTGGGATGGCTATAATCAGTCATGGTTTTTAAGAGTTAATGTCAATCAAAAGTGGAAATTACATGTTTAATCATGCTAATCATCTAAGTCAAGTTGGTAGACTCCAGGAGTTTCAACATGAGGTCTGGGGTTTGAGTCCCATATGTGGTTAAATACCACTACAGCATGAGTGCAGGGTGTGTGTGCATGGACCGAGGTTGTTGGGTGTGTGTGTGCGGAGTGCGTGGGTTAAAAAAATATGATCAGTTTCAACCAACAATTTGTTTAGTCGATGATCAAAGGTTATAATCACACAATCAAAATGTTTCTTAAGAGTAGTGGTTAATCAAAGGGGGGCCTATATGATTGACGATCTAGATCAATGAGAGAAGACCTTTTCCATTACAATCATTCTAGACCGATCATTTTCCTAGCCACTGATCAGATACTTAGAAGCACTTGATCAAAGTGATTCCTGAGAGTAATAGTAAAAAATGTTTTACATGATTGACTTGATCAAATTGATTCTTAAGAGTCATAGTGAATTTAAGTTTACATGATAGGCTGTCCAGACCAATGACCAAACTTTTTCTTAAAAAAAAAAAAATAATCTTGATTGTCTATTTTCCTAACCATTGATTGGATGGTTAAAAACGCCCCATCAAAATGATTCTTGAGAACTGTGCTTAGTCAAGGTGGGGCCCACTTGATAGATGATCCAGATCATGGTTTGATCTTTTTTAGCATATCTTGATTGTCCATTCCCTTAACCATTGATCAAATGGTCATGATCACTTGATCAAAGCAATTCTCAAACGTATGGTCAATCAAATGCAACACATACGTTATGGACAGTTCAGATAAATTATTGAACCTTCTTTTGAGTAATCAAGCTAGACCATCGATCTTCTTGGCTATGAATTCTATGGTAAAAAGAATTAAAAAATAAATAAATAATCACCTCTTTAAAGTTGTACTCAAATCAAAGGTGGGCCTTCATGATAAATATTCAGGATCCACGCAAAGACCCTTTGTAGTAGAATGAATTTGGACCATCCTTTATCTTGGGCATTGGTTGAATGGTTAGAATCATTCAATCAAAGGCCAATCTACATATAAACAAATGATCTGCATCTATTATTTGATTTATTATTTTGATCAATTTGGACCATCAGTTTTCTTGGGCATTGATCGAATGTTAGCATCACGTAGTTAAATTGGTTCTTGAGAGTTATCGTCAATCAAGGTTGGGGCCTACACGATGGGTGGTCCAGATAATAATCAGACATTATCTAGTATATAATAATTTTGGACCATCCACTTTCCCCTCCATTGATTAGATGGTTAGAATCACCTTTATCAAAGTGATTCTTGAGGGTTAAAGGTGGAACATACATGATAGATGATCTAGACAAGTGATAAAATTTTCTTAACATAATTAATTTAAACAATCCATTTTTCTAGCCACATAAGCATGTTCAAATCAACATGTAAGTGTCACAATCTCTAATGCTTCAATGGGCCAAATTAGAGTACATTTTAGTACAATTTTCAAGGTTGGAAGGAAATTGTATGCATGTACAGAGAATAAAACAGGTATGAACAATGTAGAAACGTGTGTGTGTGTGTGTCTATGGGAAATGGTACTATGAGGTCGACCTCATGGTAAGTTCCCACGAGGTCGAGTTGTGTGGGCCCCACTGTGATGTGGATAGGACATCTGCCCCATCAGTTAGATGCACCATTGCATGGTGGACCAAGGGCTTAAAAATCAAGTCAATCCATGAATTAGGTGAGCCACACCATATACAACAGTTGAGAGGGGTTATTCACCCATTAAAACATTCATGATAGATTATTGGGCCCATTGAGATGTGGTTGACAAATCCAGCCCATCCATTGTGTGCGTCCAATTGGATGAGGGGTTAAACCAATTTTCAGCCACATCCAAAACTCAGGTGGGCCCCACCAAGTGTTTTTAGATGTTTTAGGCATATCTTCACATGGTTTTAGATGGTATGGCCCACCTGATTTTCGTATACAGCTCATTTTTGGGATATCCCATCACCTAAAGGGGACCCATCAAATGCACGGTGTTGATGCCCAGTCCACATCACAGTGGGGCCCACACAGCTCGACCTCGTGGGAACTTACCATGAGGTCGACCTCATAGAACCATTTCCCTATATATATATATATATATATATATAGAACACACACATGTAAAATCCTTAAGGTATCAAATTTCAGTTTGTGGATTTTATTTTATTTTTATTTTTATTTTTTACATACACCCCCGCACTCACGCAATACTAGGATTTCACTACCTATGGGACTCGAACCTCAAACCTCGTGTTGAAACTCCTGGAAGGAAAGGGTTTAATTATTGAGTGATTTATGTTTTTGATGTAATCTGAAAAGAAACACCTCTGACCATACATCAAGAGGTTCCTTGACCTAAATATAAGCTGATATTCAAATCAAGTACTCAGCTGTTGGATTGAGCATCTGAGCAATGATCAGATGCAATCTGGGAGATGGTCTGTTCAGACATATAATGACCACAACTTCAAGTTAAGGGTCATATCAAGCGTTTGAGTGGTAAAATTAGATGATATACAATGGTCAAGTTTGAAATCAAATAATGTAACTTTGTATTTAATGGTTGGATGGAGCATCTTAGAGATTGTATCCCATCTAGTCAACTTAGGGCCTGTTTGGATTGCCATTTTCCATGGAAATAGAATGTAAAAGAGCAATCATTACTAATTTACAATACTTGTTTAAATATATCTATCTGTGTATAATTCAATGGTTAATTGAAGATGTAAAAGGAGAGAGGTAAATTAATGAGCCGACCATTACAAAATTTACATTGTACTTCATTGGAAATCCCCTGTCCAAATAGGAGAATAAGTGTATTTTCCTTATTTATGTGACATTTAAGTAATTTAAACATGTGAAAAGATCGTCAAAATACCATAGTTTATAGGAGATTGGATTTAATATTTGTAATCATTACAACTTTACATGCCTTTACTGTAGTAAATGGCCATCCAAACATGCCCTCAATGAGGGCAACTTTGCATCTAACCATAGGATGAGTATCTATGTTGTTGGGTCTGATCTAAGATTACCAGTATAGACATCAAATGGACACATTGTCGTCTTTCATGTTTGATCTGTGACAACCTGAGCAGTCATATCCCTTTCTTTAGCAACAAACGTTTGAGCTCTTTGAGGCCCACCATTTTGTGTTTGTGAAATCCCCTCCATCCATCAAGCACATTTCTCGATGCTAGGCCCTGGAGCCAAGAATCAACCAGATCCAACAACTCAGGTGGGCCACACCAAAGGGAACAATGGGGATGGGACACTAACCATAGGTTTATGTGTGGAGCCATCATGATTCATGTCTTTCATTAAACCTGTTCATCAGGATGAAGAGAACATAAAGAAATCAGCCTAATCCAAAACTCAAGCAGGCCAGAATATATGAACTTAAAGATTTTAGTCCCAATTTTACATTGTTGCCATTGGTGCGGCCCATCTATGTTTTTTTTTTCTTTTTTCTTTTTTCGGACTGGTCTTCGGAGTTTCATGCACTACATAAAATAGTTGTTGTAGACTATTCCAGTCATTTCCTGAGGTGGGTAACAGATTTGCTCCAGCACAAATAAATGATCTCATCTCTGCATCTCCAGATTAATGATGGCTTTGTGGTTAATCTTTTCACAATAAAGAAAATCAAAGAAAAAGTTGTTACCACACGCCATGTTCTTGAGCTGTTAGAGTTCGGAATGTTGACTTTGGATCATGTTTCCACGTTTTAGAGACAGTTGTATCTACCATGGAAACGGTCGTTGCATGATGGTGCACTGCGATGCATTTCATGTCACATAAAGACTGCTTTTATGTGACTGACCTAAAAGGCTCCTTTTTGCTTCTTCACTCCATTTCCACTCATGCACTTGTTCTAAGTTTGTTCTTGGGGTGCTTCGAACCATTGGATCAACCCTTGGTAAGGCAATGGATTGCTGGATGGCTGACTGTGGTCTGGAAGCTTCATCTTTGGAGCCTATAAATAGAGGATGTCCTAAATGAATGCCTCATCAATTACTTGTAAGATATTCATTTTGACACCTTACCCTTCAGCATGCATGTCAGTCCTGTAAAACTTAAAGGA
Organism: Liriodendron chinense; assembly: GCA_003013855.2. Taxonomy (NCBI): domain Eukaryota; kingdom Viridiplantae; phylum Streptophyta; class Magnoliopsida; order Magnoliales; family Magnoliaceae; genus Liriodendron; species Liriodendron chinense. The sequence continues at coordinate 1,873,897 of PVNU02002898.1, forward strand.
CTGTTTGGATGGGAGTAAATGGGTGGAATTGGGAGTAAATGAAGGAAAATAGTATTTGATGTGTCTTTGGATGGAAGTAAATGCATGTAAATGAAATGAAATGGTTGCACGTATATGAAATCCTCTCTATGAGAGAGGATTTGGAAGTAAATGGGGGGTGAAATGCTTTTTCGAGCTCCCTTGGAGAGTTGCACGTGTAAACAAAAGTGCTACTATGCACATGTCCGCCATACACGTGTCACACTAATGATACTCCGAAACAATCCAAATATTGGCTATATCACTAAAATCACACCAAAAGAATGATCCAACCTATCCGGAGGATGGCCATCTAAATGGACGCTAAAAAAACATTAGCAAGTTGCTCGTTTGTGATCCTTATGTTTCGGGCCTACTCAAGGCTCCAAATTTCCTCAGTTCTTGCTAAAGTATATATTTCAATCGGGTTATTACGATCATTCTATTAAATATGGCATATGTACACTAAGTTGGGATATTAAAGCTGATTTGGGATATCACATATATTCCTGTGAATATGTTGAAAAATTCAAACGCATTCCAATTCCTCCCATTTACTCCCATCCAAACAGAAAATTTTGATTTCAAATGCATTTCATTTACTCCCATCCAAACACAACTGTGTAAGCCATTTACTCCCAATTCATTTACCTCCAAATCCATTTTCCATTTACAAGCTCTCAAACGAGTAGTCCAAGTTGCAATATTGTTTTCATCGTCCCAACTAACATTCACAAGAATCATCTATCAGTAAATAAATCATCAAAGACAGTTGCATCTATAGGAAGGATTTGCATCACATACAAATATATGTTCAGTGGTCTTTATTGTTCGGGCATTCATTCCCATCCCAAGAAAACTGCGAGCAGTTTAAACAGAAGCTTATGTGTAATACACAAACACAGAAAATCCACTAAAAATGAAGTTCCAAGCAATTTTTTATGTCTGGGGCATTGGCATTCCAGAGGAATGGGCACTGGTGTTGTGTTGTAAAGCCTCGGTCAGGTTCTTGAGCGCTTTGTCATATGATACAAACCCCATGAACCAGAATTCATGACCGTCTGCAGTGACAATCTGAATGTATTTCTCTGCAGGATTCGACCTATTTGTAGAAGGATTTGCTGCTCTCAACTGTTCAAGCTGTATCACTACCTGCCAATATATGTATTTTGTAGGTCAAAACTAAAATTCAAATAAGCAGTTTCTTTTCTTTCTTTCTTTGAGGCAAAATTCAGTAGAAGATAAAATTGTTGATGCTAGAAATTGGAAATTGGAAATTGAAAAAAGAAAAACAGTAGCTAAGAGATAATAGTAGATGTTTTGAATATTGGCATGTTTCAAATCGCATGAAAGAAAAAAAAAAAAAAAAAAAAATAGATTGCACAAGTATGACAGACAGGCAACAGTAAAATAAGCACCCCTCCATCTTAATGGCTTGCACATTATGCTTTGTTGCAGGAAAATTCACATTACTCCAGCAAGAAGAATTGCAGATGGATCTTTATCAGTCAACACTGTAACTTCAATTTCACCTATAACATACAGATTTGCAGAAAGAAATGAGTGAACCCATGGACACGAATGAGTCAGCTAAGGTTTTAAGCAAGGCCTGTTGTAAGTTAAAACTCCAAAACACCCATAACAGTTCTCATTATTCTTTAGTTTCATAGGTTGTCCTCGTCTGCGTCTTGACCAAGTGACGCCAACTCATTAATTCCTATAATATTGTTTAGGTAATATACTGTTTTGGTTTAAACAAGTTCATCTGCCAGCTCTACAGACAGTGATCAGGATACATTGTTGAGTCCGAAGAATATAGGCTGGCCAATTTTTTAATATGTTTTCATCATTTAGAAAAATGTGAATCCCATCATTGCAGGCTTCTTATGGAAGATGTGATCAATTTTCAAGTGAAGGATCTTGGTTAGCAGCATCCATACCCTAATCCAACAAGCTTAGAACTTAGGGATTAATTAATGTTAATAAATATATCTCAGAAAAGAGAGAATTCACATCACTTTGAATTCAGAGATTTTGGGAGATTTTTTTTTCCTATTTTTGTTGGATATAGGGTTTTGAAACCCTTAATCGAAAATCCCATTTGCTTCGTCCAAAAACCCTCTTCGCAAACGAAAGCCCCCTTTTTCTAAGCCTCAGAATTCCGGAAGCGGTTGCGTGGTACGCTTTATCGTATTGAGTAAACTCTCTGGGCCCACCGTAAACGTATGTGACATATCCACGCCCTCCATTAATTTTTCCAGCTCATTTTAGGGGTTAATCCCAAAATTAAAGCATATACACAGCTCCAGTGGTCCATACAACAAGAAACAGTGAGAATAATGATTTCCTCCGTTGAAACCTTCCTAGGGCCCACAGTGATGTTTATTTGTCATCAAAACTTTTCATAAGTATACAAAGGCATGGATGAAGAGATAAAACAAATATCAGATTGATTCAAAATTTCTGTGGCCCTCGAGAATTTTTTAATGGTATACGTTCAATTCACACTGTTTCTTGTGGTGTGGTCCACCTAAGCGTCTAATATGCTTAATTCCTATTCTCATTTGTTATAATTTCCTTATAGAAAGGATGTACGGTTTAGACATACAAATCACATTGGGCCCCACAGAGTTTACTCAGTATGCTATTGAGTGCATACCCAGATGCCCAGGGCTGCCTTATTAAGACAGTGGATTGGTTGGTACGCAGGTAACACTTTAGGGGGTATTACCCTTACTGCATGGGGCCCACATTGATGCTTTCTTATATATATCCATACCGTTCATCAGTTTTTAAAGATCATTTTATTAAGTGATACAAAATATTAAGTAGATCCAAATCTCAGGTGGATCATACCACTAGAAACAATGGTGGATGACCATTAAGAATATTTTGTTGGCTCCATGACAATGAGGCTCACCGTGATGTACGTGACTTATATCCACTCCATCCGTCTGTTTTGAAAACTCATTTTAGGGCATGCTATAGAAAATAAGCAGATCCAAATATCAGGTGGACCTGTGGAGCCCATGAAGTTTTCAATGGTGGGGATTCATGCACCAAAGTTTCCTGTGGTATGGTCCACTTAAGATTTGGATCTAGTTCATTTTTTGGATCATACCCTAAAATGAGCTGTCATATCTGATGTACGGTGTGGATGTAAGGCACATACTTCACAGTGGGCTCCACAGTGAGGGATCCACCCAAACTGCACCTGAGTCCCCAAACGGGAGCAAATTGCGTACTGAGTAACTCAATCGCCACATTTTCATGTGGTGTGGTCCAATTGAGATTTAGAAATGCATAGTTTTTGGTACCTGGTCCTATAATGGACTGTAGAAACAGATGAATGGCATGGATATTCAACAAATTATAAAGGTGGGCCCCATGGTAGGGTTAATACCCACTAAGCTGTTAATCAGGTAAAACCTAATCCATTCCCGACGTGGACGGCCTATTGGTGGGCTATTGGACGGTGCTCTCTGGGCCCCACTATCATGTTTGTATTTTATCTACGTCGTTCATCCATTTTCCCGTATCTTTTTTTTTTCATGATGATCCATTTTCCCATATCATTTTAGGATAATTTAGAGTGGGCTACAACACTTGGTACTCATGTGCGCTACACTTGAATTTAGAGTTTTAAGATAATTTTACACCTTTATTTGGCCTAATTAAGTGTTTCATTTTATATAATTCAATGATATATGGTGAAAATGTGACAGCCCACCTGATAGATAGGGTGGATCTGATGTATGTTTGTCCCAAGTAGGATCAACATTGTACATGACCGTAAAGAAAAATACATTTACTTTTTGAATTCATTTACTTTTACATGTATTAATTATTATATGCTAGCTATATTTATATTATATAAACTCATTTTGGTTATTATTGGAGAGATTTCTTACGGTAACGCATGTTTTTTTACTCCTATTAAATGAAAACTTATTATTTAATGTATTTAGGCATGTCATGAAGTTTCACTGAAAAATTCCACCGTTTTCCCCACGTTTCCTCTTTTTTCTCCACGATATTATCGACGATAACAATATTATATCTTTATCTCCGGCTAGCGAAACTTGTAGCGATACCGACAATGCGAACACTGCTCATCATCAGAGGCTTCTTCAGAATCTGAGAACTCATTTGTTGTGAAATACTTTTCTTTGACGAAATCTTTGTCACTTGATGCTGTCTGCCATGGGAGGTGGATAGATTTTAGGATCTCAATGTCTTTTGCTAAATTATCCCCCTTTAACTCTGATGTAGAGGGATCTACAGTCCTAGTTCCAATATTACCCTATGAATTAGAGATGGACAATTCAATGAGAGGACACGATATACTAACTTCATTGTGTTGACACATCTCCCCATCTCTTACTTCAAAATTTACTTCATCTCCATCCGTTGCATGGCGTCCGTTTGCTTCGACCGCTGATTTAGTAAGGTCATGACAGTGCCATTTGTCACAAAAAAAGTAGGACACGTAGGTGTTGAAAGGCTCAAGACTTGCAATGATACAACCGCAGCAGGGCATGTATACATCCCTAGGCTCGAGGCCTGTAGAAAATCTTCGAAAGCCTGACATGTGGGCATTCCTGGGCTTCAAGCATTCTTCAAGCAGATTGTTGAAAGACTCGATGGGATAATGGCAATCAAACCATCACGATTTTCGCCCGATCGAGTGAAAATTGGGACAAGCTACACTACCCGATAAGTAACGCGAAAATGAGAAATTAGTTGAGATATCGTTCACAATCAAGGACTACTGGGACGAAAATGTCTGTCGAATCTACAATTGGATTTCCTCTCCCGCCACGTAGCCACGTTTCCCTCCACTGGTGCCAAAGGCATCTCCATTTGTCCCTCTATTGGCGTCAAAGGCATCACCACACGTAATTTGTTCGGACGGATGGGAACACATGTGGAAGGCGAAGAGTTCAATGCTCCACATGACAATTGAATTGGTGGTCCTACATTCATGGCGGCCTAGTAGGCCGCCATTTGGTTTGTCGTCAAGTGCGTCGTCCTCTCCGCCTCCAAATAAACCGATGATTTCCAAATGACCTTAATGGATAAAACATGGTGACCCACATTTATCTTTACTTCTTGAGAGACCACCGCCGACTTCTTTACCCTGATGAGAAATTTGGCGTATCGGATCTCCTCTCATTTCTCGGTTGCTTGGTCCACCTTCACCACTTCATCGACACAATAACCTAATAAAACAAAATTTTCCTCAAACCGAAATTCCAGTGGAACTTCTAGAAAAATGAACCATGCATTCTCCGATCCAAAGAAAGACCATTCCGACCATTTCTCTATCCCTTCCATTGGGCCTACTCTATTGGAGTTGGCAATTTAGACAAATTTCTAGATATTGGAGAATGGTCGGAAAGAAACCCAAACATTGGCTGGTGGAAGTGGACGGAGGCTGAAGTCTTCCGAACGAAGGCCACAATAAAATTGGAACCAGATAGAAAGATCTAGGAGAGAAACCATGTCGAAGGTACGCCACCTTCGACCATTAGAGGTTGTCTTTGGCATTAGTAAGGACTAAATCTGAAACCCGAACGACAGGTTGCCCTCCTTCCTCCACAATTTTCATTACAACAGGAGGATCTCTGGAAGGTTGGGATGGGGATTGAAAGGTATCTGCTGGAAGTGTCGGGATTGGAGGAAGGTTAGGATGGGGATTGAAAGGTATTGCTGTTTTCCTTTTTTTCTCTTAATTAATTCAAAGTTTCCTTTAAAAAAAAAAAAAAAAAAAAAAATCAAATTTTCAAACCCCTAACTGCTAGTGCCAATTGCCAAATGCTTTTATGTTAGCCATCCCAGTGAGAATATTAAAATATTTTTACACCCTGACTTTAGATTTAAAAAGTTCTAAGATGCATACTTTGACCATGAAAAAGGAGTGATACCTTGTAATAAATCCATTCCTGTTGTCCTGGGGAAGGACTACGGCTGAGGGGGTTGTCACTGCAAAAAGCTAGCTTTGCTGTGGATATATATAGTGTTCCTATAACAGGTCCTGCTGAAGTTGATAGGTAGCAAGCATATGCCTTTTGTAATTGTTCTCCAGGCAAGATCTCAAAAGTATGCTGAAAAACCTTATCATGCCCCCCTTCTGCAAGCACCTTCGTTCCTTGAGCGAGTCTCGCCATGGCTGAATCCCTGACACTAGGACCAGTTTTAACTGCCAGATAAAGATATGATTGTAAATTAAGAATTAGATTTAACATTATAAGGTACACCTAAAGCTCTACCTAACCTATGGAACACAATAAACATAATTTGGGAGAAAGACATGCAACATTCTCATAACTGCAGCAAAGAAATGAATAACTAAATAGAAGCCCTACTATCCAAAATGCAAAGTGTATTGACTGCTCATAATATTAGATTCTTACTAAAATCACAGGCTTAGAAAAATAAATGTTGGTGCAAATTGTGAGTGATGTCATAGTGGGTTTGCTGAGGAACCGACCTTGTCATACATCAATTACTTTTAATCTCAATAAGATTGAAGATAGGCTGATTTTATGCAGATAAGTACAAATACCATCTCGAAAAGAGTACAAATGCCATTCCACTAAGAGAATACAGAGTGAGGGAGTGTGTGTGTGTGTGTGTGTGTGTGTGTGTGTGTGTGTGAGAGAGAGAGAGAGAGAGAGAGAGAGAGAGAGAGAGAGAGAGCATCAATATTCACAAATCAAACAAATCCTCCATAAATAACAATCTCCTCCAATAAAGTTGAACAAACAATGGATACTTTTTTTAAGCTAATTAACGGAAATTCATTAAAGGAGAAACCAAGCTAAAAGGCCAAAAACAACACGCAATAAATGGCAATATGCTGGCTCCACCACTCCAGATTAACCGAACTGTTTAATTGCTAGACATCGGAGCAAATTCTAACTTCTAGAATAAGTACATGGGGCTAAATTTTCCAACTATAATCCAGGTTCTCTGACAGGTTTAATTTGCAGCTGGAAGGATGAAGGCCCATCCGATTGTCCTGGCATTGATGTTATCGAATAACCTTGCTACCTGACTCTGCTCATCTCAGAATATGTGCCTGTTGGCCCTGTTCTTTCTTTCCATTACTCGCTGAGGGGAGGAGATGCCACACAAGCCTCTCAATATATGTCAAAGGCCAACTAGATAAGAAACGCCTCCCAAAGGCTTGATCTCATGTTCCATTCAATGCCAAACAATTGAAAGAATATGTTCCATAATGCTGCAGCAACTACACAGTGCAGGAACAGAGAGTGCACAGACTCCTCGTTTCTTTTACATTATTACATATAATGCATCTATTCGGACATTGGAATCCTCTATTCTGAAGATGATTCACTGAGAGGATTTTATCTTTAACAGCTGTCTACATAAATGCTGCCAATCTAGGGAGGATTTCCAGTTGCCAGGTAAGAGGAGGGAAAGAATCATCCAAGGTTATTGCTTTCTCGAAAAAAGACCTAACGGTGAACTTACCTGAAGGATTCCATTTCCAACTTCTCACATCTTCTGATGTCTTCACTCTTCAGGATCACCGGAGTGAGATTCCAGACCAAATGTTGATAGTCCCCAAACTGTCTTTCAGGTTTGAGAGAGAAGTTACATTCCACACCTGACATCCCCCTAAGATCTCAGCAAATTTGCTAACCACTGCTTCTATCTTTACCACCATGCGATGCAATCTCAGATATTTGTCAGCAAGACTTCTATTACCCAACCATATATCCTCCCAAAAGAGCATTTTATCTCCCTTGCTAACTACCACAGAAAATCCTTCTCAGAGCACCTTCCCCATGGCACAGAGACATCTCCCACTGCAACTATATTCTTATGTACCTTAGAAGAAGGCAACCTGTTGGAAATATCTGGGTCCCAGCCATAATTAGCTGTTCCATGTCTTCCAGTGACAACTCTTCTCAATAGTGATTCCTTCTCCATCTGAAGCCTCCAACATCACTATCTGAGAAGACTCAGATTTATCTCCTTAATTCTGCATATCCCGAGACCCCCCTCTTTCCTGGATTTGCATACATCATTCCACATCACAAGACTGAATTTCTTTTACCCCTGCAACCCAAAACATCCCGTTGGATTTTCTTAATTTTAGCTGCTCCCGAATCTGGAATCAGGAACACTGAGAGACAATCAGTGTTTCTCTTATGGGCAATATTATCAACAATATTGCTAATAATATCAATATTGCCGAGGGAGCGGTATAGAAACAGCTTTAAATACGAAAATATCTAGGTATTGGCATTATATTGCCTTTGTATCAACACGTGTCGGTATCGCTACAATATCATTTCCTTTATAAAGTTCCATGTATCGAAGATATTATCACCAATATCATTGATATAGGGATTTAAGGTAGGGAAAGTTGCATAAATAATTGAGGGGGAGGGGGGGCGGGGGGGGAGGAGGGGGGAATCAGAGAGACAAAGAGAGAGAGCAATGTGAATAAAGACCCTCCACCCGTTTCAAGTGATAAGCAATACCCGTATTATTTGTATCCTGTATGGAGCCACCATCATAGAACCGCAACCGCCAGTCCTATGTACCCTGGTTCTTCCGGCAACCAGTGTTTGAATTATCTCCGATATAATCGAAATATCCCTGATATTATCTGTATTTCTAACTCAGCGATACCGATAACACTGGTAGCGATATCGATAAAACTGATGGTATAAAAATTCTATGTATCGGCAATGTATCACTAAATATCGCCAATGTTTCGATATCATCAATATTTTCAATTGTGTAAATTTCCGGTGTTTTTTTTATTGCCAATGCATTGATACCATTGGTGTATTGCCAATATTTTTTACTGTGTAAATTCCAGGCGTCGCTTATATCGTCAATGTATCTATAATATTTCGATAACATCGCCAATGTATCGATATCGCTAAAAATCTGTATATTAAAAAATTCTCATTTCATATTTTTTTATGGGCGCATGGTTGTATACAACGTTCAATTTGTCGATGATAATATTGATATCACGATATTATCATTATAACAACATGGCAATAACAAGACCACAATCTTTAGTTTCTTTTTCAGTTGTTAACAATTTGCTCAGAAATATCATGTGTTGCCAATATTCTGAGATATTGGATGGATAAATGAGATGGTTGGACTGATTTCTTACAGCAGCACATGCTTTTAGGCCCCCATTAAATAGAAACCTATTATGTATGCATTCTTTTTGTAATTTTTTTATTTCTAAATATATAAATATGTGTATTTTATCATCTCTTGAGGTTTCACTGAAAAATTCCACCATTTTTTTCTATTTTCCCTGCATTTCTGGCTATCAACGATATTATCGGCGATATCAATATTGTTTTCGTATCCCCAGCTAACGAAACTTGTAGCGATACCGAAACTTTGAACATTGTCGACAACATGGTCACTTTCTACTTCTAACATTTTTTTTTATTACGACGCAACAATCAAATCTCTCAGCTTTTTCGAACAAAACATCAATCTGATTTTGAGTTCGAATTAGAGTTGTTTTGATTCAATTGAGTAGACCGAATATTGATTTTTTGTTCTAGGACCAATAGTTCTAGGGATTGACTTAGTTTTCTCAAATTTCTCATTATTAAGAAATCAATCCCCCCATGAACTTGAGGGCAAACACCTACGAAAAGATTGCTTGAATTTGCGGAATTGCAGGCTAGAACCAAGGAAACTCTTTAACACTTGGGCTTCTCCTCACCGGGAAGCCCTCCACCAGCTGACCGAGGAGACTCGTTCCCGGAATTGGCCCAACGGAAGCAACTCGGGAGCAAGCAAGAGAGTAGAGAGCAAAATGAGGACCTACCAGGTGGACACAACTCGCCCCAAACGAATGAATTGACAGAGAGGGGTAAGCATAAGCAAGAATAGCAATAAAAGTCTCAGTTAATAAAGAGGCCGACCTTTGGCAAATGCTTTTTGGAATAATCTTTTTAGGAGGTACAACAGACTATTTTGGGTGAAGATGAATATGAGATTTCAGTCCCTTGATACACTCTAACTATTCTTAAATCATAGCAAGATCGATCCAAGTTCATTGCATTACATTGATGATTGTAAGCAGTCAATAGTTGCAAAGAAGGTGAGGGTTGAGTACATGATGAAGCTTATTTGACTTGGAATGGTCTAGAGGTTATTGATCGACTCCCTAATCGAGTTCCAAGTACGAGATGAGCCTGTTTGGACCACGGGATTAAATGGCATGGAATTGCATTAGATGGAATTAACACCATTATTGCACAGTGATTACATGTCTGGAAATACCATGGTATTTTGACCGCCCAATCCCACATTTGGGATCAAATTCTTCCTTTGGGAAATACATTATATTAAGTGAAGCATGTGTTTGGTGGACCATAGAATTGTAATCAACAGACCAAATTTCACAACTGATGCTAGTCACCTGTACACATGCAACTTGAATGTCACGTGTAAAGGGCACATATGGATGGACGATGTGGATAAAACATATAAATCAACGTGGGGCCCACAAATGTAGTGGATTTCGAAATCCGCCAGAAATCCTGCAGTTTCTACTATTAGCTTTGGATGATATGATAACGGGATTAATCCAATCCTTCCCGTCATTTCCAAGTGCCGTATGGAATTTGCACGGGACCAAATGCAATTCCACACCACCTAATACCACACACCAAACATGCCCCAAGTACAAAGGCATCGAAGGATGGAACCAGAAGAAGAATAGATTGATTCCAAGAGAACTGAAGAAGCAGAACAATGTCGCAAGGAGAGAGACTGATGACAGTGGAAATGGATCAGATGACAACGAATTTGATGATGGTGACGAGCGATTAATATTTTGTTTAAGTAAACATGATTTGCTTTTATTATGGGGATTGAGACTTGAGACTTAGGACGTACTTTTTAATCTCTAAAGCCTATCCAAACAACATTTTGAGCAGCTTTAGCTTTTAATTAATGGTTACGAGTTTACCCTCACAGATGGTTTAATTAATAATTAGTTCATTACTATTTACTAGTTTCATAAAATAGATGGTTTAAAGCATAACTTGTATCGTAACCGCATTGGTCATGAAAGTAACCCGTACAGGCGTGAACCAGTTGAATGAAAGATGAGACATAGCGGCATCCATAGCTGCCGTATCAACCAATGTGAGGCATATTGGTATTGTTTTGCCTGCCCCTTCTCTGTGTTTTAGCGATGCAGCTATAAGAGAAGGGGTAGTTTCAATTTTTTTCCACTTTTTCACTTCCTTTTCTCCCCAAAAAATAAAAAATAAAAAAATTGCAAGAGTGACTAGAGATCATTTTCTACCACACTGCTGCCTAAAAAAAAAAAGATCGAAGGGAGGGATTTGAGTGCAAATCGAAGGCTCAAAGCATGTTTTGGAAAAGAGGGAAATAAGTTTCAAAAAGAAAGAAGGCAGAAACTATGGATTCCCTAGGAAAGCACTTGCCTCGATATCAAAATAATGCAAACAGAGTCAAAGAACAGAAACTACTTGCAAGTTTCAGATCTACATACGAAGTTTAGCTAAAAATGATCAGAAAAGTTGCAGAACAATACCACGTACAGCAGCAGATGAATATAAAGAAGACTGTGATCAAAAGCACAACAGTCCTATGGCCTTTAAGCTAGAGAGCAACCAAACAACCCCTTCACTGATAGTGATAGTTCTACCAGAAACAAGAGAAAAGTGATGTAGGCCCACGGTCCACAGTAAGGCCCAACAAGTGCTTATTTTGTAGAAGATAGGGGCAAGTACAAAATTTGAGGCTTAAATGTCAGAGATCACACTTGCCATTTGTAGAAGATAGGGGGCTGATGTGGAAGATGTGATTGAAGATTTAGGGGTATTTAGTAGATTTGTTTTTGCTATTTATACCAAATCTTTGTCAATAGGGTTTTTATTATCTTAAATAAATTATAGATTGATTTGGAATCCATCTAATAGTTGGGAGTTTCATTAAAGATTCATAGGGATTGTCTTTAGAGTTTATAAAAGGGGAGTAAGCATGGGAGGATGGACAAATCAGTACATGTCCATGTATTCTTGCCCCATATCGGTTATTGTCAGCATGGACAAACTGCGCAGATCCTTCTTATGGCAAGGGGAATCTACCTCAATTGGAAGGAGGTTTCCACCCCCTATTCAGAGGGTAGAGCATGGGATCAGATGCCTGGAATTGGTCAACGAAGCTTTGTTAGGTTAGTCCTGGAGGTTTGCTTTTGAAAACTCCAGTCTTTGGAGATATGTTATAGCTGCTAAATATGGCCTCCGGGCTGGGAGTTGGAGAACTAAGTCCTCTTCTCTTTATCGTTCCTCCTCCTTGTGGAAAGGTATAGTTAGGCTCTCTCCTAAAGTGTTTTATGACATCAGGTTCGTCCCTGGGAAGGGTGATTGTATCAGATTATGGGAAGATCCTTGGCGCGGGCCTTCCCCCCTAAAGGATTTTGTCCCTTCCCTTGCCCTCCTCAGCCTAGATAAGGACATTATGGTGTCGAATTGTTTTTCAAGGTCTAGAGATTTGGGTGTCTGGACCCATCCATTGCGGAGGAACCTTACTGACGAGGAATTCCAGGATCTTATTCTTACATCTCTTCTCTCCCATTTGCAGGGATTTCTCTCTCTGATGATGAGGACTCCATCTCTTGGAATTTGCAAAGCTCGTGTGCCTTCTCGGTTAAATCCTTTGACAATCGCTTGGCCGGCAAACTCTTCGGGTCCCATTTTCCACACAGGAAACATCTGGTCGTATGGAACCCCTCTCAAGGTGGCGCAGCCTTTGGATGGTTGTTAAGAAGAAACCATATTCTTACTATTGATAACCTCCAGAAAAGGGGAATGATTCTATCCAATGCTTGCTGCCTCTGCCTTCTTCAGGAAGAATCTACTAATCAACTCTTCATCCACTATGGTTTGTCTTCAAATATCTGGTCTTGTGTCCTGCCGTTGGCTGGGATTAGTTGGGTCATGCCGGAAGACATCGGATATCTTTTCTCTTCATGGCATGGCGAAGATGGAGGCTCCCTAAGTAGGAAGAAGTGGCGGATCTTGATGTTGGTTGTCGTGTGGTCGATCCGCCAAGGGGCTGGGGGTTGTAATTGTCGTGTTTTCTTGTCATCTTTTTTTTCTTCTTGTTTTCCTTTGTTTTTGTATAGTTGTTGTGTGTTTCTTCGGTGTTCTTTATTAATAAATTTCATCTTTCAAAAAAATAAAAAATAAAAAGTGTGGGAGGTAGCATTCCACTTTTTCTAAGTTTGTGAGTTTTTTGAAGTATTGTAAGAGAAGCAGTTTATATCAATAAAATTATTTCTTCCTCTCTGTTCCAATATTTCTTGTGAGTATACACTTGTTCATCTCTTTGCAATTCGGTTGTAGAGATCTCATTGACTCGATGATTGGGTTGCACTAAAAAGGCTCAAAGCAAGTGCTCTCACATTATCATAAAAAGTGTATTCATGTTTGTGGCAATGATCCATAATTATAGAGACTAGGTGGTGTGGAACATGATGTGGAGAGAGGATGGAGGAGAGAATTGGGGAATGGGAGGATCAAGCCTAGAGTTTTGAAAGAGAAATAAGGAGTTATATGATACTTAGTTTGAGTATGACGCTTGATACACAGGCACTTGAAATGGTGCACGTGGAATCTATTAACTCAAATTAAACTGAGTTAATTTTGGAACACACAGCTGCTTAGTAAGAGTCTGAAAATAATTTTGTTTGAACAAATCTAACCTCTGATTCATGGACACTTGTTTTTTGACCAATAAATGTACAGCAATCTAATAATTAAATTAGCAAATAAAAGTAGATTTTGGTTCATGATACATCTAAGATGGTACCCATAGTTTGGATGGTTTATTTTGTGAATTATTTGTATGATACGTATGCAATTTGCCAATAATTTCTAACTTCTTGTGTATGATCCACCATATTGTGCCTGAGTTGAAAGTATTTCTCAAGAGAGAAAGTAGTCAATTGAGAGTCTTTTTTGTGGGTAAAATGCAACCAATTGGCTTGCTTTTGCGGGTGAAATCTCAGCCATCTGAGGGTCACCAGCCCCACTTTTAAGTTCCTGAAATGCCTTAAATTTACGTAAAAGGCCTTTCATGTACTTCAAATTTTCAATTGTTGGCACCCTCCAAAAACTAATTATGATAGCAAAAATGTCCAAATGCTACTCGCATTATTTATAGTAAAGATGTGTACATAGTTTCCTTTCCTTGTTCTTCTCCTACCAATTCTAAACTTTCGAAAATATAAAAACCAAATAATAGAAGACTTGTAAATTGCAATGCAGCTAGACTTTCTCGGATACCAGAGAAAGCAAATAGGTAAAGACTCCTAATAGTTGAAAACTTTTAAAGAACACGATGAGAGTACAAAAACTGCTCAGCAAGTGGGGCTCCATTTGGGCCTCTTCTTGTGCACACATGGAGAACAAGCAAGTGCCAGGTTAGGGGTGAGATTGTGTTAGAGTCAGATGGAAATGGAAATCAAAAAAAAAAAAAAAAAAAACAAACTCACGGTGGTGCCAGACATTGCCAGCAAAGCCCTCAGCCTTTCTGGTGGTTTTTTCGACCTTCTTCCCCCATCGACCCAACACGTCAAGGACCGTCTCCATGGTACCTGAGAAGATTAGATACCAAGAAATCAACCAAAAGTTGGGCTGCTTTTGGATGCAGTGAGTAATTAATAGAAATGATCACTAATCTTTTTTATTAGTTTAATCAAGTGGAATATGTTTATAGTGGGATCTTTTGGATGCCTGTAAATGGGGCTAACTCTAAATGATTTACAGGTAAATGGTTTACAGTCTTGTGTTTGGATGCTGAAAAATGCCTGTAAATCATTTACAGATTTCAGCTCCATTTGATTTACAGGCAAAAAGCTGTGATTTGATTTACAGGCTCTTCATTTACAGCCTAATGGCTAAATTTTCAAAGGTTGGCTCTCCATTTATAGGATTTAAACAATTTACAGGCTCTCCAAACACAGACAATCATTTACAGCTTACAGGCATCCAAACGACCTAGAATGTCTATAGTAAATCTTCGAGAGGAAACGAATAAATAAAAAGAAAGAATACTGACATTTTCCAGATGAGCCAGGAACGGAAGACGTTTGGACGTAGGGGTTGGTGGGCTGAGGAGGAGGAGGAGAGTGCTGGTAAGCAGCAGTGGGAGGAGGGACCGAGTAGTTCATGTAGCTGGCGTTGTTGGGAGGAGGATAGGAGGATGGTTGGGATTGACCAGCGACCCATGTGGCCGCCTGCTGATTGACAGGATGGGATTGGGGCGTGGCCGGATCGCCCATGACCCAAGTCCCCCAACGTCCCTCCGAGCTGTTTTCCCCGTACCCCTTTCCGTTATTGTTGTTGAAATCGTCGTTGTTCTTGTTGTTGGGATGATGATTATGATGATCCATCGTTCACTTGCCTTCTTTTCTCAGTATTTGAAAAGAAGAAAATAAGAATCAAGAAAGAAGAAGAATCTGAAATATGACAATCGGAATGAGAATGTATTCGGTTTGATTGCACGCTACTATTCTTCTTCTTCTTCCCATTGCTACTGGAAAAAGCTTCTCTTCTTTGGGAGACGGACTTGCTGCACGTGCGGCCGAAGCAAACGCCCCATCACGAAAGCACATGGTTGGGTGCTGCCGGATTCGATTTTAATGCGTCTGTCTGGTCTTATCCTTTGAACCAGTTCCGGAGCTAAAGTCGGATTTTGTTGGGGTTAGACAGTCCAGGTTGGGTCTGCTTAGTTTTTAATAGGACCGACATATATTTTACTATTTTAGCAATAAAATGAGGTTTCATGAAGCCACATGAACGTAGGAGAGGCCATTCACACACCATGCATGTGTGTTTATGATCTAATCAATTTATTGGGTAGGCCCAATCATGTATGTGATCTTTTTTTATTGAACCCAACTCAAAACCCATATCTAAAGACATGATGGATACCCAAACCTAATCAAATCTAAGTCTTAGTACTCACAGATTGGACATGGACCTTTGGACACAGACCTGGCAAGACCCAAGCCCAGTAAGACCCAAATCCAAACCCAAACCCGACCAGTTGACAACCCTGACTTGGTTACCTAGCACCTACCGGGGTTGAATTCCACTAATGTGAGAGGAACAAGTTGACATACATGCAATCCATGCCGTCCATCACACAAATAAGCCCTTTATTAGGCCTTTATTTCATAATTGTTGATGATTCAATAATCAGGTTGGCCAACCCTTGTTTATTATCTAATCCATTTATTGGGTGGGACCTATCATGTATGTACTCTTTTTTTCTTTTATCAAACCCAGATCCAAAGACTTGATGGGTGGGATGCACATGGAACCGGTAAGTCAGATCGAAATTGGTTAGTTCGGTTCGGTTCGATCCGATTCTGAAGCGCACTAATTTCGAAAATCAAAGAATCCATTAGTTCAGTTTGATTTTCGGTTTGGTGTTTTGTAGAACCGAACCGGACCTATAACTAAACTCTGGAACCGAACCCATGGAACTGAACTCTGGGTGTTCAACCCTCATTGTTTCATGTTGAGTAGTCCACTTAAAATTTGGATCTATCTGATTTTTTTTTAACATGGCCCACCTAAATATTGCTTAGCAATAAGGATGGACGATGTAGATCTAACAAATACATTGCATTGCATCAAGGAATCCAATGCAATTGGGCTGGATTATAAAAAGCCCAGAAGTGTGGAACCGAACCAGCTTTTATGATCTGGTTCTGGTTTGGTTCTAGGGTACTAACAGTCCGGTTCTAGTTTCGAATTTCATGGAACTGTTGAGAACAGTTCAGTTCCGGTTTCACCCTAGAACCTGGACCGGACCGAACCGAACTGTGTGCACCCCTACTAATGGGTACCCGAACCCAAGCAAATCCAAGTTCGAGCATCCACTAACTAGACACAGACCTCTGAACACGCACTTGGCAAGGCCCAAGCTAATTAAGACCCAAATCATGTTAGCCTCAATATGGCTACTACAGGACCTAGCCCTTTATCAGGCCTTGATTTCAAACCTGAGGATTATTCAATCCTGAGGTTGACCACCTCAAAAATTCTATATCTAAAACCTCTAAGTGATCCACTTGAGACTTCCTTCATTTTGATGAGTCACAACAAATGAATGGAATAGATGACATACAAACACCACGTGGAATTGATGGCATATAAACACCATGGTGGGTCCTAAAGAAAACTATTGATGGACATTCCATTTCAATTGTTTCATGTGGTGTGACCTACTTGAGTCTTAGATGGCCAAATTCTTTGTTTCAATGCTTTAAATGATACCTGATGGATGAGGTGGATCTCATGAAAGTTCCACCAAAAAGGTTTGCCACAATGTGAATATTTGGCAACCCATGTGGAGTGGCCCATGTAACTGAACCTACCATAAATGTCATGTGGCATCTATTTCCCCATCCATCGTGCCAACTCATGTTAGGTCATGAGCGTAGAAATGATACAAGTCAAAATGCTCAAATGGGGCACATTACAAGAATCATAGTGATGGGATGCCCACCATTGGAACATTTTCAAGGCCCTGGAAATTTCAAATCAGGTTGATAGGTTGTGTTTTCATTTCTTCCGATTAGGGAGTTATCTTCTGAACAGGTTTAGATGCATTAAAACTAAAACAAAATCATCGTGCACTACAGTATGTCTCAATAGGGCCATTTTTACTTCCTCAGTGTGTTGCAGGTGATTTGGACCTAGTCTTGCACACGACAATAAAGCATGCAAGCCAAAAGGTCTTAAGTAAAAGTCATCGGCTCTATCACCACAAGTTAGAGCCGAGCAGAGCTTAAGAGAGCTTGCAAGCCGAAGCTATATCCTAGGAGCTGAAGTCCGACAACTAATGATCCAAGCAGGGAGGTCATGTTAGTGCACTTTTCTGTGGCATACTAGTGTACCTTGTTTGTCAATCACTTACGTCAGTGAGTCTAGTGTCGGTTGAGCCCAATGAAGACGAAGACCGAAGACTCAGATGGCCCCGCTGCATCAAGGAAGAAGAATCAGGTAAAAGTGATGCCTTGATGTGCCTTAACCTTGACTAAAACTCAACCCCTTAACCTCTTTGATGACCTTGACCATATTAGAGAACCTTTTAGTCATCATAGATTAGCCCTAGGTGTCCCAAAACATCACCTAAATCTTGGCCTAAGTGAGTGGGTTGAAGATTGCATGGGTCAGCGAACAACCAGGCTGAACCCAGGCTTGTCCGACCGATCGTGGACCCCTGGCCGACCAGTCAAGACCGGTCGGACAGACAGTCCAGAGTGGACAGCAGCTACTGGTGTGTGCAGGCCATAGGGCCGATCGGTCGTGGACCCTGGATGACCAGTCGTGGACCCCTGGCCGACCGGTCTTGACCGATCGTGCAGAGAATTCTACTTAAGATAGCAAGTTTCTGTCTTTGCTTTGGCCTATGGCCGACCGGTCGTGGACCCTGGACGACCGGTCATGGCCCCTGACCGACCGGTCGTGCGACCGGTCGGCACTAGCCGTTTTCTGCCCGTTTTGTATCCGTTGCACACTTTTCTATATAAGGGCTTGGCTCGTTTTGAGGGGTAAGATGAGAAGGTTTTGAGAGCCTATTGCCCACATCTTTTGTACATCATATGAGGCCTCAAAGAGCAGGAGTTTCAAGTCATATCCCTTATGTTTAAACACAAGTGAGGGCATTCAAATGCAATCTAGAGATGACTTGATTCTTCTCTCAATTCTAGAGGTGAAACACTATACCATATAGGCATATCTCTTGTTCAAGACCTCTAGAAGACCCTCTAGGTGAATCTCCTAGTTAGAACAAGCTACATATCCCATGTAGGAGATTCAACCATCCTCCCATCACCTTAGGCATCTCAAAGGCATCACATGCAAGGTGTTGATCGAGTGTGGCTAAGGCATTGGCGACGCAACGGCAACACGATCGTGGGAGCAAGGGAAGCTGATTGAAGCACGGGAGAGCGGAGATCAAGCAACCCAAACTAGCGCTAAACAAGGGGCTCATTCGACAAGTAAGGTTGTCTTAATTGAGAGTTCATTTAGAGTTTGTTTGTCAAACTCGATCTAGGGACATTAGCCGCTCCTTAGCCCGTTAGCCGGGCCTAAACTAAGTCTCCAAGGGGGAGCCTCCGACACGGGAGTGAACGTGCGTCGAGTTGATAGTTAGCCTATGTCCAAAACCCCGTTTGGGTTGAGAGTTAGCCATTTGTCCAAAATTCCAGTTATGGCTGAGAGGTGAACCGGTAAAACCTCCGTGTAAAGGTTGAGAGGTGAACCTCATTTAAAACCTCCGATAGTGAATGCCGGTGTGCTCAAAGGAGTTGAGTACTTGAACCGGGAGTGAAGTGGACCCAAAGTCGAACCACTATACATGCTTGTGTTTGTGATTGAATTGAGCACATTGATATTTTAGCATTATTAGTTTAATTGTCTAATTATGAATGCTTGACAGGAATGTATGCTAGGCACTAATTAGGCATCCACACACAAGATGTACTTTCACTAGTTGTGTAGACTTGAGCTCATTGATCCATTCTCATAAGTCTACATAGGTTGCATAGGTCAGGAGCTTAATTAGTTAAATCTTTTGATTACCTATGCATGCTTTAAACTAGGTTGTTTATTGCTTAATCATATGCTAGTCTTGTGATTGGACCCACTTAGGCTTGGAAGCCGAAGTGTTCTTGCTTACTTAGTTTGTTGTGTTGAAATATATAAGTAGGCGAAAAGAATTTCAAAAAGGTCCTAATCACCCACTCCTATAGGTTTAGCCATAATTCTAGTTGCTCTTTAAACTTCCGCACATACGTGGGTGTCGTGTTAGACTACCGACGTACTTTCAGGTCATTCACACAGGACAATCTGTCTGAGGAAGACCTGCCCGAAGTCATTCACACAAGACGACCTGTCCGATGATGACTTGTCCGATGACAACCTGCCCGATGTCGATCACACAGGACGACCTGTCCAAGGAAGACCTGCCCGATGTCGATCACACAGGACGACCTGTCCAAGGAAGACATGCTAGAGGTCATTCACACAGGACAACCTGTCCGAGGAAGAACTGCCCGAGGTCATTCACACAGGACGACCTGTCCAAGGAAGACCTGCCCGAGGTCATTCACATGGACGACCTGTCCAAGGAAGACCAAGCTGAGGACAACCTACCCGAGGTCATTCGTACAATACAAGTAAGTGGCCAAAACCATCGAGCAAGGTGGAGTGAGGCCGAGCTCTAGATCCGACCAGGGGAAACATCTATAAGGGATTCTCAGTCCCTCCAACATCACAGACAGTAGGTCGAGCTGAGCTATCAAGAGCATACATCTCGGTAAAAGAGGACTCAACCCCCCCCCCGGAGAAGCCCAAGGGGGAGGAGCTCGGATCGATCTCGATCTCCACATCCCTAGTAGACCAGGACGACCATCATCAGGGGAGCGGCAAATCTAGAGCGATTTTTGTAAAATCCAGATTAGATGAGGATCCGACTCCATCTCAGCCGAGAATCTCTCCTACAGTTACGGGACGAGACTCCTACCCATTTATGAGTCTCTTAACGTCTCCTAAATTGAATTTACTACTAAATGCTCTACAAGCCCTATAATATATGGGCTCTCCCTACAAGAAAAGGTAGGCAACTATTCACCCTACAAACCTTACACAATTGTCCTATTCGCCTGACTTAGGCATCGGAGAGTCCCCTACCGAACATCAGCTCCTCTCCCCTACCTTTCATTACTCTGCGCAGGTTCGCACGGTCATCATTGAAGCTCCAGGTCCCTACTTCAAGGGAACCAATCCCAACATAGAAGATCATCAGGCCGACACTAGCTAACCTCACATGTTATCTAAATTTCAGTGACAAAATAGTGGATGCCACACAAAAAATTGTGGTGGGCTACGAATTTTATTGTTTTTAATTTAGGCACACGCCATAGTGGGTACTCGAACCCATGACCTCAGTGTTGAAACTCTTGTGAGTCTACCACTGTTGGGGTCCCAAAAGTTAGGATCTTAAAAACAAGGGATCACTAGTGTACAAATCATCCCCTGACTAGATTCAGGGCCAGTGCATCAGCAATCTCGGCAAAAATCGCAAAACACATCAGACGACCAAAAATGGAAAGTTGACCCATTGGCGGGCCCCACCATTTATCATGATCAGAACCCTTCAAATTTGGGAGGGTAACTTCAACAATGAAGAAATAGAGCCAGCGCATCGACATCCATCGTAAAACAGGCCCCACAAACCATCATTTTTGCAAGATATTCACAAATAAGTACATTGGCGCATCATAAAATTCATTGCCAGCGCATCATGAAATTCAGTAATTTTAGAAGTGAATTTCAGGACGCACTGACCCTCAGCGCGTCAAGAAATTCACCCAGCGCATCCATAAATTCAGACAGTTTTACGAAGTGAATTTCATGACGCACTGACCCTCAGCACATCAGGAAATTCACCCAGCGCGTCCAGAAATTCAGACAGTTTTACAAAGTGAATTTCATGACGCACTGACCCTCAGCGCATCAAGAAATTCACCCAGCGCATCCAAAAAATCAGGAATTTCAGGACGCACTGACCCTCAGCGCGTTCAATAAATCAGGCATTTTCAGAAATTTCAAGACGCACTGACAGCAAGCGCGCCCTAAAAATCAGCATTCAAGCCAAGGTATTTAAGACGTGCCGAGTGATTTTCTCGACGCGCCAACCTATTTTCTCGACGCGCTACACGTGGCGGACTCCTATTGGCCGAACTTCAGTATTTTTGGGTATAAATACCCCCTTTTCGGTTCATTTGGACGGATCCAGAGAGAGAGAGAGAGTTTTATCCTTTGGGTTTTTTAGATCGCAGGAATCCCTCACCGAAATCCTTTTTCCTACAGCCTGGAAACCCTTTTCCGACCACCGAAAATCCTACTTCCGACCACAGCAGGTCCGGTGAAGAAATAACCTAAAATTATACAAGTATAGTGGCGCATCGCAAAATACGTTGAATCAAACTTAACTTGTTTTATGGACGCACTGGCCCCAGCGCATCACAAAAATAGGCCAGCGGATTAGAAAAATAGCCCAGCGCATCAGGAAAATCAGTCGTTTATGAAACAAGTCATTTTTTGACGCACTAGCCCCAGCGCATCACAAAAATAGCCCAGCGCATCAGGAAAATCAATCATTTATGAAACAAGCCATTTTTTTACTGCACTGGCCCCAGCGCATCACAAAAATAAGCCAGCGGATCAGAAAATACACATATTAACAAAGTCATTTTTGGACGCACTGGCTCCAGCGCATCACAAAAATAGGCCAACGGATCAGAAAAATACATATCTTAACAAAGTTATTTTTGGACGCGCTGGCCCCAACGCATCAGTAAAATAAGGCCTAGCGGATCATAAAAATCAGCACTCTGAAAGTCCATTTCAGCACCTTTAAATCTTCATTTTGTGACATTTTCGGGTCCCGTTTGGGCCTATTTTGGATATTTCGAGCATTTCGGACGCAATGGAGCAGTCAAATAACTCATCTGGGCCACCCAATGAGTAGAATGCAAGCCTTTAAAATCTAATCCGATCCGATATGATGAACGAAGTAATTTTTTGGAAAGAGGCCACCGGTGCCTAGAATCATATCAATATATCATTCTCACATGTACTATCATAATGTGACCCGAATTCGGGTCTGGACTAAGCAAACGGGACTATGGTTAACACAATAAACTATATAGTGAGAGTTCTAAATTATTACAGGAAATTTGTTAAAGACTGACACTTCAAGAACAGTTGATGCCCTACCCATTTAAATGGCATCTGCTGGTTGAGCTACTTAGGTACATACAACTGCAGATCGGTCTTTCCGCGGTCACCCGTCACAAACGACGAGCGCAAGCCCAAAGTCGCACCCCTCGGTTAAAAACCCTAACAGTCTTAGTCCGGATCTCCAGTCAAAATATGGGACAGAGACATCTAACTCGTACAAAGATGGATCAGTCTATAACAAAACACAACAAATACAGGTCTTTACGACCATACAAACACAGGTCTCTCCGACCATACAAAATACAGGTCTCTACGACCACGAACTCTGAGACCGTAGTCCCTGCTGACTAGTCTTCAGCCTTTTAATCAAGGGTCATCAATCATTCGATATAACTACGGGCTCGTGCCAGATCATGGCCTAGAATGTATAAGATCTCAGGATCTCTGGAATAAAATTCGCCTTGCGATATCTCTTCTCTTGTGTACTTTTGTGAATGCTTGTGATTGTCATGAATGTTTCTATTACTCAGAACCCCAGAA
Organism: Liriodendron chinense; assembly: GCA_003013855.2. Lineage (NCBI taxonomy): Eukaryota > Viridiplantae > Streptophyta > Magnoliopsida > Magnoliales > Magnoliaceae > Liriodendron > Liriodendron chinense. The sequence continues at coordinate 1,897,287 of PVNU02002898.1, forward strand.
CAACAAAACACCAGAAAACTGCGTTCGAGCATTTTCTAGTTCTAACAACTACTGAGCCATGAGTAGGGACCCATATATTTTAATTACAAAAATCTAAATAGTCTACACCACTGGTTAGACACGGTTGCATAAAACGACCAACTTGTGGGGTCACACTGCTTTATATGTAAATTCGATAATTTGAACATGACTGGTCACACAAATGGCAACCATATAAAATTCACATGGTATCAACGATACAATATTTTTGGATTGGGTTGAATTTTGCATTTTCACTCCATGATATGCAGTGGGCTTGTTAAACCCAATTTTTTCACAAGTTCAGATTGACACACCAAGTCCAAAAAAGCTACACTAGTTGATAAAATGAAGAAATCTGAGAGAAACCAAGTTTGGACTAACGCTCCAGACGCGGCATAGCCAACGTGACAGCAACAGAATGGACACACTCGAGAACGAGGAGCCCATCGTCGACGTGCCCAACACGTTTGACGCGCCAAACTTGAATTTGATGCAGCAACTAGTTTTGAGCATGTTTTATGGATTTTCAATGCACAAAGAATGATGCAACGCAACGTACTGCCCGAGTTTTTTTTACTATAAATAGTCTGGCTCATTATTCACTAGAGATAAGAAGAGAGAGAGAGAGAGAGAGAGAGAGAGAGAGAGCAGAAGGACCTCTGGGTATTGTCTGTTGTTTAAGGGAAATACCTCGCCGGAACCCCCAAATCTCTCACTGAAATTCCTATTCCATCACTTGAATCCTAAAATACAGCAATCGGAGCTCAACATCCCAACCACCAGCAGGTGAGCCCCATCCTCGGCACATTGGAACCAGCTTAGAGAAAATACAGGCGCGTTGGAGCAACTTTGATCAACGAAAAGTGAAAGATTCGATCGACGAAAAGTGAAAGAAACGGAAGAAATAAAGAATGACGAAACAACTAAGGACCCCGACGCATCAATATCCACGCAGGCGCGTCAGACGCGGCCAGCGCGCTAGCTGGTACATTAGCCAAAGCCTGATGCGATAGCTCTTTGGTTAACGCACCAGACTAATTTTGCTCCAATTTTGGCTTGTTTTGCTTTGTTTACAAGGTCTTTTGAAGCTTACCTGGAGTATGTGGTCTCTCTAGGACCATCTTGGGTAGCAGTAAAGGTCTCAAAGGCCGAATCGCTAGCAAATTCTCATAATATGAGCCCCAAAGTGTCCTTAGTATATTAATATGGGCTTGTATGCCTACTTTAACACTAAGGTCCTGTGGTTCCGATGTGACAATTGAACTAGTGTTAGAAGTCCATTTATGCGCCCTAAAGTTGCACAATAAACTATTGTTACCAATACGGTATATCAGTACGCTTGCTATATAAGGACTGCCCAAATGTAAAACTCGGATAACAAGCCATCGTTGTATCTACAAGAGACTATCCTATGTCAAACTATAAACTATCAAATCACTCGCTCTTACAAGAAACTATGTTAATACTATGGATCTCCACCATTTTGAGTCAGACAGAGGTTTCTATGAACATGACATAAGACGTCCGGAGTTGTAGCCAGTCTTCTCGATGTCACCCATTTCAAAGACGAGCCTCAGAGTTGCATTGCGTGATTAGAGGTTAATCAATCATCTTGTCCGAAACCAAAGTAATAGGACATAGATACTGGACTTATAGAGATGGTGTGGTCAACATAATTAGCTTGACATGATCCAAATGACCTTTACTACCGTCCATGCAGCCTACTCTATGAAAGATATAGTCTCCTATAAACATAGTCTTTTGTTTTTTAATCAAAGATTATCTATATGATATAATTAAAGGTTCGTGCCAGATTATGGCCTGTAATGTACCTAACCTAAAATTTAGATTAAAATTTTATATTTTCTCCTTGTATTGTTATTTGTGAATGCTTATGAATTTATTGTTTACTCAAGTAAAAAAAATTACAAGATGCAAACACAAATATTGTTCTCCACAAATAATCCATTGACCGAAATCCACAATTTTAACAGGGTTGGACACCAATGCACTGTTGGCATGACATTTCCTTGTAATTTGTGACCCTCTTTGAGTAGCAAGAGACCTCTCTCTTTCCTTCATGCAATGAACCAAGGACAGAATATGATGAACGGTGTTTTACGCATGAGTAAAACATAAAACATGTGTTTCAGACGATTTGGGTGGGTAGACAGGACGATTTGGGTGGGTAGACAGGAAAACTCTTTACTATCCACTGTGATGTATTTGTCTTATCCACGCTGTTGGTCCATTTTTTCAGCTTACGTGATGATGTGAAAAACATCACTACGAGTCTTTGGAAGGTTTTAACAATCCCCAATTTATCCTGTAGTGTGGTCCACTTGGGCTTTGTACATGCATCAAATTTTTGGGATTACTTTATAAAATGAGGTGATAAGACGGATTGACAGCGTGGATAAGACACCTGTCACGGTGGGCCCCATAGAGTTTACTCAGCATCCTTTACTCAAGTACCACTTGGTGCCGATGTGGGTGTGACCTGACCGTAGAGCTTACCTCTTTATATTCAATGTGTATCCACACTGTTCATCTGTTTTCTCAATTTATTTCAGTGAATGGTCCAAAAAATGAAGCAAATATAGATTTCAAGTGGATCACACCACAGGAAATAGTGATGGACGGCAGGAATATGCAATGTATACTTGGAGGTGGCCCTACGGTCAGGGTCCCACCCTCATCGTGATTCCGGGTCGCAGCCCAGTGCCGCTATAGTTGGTACGGAGTCCGCCTCTGGTTAGAAAGAGAGCAGATTAGGTGAGATCCAGCATTCCCCCAAGACAGTGCAGCCGTGGGTTTACGTGGGGGCCACCCTCATGTATGTATTATGTATCTATGCTGTCCATCTATTTTTTTTTTTGGATTATTTTATGATATCATCCAAAAATAAATAAATAGATCCAATTAACAGGTGGTTCATGCCATATAAAACAGTGTTGATTGGCTATTAATGAGCCACAAAAGTTTTGGATCAAGTTGATATTTGTTTTTTACATGTAACCTTTTAATAAATCGGATGGTTAATAAATACTAATTAAAGATTAAGGTGCGCCTGAGAAGTTTGTGATGGTAGGATAGTCAATCACCACTGTTTCTTATGGCATGGTCCACCTGATAATTGGATCTGTTTCATTTTTTGGTTAATGCACTAAAATGATTAAGAAAAATGGATAAACAGCATGGATACATAATAAATACATCAAGGTGGGCCCCACAATAACCCCACGATATTGGCCGCACGGTGTTGGGTGAGGCCAAATCTAGGTGGGGCCCACTGTGATGTTTGTGAGAAATCCATGCTGTCCATACGTTTTGTGAGCTCATTTTAGGGGTCGCGGATCAGCTAGTACCGTACGTTTTGTGAGCTCATATTAGGGGTCGCGGATCAGCTAGTACCACTCGGACTAGCGTAAGAGGTGGTTTCAAATCTATGTGGGCCTCACCATGATGTATGTGTTTTATCCATGCTGTCCATCCATTTTTTCACCTTATTTTAAGGCATGACCCCAAAAAATAGATAGATCAAAATCTCAGGTGGACCACACCACAGAAAAACAGTGGGGATTGACCCTCACCATTGAAAACTTTTTGGGGCCACAAAAGTTTGGTATCAAGTTGATATTTGTTTTTCCCTTCATCTAGGTCTATGTGACCTTATCAAGAGGTATGTGACCTTAGGTTGGAGGGCAAATAAACATTATAGTGGGCCTTAGGAAGATTTTAAGAGTGGAGGTTCAATCCCCACTGTTTTCTTGTGGTGTGGTCCACCTGAGATTTTGATCTGTTCCATTTTTGGGTTAATGCCATAAAATAAGATGAAAAAAATGGATGGACGAGCGTGGATAAAACACATACATCATGGTGGGGTCCATAGAGATTTGAAACCACCCCTTATGCTAGTCCGCGCCCCATTTTAGGACGTTCGACATCTTGTTACAAGACTCAAGTGGGCTGCACTGAAAAAATGTGGGTAGGGAAATTCCAACCGTTGAAACCTCCCAAGGTCCACAGTAATGCTTATATGCCATCCATACCATGCATAATGTCACTGGGATGAATGAAAAAAAAAAAAAAAAAAAATAGCCTGAGTAAAAACTTCTGTGGCCCCATGAATATTTCAACTGTGGACGTTCAGTCCTCACATTTTCGGCCCACTTGAGTCTTGGATCTGGTTCATTTTTGGTCGCACGTCCTAAAATGAGCTTACAAAACAGTTTGACGGCATGGATTTCTTACAAACATCACCATAGGGCACACGTAGATTCCCAAATCTAAGATGGACCACGTTAGGAATGCCCGCTCTTAAAAACTTATTTGGACAACAGAAGTTTTGGATCGATAATTGTGTTTCCTATTCATCAGGCCTCCCTAACCCAATCAACAGATTGCTGATAATTATGTTTTCCATTCATCCACGTTTATGTGACCTAACCAAAGGTTGGATGGAAAATAAATATTATAACGAGTCCTAGAAAGTTTTTAACGATGCACGGCCAATCGTCATTATTTCCTGTGCTGTGGTCCACCTAAGAAATGATTTTTTTTTTCAAATGATGTCTTAGATCAATCATCATTATTTCCTGTGCTGTGGTCCACCTAAGAAATGATTTTTTTTTTTCAAATGATGTCTTAGATCAATCATCATTATTTCCTGTGCTGTGGTCCCCCTAATAAATGGATTTTTTTTTCGGATAATATCTTAAAATGAGTTGGCAAAATCGGTGAACAGTGTGGATAAAACAAATACATCATGCTCCCTGGAGCGAATTAGGTGTTACCTCAGGAACAGCTTAGTGGGTGTTACCCTACTGTGTGGTCCACATGGATGGTGTTTTGTATATCCACTCCGTCCATCCGTTTCTGCAGAACATTTTAGATGGGGTTCTAAATATTATACAAATCCAAATCTCAAGTGTACGATACTACGAAACAGTGCTGATTGAGTGTCGTACCATTAAAATTTTCAAAGAGCCCATAATAAGGTTTTGGTAATTTTTATTTAAAATCCAAGCTCTTGATAATGTCAAGAAGGTCGGGATGAAATGAAATTTTAAAGATCTGATTTATCTGAAACTTTTGTTACCTGCAAAATGTTTTTAATGATTATTCATCACTCTTTTCATTGGAATGGTCCACCTGAGATTTGGATCTTCTTATAATTTTGGATCGCACCCTAAAGTTAGAACTAAAAACAGATGGACGGCATGGATATACAAAAATTACATCACAGTAGGCCCCACATGGTAGGGGATCTCACCAAAAAAAAAACAGTGACGATTGATTTCCTACCCTTAAAAACTTCTCAGGGCTATAGAAGTTTTCGATCAAGCTTAGATTTGTGTTTTCCCTTCTTCTATGTCTGTGTGAACTTATGAGAAAGTTGGATCTCAAATAAACATCATGGTGGGCACCAGGAAGGTTTCAACGGTCGCGTCACTATCCCCAATGTTTTCTTTGGCGGGATCCTCTTGTGCTTTGGATCTGTCTCATTCTTTATCTCATGCCATAAAAGGATCTCTCCAAATGGATGGACGGTGTAGATACACCACATACATCATGATTGACATCACTTCATCGGCCAGATAGCAACTCAACTTGTCACTAGCTAATCCACGTCCGTGCTATGTAGGCCCCACCATGATGCATGTGTTTTATCTATGCTGTCCATCTAATTTTTTTCAAATCATTTGGGTCTTGATCCCAAAAATGAGGCAGATCTAAATCTCAGGTGGACGACACCACAGGGAAATAGTAGTGATTTCTGTCCACCATTAAAAACATCATAGTGCCTAATGTTTATTTGACATCGAACTTGATGATTAGGTCATACGGACCACCTGGATGAAGGGATAAAAAATATCAGATTGATCCAAAACTTTTGTGGTGCCAAAAAGTTTTCAACAGTGGGTGGTCAATCAACATTGTTTCCTATCATGTGGTCCACGCTAGATTCATATCTATCTCTTTTTTTTTTTTTTGTCTCGTACCATAAAATGATACGAAAAAAATGGATGAATGGCATGAATGAAATACATGCACTATGGTGGGGCCACAAAGCACCGACCACTAGCCAATGCTAGTCTCAGGTCACTAGCCAATCCGCCTTCGAGGTGGGGTCCTGAAAGAGCAATGTGAGCAGGACGCGGATTACCTACTGACAAGTTGAGTAGCTATCTCGCCACTGAAATGACGTCCCCAACTTTTGTGGGCCCCACCATGATGTATGTGGTGTATCCATACCGTCCATCCATTTGGAGAGATCCTTTTATGGCATGAGATAAAGAATAAGATAGATCGAAAGCACAAGTGGACCCCGCCAAAGAAAATAGTGGGGATAGTGACACGACCGTTGAAACCTTCCTAGGCCCACCATGATGTTTATTTGAGATCCAACCTTCTCATAAGTTCACACAGACATAGAAGAAGGGAAAACATAAATCTCAACTTGATCAAAAACTTCTATAGCTGTGATGTATGTACTACATCTATCCCCACTGTTTTTAATGGTAGGAGATCAATCCCCACTATTTTCTTTTGGTGAGAGCCACTTGTGCTTTTGATCCGCCTCATTTTTTTTGGCTTGTGCACTAAAATGATCTCTCTAAATGGATGGGATTAACAGTGTGAATACAACACATACATCACGGTGGGCCCCACAAAAGTTGGTGACGTCACTTCAGTAGCGAGATAGCTACTCAACTTGCCAATAGCTAATCCGCGCCACATAACACCGACCACTAGTTACCTGGCTAGTGGCAGCGTCACTAGCCAAACCGCGTCCACCGACTTGTCGGGAGCGGATTAGGTGAGACCGGGAGGGACCCTGACTTTGGGGCCACTGTGATGTATGTGCTACATCTACACCGTCCATCAATATTCAAACTCATTTTAGTGCATGATACAAAAAAATGAAGCAGTTCCAAATACCAGATGGGCCATAGTACAGGAAACAGTGGTGATCGACCATTAAAAAATTCTTGTGGGCCACAAAATCTTTGGATCAAGATGATATTTGTGTGGTATCTTCATCTACGTGTTTTTTTTTATCTTATCAACAGGTTGGATGGAAAATAAACATTTCAGTGGAATCCATGAAGTTTTTAATGGTGAGGATTCAATCATGACTGTTTCCTGTGGTGTGGTACACCTAAGAATTGAGTTAGCTTCATTTTTGTTATCATTACTTAAATGACCTTTAAAAATGTTTGGACGGTGTTGATTTAAGGTACATACATTACTGTGAGCCGCGGGTCCCACCCACATCGGTGGATCCGGGTTCTCACCTAATCCGCTCCCGGTTGGGATTTTCTCTGCAATAGCCTCAGGTTGTGGCTATTTTACAAAAACTCCAATTTCTCATGAGGATTATCTTTTTTACCCCTTCTCAGAGAAATTGTAAACTTTCAGTCTTGAATGCCGACACCACTGTAAGTACGAGAACATGGAAGCCCTCTTGGGCATCACCGTGGGCCCCACCATGATGCATATTTTACATCTACACCGACCATCCATTTGGAGAGACCATTTTAGGAGATGAGCTAAAGAATGAAGCAGATCCAAAGCTCAAATGAACCTCACCAAAGACAACAGTGGGGATTGATATCCTACCATTAAAAACTTCTTGAGGTCACAGAAGTTTTTGGTCAAGCTAATATTTGTGTTTTCCCTTCTTCCGTGTCTGTGTGAACTTATGAACAGGTTGGATCTCAAATAAACATCATGGTGGGCCCTAGGAAGGTTTCAATGGTCACGTCACTATCCCCAATGTTTTCTTTGGTGGGGCCCACTTGAAAATTGGATCTGTCTCATTCTTTATATCATGCCCTAAAATGATCTCTAAAATGGATGGATGATGTGGATATAACATATACATCATGGTGGGGCCCATAGAAGTTGGTGACGTCACTTCAATAGGGGCGAAATCCATATGACCACCTACTCCTATGTATGACTAGGAAGAGGCGGAAGCCCTCTTGGGTGTGGACAGGGTCTACTTGTGGGACCCACCATGTTGTATATGTTTCATCAATGCCGTCCATCCTTTTTTACAAGTCATTTTAGGCTTTGGGCCCCATTATGGGCCAGATTTAGATCTCAGGTGGGCCATACCACAGCAAACAATTGGGATAGGGATGTCCATTGTTAAAACTTTTTCAAGCCCACCTTGATGTTTATTTGTCATCTAATCTTGTTGATATGGTCACATAGACCTATATAAAAGGACCACACAAATATCAGCTTAATTCAAAGGCCTGTGGGCCTCCTATCCGAAAATAGTGAGGGTAATGATGCTTACCGTTGAAGCCTTCCTTAGGCACAGGGGGAAGACACAATGCTCAGGGGGATTCTATAGTGCTTAGGGGGAATCCACGGTGCCAGGGGGAACCCATAGTGCCAAGGAGAATCTATAGTGCTCAGGGGAAATCCAGGGATTCCATGGTGCCAGGGGAATCCATAGTGCTCAAGGGGAATCCACAATGCCATGGGGAATCCACAGTGACATGGGGAATCCACAGTGCTTAAGGGGATTCCACAGTACTTAGAGGGAATCCATAGTGACAGGGGGATTCTACAGTGTTAAAGGGGATTCTATAGTGCCAGAGTGAACCCGCAATGCTCGGGGGGAATCCATAGTGCTTAAAGGGAATCCACAGTGTTAGGGGGAATACACAGTGCCAAGGGGAATCTACAGATTTCAACGTTAGGCATTCAATCAACATTATTTTCTAAGGTGAGGCCAACTTGAGCTTTGATGGGAAAGAAACATTATAATGGGGCCTAGTGTGAATATAACACAAATATCATGATAGGCCTCACAGGGCAGCCTTGCGGTTGGCCTCGATCCAATTGTTCCCTGCTGCGAGGTCCACTTGAGACTTGATTCGTCTCATATTTGGGAGGCCCATGGCCTAAAATGTTATAAAAAAAAAAAAAAAAATAGATAGGCGGCATGGATAAAAGAGATACACCGTTGTGGGTCATGTCCAAGCCTATGTGAACATTAATAGTGATGTTTATTGTCCCATTACTTCTTATGGTGGAGATCACCTAGGGTTTGGATCTGCCTTCATTTTGATGGGTTGTTCTTGTCCACACCTGATTGGGGCTATGCCGTAAAATGAGACGGCAAACTGAACGGACGGTGTGTGTATATATATATATATATATATATATCGTGGTGGGACCCATAAGGGGTCCACAGCCCGTTGTACAAAAAAATGGACTGAAATGATCCCTCTTTGGTCAACGTCCAAAGGGGACTTCCTCTCTTTATATATAATATTAGATTATATTATATCATATAATATATAATATATTATATCATAATTAATGCATATATAATATAATATAATATCATATAAACATAATGAGGGGCAAGGAAAGTTTCCACGGTGCACGTTCAACCCCTAATTGTTGACTGTGGTGCGGTCCACCTGAGATTTAGATAGGTCTCATTTTTGGGTACATGGCCTAAAATAATCTGAAAAATCAAATGGCCGGTTGATATCACATATACATCAAGGTGGGTCCCATCCTATTCACGCCCAGGAATGGTTTTGGCCTCTCTGCCGCTTGACAGGAATGGATATGACACACACATTAAGGTGGGACACCATAGGGCTTTTGAATCAAGCCGATATTTGTGTGGTCCCTTTGTACAGGTTTATGTGACCATATCAACAGTATTGGATGACAAATAAACATCAAGATGGGCCTGAAAAAGTTTCAATGGTGGATATCTCTGTCCCAACTATTTGTTGTGGTATGGCCACCTGAGATATCAATATCGCCCAAAATGGGGCCTATAGCCTAAAATGATCTGAAAAAAAAAAAAAGAAAGACGACATGGATGAAACATATGCAATATGGTGGGTCCCACTAGTGGACCACCCAACCACGCCCAAGAGGCTTCCGCTCGTCTCTTCATGGTTGGTATGCAGGAGCAGGGTAAGGGGGCATTTTCGAGGTAGTGAGAGGGGCATTCCCACCGAAAGTTTGCAATTTCTCGGAAAAAAGGCTAAAAAGAATAAGCCACATGAGAAATTAGACTTTTAGTGAAAATAACCATTGCGGTTAAAAATCTCCTTCCGGTACGGGTAGGGCTGCACATCGATTTGATCAATTCAATTTTGGATGAAATTGAAATTGAATTGATGTTAAATTTTCAAAATTGAAATTGAAATTGAATTGATTTTAATTTTGAAATTTCGAATTGAAATTGAATTGATCTAATTTTTTTGGAATTGAATTGAGATTTGAATTGATGAATTTTTTTATTCAATTTGATTCGATTTTTCACACATTGCAATTTGAAAACTTATAAGTTTTGTAAGTTTGGATTTTATAATACCTCAAATAATAATATTAGTAGAAATACTTCTGAAAACATATGCATAATAACTAGTCCTTACATGAAAATTAGAAAGATCGTATTGATCCAAAGCTTATGAGGCTCAAAAAATGTTTTTAACGGTTATTCATCACTCTTTCTCTTGGTATGGTCCACCTGAGATTTGATCTTCTTATAATTTTGGATCATGTCCTAAAATGAGAAGTAAAATTAGATGGACGTAATGGATATACAAAAAATATATCAAGGTAGGCCCCACACGGTAGGGGTAACACTCACTAAGTTGTTACCAACATATCACTTAATTTACTCTTGGGCGAACTTCAAATTGCACGCTTTTATTGTACTAAGTAAACTTAGTTGGGCCTACTTTGAATGCATTTGGTTTACCACACCGTCCATTTGTTTTGCCTGCTCATTTTAGCCGTTGAGCCCAAAATGGAAGCATATCCGAAACTTGGGTGGACCATGCCACATGAAATAGTGGGAATGATGATTTCCACCGTTGAAACTTTCCTAGGGCACATAGTGACGTTTATTTGTCATCCAACCTGTTCGTAAGATCAGATAGACATGTATGAATGAAAAACACAAATATCAGCTTGATTCGAAACTTTTGTAGCCTATAATAAATTTTCAATGGTAGAGGTTCAATTCACACTGTTTCTGTTTCCTGTGGTGTGTGCCACTATACGCTTCAATTTTCGGCTCGAGCCATAAAATTATCTTTTAAAGTGGATGAACAGAGTGTATAAAATAAATAAATCACCATGGGCCCTATAAAGTTTATTCGGTAAGCCAAGCGCATTGAGTTACTAAGTACGCAATCCGATTCATCTTGGACACGTGGGTGGGCGCAGATATGCAGAAGGGTGGTTTCAAAGCTCTGTGGGCTCCACCATGGTGTATCTGTTTTATCTAGGCCCTTCATCCATTTTACATATGATTCCAAGACATTATCCCAAAAACGAGACATCCAAATCTCAAGTGGACCACATAACAAGAAAACAGTGGGGGATTGACGATTATTATTGAAAACTTTTTGGGGCCTTAGAAGTTTGATATCAAGTTGATATTTGTTTTTTTCCCTTCCTCAAGGTCTATATGACCTTATCAACAGGTTGGATGGCAAAGAAACATTATAATGGGCCATAGGAAGAATTTAATGGTGGACGTTCAATCTCCATTGTTTTGTTGTGGTGTGGTAATATGAGATATATATCTTACTAATTTTTGAAAAATTCCTTAAATTTAGATATAAAAATAGATAGATGGCATAAATAAAACTTACTATGATGTATCTATTTCATCCATACCATTCATATATATATATATATTCAATTCAATTTGATTAATCGATTCAATTCGATATAGATCAATTCGATTTTCGATTCGATTCGATTGATCGGAACTGAAAATTAAAATTGAATTGAAATTGAATTTTTTTTCTTTTTTTAAAAATTGAATTGAATTGATCTTGGAAAACGATTTTATTCGATTTGATTTGTTCAATTCGATTCAATCGATAAATTGATCATAAATTGAATTGTGTGCAGCCCTAGGTACGGGCGGGAGCGAATTAGGTGTTACCCCGTTAACAAAACAGTGGGTGTTACCCCTTCCTCGTGGCCCACATGGGTAATATATTGTATATCCACTCTGTCCATCCGTTTCTTCATACCATTTTAGGATGGATTTCCAAAAATCATGGAGATCTGAATCTCAGGTGTACCATACCATTGGAAACATTTTTTATTAGTGCCTCGCCATTAAAAATTTCAAAGAGCCTATTGTAAGGTTTTAATAGTTTTTATTTTCAATCCAACCTTCTGATAATGTCAATGATATCTGGATGAAGTAAAAATATAAATATCAGCTTAATCCAAAGCTTTTGTGGCCAAAAAAAAGTTTTTAATGGTCATTCATCACTTTTTCTAGTGGTATGGTCCACCTAAGATTATATTAATCTTCTTAATTTTTTTTAACGTCCTATAATGAGATTTAATAACATATGAACGGCGTGGATATATAAAAAATACATTATGATGGGCCCCACATGGTTAGCGTAACACCCACTAAGCTGTTATCCGGATAATAGCAAATCCGCTCTCGGTACTGGCGGGTCACTACCGAATCCGAGTCCGATTAGGCGTCGCTGACGTGTGAAGAGAGTCCGAGCTGGAGCGAAATAAACGTGAACAAGGTGCGAGAAGAGCGCGTGGGGGAACGTGCGGGCTGGTGCCTAATGCATGCTTGCCACGTAAGCCACGTATTATAAGAAGAAACGCAGAGAGGCGAAGTTTCAGGGGGGGATTTCATTGCGTGGAGGAAACACAGAGAGAGAGAGAGAGAGAGAGAGAGAGGAATCTCTCCCCACAGCAATCGCTCCTGGAGTTCGAGGGAGAAAGAAGAGGCGGACGCCTCTCTCTCTTTGTCTCTCTATCTCTGCTAGATAGGGAGTTTGAGAGAGGGAGAGAAAGAAAGAGAGGATTAGAAAGCGGAAGAAACTCATATCTGTCTCTTTGTCTTGCGTTCTTGATTATTAAAGAAAATAAATTTCCATTCATCTCCATCTCGTTGATTTGAAGGGAAACAATGGCTTCTTCTCTGTCTTTAGGATGCGGGAAGTTGTTTCTAAATGCAGACGAAGATCAGGCATCTCGTTTGCCCAGATTGAAGCCTCTGAACCGTCGGATGATGATGCGATCTGCTTGCTTCAACGGAAATCTTCAAGGAAGAGGAGGAAACACGACGAGTCGTCTTTCCATTTATGCTCCGGATCCCTTTCCCCACACCCAAGATGCCTGCAAAATAAAGGAAAAGAAGATGAGCGGCGACTACGATCCTGTTTCCCTTGATAAGCTCGATGAATGGATGAGGGAATCTGTTACAGAGGTTTGTTCATCTTCATCTCCCAGCAACAATATTAACTACATTTATTTATTTTTTTATTATTTTTGACAATGCTTATATTAAAATGAAGAAGAATTCATGGGTTTCCCCCTTTTCATCTTTTCCTTTCCACAAACAGATAGTGAGGAATATAGGAGAAGCCCCTTTCCTCGTGCATGTTTACTCGAACGAGGGAGATGGTTCTTCGTCCACAACGACAAGATTGGAGAGAGAGATGGCAATGTCGGAGAAGTGGCCTTACATTACAAGGAGATGGAAGGAAAGGAGCTGCCCCACACCAGATGGGGTCATTTTAGTAGAGGAACTCAAGGATGATGAAGATGGAGGTGTGATGAATTCTAGTGTTGGTGGTCAGTGTTCCAGATCATGGGGCATAGTCATCCAAGGGAGAGGACTTGATTGTGCCGCATGCTATATCTTGAAGACGAGCAGAATTTGCTCATCTGTTGGCTTCTGCACCCATTTCTGCCTGGTGAGGGCTAAGTGCTTTGGTGAAACAGCTGAATTGCAGCTCAGAGATTGTTGGTTGCGGAGCCAGTGAATTGCAATTGATTGGTTCAAGATCCCCATCATGAACTCAAAATTCCCCTTGTTGTAGAATGTCCTATGTTTTATTTTCTTACTCTCTTTTTTCTTTTTGGAATTTGAAGAATTCTTCAGAAGGGGCTTTTAAATACTCCTTTGCTGGGATGAACCTCTATTAGAGGAACGCATGTACATACTGATTTTTAATCCTATTAAAAAGAAATAAGAAGAAGAAACCCTGAAACTGGGGCTTGTTTTACACCATTGGTCGGTTGTATTGAGTTTACTGCTTGTTCCCATTTCACTTTTATGGTTATTATCCCCCTGCATCATTCTTTCTTTATGGTTATTATCCCAATGCTTTCTTTCATTCCTTTTTTTTTTTTTTTTCCATCTCGAGCAACAAAAAAAAAAAAAACAAAAATCAAGTGGAATAAAACATTCTATACCCTTTTATCGTATGATCAAATTTAAAAGAAAAAGCAGACAAAATGGGTGATAAAAAACAGGAGAGAGAGAAAACAGGGGGGAGAGAGAGAGAGAGAGAGAGAGAGAGAGAGAGAGAGAGAGAGAGAGAGAGAGAGAGATCCAAAGAAAGGTGGGGGAATTTGGATCCCCTTTTTTTAATAATGATCTTCCCAAGTGCATTCACCACTTTCCTCTGGGAATTTGGATCCCCTTTTTTCTATAATGATCTTCCCAAGTGCATTCACCACTTTCCTCTGGGAATTTGGATCCCCCTTTTTCTATAATGATCTTCCCAAGTGCATTCACCACTTTCCTCTGATTCCTTCACTTTGATCTTTTTTTTTTTTTTTTTTTAATAATCTCTATGGGTGGCTATTTATCAGATGGGGCCAATGTGTTTACATAGTGACCCTATATGAGCTAGTAGGGACATCACCTATGTCGAACGGGTACCATTTGCAAGATTGAATATTAACCCTTAATTAGAAATAAGAAACCTGATTTCAGGTTCAATATCACAGTCTCACTAGTTCCTTATCCTCTTACCCATGTGCCATTGGTGCATTGCTTTGATGCTGCTCGATTTGCCTACCACCCACTTGCACCACTAAGTGCAAAACACTAAGAACTCATTGGGACAAAAGAGAACATGAGAGTAGATGAGAAAGCTCTTTGTGTTATGCTTTATAGTAAAGATAACACTTGCAAGCAATGGGATTCATATGAGGGAAACACTCCCTTGTACATAAACTTATACCTTACATATCTATGGCTTGGATTGTGCCACATGCCGTTCGTCCCATGTCACTGCATCTCCTATGCTACCACAATAATGCATTGTCAATGAGGTTCATGATAGTTGTATGTACTTTGGGCTCTTTGTTCTCCAACTTAAAAGCCTCAAAGTACCACTTCATTTGCCACCAGAAATTCTCGGACTTTGATTGCTTGTCCCATTGAAGTATGTTTGGTTAGGGATCCTAAGATTAGTGACCTCCCTTGGAGTGGTCCATCACTGGCTATGAGCTTCTTCATGATGACGACCCTGGCACACCACCACACCACTACCACCATTATTCCAATTAATTGGGTTGCCTACATGAATCCTATCCCGCCATCCCTCTCTATTAAGGGCCATAACTTCAGTTAGACAATAGGTCAGTCTTTTCTTACTACCTCCACCCATATCCTTATGGGCCTTCCACTTGCCCTTTTAGAGCCTTCAACTTGTACGGACTCACTGCTTCTAACGGGCTCAGTTGTTGGCCTCCATCACACATGGTCAAACCTTGTAAATGTACTTTCCTTTATCTTATTGCCTATTGGTGCTACCCCTAACTTCCGTCAAATGCATTCATTTCTAGTTCTAGCCTTGTCTTTCCACTCATCCATCTCAACATCCTCATTTCAGCTACACTCAACATGTTGTTCCTTAGCTGCCCAACATTCTGTCCCATAAAGGATGACTGGTCCCCTAGCGCACACCTCACTTTCAATGCTTTCAATGGCATGCAGCCTTAAGTTTCAATCACTTACATTGAATTGCTGATAAGAGATTCTTTGGGTGCGCTTGGTAGCAGCTTCTCTTTCAAAATAGAAGCCATTATACACTCTAGAATAGCTTCTATTTTGTAAGAGAAGCTGCCAAAAGTAGCTTCTGGTGGTGTTAGCAAACGCACATTTTCCGTACTCTGTAACTACCAAAACTTACGAGTTCTGCAACTATCATGTATCCTGGGAT
The DNA here is from genome assembly GCA_003013855.2 of Liriodendron chinense. Classification (NCBI taxonomy): domain Eukaryota; kingdom Viridiplantae; phylum Streptophyta; class Magnoliopsida; order Magnoliales; family Magnoliaceae; genus Liriodendron; species Liriodendron chinense. Next base: position 1,913,324 of record PVNU02002898.1, read on the forward strand.
CCATCAAATTGGTGATTTCACCAAGCCATAAGCTATACTTGTGAAAAAATTGAAAGCTCTATGATACCATGCATATTCTTGGCTCAAGGAAGTACAGTACAGGAGAGAGGAATGCTAATTCATAATGGCCCATCTTCAACTTCCCAAAACAAACAAACTACTTTATAGCTCTAAAGTTTGATCACTTGAAACTTAGCCAATTGAAGTCAAACTCAGTGAGATTTCAAGCTGGGATGCTGGGAAACTCAGTACTAACATCAACTCAGCCTCGATGCGTACAGACTTATTGAGTCAACTCAACACACACACACGCACGCACGCATGCACACCATGACTTGAGCTCACTTGCCTTTTGATAGAGTTTTATAAAAAAGGCATACAAGGGAGTAGTGAGGTTACAATATTATTGAGAAAAGGCAAAACAGTAGTGAGGGTCAAACCCCCAACCTTTTACAAAGGGAAGCAATGCTCTTACCTAAGAAGTTGTATGCTATGTTGTTATTTTGTATTCTTTTCTATATTACTTATACTTGATCTAACTACAAATATTTATGTTTCGTAATATTTTTGTTTATAGTGATTAAACATCGAGTCGAGTCGGTCAAATCTTTGAGTCAATCTGCCCTGGCTGAACACTAAATCAAGATGTTTTTTTTGGGGTTTTTGAACTATGCACTGCTTGTTCCAACGTGGCACATGTGGTTCCATGATAAATGTTCCTTAGTCCAAAAATCTGGTCAATCTATTTCTTGGGCTGGATGCACCTGAGTGAAGGCATGGATGGTGATGGTGAAAAGATTGGTGATCATTGGTCAGCGTTCAGTTTGGTTTACTGATGTGATGCTCACTTAATGAGTGGAGAAACCTCATCCCAAGGATTCACAGATTCATGAGTAGTACTACCCTGCAAACATTCCATGCCCAGCACATGTTTAATGCTTGAGGGAGTTTGCATTTCCAGTTGGAGGGGAAGACTTAACTGCCATCTCAAACAGCAGTGGGTGGTGATTCCTCTACCATGCGTGTGGCATACACTCTCTTCAATGCAGGCCATCCAATGGAGTATCCTAGGGATTTCAGAACAATTAACCTTACAGGGAGCCCATATAAGGTTATCTAAGATTTTTGGAATCAAGTCTTCGTTGTGTTCGTGTTCTAGAGCCTATTATCACCTAAGGGGTATTAATAAGGGGAGACACATTTTCAATGAAGGGCTCCAGTGCATTAGCATATTGACCCAAGATATACATTAGGGAAGCCAAGTGTAATCTGCAAAGTGGATGTGGGAAAGTCATATGACTATTTTAATTAGGAATTTCTCAAGTACATGACAGGGAGAATGGGCTTTAGGGTTGAGTGGAGAAGCTAGATGAAGGAATGGAATCACTTCAGATTAATTCTTGGTGCCCATTGACAGTTTACATCAAGCATTTTATAGGGAGTCTAAAGGACCAACGCAAGGGGATCCCATATCTCCACTCCTTTTCTTAACAGTGGCAGAAGTGCTCATTGCATGGTTTTGAAAATCGGTTTTGGAGGGCACATCTGTTTGATATTTTGTCATTATAAGCATGACCATCAAATGTGTTCATTTCACTTCAATTCATTGCGTCTTTCTGAAATTTTGTGTTTTGATTCGAAGGCCTAGATCTAGTCGAAAATAAGTTCCTTGCCTTCTGCTATGTGATAACAGGGACCAATGCCATTAGAGAAACGTGACAAGCAGGACACATGGCTCCTGATATGGGTTGATACGCCTACTAATTTTTGAAGTGGGCCATTTATATTGGCAACCATGGCTCACTTAGATTTCCAAAAGCGCAATAGTTGAAGGTTTTATTGGCGAGAATTTCAGGCGGACCTGATATTTCTCATTGGTAGTTTGACAACGATCTAGTTCTTTTCTATGACACAAACATAGAACATATAATGAATAATATATCTTATGTGCATCCTAAGGTGCATTGAAAATATGTTGGGGTTGAAACTGTACCTTTCCAAAAGCAGATTGTTGGGATGAGTTGGATGATAGAGGTGTGGAGGACTTGTGGGGATCTTGGGATTTAGAGTGGCATTGGGCACACTTCCCTTGACTTTACCTTGGCCTTCCATGGCGTGTGGGTAACCCATTGCAAATGTCTTTGAGGTGATTTTTTTGAAGGGTAATTTGATCTTTGTGCAAAACAGAACTAAAAAACAATAAAGCGCTGTCCTACACACCAGAGGCACAACGAAAACACTGACAGAAAGCAGCAGGGACATTACAGGGACAGATACAGACTTGACACCTCGCCTACTAGGAACTGACAGATGAGATTGATGGGGACTGGCTTGGAAGAGAGATATCCTTCTTTTCAGGGCTGCTAACTCTCTTTAAGTGGAGCTCTCCACTAGGCTAGTTTATTTATGTTGCTTTGTCATTGTTCCATTAACATCATTAACATATTGGAGACATTGCAGAGGGATTTATGTGGTGGTAGGTCATGAAAAAGGAACAGAAATTTCATTTGTGGAATGGAAGGACATGGGCAAGCCAATTAATCAAGGGGAGTGGGAATTAAGTCATTGAAAACAATGAACCAAGTGCTGCCTTGAAAGTTATTGTGGAGTATTAGATAGGAGGTTGTGCTTTGGGAATGGGTGGTCTCAAAAAAAAGTATGGTGTCTCCCCACCTTTGATTCCTAGGTGTTGGGGTATGGAAAGTGTGTAAAACTTTTTCGCGCAAGGAATCTCCTTTGAGGTCAGAACTGATTTTCTTGTCCATTTTTGCAAGGATCAGTGGTGTGTGTGATGGTAGACCTTTACGTGCAATTATTGAATCACTTGTAGAGTGGCTCTATGTAGGGATTCCAAGATATCAATTCCTATCCTTGGAGGGCAGTTAGGTGACGTGGTCCTCAATCTTCAAAAGGAATCTCAAGGACGAAGTGAACTTCTTCATATTATTGGAGCTTTTGAAAGGTTTCGTTAATTAGATTGGACAGGATAGGAGTTAAGGACAAAGTGGACCTTTTTCATATTATAGAGCTTTTGGAAGGTGTTGATCTTAATTAAAATGGGAAGGATAGGAAAGTTTGGAAGTAGGATGCCTTGGGAACCATTTCTATTAGCTCCTTCGAGATGGAGTAGCCCTGATAACATTTTCCTGGAATTCCAAATGTTCCCTGGGAGTTTTTGGATTCGGGTTGGTGATGGGGCTGCGACATCGTGTGGCAATCAACCACATTAGATAGCAGAACACTAGTTAATGCTTGCTTTATCTGCTTCAAGAATGTAGAATGCCTGAATCATCTATTTGTTTAGAGGCACGTACGAATAATCTATTCATTTGCTGTTTGTCACTGAGGTGTGGTGATGTCCCCTTAACCAATTTGGGTCAGCATTTGATGTTCAACGTGATTGCTAATCTCGAGGTGTGGATGTTTGGTTTTTGTGGGTGAAAGGGAAAGCTTCTTTGACAATTATGCTTCCTAGTAGTGATTTGGTCATTGGAAGGAAAGAAACGATGGCTTCTTTAAGAATGGATGGGAAGACTCTAGTAAGGTGATCGATTGAGTGGGGGCAGAGTTCGCTGTTGGATAAGGTCCACAAAAAAATTCACAGGCTATAGGAGGGAGTTTTTCTGTAAGTAGTGGTTGGGACTTTATTGTAAGGTTGGTGCATTAGCTTCCCCTGCCCCGTGGAGGCTGTAAATTTTTCCTTTTGGAGGGTTTCTTCTGTTAAAATTCGTTTATTGGTAGATAAAAAAGAATTTAAGTTCTTATAAATTTTTTTAATTATTATTTATACTTCTATGGCTGACTCTATTGTAATATCCCACAGGATGTTACCCGTTGAGGAGGCAACTTGATGAGCGCTTTAGAGAGGAGGATGTTGAGATGGATGTATGGTAAGATTAGGAAGGATAGAAATAAAATTAGGAATGAGTACATCTGAAGCAGCCTACAAGCAGCCAAATAGGAGATAATATGATGAATTTTGAGACGGATGCTGATTCCGTTTTCATCAGTAAAGTTATCCTTGAAAAAAAAGGAAGAAAGAAAGAAAGAAAGAAAGAGCAACCAAATAAGAGACAACATGATGGGTAGGTTCATCCATTTGCTATGGAAGTCGAGGATGACCTTACAAGGCAAGGAACTTTGGTGTTTGCCTGGAAGGAGGATGACGGAAAAGGCCTTAAAAAGAATTTGGATTTAGGTGTTTGGTTGTCCACTTGGTCAGCATAGAACCTTAGATAGGAATGGTTGGCATACAAGATTCATGAAGCCAACTCCTAATAGACAGGACAAGGCTATGTTGAAGGTGCTGATTTTGTAAAATTTTTGAAGAGAAAATTTGAGTGAAACAATGCAAGGACAATAAAAACCGGCATTATGATGTTTGTATCAAAATGTACAATGACAAAATCATGCTTTTGAAAAGATATTTTGAACGTTGGTCATAACGTACCCCCTTTCCCTTTTCTGTGAATTTTACAATTAGACAGGCACTGGTACTTAACATGTTCTACTCGTATTGTTTGAAGTGCCTTTTGTTTCATGTTGGGGCTCAATTGTCAAATAGAAGGGTATAAATGCAAATATGTAACGCCCCGAAACACCAAGGGTCGAGTACAAACTCGATCCTCGATATCTCGGGAGTTACTAATGTGTATGCAATGCATGTCATTCAAGTGTTTGATCAATATGGCATCAAATCATAGTAATAGGTTAAGCTAAGAAATGGAATAGGGACGTACCAGCAAATAAGTAAGTTAAACAGCAATGTACGAAGGGGTCCACTCAGCCTGTCTGATTGGGCCTCTTCTAACTTGCTAGCTCATGAGGGACATGCATCAATGAAAGTGCCTGGATGGTGTTTTAGAACACCGTCCCAGAGTGAGAGTGAGTTATTAACTCAGTAGTTCCATTTCCCTAAGTTACTCAAAGCACAAATGTAATCAAACGTAGGTAATGAAACAACATACGTATACAGTAGTCATAAGCGTAGTATGTAATAAAACAAACATACATACATACCAGTCAAAAGCATAAACATAAAACCTTTCTAGTCATAGCCGACAGTGAGTGGCACCACCACTCACCCGCACAGACTCAAGTCACCAATGAATGGGGCACCACCCCCACCAGTCACACAACCACATCTTATAATCTTAATGCATGAATGCATGAAGTGCAAATGCATGCCCAGACACCGGTTTTTAGTTACAGCCGCCAGTGAGTGACACTACCACCTCACCCGCACAGACAATGCATGCCATGCCGAACTATGTGTGATTAGCCGAGTTATTAGTTATTCCGGTTTAACATCCAGCTGGTTGGCGAAACTACCGTACCATTATTCTATCACCAAGCCAATTTGGGACCTGGTAAATAATCAGTCTATTTACTTGTAAATGGGAATTACATGTGTAAATAAATAAATAAAAAACACCCCCTAAGCACTTGGTCACCATAAAAATGTAGCGGCACATGTGATGGACAGGTGGATCTAATTGATGCTCCTCTCACATATCACTCTTTTTAGCATAAATCTCATCTTCTCAGTGACTATACATGCCTACTCAGGCTAGTGAATTACCTTATGCAGTCATGCAACACCTAACTCATTGGGCCTACCATGTTGTCTGTAGGACATCCACCTTGTTCATAAGGTGTGCCCCTCAATGCTTAGCCATGTGGAAAAAACCCCAACCGGATCCATAACTTACGTGGGCCACACTACAGAGAAGTATGGGAAACCAACTACAGGTATGCATATGGGGCCACCTTGGTGTGTGTATATATTTCATCAAATCCATTCATCAGGTGTGACCCGATATGATCAGTGAAAAATACGAAAAATCAATGTAATCTAAATTAAACTCAGGCAGGACACACTGCATCATCTTAGATGTTCTGGGAGGACAGGGCGCACCACATGAACTTAGATGCTTTGTGCTTCAAACTAAAGGTAATTCGAGTGAGTTTAAAATAAGGGTTTACCAAAAAGGATATTTGGTATGATTTTTTTTTTTTTTTTTTTTTTTGTTACACATAAGCCCACACCTGCATGCCAGACAGGCACTCGATCCCATGATCTCACTATTGAAACAGAGTTTATGTATGAATTCTTTGCTGACTTTTGATAAGTAAATGAAAAGTATTATAAAATTCTTGAGGCATAACCATAATTAAATTATTAAAGGCGAATAACTATAATTTAAAATAAATATAAGAGTTGGACTATAATTATCTATAAGAAAAAATTCGGCAAATCCATTATAAAATTAGACATTCTGATGATGATGATTGTTCCTACCCAATGTTATTAGTTATTAGCATGGTACTTGGCTTCAGTCAGGCCTGGCGGCACCACCATTTGATTGAACCCCTGTTGACTCGGCCTATGTCAGTCGAGCCGCCAAAGACTTCCGTGAGTTAATCCCATGCGACTCAACAGTTTATATAGCATGAAAGGGTCAAACATCTGACTGTCATTATTTATTTATTTATTTTTGCATTTTTTTACTCAGTTTAGCCTCTAAACCTTAGATCTAAGTTATAGAAGTCCCTAGAGATTTAGGAGATTCCAACATGTTTATAAATCTAAAGCAAAGGTAAATTTATAAATCCTCTGTTATAAATTTTATGCCACAAAAGCTTTGGATCCAGATGATATTTGTGTGGTCTCTTCATCTAGGCCTTGATGACCTTATCAACAAGTTGGATGGGAAATAAGCATTCTGGTGGAATCCATGAAGTTTTTAGTGGTAGGGATTCAATCACTTGTTTCCTTTAACAAGCAGGTTGTTTTGGATTCAATACTTAATTTTCAGACCTCAACACTTCTTTCAAATAGTAATAAAAAGTCATCAGATTTCAGACTTCAGATTTAACCAACAGGGCCTAAGCCAGATTTCAATAAATTTGATTTTTTTTTTTTTTTGAATAACTCTTAAAGCAAAGGTAAATGTTCATTTTCTTCTCTTTTACTAGAAACAATTTCTGAAAATTTGAGGAAAGGGAGGTAGAAAAAACATGAACGACTATATATATGGGAAAAGGTTCTATGAGGAAGAGTTATGTGGTCCCCACTGCAATTGGTGCTAGACATCCACACTATGCATTTGGTGGGTCACCTCTAGGTTATGGGATGTTTCAAATATCCAGCCATGTCTGGAACTCAAGTGGGCCACACAATCTGAAGCCACGTGAAATTATGCCTAAAACATCCAAAATGGATGGGTTGGATGTCTAAACCACATTTCCATGGGCCTTATAAACAATCAAGAAGGTTTCAATGAGTGTACATCCACCTAAGTCGTGGATTGACCTGATTTTAGGACCCTGCACACGTGCACACACATTCATGCAAACCCTTATTATTTTATTTCAAATATTTAAAATTTTCTTATTATTTTATTTTGAATATTTAAAATGTTAGATTTTAGCATTAGATATCTCTTCATCACAATGATACCATATCTATATCAGTTATAGGTCAGAACAACTGATTACATGCTTAAATATATGTTCCCCTCATAAATTGTTACATAGGGGGCTTAATGAGCCTTACGACTCAGCTCAATACCAAACAAGACTCGGAGAGAAGAAGAAGAAGAAGAAAAAGGGTCATAAAACGAGACTTTTATGATTGTCAAGATCCATCCTTGAATCACTGGATCCATGATTGCAACTTTCAGGATGCTGTACTTGAATCACAGGATCCTCGATGGCTGACTTACACTCTCAACCCGATTCACAACCCAAGGGCCCTTAACACCCCCCTTCTTATCACAGCTGCTGACATGGAGTTAATGAGGACGTCAGTGGCTCGCAAAGCATCTCGTTTACTAGCAATCTCCCATTCCACTAGAAAAAGAAACTGTTACATGCCATAAACAAGGAGTTGAGTGGTTGGACCTGTACCACTAATGCTTCCCAGCATAGGAGCCTATGGGCTTTTAGTTATTACCTTAATGAGAGCTTGATGTGTGCCTGTCTTATGCGCTTAATCATGCACAGCATAATCGGGGTTTGATCATAGAAAAGATTCTCAAGCAAACCAGCCAATGGTTCTCCAATCTCCGTAGATAACCATTAACTAGGCCTCAGCCTTTAAATCAACCATGCAAATGAACGAAAGAGCCTGTTTCTGGTTCAACTCCCACACCAACGGAAATGTATCATGCTGGCAAGATAGTTCCCAGAAGGGACAATAGTCATGATGTGGGACTCGTGCTGCCAATGTTATCAGCAACTGAAAGACATCACCATCTCAATCTCTCAGTTTCCAGACGTGTCAACCCCAAAAGTGTGAGAGACTAATAGCCAATGCTTCATCTCAGCTAGCAAGCGTGGATGATTGTCTAGTCTTTATATATTATTGTGACAACACATCTTATTCACGACCAGCGGACAGACACTCTCAAAAGACTTGGGAGAGTACGACGAGAAACACAACACACAAAATATGTACAACCATTCTGCGTATGACCCCACTTGAAAGTCTCTGCTTCAACATCAACTTGTCATCATCATCAGCATCAACAAGTCCAAATGCCTAGTAACCCCCCTGTATATAGGCATTCAGGCGGTCCAATTCCTCCCGGTGCTCGCTCACCACAGCTCGAACGACGTCTCCAATGGAGACCATGCCAATCATTTCCTTGTCATCAATCACCGGAATGTGCCTGATGCGGTTATCTGCCAACATCAAGACCACACCATTCTCAGTTCATTTGAACCAATTCATTACTCATTGGACAATATGCAATCACGTGATATACCTGTCATCAGCTGCATTGCCCGGAGAACCTTGGTGTCAGGTGTCACTGTGATGAGCTTGTTCTGTTAGCAGAAAAAATAAAAATAAAAAATCACATTAAACCTTTGGTCTGGAAATTGCAATCTGCAGGGGAATATAAACAAGTGTGGGGGTGATACCTCCTCAGTCATAATGTCCCCAACTTTTGTCGACTTAGAAGATCTTCCCTGCACAATGATCTTCCTGAGATAGTCTGCAAAATTGAAATAAAAGCAAATATTGTTAATGGACAGTGTATCCACATTCCACACTCAAATGATTCTTGGGGCTATATGTGGCAGCTCGCCAAATATACATTTAGGACTTCTCTTTTCAGAAAATGCAATTAATACACCCATAGATGCATTTTCCTTTTTGTTCTCTTTTGTAAAGAGAAAAACAAGAAAATTCATGTGTTCCTGCAAAAACTCACAGTGATGGAAATCCTACAAAACAAGTATTTAAACCACCCAAAGTTCTTATTTGTTTTTATTTTTTGGGAAGAACACTTTTTTTTTCCATGGAGCACCACATGTTCCTACAATTTATTTTGTGTCTCCATACCAACCCAGCCTTAAATAAATGAGTTCTAAAGCATTTGACATTGAAGATTTTGATGACCTCTCTCGGTAATAATTCCAGCAATTGACTTTTGCTCCCCAGTTTTTACCACCACCAAAGCTCCAACATTATGTTGAGTCATCTACAATGCATGTTCAAATCAAGTTATCAGTTTCTAGTTTATAAAAGCAAACCACAGAGCCCACACACACAAATAATAATAATAATAATAATAATAATAATAATAATAATAAATAAATAAATAAATAAATAAAAAGAACTCTTGTGTGCAAAATTAAAGAAGATCCTTGTCACAAGATATGGGACAGTCTCATATACTTTTTCTTAATGAAAAAGAAGAAAAAGAAAAGAGAATGATCCTATATCTTTTAATAATGATGTTTCAAATACTGTCACAATTTTACATAGGATGTACACATCGTAAGTCTAAGAGTACAAAAATTCTTACCGCCTTCACCGGCATCATAAACAGTGTCTTCTATCGTGCACCAAAGCCAAGACCCATCAGCACTTTTACCTTTGCCCTTCAGAATGTCAGAGATTGTGGTACTTTCAAATCCATGCTCTTCCAAGCGAGCAGAGGAAACTGACTCAAAACGCGAAAACATAGCAGGCCGCATGACTGGACCCAAAATACGAACATTTTGCAGAACTGCCTGCCTCAGAATGTTTCCATGCGATCGGATTGCTTGAATTGCACCTTGCATTTTACCTGAGAAGATACATGCATCACACTATCAAATGACAAGGGTTGCTACTAAGGTAACTACCCACCTGCAGTTTAGGTTTTGTTTTTGTTTTTGTCTGTTTTCTTTTTCTTATGCTTTCGTTTTTACTTCTTTTTTCTTGCATTTTCTTTTTTTCCTTTTGTTTTTAATCTTTATGAATAGCTTCTGAAAGGCAAACAGAGGGGGGGGGGGGGGGGTTGAAGAAGATGAAGAAGAAGCAAAAAGAAGTTGAAAAAAGAAAAAGAAAAAGAAAAAGAAAAAAAAAAGCATTACCACTGTCCTTAGCACATCTGAAGATTACAGTTTTACCTTATTTTGAAGAACAAAAGTATGGAAGCCATTAGTTGGACTTCCAATCACCAATTCTAGTGTTCATTTTAGGTTAGATTCCTCTTTCTTGTTCTACATAAAAAAAAATAAGTACTGTCCAAATTGCAAAGAAGAAGAGAATTTGCCCACCCAAACTGAACGATCAAAGGTAATAAATAAAATCTGAAGTACATGTACAAAGTTCTACACAGCACAAGTTCACTCGGACAAAAGGTCCTAGAGAGAGGCAAGACAGAATGGAAGTGATTGAGAAGAAAGGATCCTTCCAGAGTGGAGGATCTTGAAGGCATCAGGACTCCACAAAAAAACTGGAGAGAGGGAGAGAGAGAGCTGCCAAATATGAAGGACAGTCAAGGCGAAAAGAGGAAGGGAGGAAGGAAGCTGCCAAATATGAAGGTTTGTCAAGGAAAAAAGAGCTGCCAAATATGAAGAACAGTCGAGGCGAAAAGAGGAGAGTTTGACATCGGGTATGGGAAAACTCATAGAGAGATACCATGGTTGGAGTGGGGGAAGGGTGGTCAGCATAGGCAATCAGGAAGCCGTGAGCATTCTTAGCAGAATCACTAGTTGGAGAAGGTATAGGGCTCAGGTGGAAGCTTCTGGAGGGAAGATGTCAGTCAAGATTGAACTGAAAGTGGTGGCAGAGGCACAGAAGAAATTGAACCAGTCAGTTGTTGTCTCAGCAAGCATTGACAGCATTACAGCAGTGTATGTGATGGGCTGAGTCGGCCTAACATGGGAACAATTAGATAAGGAATTTCTTATCAAGCCCTTGAATCCCTGTTATTGATGAATTGTCTTTGAGCTCCACCATGATGTTGCAAGAATCTTGACAAGAAGAATGAAAATTTCAAAAGGCCCATTCTGTTTGATTCACAGGTGGTTGGAGTGGTTTCAGGTGGGAGAAACATGTACTGGAGATGAATGCATGCTATGTGATTCCTCTTGAAGAATGGCAGCAGGTGCTGCTTTGTTGCAGTCTGCTCCTGTTATGGGTCCGTCAAGGAAATTGACGAGAATAATGAGAAGAACTACAATTTATGCACATAACAATCAGGAAGAAGAAGGCAGCAGGGATGCGATCTTTGGTGAGCATTGGGTGGAAGGGTTGATCTTCGATATAGGAGGTGTGTGAGGACCATGAAACAGGCGGGTCGTGTTCATCTCAGAGCAACAAGGTTTACAGAAATTGACAGGCTGTTGAGGACGATGATGGACGCGTTCCTGTAGTCTGCACCTCTCCACTTGAAAATATTGTGCAGGGTATGTGTCAGCCACTGGATAGGGTGTGGGTGGAGCTGTCTTTCAACAGTCAACGGGCAAGATGCATATCGCCTGTTTTGAAATTCAATTTACAGAGCATGTGGAGGACAACTGTCCCCCCATGCTGTCCACACCCCACCTCAGTATCATCTATGGGTCCAACTGAAGCAGTGTGACCAGTGGCCGGCTTTTAGTTGTCCTTTTTGTCCAATCCCACCTTATGCTGTCCACACCCCACCCCAGTATCATCTATGGGTTTAACTGGAGCAGTGTGACCAGCTGCCGGCTTTTAATTGGCCTTTGTCCAATCCTACTTATCCTCTCTAGCTTTTCTTGAAGAGTGCTGAAATTCTATTGGAAAAAACCACCAAGACAAAAGTCAAGGGGGAAAGAATAGAACCCCAAATTACGACTTAAACAAAGCCAAAACTATACAATCTTTGACACCCTTACCCCGCAACCAAATGAAGAACATCTCTTTTGGACTTCCAAAAAGCCTCCTCCGACGGACCTTTGCTATTAAGGAAATACCTTCTATTTCTTTCCTTCCAAATGTTCCATAATACTGCTAACAAGACCAAATGCCATATAGTTAATTCATCCTTCCCAGGAGCCCTTTCATGCCAAGCCCAAAAGAGATCGGTGACTGAAGAAGACACAAAACTTCGAAGAGCTTCCAAAACACCTCCTGCACTTGCCTTGCTAAAGGGCAATGAATGAAGAAATGGCCAATTGATTCTGCATCATTCATACAAACAAGGCAAATAAGTTTGGGAAAAATCATCAGATGCTTCTGAAGGTTATCAATGGTGAGAACTCTCTTTCTCCCTACTAACCATGCAAAAGGTTGCCACCTTAGATGGAGCTCCATAGGACTAGAAGCCATGAGAAAAAAAACTTGGTTTTGAGAGGAAACTTCTTTGCGAATCAACTGGTAGAAAGCTCGAACTATAAATTTTCCGAATGGAGAAGCATTCCATACCCAAGTATTCAGAAGGGACGAGGAGAGATGATAGAACTGTAATCGCTCAAACAATTTGGCAAACTCTTCCACTGCCTCATGAAACAAACCTTGAGTAGAATAGCAGCTAACAATGGCAACTCGCCTTCCAAAGGCCTATCCCTGCACCAAGGATCCTCCCAAAATTGGACACTAGTCCCATCTCCAATAGAGAAACCAAACCTTGCTTCAATAATGGCCTGATAGAAGATATCGCTTTCCATGCACCCGGAGCTCGGTAAAGAGACGATCTCCTTGTCTCCCATTCCCCCGATTGAACATCATATTTAACATGTACATTCTCCCTCCAAATCCAACCCCCCATATTGGTGTACAAACGTCACGTGAAACTTACAATCATCGTCAACCCCCCTCCACAACAACTTGCGTCTCAACTTCTCTAGCTCGTCCAAAACACGATTTGGGCATTTGAAAAGAGATATAAAATAAAGAAGGTTGGATAGAGCTGCTTTGATGAGTGTGATTCGCCCTCCTAGCGATAGGTGCCAATTCTTTCATAGATAATATCCACTTAAATGTTTCTCCCCCATAGATGTTTCAACAGTTTACCCAAACAAAATGGAAGACCGAATTAAGATGAAGGGAAAGAACGAAATCAGCATCCGAACATTGCTGCAAAACCCAGATATTTCTTCCTTGGATAGACCTAGCCAAACATCTCGCTCCTCCTAACATTCACCATTAACCCTCCTCAAAGCACCCTAAAATTTTCGTCAAGTTGTTCACCATAGACATTTGAGCATTGCAAAATAAAATAGAGTTGTCTGTAAACTGCAATGACTCCCTTGGGGGGATCTTTTGAATCCCGATATAAGACCAATTTCTTGACCTTTAGCTAGCATCCTACTTAAGGCTTCCGCAACCATGGCAAACAAGAATGGAGACCATGGGTCCCCCTGCCTAAGGCCCCTAGTAGCTTTAAAAAAGCCTTGAGGCGAGCCATTAACCATAATAGAGAAAGATGCCAATGAGACGCAAGCCTTACATCAAATTAATCCATTTACTGCCACGCCCTAACCTTCAAAGCATGTAACCAAGAAACCCCCTACCTACATGGTCATATGACTTTTCGATGTCAAGTTTGCATACCACTCCTGTGACTTCAACACATCTAGGGAGGTGTGTATGTCTTTTCATCGGAAGCAATGTGGTCCACGGTCCACCCACCAGCAAGCAGCATATATCGAGGGCATCCCAGGGGAAGGAATGCTCAATAGCTCAAGTTCAGAGAGTCCCCATGTTAGAAGGGAACAACACAACAACAATGAAGGCTCTGCTGACGAAAATCGCATGTTTCAGATGACAAGAGTTGCTGTCCAACCTTGGGGAGAATGAAGATGGTTCGTTGCAATTGGCGTGCAAGGAGATTGAAGACAATGAGATTTGCATCAATCTTTTGCTAGCTGGACCATTTGTCTGCTCATGCCCCAATTCTTGAAGGTGAGGATAGCAATAGCTGAACTGTGCATGTGGAAAAGGAGGACTAACCAAGGGTAATGTTGATTTTTTTTTTTTTTTTTTTTGAGAGGAAACAACAATTTATTAAAATGCCCGCAAAGCGGGAAAGGAACAAGGTTACTGTTGATAACTGTAAGGCTATGGAAAATCAAGGAAAAGTTGCGAATCACTCATGTTGAAGATCCAGCATGTCAGTAGATTGGTGGGGGTCTCCCTTGGTGATAATGTGGAGGAGGTGAAGTGGTGAACACTCTGCTGTGCTTCTTGGAGGAAAGAGAAAGGCAGATATAGGGAAAGAATTCAACATCGATTTAAAGAGTTCAAAGACAGGAAGGGAGCTCTTAAGCTTCGTATCCTCCATTAACTATAGTGGAACTGGTACTGGTCAAAGAAGCATGATAGAAGGCAGGAGAGACGTTGCTCAAAAGATCCTCAGGCTATGTGAATTTTGGTGACAAAAAGGGGGAGGAAAACCTACGAGTTCCTGCATGAAGCTTCTGCCATGGCATGCTAAGGGGTTTGGATACCCAAATGAAAGATTACAAATTAAATAGACTGGCAGGAGTCAGAAAGTACAGTTGCTTACCTTTCAAGTGTCACTGTGATCTGGGATGTTGATGTTTTGCAAAAAGAGGATAAGTGGCCAGGCTCCTTTTTTAGTTTTGGTGTTATGCAAGAATGTAAGATATTGCAACCTCTGGACGTTCTCGACAGTTTACGGACCTAAAAACTTAGTCAGAGATCAAGGATTTAGGCAAAGATCGTGTGAGTCTAACTTCAATGTTCTTAGATTTTCCTATAACCAGAAGCATGAGAGGCTTTTTCTAATTGGGTGGGCAAGCATGAATTGATCAATGACCAATGGGAGGAGTCAAATTCACATGTAACGAAAAAGGGAGAGGCCATAGATGATGAGGATTGATCATTTCCCTGTGTGCATGGCTTGCCTAGTCTTGGATCATTGTCCTATCATCCTTGAGTCTGCCAAGGAGTCATGGGGAACCCATTTTGTTTTGCTTTGAGCATATGTAGTTGGAAAATGGTTTAGTTTTTGATGATTCCATATCTAAAGTTAAGGATTCTTAGCGTTCTTTTAGTGTTGACAGTTGGACAGGTCAGAGATGATAAGAACACTCAAGATGATGAAGGATCAAACCATGGAGAGAAAAAGACCATTTTTTCAGTGAAGGAGGCAACGATTCAAGATATGGATAAAAAGTAGGAAGAAGGCACCATCTCGAAAGAGTGGGCAATACGGCAATAGCTAAAACTCAATTTTGAAAAGGCAAGGAAGAAGAGACCAAGTGGAGGCAGGGGTCAAGGACAAATCTGCCTTAAAGAAGATGACGAAAACACGAAGATTTTCCAGCCCCACACCTAAAACTTTTGCACCATAAATTGATGTTCTTAAGTTAGAGCACTCGTATAAGCACTTATGGTGGATCAACTGAAAAGTAAGGTGGAAAAGCACTCGGAAAAAAAAAAAATGATGACAATCTTTCAGCACATCACCAATGTTTGGTCAATTGCTCATTGCAACCACATTATACCAAGTCTGTTGGTTCAACACCATTCCAGTGAGAGGCTGCCACATTCTTCTTGATCGTCGTTGGATGTCTGAGTGCAGACTACAAATTGTGGTTTCACCATCACCAACACTCATACCTTCATGGACAAAGAAAGATCACCCTCCCTATGAAAGAAGATCCACAGCAGGAAAATAACAAGTAAAACCATTCTTACGACTCTCAGAACGATAAGCGTCATGGCAACATGATTAGGAAAGAAGAGGATGTACTGACAAGATCCAACTGGACAAATAACACAAGAAGAGGGAGCTGGCTAAGATCCTAGGAATGTGAGGAATTAAAAAAAAAAGAGAGAGATCTGTATTGGCTTAAGATCAAAGGAGCTAGACAAATAACACAAGAAGAGGATGTGTTGGCCAGGATCCAAAGAGTTGAACGAATAACACAACAACCGAAAGTAAAGAACGATCCCCTGGAAACGACATTTGCCAGAGGACAGAAAGGACAATCGACCAGAATCACACGAAGTCAACAATGGTAACACTTCATCATCAAGTTCAACATGGGTGGAGCCCAAATATTTCAACAGTTTAAAGAAACAGCTTACAGTGATGGACATTCAAAATTAATGAAACTGATTTCTGTGTATGTCCATGAAGCCATATTCTCCAATCTCCATCCCTAATTTGGATCTGATTATTTAAATTCTGATACAAATCTGGACTTTCTGCAACAATATGAAAGAACTTAAATAAATACTGCATTATGTAGCAACTGGCAACTCGGAGTAAGAGTGATATAATAGACACTACTTCCACACGTGATCATATGGGCTCTTCTTTTACATGTGTGTGAGTGCGGGGGCACAAGATGAGAAAAAATGATGAAATGTTTTATACCACGACAAGGTCAGTTGGAAGAAGAGCGAGCATCTTTACTTTTCAGGATAAAAAGGGGTGAAATACATACATCATACAACTTGAACCTGATGTATTGAGGAGAATGAACAGTGAAGAAAACTTCTTTTGTTAAAACTAATTTACTAACGCTGACGCTTCTCTTGGTTCCATGCATATGCAGTCATCCCAATAGAATGCTCCACCTTCCTACTGCCTCCACTCTCATAGGCAAAAAGGGAAAGGTAATGAATTCAACAACGAAATGCATACCATGTTAAAGTAATGTGAACTCATCCAAGTTTTTATTGTGGAACTACTACTTCTGAATAATTGACAAAAAACGTTATTCATAAAACAAAAGGAGAAAGAGGAACAAAATCCTAGCACAAACATTTAACCTCACCATACTCTCTTTAGTTAAGAGCATTGCCAATCTTATTTGCTTCTCTAACAGTGAAGGCAAAAAATGTTTAACCTCTACGTGGTGGTTTATAAATCTTACAAAAATAATAAATATGATAAACAAGATGTCAAAGAGCAGATGAAGAGGTTTCCACATGCAAGACCACATTTCTCACTTGAATTAAGTTTCCAAAGCCTGAAAGGATCTATCTTGAATTCATGGATTGGACTTCTTCTTCTTCTTCTTCTTCTTCTTCTTCGTCGTCGTCGTCCTCCTCCTCCTCCTTTAAAGACCTTGAATCTCAGAAGAATTAAGACAGATCGAAAAATGATATCCAAGTTCAGAAAAATTGACCCATCTACCTCTTTAGGGCCTGTTTGCTTTCTATCTCATTATGTATTCAAGATGAGTTTTTTGGTAAGAATTAAAAATAAACCAGCAGTCTATATAAACTATAATCTCTAACTGCTATTACGTGATTGATATTAAGTATTAACTAAACTTGGATGAATTCATTTTCAAGCGGCGCCCAGATAGGCCCTTATTTATTGTTAAGTGGAAATGGCGAGAGTGCCACTCCTGACATTTCCATCCAAACGAATCAAATGACTATTATATGCATATAAGGTCCCAAGTCCAAAGGTTGGACAACAATTTATGATCCACCAAGTGGGTAACTTCCAACTGTTGTGCTTGTGACATCCAATCCTCCTAATAGGTTGGGCCCAACATAAGGATCACCTAGTGCAAAAATAAGCGCTATCCACCATTAAATGAGCCGTACTTTAGAAAACAGTGTAAAGCTGCTGATAAATAGCAAAATACACATGTGGTCCACTTGATGAGTGGATAGGGCATGATTTTTGCATAAAGTGTTCCTCATAGTGGGGCCAATCTATTGAATGGGTTTGATGTCCGAAGCACTTAATAAGTTAGAAGTTATCTGCTGGGTGGACCATAATTCGTGCTTCAACCATTGGATTTGAGATCCTCTCTCTGTGTGTGGGGGTTTTGTTAACATCCACAAAGCTTTTAATTGGCACATGGGATGCCTAATCATCAATCTGAACTGCTCGCTCTTCTGTACAAGAAGGGACAATCCAGGGTACAAAAATCATGTCAATCAGACGATCCTAAACATCCAATCATTAGCATAGAAAATGGACAGTTAAGATTGAGCAGAGAAACAAAATAGGTCCAAACATCATTTTGCAACATCTAATTAATAGATCCCACTTTGCATTGCTTATGATGATTTTCAATGATTCTAACCATGTGATCTATGCCTCTTAAATAGCAGATGATTCTAACAAATTGGCCATGTTCAAAAGGTTGGGATCATCTGATTGGTGTGATTCTTGTACCGTGGCTTGCTCTTAATGGTACTATTGAACAAACCATCCCGATTGACATTGGGTGTCCCACGTGGCATTCAAAAGGTTAGGGGACATTGGACGCAGATTGCCTTTTGCAGGAACTTCCTGCGTTGGGAAGCTAGGTGGGGCCCTCTGTGATGTTTTTGAGAAATCCACCCTGTCGATCCATTTTTCCAGCTCATTTTAGGACATGAGAACAAAACTAAGGCGGATCCAAAATGCGAGTGGGCCATACAAGAGAAAACTGTGGGATTGAATGGCCACAGTTGAAACATTCGTATGGCCTCAGAAGTTTTGTATCAGGCTACGTTTCTTGTTTTTCCAGTTCATCCCAGTGGGAATGACCTTGTAATCGGTTTGGATAGCATATAAACATCAAGGTGGACCCCAGGAAGGTTTCAACACTAGACATTTCTTTCCTCACTTTTCCCTCTCGTGTGACCCACTTGAGTTTTGGATCCGCCTCCTTTTGGCCTCACACCCTAAAATGAGCAGGCAAAACAGATGGACGGAGTGGATTTATCACAAACATCAGTGGGCTCCACATAGCATTCCTGCCTTACAAACAAAATCAGCGCTATTTAGGGAAGATGGAGTGAGCATCCATTTCTCAACTGATCTGATCCCAACTCATCTCATTCTATCTCATCTGAAATCAGATCAATAACAAACGCATCCACCAAGAGAGAGGAAATCATAAAAATAGAAATAAAGCTGGGATTATTATCAGAAACCCTGATTTATACATCATTACAACCCACAAACTCGCAGTGCACAACAGACCCTTTACATTACCCGGTCCTGGAGACAGTGTAGTGAGTGTGAGTGATCCAAGCTTCAATCCTAGCCAGTGTAGTAACCATTCAAAAGAAAGTAAAAACCAGAGAGAGAGATTTCACTGAGGAGAATGACGCCTTATCTCACCTTCAGAGCAGCTGCAGCTGGAATAAAATCCGATCGAAGAAATGAGAATGCAGCCGATCGCCAAACGCCGCCTGCGCGTTTCCCTTCTTATCAACACCGTTTCACTATTTATAGTTGCCATGTTGCTATCCACTCGCTCGCGTGAGAAAACGTATCAGATTCGCGCAATAGGTGACAACACGTGTCTAACATCCAGATCATTTCCAAGGTAAGTTCCCTCACAGCCAGCCATGGCCCAAAACCTAGGCAGGTCCACTCATCAGGCAAGACCCATATTCATATTAAATATGAACCGTCCGTCATTTCTCTAACTGTCCATCTTTTTCTTACACGTGTGATCATCTGATCATCGGCACCTTTCATTCTCACAGTGTGCACGTCTTACTATAAGTGTTCAAATCGGTACGTGTGAGTTCTCACTTGAGTTAGGCTGGAGCGAGAAATTGCCATGCGAGCAGCAACACATACACTCTACATGTAACCGTCGAAATTGTGGGCCACGTCCTGGATTGGACGGATCTGAAAATCAACGTTGGCGAGCACTAAACTGACAATGGATTGGGTAGGATTGTCCCATCAATTTGATTTTCAATTGGTGCCCCATCAGCTGCATGTCCTAAAAGTCCTACGGTCCAGATTGATTTACACGTATGATAAGATTCCAATCATATCCATTATTATTATTATAAAATTATTAATAATAATAAAAATAAAAAACAGAGGCTTATGCTCCCGATGATGATGAAGAGCCCCTTCTAATCCTAATTGCTGGTGACTTTCCATTCTATACTCGATTGGATTTTGAAAGTGCAGTCGTGTCACACACGTCGAACCAAAGTAACACGTTTGAGAGACTTAGCAGCTCTCAGCCCATATATCACGGATTTGGCTATTGCGTTCACTGAAGGTTGTGTCACGTGAACAGAGCAAGGGAGAGTTGAAGTATAAATAAAAAGAGAGGTATATGCAAGAAAAGCATGCAGTGGCGTCCTAAAGGTTGAGAGAGAGAGAGAGAGAGAGAGAGACAGCTGAGCTCTACAGGTGCAATGGGCCAGGCTAGCCCATTGAGCTTTCCTGTTTGGGCTGAACTTGGGATGAAATACTAGGTCCAAAGGGCTGGACCTGGGCCTATTTGTTTTAGTCTGTGTTTTACTTTGCAGGCTGCAGTTGAAGAGACCTCGGCCCACCTTTAGCTGGCTCATCCTAACCCTGTCTGTCTCCAGCTCGGAACGGGCAGGGGCGCTGGGTGGCCACTGTGATGTCTGGGTTCTATTCACACCGTCCATCTATTTCTCAGTGGTATTTTATGGAATAGGTACACTTAGGCAGATCCAAGGCTCAAGTGGACCACACCATGGAAAGCAGTGGTGATGATGATGGTCATCGTTCAAACTTTCCTAGGACCTACTGTAATGTTTATTTGCCATCCAACCTATTCATAAAATCACATACCTAGATGAAGGGGAAACACAAATATCAGCTCATATCCAAAACGTCTATTGCCCTAATTAAGTTTTTCAACTGGAAGTGTTTAATCCCCACTGTGTGGTCCACTTGTGCCTTGGATCTACCTCAGTTTTGGGCTTATATCCTGAAATAATATGAAAAAATAGATGAACAGGTGTGGATAAAACCCCTACATTACAGTGGCGCCCATACTTAGAGCCCCTGCTTGTTCCTACCTGGAGATGGCCGGGAGTAGGACGCAATCCACGATTCAACAGCCCTATAGGCAACTAATCCTTGCTTTTCGACGGCCCACTAAACTTTAGATTTGCCTATTTTTTGTGTTAACATTCTAATATGAACAGGAGCAATAGATGTACCAGGTAGACATGACAGTTATCATGGTGGGTCCCATAAAGTCTTTGGTGCATAGGCTTCCTAACCTACATTGCTGGCGGAGGTTACATGCAAATGCAAGTAGAGTGGGAGAGGGTGCTTGAATGAAAGAATTGAAATGATTATAAATTGATAATGCCCTTGGTTGAAAGGCATGTCCCATTTTTCGTTAAAAGTGAAGAGTTTAAAATTGGCTACTCTACTCACATTTTATATAGTAGAGATTATGTAGTCCATGTGTGTACAATTAAATAAATACTTATGTATGTGTCTGATCTATGCCGTCCATCTTCTTACTGACTTTAGGATATGAGTCCAAAACTAAGGTAGATCTGAAGCTCGAGCGGACCACATCTCAAGAAACACGCAAAATTTGACGTCTACTGTTAAAAACTTCTTGGGGCCCACATAGGTTTTGGATCAGCTGATATTTGTTTTTATCCATGTTTGTGTGACCTATGAACTGGTTGGAAGACAAATACACATCCCTACATTTCAAATTTCAACTGTGACATCATTATCTATCCCCCCTATTTCCTTGTGGTGTGGTCTTTTTTTTTTTTTTTTTTTTTTTTTTTTTTTTTTTTATGGGTTAGTTCACACATCCCTATATTAGTACACCCACCCACACTGTTACTCACCCTCCAATGTTAGCCACCCTCCATGTTGGGATTCGATACCTTGATCTCAGTGTTGAGACTAGGTTATCTTCACTCCATCTACCACTGTCCCAAAGGTGTGGTGTGGTCCGCTAGCTTATAATCTACTGCTTTTTTTGCTCATGTCCTAAAATGAGTTGATATAACGGATTGACGACATGGATCACACACATAAATCACAGTGGGCACCATAGATTTAATTAGATGAAATCCTTATTCAATTACATGTATGCAATCACATTTTTCGAGAGGGAATTACAGAGGCCATTTTCCTCTCTTTCAGCCGTAGGTGAGAATTAATCATTACGTATTAACAATATATTTATAATATAAAAGGAGAAAAACAAACAGCACCTTAAGGATATATATAGTTATTTCATTGCTATTATAATTGTGATGACAATTGACATTTGGTTTTTGGCAATTGCACTAAGTATTGGTAAAAGCTTCAGTATTAATATGAAGTAATATTGGTGTGTGTGTGTGTGTAATCACGCCATAAGTTCAAGCATTTATACACTTACGAGTTCAGTCCATGCATCAAGTATCGCCATCCATGGTTGACATAGCGGTTTTGGAATTCTGGATTTATATACAAGTACGTCATTTATTTGGACAGTCCATATTTACGTACAGGTACATTATATGGAGAGTCGCCTGTTTAAAATATATTTAAGGTGGGTCACATGAGGCCCTAGTTTCCAGGTAAGGATTTGGATGGTTTGGATCATCAAGACTTTTTAAGTACAAGTGTGCCTCATCACTCCAGAATGGTTGTAGTGATGCAAGGCCTAGGCGTACCCTATCTCTTGAGTCATGGACTTCTTGCGCTTGCAGCGGAGAGACGCGGATCTGAGATGGGAAGAACTCATAAAGAGCAATATATGAGGAATGCTCACCTGGGCCTTCTCTCACGAGAACTCGTGAGCACTTTTTCATAGCTCATCTCACATGATGATCAGAGCCCAAAAGCTGAACTGTTCATGTAATACGGCACCTCAAGAAACCTCTAAGGCCCATCATGGAGGAAATTGTCTCCTTTTATGGCCTACCAAAGTTCTGGAACAAGTTGAAAGATGGGCCCTGGAGGTTATCTTGGGGTGTTGCATCACGTGGACGGCTCAGATTTTGGACTCACGTCATGTGAGATGAGCCATGAAAAAGTGCTCACGAGTTCTCATGAGAGAAGTGCCCAGGTGAGCATTCCTCTATATAAAATTGCTCTCATTCCCCAATCCACCATGTGTTTGGCAAAACACTGCCTATTAGTTTTGAATAAGGTGTATGGTTGGAGTGGAAGATCCACATGTATGTCTTCTTTATTGTTATGAACATTGATGGATTTTAGCTGTTGCAGCTGCAGCTGCTGCTTCTTTTTTTTAATCTAGCTATTTAAATAATAACACAATTAAGGCTTAAAATGAATAACATTATTTGGATAACTTTGCTACGAACATATATATTAGTACTCGAACACATGAGATAAGCTACACCAATAGCACTATTCTTATGCAAATAGGCTTATGACATGTGTCAGACAGACTATGATGATTGACAATGAATCAAAATTTGTTTGTATGTGTAACCCAGCTAATAACCATACTATTTTGCTTTTTGGCACAAAAGTATTTGAAAACAGAGATCCCTAATAAGCAGCTCCCATCTCTCACATGTGTGCCTCATCTGCACGGATCAGGCGAATCTGACTATCATTCTTCTTCTCTTGATGCTATCATGAAGAATGCATATGAGAAGAGATTAATACTCGATAAGCCGAAAAGGGTGGATTTTCAATTCTGACAAGTGGGGCCTGTGCATAAGTAAACAAGAGCATCAAACTATTGTTTTGCTTTATTTCATTGTGATTGGACAATGCCCCAAATTTCACGTAGACGGGAAGATCCTGATCATTATTAGCTGGACCTTTGAACTTCTTTTTTTTTGAGTTAGTACACACCCCACTGTTAGTTACACTGCAATGTTAACCGCCTCCACTTGGGATTCAATACCAAGACCTTAGTCTTGAGGCAAGGTTGTCTTCACGCAATCTGGACCTTTTTTTATTTAGTATACAACTTATTGTTAGTCACATTGCAATGTCAGCCACCCTCACTTGGGATTCGATACCAATACCTCAGCCTTGAAACAAGGTTATTTTTCACTCAGTCTAGACCTTCTAACTTGAATGCGAGCTATTGTTGTAATTTGCCTCTTCAATTCATATGATCATCTTACTTGGGAGACTTTGGCCTTGCCCATTCACAATGGGATGCAAAAGCCCAGTAGGCTAGAATACCAAAGGATCACCCCACTTGTCAAAATTGACATCCCATTTATAATGTGTAGGGTCATAGACTGCATATAATAAAAATTCATACCACAAAATAAAAAATCCCATCCGCGCAATGGTCAGTGATAGTAACAATGTAGGAAATCATGATTCAAACTTAAAATCAATCTAACATCATCAGTATCAAGAAGGCTATTAATTTTCAATGTAAAATACATATGCAATAAGATGATCATGCATTTGTGGAAATGACCATCAGTATATTGAGCTCATAATGAATTTTTTTTTTTTATACACACATTCATGCACTCACACCACAGTAGGATTTCACCACAATGGATACTCAAACCCATGACCTCCTGTTGAAATTTTAGTGAGTCTACCACCAAGGAAGGAGTGACTCATAAATAGTTTAAATCTCCTACAAGTAGGTTGGTAAATGGGTTGTGATTACTTTTTCCACACGGTTGGAGAGAAAGAGGGGGAAATGTGCCTTGAAAAGAGAGATTCCAACCTACTTGTAAGGTACATAAATCTGTCGGCACCACCATGTTGTATGTGTTTGATCCATGCCGTCCACCTATTTTGCCAGCACATTGTAGGTTATCGTCTAAAAAATGACATAGATGGTAAGCTAAGGTAGACCACACTATGGGAAACAAGGGGATAATGATGTCCACCGTTAAAAATGAAAAATTGTGTGGGATCCACAGTGATGTGTATTTGTCATCCAACCCATTCAAAAGGTCAGAAAGACATGAATTAACTAAATAAATAAATATCAGCTTGATCCAAAACTTTTATGCCCTCCAACAAGTTTTAACCATAGATGTCCAATTGTCATTTTAGCTTCTTTGTAGTCCACATCTATTTTGAATTTATCTCATTTTTTGGATCATGTCCTAAAATGAGCTGATAAAACAGATGACCAATGTGGATCAGACATATACATCACAGTGGGCCTTATGAATTTTACCTATTTATCTTCCTCTCTTTTAATGACAGTGTCATGCCAAAACCACCTAATTGAAATTTCCATGGTAAATAATTATTACTCATGATCTACAGGAATTTATAAGGGAATTTTACAAAATATTATCTCATTAATACCATATTTACATCCAAGTACCTTTTAAAATTAATTTTTCACTAAACTACCTAATTAATGAGTATAATTCTCAAAAGGGATACCTTCCATTAGGTTTATACAATTTATGTGATAAAATGATAGAAATGCCCGTCATATCATTTACTTAAGAGTTTTTGCGGTATAGGTACCTATCTTTTGTGCTATAGATAGATTAGTACCTACTTTTAAACTTATTCCAAATCAGTACCTAAGGAATGCAATATACGGACATTTTGCTAATGCTAACATTAACTCACAGAGGAGTAAGATAGACATCCCTCTTGTCATAAAAGGACACATTTACCCCTGCTTATATGCAATGACAATTTTGCCCATTTATGATTTTCAGCCTAAGGAAGACACCAATTAAATAACGGCTTGAGTAAGTGAGTTAATTACATTATCATGGGCCCCACAATAATACATGTGTTTCATCCACGCCGTCCATCTATTTTTCAGATCATTTTAGGGCTAAGACCCGAAAATCAGCCTGATCCAAGTCTCAAGTGGAACACACCACAGGGAACAGTGGGGCCAGGTCGCAGCCCCTTTTCGGCAGCTGTATGGTGGCTACTTGATGTATACGTTAGGTCTACGCAGTCTATCTATTTCTCCATATTATTTTAGGCCATGGGTTTGAAAATGAATACGATCAAGATCTCAAGCGGGCCATACCAAAGAGAATAATTCCCACTGTTGAAACCTTCTTAGGCCCACTTTTTATACTGTTTATTATGTCAAAACCAGATCTCTTTGGGCAGGCCATTAGCTGGCCAATTTGATGGACAAATTGGATTCCATGTGGACCCACCTTGCTGGGAAAGCACAAAAAATTAATAATATAAAAAAATAAAAAAACGGGGTTACTGGAACAGGTAGCATCCAAAGGACACCGCTGCCCAGCAACGTGAGGACGAACGCCCTTACTAGGCGTGATCTAGGTACCCACCATGATGTTTATGTTTTATTCATACCGTCCATACTTGTTGCCAGATTATTTTAGGCCACGGACCAAAATCTCAAGCAGATCCAAATTGTAGGTGGCCACACCATAGAAAATAGTGGGGATAGTGACATCCACCATTGAGACTTTCTTATGGTCCACCATGATGTTTATTTGTGGTCCAACTTAGGCAAGGTCACACGTGACCTATACCCTAGCCATGTGTGGCCAGGATAAAGGGAAAATACAATATCAGCTTGATTAAAGCTTCTTGGGGACCACCGTATGGACCCATGGCATGGCAGCATGCCTCAGCATGCTGACCAGCAGGGGCCCAGCTCGTGGGGCCCACCTTTAGGTATGTGGTTAATCCACACCGTCCCTCCATTTTTTAGGTCATTTTAGGCCATAGGCCCAAGAACAAGGACGATCGAGATCTCAGGTGGACCTCCCTGCAGGAAACAATGGTAATAATGATGCCTACTATTGAAACTATCCTACGACCCACCTTAATGTATATGTTTCATCTACACCACCCACCATTGTTTCCAGTTCATTTTAGGACCTGGGGTATATCTAAATCTCAGGTGGATCACCGTCAAAGAAACAGTGACGGCAATGATGCACACCATTGAAGCCTTCTAAAGGCTCACTATGATGTTTGCCATCGACCTAAAGCCCATGCCCGTGCCACTCCTGGACTGAGAGTGAGAGAACGAGAGGGTTTGGGAGGGGGACGAAGAGGGTTTGGGATAGAAAAAGGGAAAGTTGAGATTATTATGGGGGAGAGAGAGGGGTCAGGGGCGTTGTATTTTAGTGGTTGTAAATCTGTGGGGCCCATCTTACTAATATTTCGTATATCCACACCGTCTTTCCATTTTCTATATTAAGCTTAGGGGATAATCCTAAAAATGAAGCAGATCAAAATCGCCAGTGGACCACGATATACAAAATAGTTGTGATTGGCTCAATAACCACGATATACAAAACAATTGTGATTGGCTCAATAAAGGTTTAAACAATGTACATTTGAGATCCTACTGTTCATGCAGTCTAGCCCACTTAATTAAGTTTTTTTTTACCATTTATTAAAATCTTTTGATGAACAAAAATGTATAGACGAAGTGGATTTGTCTAGGTCATCTCTGTGGACCCCACATAGCTTCCAATCACATGCGGGGATCACACATATGTACTGCCTTTTTGAGACTAAAAGGTGGGGTAATATCGTCTTTTTAGAAATATTGTATGGCTTTATATCATATACGTTGGGGAAATAGATGGTGGGTACCATTATAACTAACGGTTGCATTCCTCAGGTACTGATTTGGAATAAGTTTAAAAGTAGGTACTGATCCGTTTATGGCTTAAAAGTAGGGCTGTAAATGGTCGGGTTCGGGGCGGGTTTAGCCAAAACCAGACCTGCCCATTTACTAAACGGGTCTGGGTCCAAATTTTAGACCGAGACCCTTTTACTAAATGGGCAGGTCTAGGTCGGGTCCGAGTCAACCCATCAGACCCATTTATAAATGGGTCCGGGTCTGGTAGAGGGAGATCCACCCAGACCCATTTATAAATGGGTCGGGTCTAATGGGTCCGGGTCTGGATCAAGTATGCAAGCATTTTACAAGGCTTAAAACTGGGTCTAGATGGGTTTAGGCTGGACAGGTCCCTTGTAACATAGACCAAACCCGCCCACTTACTAAATGGGTTCGGGACGGGTCGGGTCGGGCCTAATATAAAGGAAACCAAACCCAGACCCGTTTAACAAATGGGTCTGTTCTTGGACCCAGACCTGTACCATTTAACAAATGGGTCAGGTTTGGGTCGGGTCTAAATGGGTTCGGTCCGGGTACCCCATCGGGTCCGCTGACCCATTTACCGCCCTACTCAAAAGGTAGGTGTCTTACTGTGCACACCAAGGTTGGCACTATGTTCACGTGGCAAAGTTCTGTGGACCCAACGTGAAGTTTTTGTTACATCCACACCGCCAATCCCATTTGTCCCATCATTTTAGGGCATGATCTAAAAAATGAGGCATATCCAAAGCATAAGTGGACCACACCTTAGAAAGTAGTAGGAATAATAATGTCTACCGTTGAAACCTTCCTAGGGCCCACCATGATGTTTATTTGCCACCCAACCTGTTCATATGGTCACACTGACCTGGATTATGGGATAACACAAATATCAACTTGAACCAAAACTTCCGTGACCCTAAATTTTTTTCAATGGTAGGTATTCATTTTCACCTTGAACAACCTTGTGGCTCAATTGATGAAAGATTTTTCTTAATTTGTGGGTCATTGCACAGGCCAAGTGTTGCCCCAATCCATCATCCAAATGTGCCAAATCTAATCTTTTGAGAGGGAGACATGGTGGAGGTAGAGGGATCGAGATGGTGGCCATAATAGAAAGAAATATGGGGGGACACATTAGGTGTGGCCCCAGCCACAACCAAGACGGTGTAACCCTCATCATGGGCCCACTTTGATGTATGTATTGTATATCCACTCAAGTCCATCCATTTTGCCAGATTATTTTAAAACATGAGCCCAAAACTAAAGTAGATCCAAATCTCAGGTGGACCATACCATAAGAAAAAGTGGTGATTGACCATTAACACCTTGTGGGCAAAAAAAGTATCAGATCAAGATGATATTCTTTTCCCTTCATCCAAGTTTTTGTGACCTTAATTATCAACCGTTTGGATGGCAAATAAACATTACAGAAACATTATGATGGGCCCTAGAAAATTTCTAATGGTGGAGCATAGTGGTCTTATTCATCTTTGGCTGATGCCTTAAAACAATATGAAAAAAAAAAAAAAAAAAAAACAGATGAACTACATGGATATATAATACATACATCATGGTGGGCCCCATAGTCAGGGCCGCAATGTGTTGAGTGAGGCCAAGGTCGTACCTAATCTGTTCCCTACTGCTACTGACCAGACGCGGATTGCCTGGGATAGCCTTTCGCCCAAGAGGAAGTTAGGTGAGGCCTTTAGTGATGTTTGTAAGAAATTCACCCGTCTATTCATTTTTCTTGGTCTGATACAAAATTCAAGTGCGTCACACCACAGGAAAAAAGTAGGTTGGGAAATGCCTACCATTAAAACCTCCCTGAATCGATTGTGATGTTTGTATGCCCCCATCATGATGTTTATAAACCTTTCATATAGTTCATAAGGTCATGCCCCCATCCGATGTTTATATATATGCCATTCATATGGTTCATAAGGTCATTCCTACTCGGATGAACTGTAAACACAAAAAGTATTAGCTTGATCCAAAACTTTCACGGCATCACTAATGTTTTCAAAGTTGGACATTCAATCCCATTGTTCCCATCATGCACCCCACTTGAGTTTTGGATCTGCCTTATTTTTAGGCCCATGTCATCATAAACGGGGTGGATTTCTAACAACATCACGGTGGGCCCCACCAAGTTTCTTATTGGAGGGAAGCTCCCTGGACATGCTGTGGAGGCAATCCGTATCGAACTTATGGTGCTAGTAGGGGGCTACGGGTCAATGCTATGTGGGTCCAACGATGATGTATGTGTTTTATCCACACTGTTCATCCATTTTTCATAGCATTTTAGGGTATAAGCCCAAAAATGAGTCGATCCAAATCTCATGATCACACCATAGGAAAACAGTGGTAATGGAAATGCTCACCATTGCTAAAAGTTTTTAATGGTGATTGCTCAATGGCCACTGTTTCCTGTGTATGACAAAATGGACCGTCAGTGTAAAAAAACGCATAAATCATGGTGGGCCCGCATAACACCAACAGTAGCTCAGCGTCAGTAGGCAATCCCGTGGGAAAGATGCTTTGATTTTTTTCGAAATTTTAAACATTAAATATCTCTAAATTTAGTAATTAAGCTGCATTATTAACAATGGTTATTTTTGTCATTTTATTGAAAAACATGCTGCAGACGAAAGAAAACTGACAGAAGGTACCTTGTTGACAATTATCTTGATTAATGAGGTAGTTAAATGAAAAGATAATTTAGAAAGGTACAGGATGTAAATACAGATTTAAGAAGGTACTGTTTTGTAAAAATTCGAATTTATAATTTACCATGGGTAGACAAATACGCCCTAAAATTGCCTCCAAATCCGAGTAAGGAGACATTTTTGCCACTTAGGCCGAAAATACTAAGCTATACTTTATTATCGGAATTGGATTGCGTAACTTCATACTAAGCTATACTTTATTATAGGAATTGGATTGCGTGCGAAGTTACGCTATTATCATGTCGGAGTAAACTCTGTCAGGCCCACCTAGAATGTATGTGCTTTATCTATTCCTACCATATGTTTTTCCATCTTATTTTAGGAGTTGAGCCCAAAATTTAAGCATATCCAAATCTCAAGTGGACCATGCCACGTGAAACAGTGGGAATAATGATTTCCACCGTTGAAACCTTTCCAGGCCCCACGGTGATGTTTATTTGTCATCTAACCTTATGCATGGATGAAGGGAAAACATGAATATCAGCTTGATCCAAAGCTTTCATGTCCTCCAAGAAATTTTCAATGGTAGATAGTCAGTTCACACTTTTCCTGTAATGTGGTCCACTTTAGATTTTGATATGCTTCATTTTTTGGCACCATACCTAAAGTTTTATGTTAAAATGGATGGACGGAGTGGATAAAATATGTAAATCATGGTGGGCCCAACAGAGTTTACTCCGTATGCTTAGCTAGGGCTCTCAATGGAGCGGGTCAAATTCGAGATCCAATTCACTCCGAATACATATAATATGGATTTGGATCTTAAAATAGGTCTAATTAGTTAAATGGACCGGATTTAGATCTTAAAATAGGTCCGATTACTTAAATAGACCAGATTTGGATTCACAGGAACATATCCGAGTTCGATCCGAGTCCGATTAAGATCCGACTCATTATCACCTTACTGTATATGTTATATTCATGTTGACCATCCGTTTTATAGTTTATTTTAGGTCATGTCTCAAAATTCAAACATGCCACTCTTAGGTCGACCATACCACATTAAATAGTGGGATTTGCATCATTTTTCTACTAAATTAAATATATTATATTATATATATTTTTAGATTTGTAATGGGGGTAGATTCGGACCTAGATCCGACCTGAATCCGATGGTTATGTGAATTTTGGATCGGAAATGAATCTAATAATTTATAAATGGATCGGACATGGATATCACCTTTTGGATCCGAGTTGGATCTGAATCCGTCTACAGATATATGGACTTGGAGTTGGATCCAACTGGATTCGATCCAGATCTGACCCATTGAGAGCCCTATGCTTAGCGTGCGGAGTTACTACGCAATCCGTTTCCTTTATTATAATACAGAATCATTTGGTTGCAGTGTTTCAAGCATTATAAATATAGCAAACGTGTCAAGATATACATGCTTGACTGTACAAGAGTAGGTAATAAAGGCAACATGACCAGACAAAAGTCAGCTGTACCTAAACAAGCTATCCAAGACAACTTTTGTTGAAACCTAAGATAGAAGCCTGTTGAGGTGTGGAGCCAATCACACGAAGGGATGGTTGGGCGCTCGGACGGACTTTGGACCGGGTGCAAGATTTTCATGTATTAGAGATAGGAGGTCTCTGGACTGTTCTGTGAACAGTCGGGCGCTCAATGGTCAAGAGGATTGGGCGCCTGATATTCGGGTAATTTCACTCGTAGCCCGCTGGAGGATTTCTATATTGGGCGGGCGCCTGAGCCTAACCAATTGCTCGACCGACTACGAAGTGAATTGCGGGGTTTCCTATTTTGATTGAATTTCTATTCTAGTTATTATTTCTTCATGTTTATCGTTTGTGGGTGAGACCAAAGATTGGATCTCGATTTATTGGTGTTGTTGGCGTGATGCGCAAAAGTGCCCATGTCAGAAATATAGCCATTCATCAAGTGGGGCTAATCATGAACACGTGCGGACAATAAAGTAATGCCATGTGCCCATGTGAGAAATGGATCCATCTTTTCTTACATGTGGCAGACATCTACTGCTATCCTAACCGCCCAAATGGTTGTTACATTGACAGAGAGAAAAAAAAAATAAATGGTTGCATCTTTTTAATCTACGCGTATGGTCTGGATTTTTATTTTTAATATTCCATTCACAATCGGTTCAGCAATTTGTATGGTCTGGATTTAGAGGCGACTAAGCTATGTGTAAGGAGGATGTGTAATGACCGTTTATTAAAACGACGTTTAACTATACCGTGGGAATCTTAGCCAACGGAAAAGACACCCTCCTTCCTGTGACACGGCGCCCGGCCCTCAGATTCCGCCAGCGGCATCAATACCGTAAGCCAGGGACGTGGATTGCATACTGAGTAGCTGACCACGCTATACCGTGCAGCGTAAGCTCCGTGCCGCCCAATGTGATGTATGCGTCTTATCAACACCGTTCATCCGTTTTTCCATAACATTATAGAGCATGAGCTCAAAGTTGAAGTACGTACAAAGCCCAAGTGGCCCATAAAACAGGAAATAATTAGAATTAAACGCCCAGCGTTGAAAACGTCTTGTGGGCTATAAAAGTTTTGAATCAAGCAGATTTTTGTGTCATCCATTTTAGGGCATGAGCCCCTAGGGACGTGGTAAATCTATGAACGTTTGGATGGCATATAAACATCATGGACAGCTCCTGGTGGGTTTCGATGGTGGATGTTTCATGTGGTATGGCGCACCTGAGTTTTGGATCTGCCTGATTTGGAATCCTGTCTATTTTGATAGTGAGAAACTGATGGACGGAGTGGATTTGTCACAGGCATCTTGTGGGCCCACATATACTTTTTCAAGAAGTATAGCACACGAGGCACCTTGAAAAGGTGCTTTTAAGTAAAAAAAGAAAAAATAATAATAAAAAAAGGAGAGAGGATAAGGTAGGGCGGGGAAGAACCGGGGTATGGTAGAACTCTCGTACTATAGACACGTGGCAGTGTTTTTTTGTCTATAGATTATTCCAAAAGTGGGCCATAGAATGGATGGATGGATAGGATGATCGAACCATATTCCTAAAAGGACGGCTGTAGGAGAGATGAAATTTTGGGCCAAGGAAAAGTGCATTTTCTTTGGTGTATGACTCGCCGAGACATGCAACCAGCAGCTCTGCTCCAGCTAGAGGGAATTTCGCCCTCTAACAAACGGCTAGATGAGTAGTGGTATGTATTAGAGGTTGTTTTAGTTCATAACAAGGCAATTGGTTGGTATGCAACAGTTAGGCAGTACCGTCTTACCCACTTTTGCACATACATACATGATGGCGCCCAATTCACTCTAGTGGACCGCACTGCGTCTTTTTGTTTTTATTTCCCAACTGATGGATAATGCCGTACGATATTCACTTCAACATAAAAACCATGGCTGACTGATTTATAGCTTCTTTTTTCGGAAATCAGACGGTCCAGATTATGGACTTGGACCATTGAATTTAGAGTTTTGGATTTGGACCACTCACTGTTCTATTTTCAACCATCCATGCAGCTATGGTTAGATGTTGGCTCGGTCTGCATCCAATTTGGATCCATCTTTTCTTACATGTGGCAAACATCTACTGCTATCCTAACTAGGGCTGAAAGTTGGGTGGGTTCAACCCGACCGACTTGTGACCGACCCGACATTGGATTGGGCTTGGGCAGGAAGTATCAAACCCGATTTCAAGCTTGGGCTAGGAAAACACCAACCCAATGAGGTTTGGGTTGGGGTTGGGTTGAGGTCTTGGGTTGCCCGACCTAACCCGAACCCGATCTATATACAAGTTACTTATAATTTTATTATTTTTTAGTTGAGTAAACTTATTATTTTATATTACTTTAGTAAGTAAACTTATAATGTTTGAATTTTGATATGCTTAAATTTAAAATGCTTGAATATTAAAGGAGTAATTATCCTATATTTTAACTCATTTGTTTAAAAAAAGTTAAGTTCTTTACATGAATAACTACATATATAACTAATAAAGCTATAAGTACAAAAAGATAAGGTGTGTATTGAAACATAATAGACTAATGTAATAACAAAAATATTAGCATGTATCAACTTGACCAACCCGACCGAGTCCACCTGGGTTGGGCTTGGGTTGAGAATCTCCAACCCGGGGTGGGGTGGGGTTGGGTTGGGTTGGGTTGGGTTGACGTATAAGAACATTGGGTTGAGTTAGGGTTGAGCACTAACCCAACCCAACCCAACCCAACCCAACCCAACCCAACCAACTTTCAGCCCTAATCCTAACCGCCCAAATGGTTGTTACACTGATAGAGAGGCAAAAAAAAAAAAATTAAATGGTTGCGTCTTTTTAATCTACGCGGTTGATCTGCATTTTTATTTTAAATATTCCATTCACAATCAGTTCAGCAATTTGTATGGTCTGGATTTAGAGATGACTGAGGTATGTGTAAGGTGGATGTGTAATTACCGTTTTAATTAACGACGTTTAACTACCATGGGAATCTTAGCCAACGGAAAAGACGGGAGCGGATTAGTTACTGTGAGGAGACAAACGGGGTGCGTGGCATCTCGTGTTTGGAGAAGGGAGGGCGCGAATTAGGTGTTACCTCGGTAACAGCTCAGTGGGTGTTACCCCTACGGTATGGCCCACATGGATGCTATTTTGTATATCCATTCCGTCCATCTGTTTCTACAGCCTGTTTTAAGATGAGGTTCCAAAACTCATGTAGATCCAAATCTCAAGTGGACCATACCACTAGAAACAGTGTGATGGATATATAAAATATTTAGATTTATCCTAAATTTGGATCTTATCCTAAATTTAGATTTAACATCATACGGACAGCATGGATATACAAAAACTACATCAAGGTAGGCCCCACACGGTAGGGGTAACACCCGCTAAGGTGTTACCAGGGTAACACCTAATTCACACCCGGAGAGGAGCAGTGGGGCCGCATCAATGTCATATGCCCGTCGGCACACAACCATCACATCAGTGTAGGCCCGGCCAGCTCTCCACCAATGGTGAGGTGCCACGCACCCGTCCGTCTGCTCGACATCCTAGTAGACATAGCACCTAATCCGCTCCTGGAAAAGATAACCTCAAACGGCCCACAGATTCCGCCACTTGGCGGCATCAATACCGTAAGCCGGGGACGTGGATTGCATACTGAGTAGCTGACCACGCTATACCGTGCAGCGTAAGCTCTGTGGGGCCCAATGTGATGTATGCGTCTTATCAACACCGTTCATCCGTTTTTCCATAACATTATAGAGCATGAGCTCAAAGTTGAAGTACGTCCAAAGCCCAAGTGGCCCATAAAACAGGAAATAATTAGAATTAAACGCCCAGCGTTGAAAACGTCTTGTGGGCTATAAAAGTTTTGAATCAAGCAGATTTTTGTGTCATCCATTTTAGGGCATGAGCCCCTAGGGACGTGGTAAATCTATGAACGGTTTGGATGGCATATAAACATCATGGACGACTCCTGGTGGGTTTCGATGGTGGATGTTTCATGTGGTATGGCGCACCTGAGTTTTAGATCTGCCTGATTTGGAATCCTGTCTATTTTGATAGTGAGAAACTGATGGACGGAGTGGATTTGTCACAGGCATCTTGTGGGCCCCACATATACTTTTTCAAGAAGTATAGCACACGAGGCACCTTGAAAAGGTGCTTTTAAGGAAAAAAAGAAAAAATAATAATAATAAAGGAGAGAGGATAAGGTAGGGCGGGGAAGAACCGGGGTATGGTAGAACTCTCGTACTATAGACACGTGGCAGTATTTTTTTGTCTATGGATTGTTCCAAAAGTGGGCCATAGAATGGATGGATGGATAGGATGATCGAACCATATTCCTAAAAGGACGGCTGTAGGAGACAGATGAAATTTTGGGCCAAGGAAAAGTGCATTTTCTTTCTCGCCGATACATGCAACCAGCAGCTATGTTCGAGGGAATTTCGCCCTCTAACAAACAAACGGGCGTGAATTAGGTGTTGCCCCGGGAACAGCTAGTGGGTGTTACCCCTACCTTATGGCCCACATGGATGATATTTTGTATATCCACACCGTCCATCCTTTTCTACAGCCTATTTTAGAATGAGGTTCCAAAAATTATCCAGATCTAAATCTCAAGTGGACCATACCACTAGAAACAATGTGATTGAGTGGTCCACCATTAAAAATTCCAAAGAGCCCATAGTTAGGTTTTGGTAATGTTTATTTTCAATCCAAGCTCTTGATAATGTCAATAAAGTCTTGATGAAGTAAATATCATATTGATACAAAATTTTTGTGGCCACAAAACATTTTTAATTGTTATTCATCACTGTTTCTAGTGGTATGGTCCACCTAAGATTTGAATCTTCTTAGGGTTTTGGATCACATCCTAAAATGATATGAAAAAACAGATAGCGTCGATATATAAAAAATACATTAAGATGGGCTTCACACGGTTAGAGTAACACCTAATTCGCGCCCAAAACAAACGAACGGCTAGATGAGTAGTGGGACCCACTAAAGATGAGTAAATAGACGGAATCAAGGTCAACGCAAAACATGTGTGGTGCAGCCAGTCTCATACTTCGTCTGTGGGCAGTGGTAGGTGGGGCTGGGAGTAGAGAGAGAGAGAGAGAGGGAGGGAGGAGGGTTTGATTATCTTCTCTCCTGACTGATCTGATCCGATCGATCGGTCTGAGAGAAAAAGAGTAGTAAAGAGATGAAGGAATTGGTGAAGAAAGCTATAGCTGATGCAGCAATCACCTGCATGTGGGTGTTCTGTGTCTCCACCGTGGGGACCTTAACCTCCATCATTGCATCAGCCCTACAAATCCAAGGCTCCATCACTCTCCTAATCACCATCTCTCTCGTCTCCCTTCTCGTCTTCTTCTTCAGCTTAATCGGCCAGGCCTTGGGCGGTGCCAGCTTCAACCCCACCGGCACTGCTTCCTTCTATGCTGCTGGCGTAGGCTCTGACAGCCTCTTCTCCATCGCTCTCCGTCTCCCTGCCCAAGCAGCTGGGGCAGCGGCTGGTGCCTTGGCAATCATCAAATACATGCCTCCACAGTACAAACATAAGCTTGGTGGACCTTCTTTGAAAGTCGACTTGCACACTGGGGCCATTGCTGAAGGCGTCTTGACCTTCCTTGTCAGCTTTGCTGTTCTTTTCATAATCCTAAAGGGCCCCAAGAAACTATTTTTGAAGACGTGGCTGATCGCCATATGCACTGTCTCATTGGTTATTGCAGGATCTGGTTATACGGGACCAGCCATGAATCCAGCCAATGTGAGTTTTCCCCTTCTTCTCCTTTTCTTCTACTTTTCCTTTACCATCCATAATTCATATCCTTGTTTTTTACTGCATATCTAACTTCTGCTACTGATGGATTAAAAACCGTTCTGGACACCAGAGCAGAGGTCACTGGTTCACTCCGATCGGTCAGAATCGTTTAAAAAGAATAAGAAAAAAGATATAACTCTTCCGTGTATAAAAGCATCTAAATTCTCTGCTCCAGGGGATGCTCTTGCTCTTGCTCTTGAATTGTATCGAAAATTCATAAATGGAGAGAGGAGTGGTGATAATTAACCCCCTCTTTTTGTTTATAGAGGAGTGGTGATAATTAACCCCCTCTTTTTGTTTATGCTTCCTCCTCACATTTATAGGTGGTAGGTGGCAACATGCACTTCATTTTAGATCGTCCACTCCAAATCATAGTGTTCATCATGGATGGAACATAACATGAAAATCACACTCATTGGTCATCCATTTGTATTATACATACCTCTGGTTCCATCTTGTGGCCAAGGCATCTACACGGCAATGCTGACCTGATGGACAGATTCGATCTTGCACAGGGGTGCCATATTGGCATGCATTGGGCCATGCAAATGCCTTGATTAGTGAAGACCAGAGGAACCCATAGAAATATTTGACTGAGAAGTGTCCTGATTTATCCTTTAACCATATCAAACTATCTCCGGAACCTGATAAACTCCTCAATTTCCTCATCCTTAATGTTTCTTCGACAAGGAGGGGACCGAACCTCTCTTCTTAATTTTGTTCAAATAATCAAAACTTTTTCTCTAATACTACCTAAAATACCTCCACTGCCCATTTGTCTCCTACATAACATTTGTTGGTGGTGTTTTAGCCAATTTGGAAGAGCATTGTGATGCTGCGAACACTGGCCATGCTTTTGGAGGTGTGGTTGGCTGAACCTAGAGGTTGTAAGGACAAATTGCTGTGGAGAATGTTACTTAGCTATGGCCTGTATGAAAGTAAAGAAACACTAGGACGTTTAACATCAAAAGTGAAACTTTTGTTTATGTGATCAATATGGTGAAGAACTAGGTTAACATTTGGCCAATGTTCTTAGAGGAGTTTTTGAGATATGGGAGAGATGACTTCTCTAGGGTTGGGTGGGCATTCTTATGTACATGGATGTATTGGGCTGTGGCGCCCCTTGTGAGCTGATTTTCTAGCCCATCTGGCCCTTTCTTCTGGTAAAATCTTACTACTGATAAGAAAAGGATTCCTAAAATTCCTCAACTTTAACAAGTAGGGAAGTAACATAATCAGAGATTGATTCTAACTAAAAGAAATGCTCTAGTGCTCTTAGAGCACTATAAGTTATAGTGCTCCTAGTTGCATTGGAACATGTAGATAGCCCAATCAATTGATCTAGTCTGTCCATTAACTCTTCAAAAATGAAAAAAAAAACTCGTCTATCTATTAGGTCCACACATTTCATGGGCTACCTTGCAACTATCACACTGATTTGACAATCTTAACCATTTGATCAATAGCCTCAATATGGATGGTCAAGATCGTTCACACAAAAAATAGGTTCAATGAACAATTTCATCCATTTTTTCTTGGTTCCCATCATGGATCACTTTTTTACCCAATCCTAACCATCCATCCGTGGCTTGGAAAAGGATGGTTATGAAAAGTGAGGCCAAACAAGGATGTGCTCAATCATCTTATCAGTGTGAAATTTTCGTGGTAGCCCATGAAATGTGTTCTAGACTAAATGGATAGTTCAGGTCAATCGAATATACTTTCAAGTAGGAGCACTATAATTTATATTGATCTGAAGACATGAGCATTTCTAACTAAAAGTAACTCTAAAAAATAAGGAACCTAATCTTAGTTCTTCTAAAAATATAAAGTCAATGAAACGACGTTCTTGATCCTATCACTAGACTTAAATCCCTCCAGCTATGGCAGAATGGAATTATTTTGTGACAAAAGTGAGTTCGTGAAATGAAGACCTTGTCAATGATATGACCTAGGATTACTTTAACACAAAAATCACAAACTCAGGTTAGAAGTTATATATCTCCAGTTAGAACAACATTAAAAGCTGCAAAAGTAGTTTTGTGCCTCCCTTTCTGCTTTGTTCCATCCTAAGTTGGTCCTAAGATCCTTAAGGTTTTGCCCGTGTTAGTGTCCCCTGGTTGAACTTTGGAGAGAAGTCAGAGCACTCACCTTCTGAGTTTAAGCATGGCGCCCTTTGGGCTGTCATTCTGTTATGGTTTCAAAGCATCTAACCCAAGGAGGCATGCTGACAATGCATTTTTCAAAGGGGTGATTTGTTTTGTTTTCATTGATTCCAAGTCAACTCGGTATTGGATGATACTTAAAGCTATGCTTTAGAGGGATCTTAGCTCTGAATTTCTGGCAATCGATGATGCAAAATCCCACATATCAAAATTGATTGCCTTTCTCAAGCCTTGAAATTCCTAGAAATAATCCACACATATTTCTCTTTGAAGGCTCGAATACCACCAGTGAGTATTCTTCGCAATTACTTATTTCCAAAAGACATCATCAATTGGCAACTCCTTTTATCAGGAAAACTTTTTCTTGGGAATTCCTTCAAACTATTGGAGAGCATATTTTGAACCACTTCTATAGTAACAGACAAACATGCTTTCATCTCTCCCTTCGTCAAGTTCAAATGTTTCTTCGAACACATGTTCATCAAAGATGGGTGCTTTATCCAATGAACAAACTTCCTTGTCATGTGAGAGGAAAATGAGAATGACCATTTTACCTCTTTCCATGGTTTTCAAAATTTTCTTATCTAGTTTCTTTTTTGAAATGAAGGGCAATTAAAAAAAAGGGATATATTGGAACTCTAGGTTCCACATCGAAAACATGCCACCATGGTGCCATAAAATGCTAGGATGTATCATTTATATCATCGTGAGATACATTGTGAGGTTACAAGGCATATGTGGGAGCAAGTCTTTCGATCCCTTCAGGGTGGCCTTGGTAACGTTGGAGTGGATTGATGTCTTCCTCAAAGCATGGTGTGGAGACTCATCTTGATGGCTAGGATGCGGACAATCCATAATGAATGCAATAATAAGACCTTTTGCAACGAAGCTTCCAAGTGGGCTATATCTTTATTGTAGCTTGGGACAAAGTTGTATCTGTTGGGGTTGTGCTATGAAAAATCAATGTTTTAGTTGCTCTTGGACCTAGTTATACTTTGACTTAGTTATTCATGGATCGTCATCTATACAAATGGCATGGTTATTGTGTGTGGACATGTTTTTTATACATTTGGGTTTCTAAGGTTTAGCTTCTAAGTCTTTAGGCATCTTAGAGATTGGATACGTCGATCAAGTGCCAAGGGAGAGATATGATCCATGGATCTCATTGCCTTGGTCATGACCATAAAGGTACCAGGACTTGCGTGTGTTCTTCATTGATGGTCATCTTATATGAGGGGACTGACTTGGTGTTAGGACGGACAGTCTCCACTATCGGGCCTAACTTGGTGTTGGTGAGCTTTTGTCCTAACCCATACAAGTGTGCGTGTGTGTGTCGTGAGCCATGGATATATCACCTGGTTGGATCTCTGATCACTCACATTGCAGGATCACTTACAAGTCTCTAGACTGGAAGACCCATCATGTCCAGGCTAGAATGATACTTAAGGATTTGCACTATCTTCATCCATATCCTTAAAACTAAGGAATGAGGATATGTAGGCTAGGATGGCTTGATAGTAAGTGCTTTGGTTCACTTTATAAGGTCACCACATGACCACTAAAAGTGGGTGATATTACGTATCTTCATCGAGCCCATTAAGGACCACGATTCAACATAGGATCCACTTGGTTTACTTGGGAACTTATATTAGTGGACTGGTTTGAACCATCCATCATATGTTTTAAAGGCTGGCTAGCAACCCTATATTTTTTTATTGTTTAATTGTGGTTTTTCAACCGTTAAGCTTTAAGTTTTAACCATTGATATGCTTTAAATCAAGCGTAATGGACATTCAATGGCTAAGAGATGATGGTCAACACCTTAGGGTAGCATGGAATTTGCCTAAAGATGGACACCATGGATAGTGGAAGGAAATAGATGGTTGGGGTGCATGGATTAGAAAGGTAAACAAGCGTCCTTTGTAATAGGGTACACAGAGGTCTTGTGGAATGGCAGAGTATATGGTTCTCCCATGAAACCCTAAAGACCTCCTATATGAAGATCCTATTGTAGGAGGGATTCAAAGAACCTAAGGGACAACCAAATCCCTTGGACACCCCACCTTTTGGAGAGAGAGAGAGAGAGAGAGGTGGGCGTCCCACTCCCCTCCTCCATACACATGTGTGCATGCCTCTCATTGGGTGTGTGGTCCACTTACAGATGACTCATAAGTCAAATCTCGGCCTCTACCAGAGATCCTGATGTAGGTTCTTCTCCTTCTAAACTTACGATAGATTGGGGATAGACTCTACATCGAGAGATCACCAACGGAAGAAACAGGCGGACTGATCTACACTCCAGTATGATCATGTGATTGGTTTTATTTTTTAAAACATGGCTTGATCTATGGACGGAGATCCTAAAAATCTAAAATCCATAAAAAAGGTTTCTAAAAATTTCTATTCCACCGTGTTTATAATTATTATTGTTAGAAACCATTAGTATCTTAGGGCTCTGGGGTTAAATTTTTTGAAGGGTGTTGCAAAGATTATTTAGAGTGGAGAGATGCCAAGGTTTGAAGAGTGGCGAAGTTGGGTAAGCTTTCAGTTTTGTCTCTTTATAGCTTGATCACTCATGAGGGGTCAAACTCGAGTTTGGATCCATCAACATTTGTCTGGCATTATGGCACTCTTCCTAAGGTTGTGGCTTTCACTTGGCTGGCAGGAAAGAATAGAGTGCTCACCATCTACAATCTTTATTCATTGTCTACTGGTGAGGTCAGTATGGGAGAGCTTATTGGGGTTATTAAAGATCCTTTAGGTGGTGCCAGGAACAATTGAGGGGTTGTCATAAGCTTGGCAAGGTGGCGGCTACAGTAAGGGAGGTTTTTATGGAGGCTTTCCTTGTTCACGGGACTATGGTCCATTTGAGGCAAAAGAAATAAGCGATGCTTCAGAGAGATAAATGTGGGATGTCTAGGATGGTTGAGCTAAGGCAAATGTTGAAGACTGGGCTTCTAGTTTGAATACTGATGTAGATGGTTTCTCTTAGCCTCTTTTGGGGCTCCCCTTACTAGTTGTGTAAGCCTTTGGTGCTCCTTCAACAAAATTCTCATCATCTTTAAAAAAAAAAAAAAGATCATTTAGAGTGTACTTGGTGAGAAGAATCTTCTCCTCCTCATTGCCCTTTCCTCAATTTTCTGTTCTTTTGGCTTGTGCCCCTGTTGGAAGTCTTTTTGGCCTTTTCTTTTAATAAGATTAAGTTATCATTCAAAAGAAAAAAAGGAAAGGGAAAAGAAACAATGGTTCTTTTAGCTAGGAAACACCTATGCCTGTGCTACAACCTCAAGCATTTCATGCAACAATTTGATGCGGACATCAGTGGTGCACCCTTTAGAGTGTACCAGAGGAGGCGACGTCGCAGATTGAGTGTTGGAGCAGACGAGTTGATGTGGATGGACGCCTGGCCCATTGGGCCCAATTTCGGCCCATTTTCTGACGTGTTATGAGTACGCGAGCTGCAGGATCGCGCAGGAGCATCATGACCATTGGATCATGGAGTGGATTTACGTTTAGGCGCTTTTCTGTTTATTTCCTTATTTCTAGGCGCTTTAGTGTCGTTATTTACTTTAGGCGTTTTTATGTTATTTCTTTGGTTTTCAGGCACTTTAGTGCACTTTTTTTTTTAAAATTTTCGTAGCTTATATATACTATGAGAAATCCTATTTCGAAATCATTGAATGAATAGAAAATTCGTGGGCTTCTTCCTCTTTATTTGAGAGATTAGGGTTTCAGGATTGGCCCTCGGGTGTTGAGGATTCCACCCCGGAGTTTTCATTTTCTCTTCTCTATTTCTTCAAGGTGCGAGGAAGGGCAAGCTTCTTTTGATTCCTAATTCGTACTTCATGAGAACCCATTGTTTTTCAACATCTTTCGTCCTTTTCTGAAACCCCCTCCCCCCCCCCCCCCTTGGTACAATTGAAAAGAGGGATGCCTAGCTATGAGAACCGGATCCAAACTTGGCTGTGGACTGGTTTATGCTAGATCTGGGATATGCTCATATCTCTAGATCCTTCCTGTTTTACGATTTTACGTAGTTTTATGCGAAGGGGTATGATCCGGACGGACGGATCTCTTCGTGTTGAGATTTGTTAGTTTCCTCTGATTGAAAGTAGTTAGTTTCGTAATTTTATTATTTGAATATCTTCCAACTGAATATTCATGTATCTAGGGTTAGGTCATCGCATGCCCCTGCATCACTATTAGATCTCAAACATAATGTAGTCAAGGATTAAAGTATCATCTGAAACCGGTGCATATTGCCCAATACATACATACTGGTTTGGTCCATGCATGATATGCATGTGTCAGCTGTTTCGGCCTGAAATGACCTATTACAGGGTGATATGACCCGGTTTCCGTTGTGACCAAAACAGTACACTGAAACCATCTTTCAATCCTTGAATGCAGTTAATCCTGTTGGTACAAAATAATGTAGGAGAATTCTCCACTGCTAAGGTTTCATGTGGAATCACCAAAAAGTTGCATTCTGTTCAAATTGACATGAAAATACAATGGCAAGCTAGATAAGGCAGGCTTGGTCAGGGTGGTAGTGTGATCCCCAAGGGAAAACTACTGGCTTTTCCAGCCATATTGCTTTCACTCTATCCTCCTCACCACCACATCAACCGAACTCCTGAGTGAAGGACGACACCTCTCCATGCATACCTAACCCCATGAGTTCACTTTTCTAGTTGTTAATTTTTTGCCTAGACACAACCTCTAAGAACCAATGAACAGATTGACTTGCACAGTTGCACTTGATTTGCCTTGCAAAAGAGAAGCGTGTCATCGGCAAAACAAAGATGTGAAGTCTGAAAGTCTGGATGCTCCACCTCATAGCCATTGATAAGGCCTTGTGCTTTTGCCTGATC
Source organism: Liriodendron chinense (assembly GCA_003013855.2). Taxonomy (NCBI): domain Eukaryota; kingdom Viridiplantae; phylum Streptophyta; class Magnoliopsida; order Magnoliales; family Magnoliaceae; genus Liriodendron; species Liriodendron chinense. The sequence goes on from PVNU02002898.1 coordinate 1,957,841, forward strand.
TATTAAGGGCCTCAGCAACAGTGTGGAATGGGGGATCCCCTTGCTGCAACCCACAACTACTATTGAAAAAAGCGTTTTGGAGAATTGCACAAGCACCAGCAGTGGGCTGAGCTCATGCAGTCCCATTTCCAGTTCTTTATTTATTTATTTGAGAGATGCCTATATCCAGTTCATTTAATACCAAACCCCAACTAGTTGAGCATATAGTTTACAAACTTCCAGTCAACATTATGCTTTTTCCATGTGCAACTTGCATAGGATGCCTGGTTTGCCTGACTTGTACTTGGGAGTCGATGTACTCATGGCTATATAAAGGTCGCATCTAAAATCTACTTGCCAAGCAGAAAAAACCCCTGCATCTTTGAGATGACACCCCCCGGGACCCTGCAAGGTCCAGTAGCCAAGACTTCTGCCATTGTGGATGGACTGTAATTAAGATTTGGGGTAAATTTAAGCTTCAGGTTCAGTTGGTGCCTTGGAGGGTAAGTGCAGAAGGATCTGCAGATGGGGTATAATTAAGATGGTAATTAAGATTTGGTAGAGGTTTGAAGCTTAAGGTTTAGGTTTGGTTGGGGGTTGAGAGCAGAGAGACCTGAGCTTGTGTCTTTATTGAATGGTTAGGGTATATTAGAGAGAGAAAGGATTGGTAAAAGCAATGCGAAAAAAAGTCCTCGGAACAGACATTGGCGCAACTAGAATGGCACAGAAAATCCTTCTGAGAAATGTGAAATAAGCAGATGGTTCACCATCATTTCATCCTGACCTGTTTGAAAATTGAATATCCTGAAAGCGGCAGTTGGTTGTCTGGATTTTGTCTAGAAGTGAGTCAAACAGAAAGCTGACACTGAATCACATCCCACCAAAAGCTTCCTGGATAGTGCCTTTGTCCAACAGACGTTGTTAGTGAAACCAATCACCCCCTTGTAAAACAGCCAAACAGAGAGATTTTGATAGTTCACACCCTCAGTGATCAGTCCTTAGAGATGAAAGCCTTCTCAAATATACTGTCAACTTTGGTAAAAAATCTGTTTCATTTCTTTAGAGATTTTGACAACAAAAAATTTGGTTTAAATAAACTTTTCTCCAACCTTGTTGGAAACTCTCCCTCCCTTCCTCTCAAACTTTGGAAACTCTCCCTCCCTCCCTCCCTCCCTCTCAAACTTTGACATGATTGAATTGAACTTCCACATTCGTCCACCAACCAGTTCTCTCTGACCCTATTCCCTACCACAACTGTATCTTATCGTGCAAAGAAAACTCATGGACTACCTTGTCTATCTCACCTGATACGTTGATGTTATTTTTAATGCATTCCTGTTGTAGCTTTACATTTAATACAATGAGTGGCAAGAAACTGTTTGTGGGAATATTGATTTATCAATGTCCTGACAGTGAGAATGAATACAGCCATTTCATCTATTGCATTTCTCAATATGCTATTTGGTGTTTATTCTTGTGATTTTAGCTTCAAGCATAAACATGATGTCAGTTTTGGAATTGTTGTCTGCTGCAGGCCTTTGGCTGGGCATATATCAATAATCGACACAATACATGGGAACAGTTTTATGTATACTGGATTTGCCCCTTTATTGGAGCGATTCTGGCTGCTTGGGTTTTCCGCTTTCTATTCCCCCTTCCAGCGAAGCAGAAGAAAGCCTGAGAAGATGAAGTAATGTGCAGCTGGTAGTTTCTGATGGAAGGAAATAAACTCCACTGGTAGTCAGTGCTCACCAACTGTTGGCCCTTTTCATTGTTTGTCACCCCTATAATCATTTGGAAACCGCTGTATATCTATTTCTAGTCTATGCTTTGTTCATGATCAGAATGAAAACACCCCTTCCTAACACTAACTGTTGCTAAGGATTCAGAGCCTGTTTGGAAGTTTCTACAGGTTTGGATAAAAAATCCATTTAACTTCAACACGACCCATCCGCTTTTCATTTGGGGCTGCACAGGAAATGAGAACCTGAATCCTGAAAATCCTAAAACGAAAAAGCATGGATTGGTTGATAACATTGATAATGCTGCCTCTCCCAAATTTCTGTATGTTTTTTGTCCTGGTGGATGCAAAGGAAAGCAATCTTACAGAGATTTGTTTTGCTAAAGTCCGCGTGGAGCCCTGCCCATCCACACATGCCGATAGCTTTCCATCAATGGGCCACATTGTGCAGATCTTTAGGCGTAAAGAACAGGCTATTCATTTAACTTATCGAGTGGGGTCTTGTGTACAAATAACCAAAACACTTCTCTAAAACAATCTTTTCTAGCCTGCCTTAGTTTTCTAAGGCATCCGTCAGTTGCAGACAGAGATGTAATCAGAATGATTTTTTAGGACAAATGTAAACAGTGTAGTCCAGTGGTAGGCTTACAGGAGTTTCCAACATGAGGAGGTCATGGGTTCGAGCACCCATTGAGGAGTGAGTGCACAGGCGTGTGGGGGTGTGTGAGACAACCCATTGACAGTTACACCATCCATTGCCTTTTCTGCCTTCTCAAGGAAATAATCACTGATACTTGGACAAAATGGTATGATCTATGTGCACGTACTGCAGCCGTATAAATGACAAGCATGCACCTTAATTCAAACCATTCAATTAGTGGGCCTCAATGTTGATTATTTGCTGATGTTGATTAGAATGCATTCCTCCCCTCATCTTTCCCACTTATCAAGGAAAGGAAAAAAAACCATTGACATCCTAGTAGAGTGATGACCAGTATAAAAACACTGCCTTAGTACATGTGGGCATGCGAACATCCCTATTAAAATTAAAATTAAAACCTTTGGCATATCCATTCTAACATATCAAGTGAGAGAAGCGAGAAGTTTGCTGGTGGCAGCATCCATCATCATATCAGTGCATTTTAGCTCAATTTTCTGTCACGGAAAGCTGTAGCAATTTCAAACAAAGCTAGAATCTAGTACAAGCTCTAGATTTTCAAGCAAAGCTAGAATCTAGTACAAGCTCTAGATTTTCAAGCAAAACTAGAATCTAGTACAAGCTCTACTTTGGTGCACTTCCGCAAATGGACCCCAGCTGATCAGATGATCAGTAGCCCCTTCTCAGACGAGCCGTTGCTCAGGTTAAATTGGAAATTCATGCCATCGCCTATCTCAGGACAATCACAAGAGTTTAGAGCAACTTTACCTTTTAGTGAAAAAAAAATAAAATAAAAAATAAAATAATCAAACAGTTATGATAGCTGCATATCATAAACAGCTGGAAGCTGCAGTTCCTCACAATTGGCTCATCCATGAGGTGAGCTATCTGGGGACCTTGTTAGACACAGTGACCACCAAGGAGATGGAAGTTAATACCCCATACGACTAACTAGAATGGTGTTGGATGCACTCCTTTCTATCACCCGACCTTTTCATCTGGATTACATATTCCGTTGTAGGGAGAATGAAACCAGTACATACACATGGACCGGAGCCTGTCTATCCTCCGAACAAGAGAGCCCACTTTTTCTTCACAAAGCACAGCACATGGAGTCATGTCCTGCACCTTATCAGGTGTAGCATTTGTACGAGAAAGGCCATTTGGTTCAACAATTCAACCAATGGAATGGAAGATCTAGCCGTACAGTATTTGGCCTTTTCTGTTTTAAATGTGAATTGCCACCGTTATCTCTACCAGCCCATCTGTTTGTTATCCACACACATTGATGCGTTACAATTCTTACTTGGGCCATTCCATCTTCCCACCGTAACCCATTTATCAACTTCTTGGATCATGCAACCATCTTCACTCGTCTCCACTTGTACCAACTTCAAACCTGCTAGCCTTAGAAGTTTACAAGATAGGATAACCAGGTATCAAACCCTGGATCATTCACACACTACACTGTCTTTATCAGCTCAGTAACGAGCCCAAGACATCCCTCTTACTTTTTCACCAAAGTGCTGTGTAATTCCTTGAGCATTATTCCATCACCAAAGTGCCTGTGTAATTCCTTCAGCATTATTCCATCCACAGTTTCCATTCCATCACTTACACAGGCACACTTTCGTTTGAAAGAAGCAACCGTGCCAAGCTGAGACAGTCTATGCGAAGAAAGAAGGCCATGGATTCCCAGTTGTTTGAAATAGAGCAGACCCTAGGAACCATATGTGTAAAGCTTATTGGCACAGACACATGCATGCGCTCACGTCTGACAATGCCTAAGAACATCTGGTCCATTGCCTTCAGGCAGAAATTCTAATAACATTTAAGTTTACGCCCCATTTTGGGCAGGTAATGCTCCAAAATCGGGATGCACATCCTCCATAAAATCAGATTCGTGTTAGCCATGTTTACCTTTCTCCAGAACTTCCATATAGTTAAGACTAAGGAAGCTCTGCAAAACCTGATATGGATATGTGGACCCCACCAAAATGGGGATTATGCTTAATGTTCCAATGGTGTGGGGTCTCCCTACCCAAAAGGAGCCTTAACAATGCTGCTGGCTATTGTATTGTGAGTTTCAACAGACATCTAGGATCGTCCCTGTATCTGCATTCTGTTGCGTGATGAAAAAAAAAATTCTACGGCATCCTGTTTCCTGACCAAAAACAATTCATCAGATAAGCAAAAAGACAGACAAGCTGAACAGGGTAGGCATTGTAGAACACTTGTGGGTGGTCCAAGTTAGGATTCATATATGTATGGAGTTGTTTGAGTTCAACTCTTCGTGGTTACAACATCGTGGACAAAGTAAAAATATTGCAAGGTTAGCAAGAAAAGCCATCATACACAGACAACAGCAAACCAAATCAGTGGCAGTGTTGAGCCTATTGACTAAAGGTGAAAACACCCCTCCTAATAAAGCATCTTCTCTAAATCAATTCAGAGAAATGTTCTTATCCTAAGGAAATTTATGGCATATCATGCCATGTGCAACCTACCAATATCCGCGGCTTTGTCTCTATCCATATCCTAAACCACCTTCTTGAACTCCTCTTTGAACCCTATTTCAAGCCATGCCACTTTCCCTCTGGGAATACATCTAAAAGAGACCATTTGGCCTTGGTTCAATTGAAGCCTGCTTCTGAATAAAGGTTACTATAGAACACAGTTGCATCCCTGACTTGAGCCAGGTCTTCTATTAGGATGCTATAAACAGACATTTCATCCCTATCTCATTGAAAGTTTCTATACATCAGCTGTTTCTCAACACATTTCTTTATGCAAAGACTCCATATTTCCCTCTTTCTTGATGGTCAATCTTTTTCAGAACATCAGGTGTGAATCAAACGCATGTGGAATTGAAACTGAGAATTCCACTTGAGACATGGACGCAACTCTTTTCCCTTCTGAATCAGGCAGATGCACACCTGAAAAAAGGTTGATAGTTAAAGTTCTTTCAAAATTGACCGTTTGTTCCTCTGCTAGGTGTTCCAAAAATGTCTGCAATTAAGTAGCTTTGCGAACAAATGGAACGGACCAATTTGGCAATAGAAATGTTTGTTCAAGAAATACATTTTGTCACCAAATTATGGAAAGCATGACAATTTTTAAATACATCTAACTCAATTGGTAAAGCACTCCCAAAATGGATTTTTTTTTTTTTTTGCCTTCGCACAAAGAAAACCTTTCATAGCGACTAGAGAAGATATTGAGGAATTGTCCATATGTAAGATCATAATTATTGATATCTTTTATGCAGACAAAGGGCATCTCTTTTTATGATTCATTCTGCGTCTCCCTTTCACAATTCTATGAGAGGCAGTGTTTTTATCCCCTTCCCTGAAACAAGTTGTACCAGACTTGTGACGCCACACTGCCTCCTCTCTTCGTAGGGCTCGTTTGGCAGCTTGTATTTGGAATGTATTGGAATCCGAATCACAAATAAATTGGAATCAAAGTGATTTGGAATCTTTAGTTGTCCGACAGCCTGAATTTTGGCTAAACTAGAATTATGTAATATATTCACAGGAACCTGAATATAGAATTATGTAATATATCCATAGGAACCTGAATATAATTAAGTAAATCTTCTTTAATATCCTAAATAGTGTACATGTCACATTATAGACAACCATTATAATAAGCCCATTGAAACATATATTTAGGGTAAAAATGAGGTAATTCTAAGTCTCAAGTGAGCCATAAAAGTGAACCTACTAATTTTATACTTGAAGCCAAACTCCATATGTTCAAGATGATGAAACCTATCCATTCCAATGTATATATCTATGGTCCAAACCCACACACACCATGCAAATTACATTATATAAAAGTACACCTGAATTTAGAAATGATTAACTATCAAAATCATTCCTTCCAATTTGCATCAGATTGCACTAGGACATCGTGTGCTTCCTTTGAAGGGTCAAATACAAGGTATCCCAAAATGATGGTTACGTATACGGCCGATACGTAACAGAAACGGTCATAACCGTTTCGCATTACAGGTTGAAACAGCCGTTACAGAAAAAACAGGCCGCAACGGCCCGTATCGAACCATAACGGTATTTTTCAGAAAATAAAAAAGGGCCGTATTGGCCGATACGGGGTCCGTAACAGCCGTAATTACGGCCCGTATTGTAATCATAACGGTGGTGGCCGTTACGGCCACCGTTACCGTTATGGAACACCTTGGTCAAATAACTTGTAATAACTACTAGAAAATCCATGAACCTATGCAATACATTCCTCCCATGATCCATATATGCCAAGGCAACAACCAGCAAATACAACATAGTATTTATTTAGTGCCTTTCCACTCGATTAAGAATCACTCACTTTACTTCATTGTTCTTTGATGAAGTTTGTAAAAGCTTGTTGAGCTTCAACTAAAAAGGTATATGACTAATATTTATTATGACTAAACCCACTCACCTCTTCGAAACATTCTTCTCATGGCATATAAATGCCGAGACAATGACCGACCAACACCACATAATATTTGTCCCACAACACTAGAAGACAACTGCATGATGAATGTGTAAATCTAATTTATAAGGCACCACAAATATATTAAAAAAAAATCCCAATAATCAACTGAAGAATGTTAGTCATTCCAAATACGGACGATATACTTGGTGATGATGCAGGCTGCAGGCTATCTACCTGCATCAGAGAAATCAGACACAAGTCTCCCATAAGGGTCATATTCAAATGGGTCTGACTCTAATGCCTCAATGTGAGATTCTCAAGGTTTTTAAGTGATTTAGCATGCGCTCATGATCTTGAGTTGCTAGCATGGTCAGTCCTAACTATTTTGCTGTATTTTTCCAATAAGGAAATGGATTGTCCCAAAACTCCTTCGCTTCACTAGTTTCTATGGGCATTAGAAAAGGCAAGCTATAATTATCAAGATTTTATGTGAAAATATGTTTCCATAGTTTACCTCGATATAGGCATCCCATACTTCTAGTTCCGCAGTAGTGCACTTGCAGTTGTTGTCCCATCCAAATCCACTCTGCTTGATCTAACTAACTACTGCTAGCTATATATATATATATATATATATATATATATATATATATATATATATATATATATATATATATAATGAGTTTAAATTGGTTATTGTCACAGAGATAGCCAAGGGAGGTGTTCCAACACTACCTAATCAAACAATTATCCATCATTGAATTCCATTTTATCAAATCTCTCACGAAATAACACGGCTTCATTCGATGTCGAAATTCTTGATAAAATGAAATTAAACGTGCATCATAAAGCGCAAGAAATAAATATATGTTTATTACATACTACAATACAACTGTATAACAAATGTTAGCAGTTACGAAATACCCATCCAACATTAGGATTGAAGTTCTCCTATATAGATTTTGCGAGTCTATTGCAAAACCAGTTCCGAGCATCTCCCTTTTGCTTGGTTCTCCAGTTTGCATCTCTTTATTTAACCCGTCGCTATCGCTTCCCTCCATTCTAGTTGTTCAACTATCATTTTCATTAGCACATGGATGCTCTTTGCCATCTAAATTTTCATCGTTGCCTAAATTGTTAGCTTCATTGAGAAATACATCATTCCTCTAGTTCATAATGTGAATATGTATGATACAACAGGATATTAAAATCTTTACGTATCTATTTATCGGATGGGATTGGGTGCACTTCAATATAAGGAACTCTGATTTTAAAACTCTAAATGCCCATTCAATGTTATTTTTTAACAACGAAAGACGAAAATTAAACAACTCTTTCTTGTCCCTCGGAATACAACCCTACTTAAATTTCTTGAGATGATAAGATATACCTTGATAGAGTACTAGGAATCCAGAGGTGTTAGGAAAACCTGCATCAACTAAGCAGTACTTATCCTTAGGTAGAGACAATTTTCCTTCCCTTGTGTGTGCAGATACTAGTACACGTAAATCCAAAGCAGATCTTTCCCAGCTAGTGAGGATGTTTAAAAATCTTAAATCAAAAGACCAAGCTGCCATGTCTTTTTTGCAAATTGTTCATGGTACGCACCTTTCTTTCACCAACCAACCAAGCAAAGGCAATGACACTTGGTGGACCTTTTTTTGGGCAGGTTAATGAGCAAGCTTTATTAAGAAAATCTGTTTAGACAAATGTCACAACAGCTAAGAATACATCCCTCAAAAGCAAAAGCAAATTACAACCCAAGCTTACATTCCAGACAAGAGTGAGGTTTCATCAATATTTACATCCTTAGTCCTACACACCCATTTTAATACATCCCTTTTGGATTGCCACGATACTTCTTCCTATGATCCCTATTTATTGAGGAAGCATCTTCGATTTCGTTACCGCCAAATGTTCCTTAATATGGCTAGTATGACGAGGCGCCATAGTATTTGCCGACCTTTAGGAATGGAGCTACCATGCCAAGCCTGAAACAGATCACCCAACTCCGAAAGACACTATGAAGGTGGACCACACTTGACGCACGAAAGTACAATGGATGAAAAGGTGGTCTATTGACTCCGTGTCACTATTGCACATACATTAGACACATATTAGGAAGAATCATAGATCTCCGTTGAAGATTGTCTATGGCTAAGATTCAATTCTGCCCAACTAACCAAGCAAATGAAGCAACCTTTTGAGGAGGCCCATAGAACCAAAAGGCATGGAAATGCTCCCCTACTCCCCTTGACTCCGAAGAATCCCAAAGCCTCTTGTAGAATGACTTGACTGAGAATTTCCCGTAAGGCACATCCTTCCAAACCATAGTATCTTCAATGAAGAATAGATGTATAAGCCTTGCTAGTAAACACGCTAAGTCTACCACCTCCTCATCTAATAAGGCCCTCCTGCAAGGGGGGCACCACTCTCCATTCTCGCCCACGTGGGAAAAAGAAGTGGCCACCGATATGATCCTCCTAGGGGCTAGTGGTGCAAGAAATGGAATTATAGCTCCAAAAATCTATCTCCACATCAAAGATCTTCCCAAAAACAAATGCGTTGCCCATTACCAAGAAAGAACACCACCCCAGGCTTAAACATTGGAAATATGGAATAAATGGGCCTCATATCCTGGAAGCTCAATATTGTGAGCATGATTTGACCTACCGGCCACCCTTTTGAACTCTGTATTTTGATGTGATAGTCTCTCTTCATACCTTACTTCCCTCAGAGCCAAATCTCCACCGCCATTTTTGTGGACCTTCATCATCATCATCATCATCTAAGCAATATCCCAATTAAATGGGCTTAGCTACGTAAGTCTTGTCATGCCATTCCCTCTATTAAGGGCCATAACTTATCAGACCTTGGTATGATCAGATATATTCCTGTCAATTCCTTAGGCCAAGAGACTAGATCATCGCATAAAAGGACCAAACCAAAAATCTCCCCGATTTCTCCCATCCCCAAACCACCACAATGTAGGAACAAATGGTCCATGGATTCTGTTGCATGGACATTATTATGCAAATGTTGGGGATACATAATCATGTCTTTTTTGCAAAATGTCCATGATAAGCACCTTTCCTTTAGCAAGCAAGCAAGGCAATGACCCTTGCTGACCTTTCTACGACCAAATATATTCCATAAGTGCCTAAATATCATGGAGGCCAAGAGACCAGATTGCGACATAAGGACTGAACTAAAAATCTCCCTTCTCTCATCTCCATAGCTAAACATCCCGGTTCATGGATGGCAGGGCTTCATACCCCCCACTTCCTCATCTGAAAAGAGAAACAACTAGAAGTCACAACATCCAAGTTCACAGCAATACTTGCAAAGCCTAGGGAACATGGATTTTAGTGGCATATCCAAGCACCAAGCATCATCCCAAAGTATGATGCACGGACAATTCCCCGCTGATTAAACGATGACTTTTCTAAAGTCATCTACCATTTGAGAGATGATCCTGCAAACCCTAAAAGCTCTATATAATGAAGATCTCTTACAATACCAACTGTTGCTTCTCCATATTTGCATGCAATAACTCTTCCCCAAAGACCTTTCTGTTCCACAAAGTACTCACCAAAATTCATTTTAAAGATACCTTCTGGCAGAGGCTTCCAGGGAGGAGATAGCTTGATTTTCTTCCCACCACTCATCAGAACTGCTTCCCAATCAATATTAATATTAATTAATCTCAATTAACATTTACTATATGTTATCATAACCTAACAATTAAAGCTTTAAGTTTTTAATTGAACCAGACCGGAACTCAAACAGAACATGCTTGTTATGCATATCGGGTGAGGCAAGGATCAAGTTAGGTGGATCCTCAAAATCCAAATTCCCAAGATAAAGGAACGACAAGGACTAGTCACTGCTCATAAATATGATCATGTTAAAATACCTCCCTAACAATATCACAAGCATGAATCACTACGAATTCCAAAGAATTGAATTAATGCTCTAGAGTTAAAGATCCCAGTAAATTTGCATTTCATATCATCAGAAAGGGGATCCCTCATCCAAGTGTCTGTCTTGCGTACTCCCAACTTTTTGAAAGTATCATAGATAGCCCACATCTATTCATAAATGTCTTCATTGCCAGTTGGTAAGGAATAAGGATACAAAGATCAGGAAAAAGCCAAGCTATTTAGAATATGAATATGAATAAGAAGACATGAATAGTTGGCATAAGTCTCTCTCGCTTTGTAGGATATAAATAAGAAGACATGAATAGTTGGCATCTCTCTCTCTCTCTCACTCTCTCTCTCTCTCTCTCTACCAATGAACTTTATGCAACAAAGAGAGGGAAATAGAAATCCATGTCACAAAGAGATTAGAACCTGAAAGAGACTCATAACAGGAATCATCCAAATTGCAAGACACATTAAAATAAAGGTATAATGAATTGAAAAAAAAAAAAGGATCAAAGGAAAAGAAGGAATCAGCTCACCAAAGTAAAGTCTAGCAATATCTAATAAAGTTAGGAAGGCTACAGCAGAGATTATGACAAGAAGATGGCACATATGTATAAGTATGGTGGCCTAAGCAGACAGAAACACCCATATAAAATATAAAGAGCACCTGTTTGCAGCATAGACAAGTAACACATTCTCTTTGGTCCAAGGTAAGTAGTAGTAAAAAGGACAAGTAGTAGTAGTATTAGAAGAAGAAGTTGTAGCTGGTGATCTAACGTCCCCAAACAAACCCAACAGCTGACAAGACAAGGGTTGAAAAGAGCAAGGTGAAGAAGGGGGAGATGTGGCTATTTCTTGAAACTGCCACGGACGCCAGGGCGACCCTTGGAGGATTCAACAACATGGGTAGCGTGTAAGTTGGAGATCTTGGATTCATCAAAGGGGATCTTGGGGTGCTTGGCCTGATGGTGAATCTCCATAGATTTGACATCAGGAGCAGTGATCTTGCAGTGAGGGCATTCATACTTGGCATGACCACCCTTTTCAATCCCAGAACGATCGGCTTGCCCAGCCTTCCCTCCCCCTCTGTTCGTAGTCGCCGCATCCACCTTTGACGCTATCTCTTTGGCCGTGTGCTTCTTCGGCTTCGCCTTTCCAGTCATGATTGATGGAATTGATATTAAACAGACACCGTAACCTGCCTGCCTCATCAGATGAAAAACTCCAAATCAAAACCCTAGACAAACCGATAGCTTTAATTGAAATTCAGAAATAATTAACAATAATAACAGGAAGAAACAAGAATCAACTGGAATCATCATCTCCAAACCAAAGCAATCCAAGGAATTATAAAATTAAAAATTAAAAAAAAAATTAAAAAAAAATAAAAACAAAATCAATGAATCTGAAGAGGTTTTCTTGCCCGAAAGAGCCGCAGCCGACTGCGTTCGTCCTCCTCCGATCAGAAACCACACGAGACCGAACGAGCCCTAATCTTTATATAGAGATGGGCATTATTATATGAGTTGGGGTGTGGCACGTGCGATGCACGTAAAGCGAGTTGGGAAAGGCGAGAGAAGGGCAAGGGATCAATCGAGAAGAGAAAGCTAGAGGACGCGGTTTGGCTAGTGACGCTGCCACTAGCTAGGTGGCTAGTGGTCGGTTCTCTGTGGGCCCACCATGATGTATGTGTTTTATTCATGCCGTCCATTCATTTGTACGGATCATTTTAGGGCTTGATCCCAAAACTGAGACAGATCTAAATCTCAGGTGGACCATACCATAGGAAAACAGTAGTGATTGAATGTCCACCATTAAAATCCTCCTAAGGCCCACTGTAATGTTTATTTGAAATTGAACCCGTTTATTAGGTCGTACATAGCTGGATGAAGGGAAAAAACAAATATAAGCTTCATCCAAAACTTTTGTGCCCCCAAAAGGTTTTTAATGGTGAGTGTTCAATCAACATTGTTTCCTGGAATGTGGCCCACTTAGGATTTGGAACTACCTCATCTTTGGTATCATACTCTAAAATGATCTTAAAATATGAATGGACGGCATGGATGAAACACATACATCATGGTGGAGCCCACAGAGGACCGACCACTAGCCATTGGCTGGTGGGAGGGTCACTAGCCAATCCGCATCCAAAACCGAGGAAGCGGATTGCGTGGTGGGTCAGATGGGTGGTGCGTTGACGTCACCAAGTTCTGTGGAGCCCACCATTATGCATGTATTATATCCCCACTGTCCCTCCATTTTGAGAGATCATTTTAGGTTACCACCCCCACAAATAAAGCAGATCCAAAGCTCAAGTGAACCACACGAAAGAAAGCATTGGGGACAATGATACTCAAAGTAATGTTGAAACCTTCCCATTTGCCCTAATGTTTTTTTGCCGTGCAAATAACAACTTGGTACAAAACTTACCGTGGCCCCATAAAGTCTTTAATGGTAGAAGCTCAATACCCAATGCTTTATGTGGTGAGGTCTACTTGAACTTTTGATCGGCCTTAGTTTTGGGCCTATGCCCTCAATGATCAAACAAATAGAACTTGGTGATGTCGCTTCCACCCAGCTAAAGGAAAGTTGAGAGCTACATCAATTACTTGTTAAAGATAAAAGGGAGCAGATCAGGTAAGCAATGCCATATGGGTGTTTACCTGGGTTCACTTATGAGAGAGGGTATTTACCTATGACTATTAATTTTTCCAGCTCATTTTAAGGCATGGACCAATGAAGCAAATCAAAATCTCAAGTAGGCCACACCATAGAAAACAATAGTCATTAAATAACTATCATTAAAAACTTCTTTAGGTATGCGTAGTGTTTATTTTGAATGTCCACCATTAAAATCCTCCTAAGGCCCACTCTAATGTTTATTTGAAATCAAACCCATTTATTAGGTCATACATAGCTGATGAAAGGAAAAAACAAATATCAGCTTCATCCAAAACTTTTGTGCCTTCAAAAAGTTTTTAATGGTGAGTGTTCAATCAACATTGTTTCCTGAAATGTGGTTCACTTAGGATTTGGAACTACCTCATTTTTGGGATCATACTCTAAAATGATCTTAAAATATGGATGGACAGCATGGATGAAACACATACATCATGGTAGAGCCTAGGGAGGTCACTAGCCAATCCGCATCCAAAGCTAGAACGGGAGGAAGCGGATTGCGTGGCGGGACGCGGATTAGCTACTGACACGTTGAGCAGCTATCTAGCTACTGAAGTGACGTCACCAACTTCTGTGGGCCCCACCATGATGTATGTGTTTTATCCATACCGTCCATTCATTTGGAGAGATCATTTTAGGGCATGAGCTAAAGAATGAGACAAATCCAAAGCTCAAGTGGACCCACCAAAGAAAACAGTGGGGGCGGTGATGTGACCGTTGAAACCTTCCTCAGGCCCACCATGATGTTTATTTGAGATCCAACCTGTTTATAAGGTCATGCGGACATGGAAGAAGGTACAACACAAATATCAGCTTGATCGAAAACTTCTATGGCCCCAAGAAGTTTTTAATGGTAGGAGATCAATTCCCACTATTTTCTTTGGTGGGGTCCACTTGAGCTTTGGATCTGCCTCATTCTTTAGCTCATGCCCTAAAATGATCTCTCTAAATGGATGGACGGTGTAGATACAACACATACATCATGGTGGGACCACATAAGTTGGTGACGTCACTTCAGCAGCTAGATAGCTACTCAACTTGTCAGTAGCTAATCCGCGTAGTGGGCCAGATGGGTGGTGCGTTTATGTCACCAAGTTCTGTGGGCCCCACTATTATGCATGTATTATATCGTCATTGTCCATCCATTTTGTGAGGTCATTTTAGGTTATGGTGCCAAAAATAAAGCAGACCCAAGGCTCAAGTGAACACACGAAAGAAAGCAATGGGGACAATGATACTCACTGTTGAAACCTTCCCATTGGGTCCTAATGTTTTTTGCCGTGCAAATAATGGCTTGGTACAAGACTTACCCTGGCCCCAGGAAGTTTTCAACAGTAGAAGCTCAATACCCAATGCTTTCTGAGGTGACGTCCAGTTGAACTTTTGATCTGCCTTAGTTTTGGGCCTATACCCTTGAATGATCTCACAAATAGAACATGGTGATGTCGCTTGGTAGAAAACAATAGTCATTAGATACCTATCATTAAAAACTTCTTTAGGCATGCGATAGTGTTTATTTGTCATCCAACTTATTTGTAAGGTCACATTGACCTAAATGAAGGGAAAAACTCAAATATTAGCTTGATCCAAAACTTTCGTGGCCCACGAGAAGTTTTTAATGGTCAATGACCACTATCTCCTATGATGTTGTCTACTTGAGATTTGGATCAGCTTCATTGTTGGACGATGCTGAAACAAATGATGAATGGCATAGATATACAACACATACATCAAAGTAGGTGCCTAGTCACTAATGTTACTCGAGTGTCACGATATACTCCCTAGATAGAGAGAAACATGGATATTCGTAGTCATTTGGATTGAAACTAGGCCCAGCAAACGTTATTTTGTACAATCCCCCTAATCAAAGCTCTTTGGGCGGGTTGTATGCATTAAAAGAAGTGAAGAAAGAAAATTTATTCAATATAAGTTACTCATGGCACCTTTGTGCAGTAAAGTATAAAATGTCCTGAGTAGTAACATTATTAAGGCCTATTTGGATATCGTCAAATAAGTTACTTTTTAACTTATGTTAAGTGGACATTTGGATTGTAAGTTACTTTAGATACTACTTACTAAGTAAATAAGTAAATAAGCTTGTTTGGTAAACAGCATACTTGTTAGTTAAAAAGTAGAAAATTGTGTTTTGTTTCCAACATCATGTAAGTAGTTATCTCTCTCTCTTTTTCCCATGCACTCACACACTCCACACATGCCCAAGCACTCACACCACAATGGGTGCTCAAACCCATGACCTCACGTTGAAACTCTTGTGAGTTTGCCACTGAGCCAAAGGGTGGCATGCTTGTTTGGTCTACCTTGACATAAGTATTTACCTCTCAGGTTTTTTGGCCTACCTTCATATTCACTGTCCATCATGTGGGGCCCAACCTTTGATGTGGACAGTTCATTGTGTGGGCTCCACCTTTGATGTGGGTCGTCCATCATGTAGGGCCCACCTTGGATGTGAGCCATTTACCATTAGGGGTTAACTTTTAATGGGTATCACCCATTATGTAGGGCCTAGCTTTGATATTGGTCATCCATCATATGGGCCCCACCATCAACATTAATATCCATCATGTGCGGCCCACCTTAAACATCCATCGTCCATCATGCGGAGCCCACCTTTGATGTGGGTTGTTCATCATGCGGGCCGACTTGGATGTAGACCACTCATCATTAGAGCTGACCTTTGGAGTGGACTGTCCATCTCATGAGGACCACCTTGATATGGGTCATCCATCTTGTGAAGCCAACCTTTGATGTAGATCGTACATCATGTTGGCCCCACCTTTAACTGTGGGTTGTCCATCATGCGAGGCTCGCCTTGGATACAAGCCATTCATCATTAAGAGCCAACCTTCAATGTGGATCGTCCATTATTTGGTGCCCACCGCGATGTGGGGTATCCATGATGTAATGCCCTGCTTTAATGCCCGCTGCCTAACATGTTGAGTCCACCTTTGATGTGGATGGTCTTTCATGTAGGCCCCACCTTTGAAGTAGGGTTGCCCATTATATCGGTTCACTTTGGATGTGAGATATTTATCATTATGGGCTGACCTTTAATGTGGACCATCCATTATGTGGGCCCACATTAATATGGGGTCATCCATCATGTGGGGCCCACCTTTGATGTGGATTGTCCATCATGTGGGCTCTACCTTTGATGGAGATGGTCCATCACATAGGGCTTCCTTTGATAAGGCATGTGAGGGAGAGGCTCCTTTGGCATGGATGGTGATTGCGAGAGAAAAGTAAAAAAATAATAAATAAAAAACCATATAAAAAAATATATTAACGTAATGTTAGCTTTCGGAATTAAGTTACTTTTAATACAATACTTACCTTGAGTTGTACATCGAGCCGAGTTAAGTCGAGCCCCACCCTACTCTAGCTTGGCTCGACCAATGACCACCTCAACTCGAACTTGGCTTGGCTCGAACAATGACCACCTCAACTAAAACTTGGCTTGGCTTAACCTTCGAGCTCAAAATAGTAGCTCGAGTTTGTCTTGCTGTTCAAGCCGAGCGAGCTTTGTTCAAGCCAAGCCAAGTCGAGTCAAGTCGAGCCAAGCTTTATCTATTTTTTTTCCAACCCCAAACATTGACCCTAACTAGCCCCATTTTGGGGTTTTCCTATTTTAAACACATTTAAAGAAAAAAATCATTATACCTTAGGTTTGAGTCGTGCAGTTCAGTTAGGCAATGGCATGGAGGAAGGGAGAGAGAGTGAGTTGAGCAGCAGCGGGTGGCGTCGTGCGGCTGAGTTAAGCAGCGCCTGAGTTGGTCAAGTTCGGGCCATGCGGCAGGGAGGAAGGGTGAGAGAGATAGATTGAGAGAGAGAGAGAGAGGGCTAGGTAGGGTAGGGTAAATGAAATATATATATATATATATATATATATATATATATATATATATATATATATATATAGAGAGAGAGAGAGAGAGAGAGAGAGAGAGTAACTCTCAAGTCAAACCGGTTGGACCAAAATTATGGTCTACTCTGCAGATAACTTTCAACCAGTTAAGAGAATATGACATCCAACCCGTCTAATGTGTTAGCCTATCCTTGAAGATCTCTTAGTTCAAACATCGGCCCCATCTGCTCATTGGGAGGACCACAACATAGGAAACAATTTCTAGCCATTGATATGTGGCCCACATAAAAAGTGGATGTGGCTGAATTTTGTTGAAGGCAATCCACATGATAGGGCCAACCTATTAGATGGGTTGGATTTTGGACACACATCATAAGTTCAAAGTTATCTGCTAGGTGGACCGTAGTTTATAGTCTAACTGTGTGTGTGTGTATATATATATATATATATATATATATATATATATATATATATATATATATATATATGTTGAGCCAGGCTCCCCCATGCTCGACCTGGGCTCATTTTCAAACGAGTTGAGTCATGACTTAAAATAAGTTTAAAAGTAACTTAATTGTATCCAAACATGTACTTTTTTTTTGCAAGCATTATTGTAAAAGTATAGTTTTTTAGGAAGCCATTAGATCATAAGTTAACTTTGGATAAGTTACTTATGCCATAAGTACCTTATCTTGGTTTTTACTTATTCGGCCGATAAGTATGTTTCGTAAACAACATAATTATCAACCAAAAAGTAGAAAAACACATTTAGTATCCAGCATCATAATCAATTATCCCTAAAGTCTTTTCCCCCTCACATCCACCATCCATTATGTGGAGCCAACCTTTGATGTGGATTGTCCATCATGCGGGGCCCACCTTAGATGTGGGGCATTCATCACTATGGTTTGACCTTTAATGTGCAACATTCATTATGTAGGACCCACCTTTAATGTTGGTCATCCATCAAGTGGGTCTCACCTTCAATATCCACCGCCCATCATGTGGAGCCCATCTTTGATGTGGATTGTCCATCATGTGGACCCCACCTCTAGTCTAAACCATCCATTATGTAGGGCCCACTTTGATATGGGCCACTCAATATTAGGGCCAACCTTTGATGTGGATCTTCCATCATGTGGGGCCTACCTTGATGTGGACCGTCCATCATGTGGAGCCCACCTTGATGTGGATCATCATTATCGAAAATAGCGCTCCAGTTGGTAGGGCCTGGGTGAGGTTAGTCCCACATCGGAAGGATGAGCGCCCTGATTCTGGGCTATATGTGCGGTTCTCACCTTCCCTGTACAGAGGCCTTTTGGGAGAAACCCCGGAACCAAAACCGTGCGGGCGCGCGTGCGTGCCCAGAGCGGACAATATCTGTACAGTGTTTGTGGGGGCGTTACAGGTGGTATCAGAGCCGAGGGCGGCTCTGCCCTGAGGGTGGGGGATTCTAGCGCCCCAGTGCAGCCTGGCTGTGGTCCGAGCGTGGGTTGTCATCCGGGTCCCGTTGGGATCGGTCGGGCTTCGAAAATAGCGCTCCAGTTGGTAGGGCCTGGGTGAGGTTAGTCCCACATCGGAAGGATGAGCGCCCTGATTCTGGGCTATATGTGCGGTTCTCACCTTCCCTGTACAGAGGCCTTTTGGGGGAAACCCCGGAACCAAAACCGTGCGGGCGCGCGTGCGTGCCCAGAGCGGACAATACATTAGTGGGGCCCACCATTATTACTTGCCCATCATGTAGAGCCTACCTTTAATGTGGACTATCCATCATTTGGTCCTCACCTTCACTGTGGGTTGCCTATCATGCAAGGCTCGCATTGGATGTGGGTCATTCATCCTTAGGGGCTAACCTTTAACATGGATTGTCCATCATGTAGGGCCACCTCAATATCAATCATCCATCATGTGGGGCCCAATTTCAATGTCCACTGCCCATCATGTAGAGCCCACCTTTTGATGAGGACATCAGTGGCGCACCTTTTAGAGTGTACCAGAGGAGGAGATGTCGTAGATCGAACGTTGGAGTAAATGGGTTGATGTTGATTGGCGCCAGGTCCATCGGACCCATGTTTTGATCCGCTATGAGTATGGGCCCGTAGGAGTAGTATGATCATAGGATCATAAGGCAGATTTTACACCCTGTTGCGCGGATGTTTTAGTCTTTAGGCATTTTTCTGTGTTTTTTCTTATTTTAGACACTTTAGTGCTATGGTTTAGTTTTAGGCGTTTTTATATTTTTTTCTGATATTTAGGCATTTTAGTGCACTTTTTTTCGTAGCTTATATATACATTGTGAGACCCTTCTTTTTTATTATTGAATAAATAGAAATTCGTATGCTTTTCTTCCTCTTTTATCAAAGAGATTAAGGTTTCAGGATTGGCCCTCGGGTGTTGAGGATTGCACTCCGGTTTCAGATTTTTCTTATTTCTAGTTCTTCAAGGTGTAGGAAAAGGTAAGAATCTTTTGTTTTCATAATTCATACTTTCTTTCATCTTGAACTCATTGTTTCTTCATCTCATTCGTTCTTCTATATTCTTCCCTTTTTGGCGTGAATGAAAAAAGGGATGACTAGCCATGAAAATCGGATCCAAACTTGACTGTGGACTAGCTTATGCTAGATCTGGGATATCCTCATATCCCCAAGTCTTTTTTACAATTTTACGTGATTTTATGGGAATGGGCATGATCCTGACAGATCGATTTCATCTCTGTATTGGGATTTGCTTAATTCTTATGATTGAAAATATTTAGTTGATTAATTTTATTATTTGAATCTCTTCAACTTTATTATTCATGCATCTAAGGTTAAGTCATCATATGTCCCTACATCACCTTTGATATGGATTATCCATCATGTAAGGCCCCACCTTTGAAGTGGGTCATCCATCATACTAGTCCGCTTTGAATGTGAGCTTTTTATCATCATGGGCCTACCTTTAATGTGGACTATCCATTTGTGGGCCCACATTGATATGGGGTCATCCGTCACGTTGGGCCCACCTTTTCTATAGACCCTCCACCATGTAGTCCCATCTTCAATTTGGACAGTCCACCATGTGGGGCCTCATTTGATATGGATGGTGAGAGAGAGTTCCCTTTGATATGGGTTGTGAGAGAGAAGCAGAAAAGTTATAAGTTAAAAAGCTAAGAGAAATTACTTACTAAGATAAGTAGCTTTTAGCACATGAGTTACTTTTATAATAATGCTTTTGCCATAGCTCTCTCCAAGAGTTGGTTATATCCTAGGTTTGCCAGCACTAGGGACTATCCCAGAATACCGCCCCCTCCTGAGGTACGATGGTGGCACTACTTACTTCATCTTTCCCAACCATTAGAGAGCCTTCATTTCCCATAGGGTGGATTCCCTTGATGAGTCATTTAAGGATGCTGGGAGAGATACCTCATAGGTTCTCCCACCAATTCCTAAGTATCCCCCTGGTATCCCATTCAAGGGGGAGGAATACCTTGGTATTGAGGTATGTTCTCTCCAGCATAATCTCCCCTTTTCAATTGGCTTTTGTAGAGGGGAGACAGATTCTGGACTCTGTTCTAATAGCTAATGAATGCTTACACTCTCAATTTAGATCCAAGAAACTGGGTGTGTTATGTAGATTGGACTTAGAGAAAGTGTATGACCATTTAAACTAGGCTTTCTAGATAATATGCTAACTTTCATGGGTTTTGGTTTCAAATGGAAAGCCTTGATAAAATCATGCATCTTGTCTCCTAAGTTTTCTATCTTGATCCATGAAGCCTATTTTGGTTACTTCATGCTACCAGGGGGATCCCCTCTCTCCTTTCCTCTTTGTTTTGGTCACGAAAGCCCTGAGTGGAATGATCTCTGGTGGTAAGAGAGTTGGTCTCTTTTCAGGATTCAAAGTGGAAAATTTTGATCTACCTTTATCTCACTTTCAATTCGCTAATTGACACCCTTCTTTTCTATGAAGTAGTAGAATCACAGGTGTCTCTTCTCAGTATGACTATTTCTTCGTATCAATAGGTTTTAGGTATGAAGATTAACCTATCGAAATCAGAGTTCTTTGGTATTAATATTGATATTAAGGTATTCCAATCTCTAGCTCTTTTCTTTTGGCTGTAAAGTTAGCTCTCTTCCTTCTATCTATTTGGGATTAACCCTTTGTATCGGAAAACCTACGGTGGCACTCTGGGATAAAATCTTAGAAATGATGGATTGAAAAATGTCTTCCTAGAAGCTCAATACACTCTCTTTAGGAGGTAGGCTGAACCTCATAAAAGCCTTTCTATCTAATCTTCATGTTTATTTTTTTGTCTCTTTTACATTGTCCTAAATTGATTATTTCCAAGATTGACAAAATTAGAAAGAACTTTCTTTAGAAATGAGATTCTTCTAGTTGTAAATTTCTTTACTTAATTGGAAAGAGGTTTGCTATTCTTTTGAGGATGGGGGAGCCAACATTAAAGACTTGACTCTTTTCAATGAAGCGCTTATAGGGAAATGGGTATGGAGATTTGGCAACGAGGAATCAACTCTTTGGCGTCAGATCATTACGACAAAGTATGGTACGACTCCTACAGGATGGTGGTCCAAACACTCTTCCTTGTACCATGCCTCCTTATTTGAAAGGGAATTGCCAAATCTGCTGATCTAATGTTTGAAAGAATCTCTTTCAAGCTGGAAGAGGCTCTAAGATCGGATTTTGGATGGATATTTGGATATGCGATCGTTCTCTGGCTAATCGTTTTCTAGCTCTTTTTGTTATTTCTTCTGACATTAATGTTTTAATTGAGGATTGCTATATCCAAAATGGTTCTGGTGGTTTCTAGTTTCCTTCCTTTACTAGGTCTTTAGTTGATTTTGAAGTTCATGATCTAATTGACTAAAATTCTTGTCTTTAGAATGCTCCTGTCTCCGATCCGTTGAACCTAAAAGATTCCATGTTATGGATGCCGTCAAAGGATGGAGCCTTCTCTGTTAAAGCATTCTATCAATCCTTGTCTTCTCTCTCCAACTACACTTCGTCGCATACGGCCCCGGTGTGGTCTTATGGGATTTTGCCTAAGATAGTGGCTTTTGGTTGGTTGACAAGCAGAAAGAGGATTCTTATAATAGACAACCTCAAGAAAAGGGGCATGCAATTGCCGAATGTATGTCTTCTCTACCTTCAAAATGAAGAAATCGTTGATTATTTGTTGATGCATTGTCCTCTTTTTGCACACATCCGGTGGAGCATTTTTAGACTAGTAGGAGTCTAATGGTCATGCCTTAAACCATAGACAGTTTATTCTTTTATTGGCATGTTAATTCCGATGGAGCCATTGGAAAGAGGAAATTGCGTGTTCTTATCCTAGTAGCTATTTTGGCTATTTGGACAGAGAGAAACAACCGTTGTTTTCGCAATCAGTTCTATGTCAGAGGCGGGTGTCTTCTCCCATATCCTAGTCTTGTTTAGAGATTAGGCTCCGTAAAGAAGTCTGCTTTAGTTTGGTTTCTTTTGTTTTGTTTCTCCTTAAGCCTCTGTTCATTTTTGTTTTCTTTTTAGGTTTTAGTTTGGTTTTGTTCATTTCTCTTTCAATAAAAATATCACCTTTCAAAACAAATAAATAAATTGGCTTAAGTGAAAAAACTTAGTTACTCAACAAGTTCTAAAGTAACTTATTTGGTGGTATCCAAACTGCCCTTAAAGTTACTACTTTTCTACTTCTCACTCTCTTGGGGTCCATATCAAATGAGGCTTTCTCTCACGATCCATGTCAAAAGAGGCCCCACATGATGGATTGTCCACATTGAATGTGGGGCTCACGCGTTGGATGGTCCACATCAAAGGTGGGCTCCACATGATGGATGACTCCATATTAATGTGGGACCACATAATGGATGGTCTACATCAAAGGTCGGCCCATAAATGATAAATAGCCCACATCCAAAGTGGGTTGGTATGATGGACGACCAACTTCAAAGGTGGGGCCTACACGATGGACAATCTATATCAAAGGTGGGATCTACATGATGAGCAGTACATATTAAAGCTGGCCCCACATGATGGATGACCCTTATTGACGTAGCCCCACAAGATGGATGGTACACATCAAAGGTCGGTTCTGGATGACCACATTAGAGGTGGGCCCACATGATGGACAATCCACATTAAAGTTAGGGCTCCACATGCTGGGCTGTGGATGTTGAAGGTGGGTCCCACACGATGGATGACTAACATTAGAAGTGGGCCCTACATAATGGATGAAGCACGTTAAAGGTCAGCCCCTAATGATGAATGACCCACATCCTAGGGTGGGCTCGACATATGATGGACGAACTACATCAAAGTGGGGCCCACACAATGAATGGTCCACATCAAATGTTGGCCCCACATGATTTTTAGGGGGGGGGGGGGGGGGGGGGGGGGGGGGGGGGGGGGCACCAAATAGACTGAGGGATTATTACTTATGATGTTGGAAACCAACTATGCTTTATTACTTATAAGTATTTTGTTTACTAAACATACTTATCTCTAAATAAGTAAAACCAAGATAAGTTACTTAATGGCAATAGTAGCTATCCAAAATACTGCCCTTAATAGGACTTCAGCCTTTAATATTAGTGCTTCTAAAATTAATCGTGGGAGCAAAAATGTCCAAAATTATTAGAATCATATATAGATAGATGACCAGATCAGTGATTATTCTTGACTATAGGACCTGAATTGCACCCGTAGACCCGACCTTACCCAACCCAAACTGACCCAAGTGCAAGTGATTATTCTTGACCCGACCTAACCTAACCTGAATTTGCTAAGCCTAAACCCTGCCCGGTTTCAAATCAGGTTGGTGTGTTTTCCAATCTGAACCGGGCCCAAGGACCGTACAACCCTACCCCCAACCGAACCTGAACTCATGTTGGGTCAATCGGTTTGGGTTGACCTGACCCAAGTTGCAGCCCTACAAGCAAGCAAGCTTGTCTTGAGCCACCATCATAAACCTCCTGACATGGGACTTTTATGTTCGGCTATGTAAACCATCTAAATTGACCTGCACTTTGTTTATAGAACATATGTCCGAAATCACACCAATCAATAATTATCAAAGGGATGGTTAGAAATAAAATAGTGATTGGATCAGTTGATAGTTATCAAACAACGAGTGGTTCAAATTCCAAGGGCAGATGATACTCTGTTATATGTAAATTTCGTGTTATAGCCCTTCCACGGTTATGCCAGCCGTTTGGACCGTCTGGATTCTCTTACAAACATGCCATGTTAGTGGAAGGGTCACCACCATTTTTTAAATTGGTGTGGACCATCAAAGGAGTGCAGACTACTCCAGTAGTTCACCACCGTTTGGAAAATGGCGGCGACGCATCCTCCTTGCATGTGGCACTCATATATCACTAGCTATTTATACCATTTAAATTGTGGAACACATCATGGATAGGGCATATATTTATAAAAAAAAAAAATCACATTTATCAACTAATCCTAACCGTCTGATTGATGGTTATCAAATAAATAATTGAAAATAATGAGTATTTCAAATATCAAGTGCAAAATAAGATGGCTACTAATTTTGGGTTATGCTCCATCCTGACTAGGGTCAACAATTTGAACAGTCTGGATTGTCACATCGATTATGCCATGTGTACAATGAATACTGGCGAACAACTACAATAGAAGGTCAAGGCCAAGCACTCATGCACTTACTTACACATCATACACACAATCATGCACTCACACCAGACTGGGATTTGATCACCGCAATGGCAATGGGTACTCTCAACCCAAGACCTTATGTTGGAACTCTTGTGAGTCTACCACCAACAGATAACACCCCCGACACGGATTGCGTCCTGACCTTAGTGGGACCTTTAAGCGTCTGACCAGATCTGTGTGGGGACCACTGTGATATATTTGTTTATCTAAGCTGTCCATCCCTTTTTTAAGATCATGGTAAGGCATGGGCTCAAAAATAACGGCAGATCCAATGCTTGTAGTGGACCATACCAGGGATGACTCTTGCATTTAATGGTTTGGGCATTTATTGTGCATTTAATGCAACCGTTCCCCCCCCCCTTCCAGGGTATGTTTGTTAGGCCTGCATAGTGTAGTCTCCAATGCATGAAAGAGCAGCGATGCACCTTGGATCCTAAGTTGCTACAGATGCTAAATGAATTGAAAATTGCGATGCATTATTGGGGTCATGCCCTAGAAAATCAATATTATCAGATGGTGAGAGTGGATGTGGGCCTAATATGGCAATAAATATTAATTGGTGGGAGTGGAATTTTATATAAATATCATGGTGGGCCCCATCAAAATTAAGAGGCGTGCCAGTCAATTCTCCCTTTTACAATAATCTCTGTTCAAGGGTCTTTATTTTTGTTGGGGTGCAAACTGTGATGTTTATCTGAAATCCACTCACGTGTAATCTCAATTTAGGCCAGAACCTAGACATTCGGCTGACTTGTGACTCGGATGGACCACACCAACCAGAGAGAGACATATACCCTTGATTTTTTACAAGGCCGACTGTGATGATTATACGAAATCCACTTCAGCCCTTAGATGCCACACATTTTTTTTCTAGGTTCGCACCTCACACCCACACACACTACAATGGGTACTTGAACCCATAACCTATGTGTTGAAACTCTTGTGAGTCTACCAGTAAGTCATGAGTGAGGACCTAGGTGGGCCAAACCAAATGAAACAGTTTGGAGGGCGATCATTGGCCATGTGGTCCACCTGAATCACTGATGAGAGCGAATTTTGTACACTTCTCGTAGCATGAGGGGACTCACTCGATGGTCAGGTCGATTTTACATAAGCATAATTGTGGGATCCACCCAAGCAACCCATCCATTTGCTCGCAGGCCCGCCCAACCGGAATGATAATTACATCCATGAATGATAATTACATCCATTAATGAAGTAGCGTTTTAAGAACCATTTTGAAAATATAAAAACAGTAACAATAACAATAACGCACACACAATTAATTCAGAACAATAACATACACACACACACAATTGCAGGAAGAAGAAGAAGTGCCCTCAGGAGAAGAGACCACGTTGAAAGTACACCCCTTTGTACTTTAAGCTATGGTGTCTCATCCATTGCATCCGCAGCGTAAAAATGCATACAAATCCAGACCATATACTATGACATCCAGATTGCAGACACAAAATCATGCCAATCAGGCAATTCAGACCCTCGCTGATTGGCAGCGATCGATCGAGCCAACAGTAACATCCAGCAGTCGGAACTTACTGGCCAAAATGACAAAGGTTAAGATGGTCTAGACCGATTTTGATCTACAAGAAGACTCAGGATTTCAACAGCTGATCGATCCGGATGAAAAGAGAAATTCACCATATGCAGATGCATGGCAGACTAGACACCATAATATAAATAATAAAACATAGAGTAATAGCCAGGTTTAATAGGCTCAGGCGTTTAAAGCAGGAAGAGGCTTGTTGTATGGGCTATATAATAGTAAGAAAGGTGGGGTGAGGTATTTCAGAGTAGAGCAGCAGCAACAACTCCATCAGCTAGCTTTGTCATCACAAGAAGAAAGCAATTAGGAATGAGGAAGGCATGGAATAGTGCGCTGGTGGCGCTCATGCTGCTGGTTGCCGTCTCCGAATCGGAATCGGCCTGGTACAATTGGGCGAGAGTAGATATTAACACCTCCCAATTGCATCATCGGCTCCACATCCGTTGCTCGGATTCCAAGCCGGCATTGAAAAATACGTATTGGTTTTTGCTTGAGATGGGAGCGAGTCACAACGTAATGGATTACAGGTACCACCCTTTCGAGGGTATACCAAATTGGTATTGCGAATACTGGTTTCCAGGATTGAAGAAACGGTGTGTGATCATGGTCTACAACAACGAAACTGATGTTCACCGATGTGATTTTTTAGGGTGCATCATTTACTTTGCACCTAATGCAATCTACAAACGAAGTTGCGCTAGATGCGATAAGAAAGAGATGCCGGATATTAAAGTGCCTTATTGTAAATAGCGATCATAATAACAGTAGCCATCATCAAAAGGAGAGGAAGAAGAACCACCCCTTCCGTTGAGATAAACATAAATATATTAAGAATAATTCAATGTCATCTCTCTGTTTCTGCTTGTGTAATGAGCATTGTCGGGGAAAGCTGACGCCCCCTATCATCTTAACCCCACATTCAGCAATAATATTTTCTTGAGCTACTTGGTTTTTTTTTTTTTTTTTTTTTTTTTGGATTTTCCAATTTCAATAACTGCTTAGAATCCCATCTTTTGGGTTGGTCCATTGAGGCTGAGGCAGGCAAATCTCAGGATTCATGTATACCTGGGAGTCATGCTTACACCACCCCATCATAAATACACTTTTTTTTTCTTCCAAGTATTCCTCTTCGTTTTATAAATCGTTTTATAATTGACTACCCCAAGATTTGTAAATCTGCAGTGCTGTCCAAAAGCTCCTTGGAACAGGGCAGGATACTGTGAGACGTGGCTCTTTTCCTTTCGGAATTTCAAAAAATACCCCTGAATATATGAGAACTCATCTCCAATGGTCACACCTGTAAATTGAATGGTGCGACCTGTTTTATGAATCTACTGGCCTAATTTGGCCTGCACGGTGACCACTACCATTTTCAGGGCGTGGGTCTATTACAAATATGGAGCTGCATGCTAAGTTAGCATTAGCAAGAAATATAGAGCTGCTTGCTAAATTAACACCAAGTTGGCAGTCGGTGATCGGTTCTCTAGTGAGAAAAATGCTGATCAGTTATTGGGTATCCATTATCCAAACTGCCATGCTATCAATGTAGTCCAGTCATCAGGTGGGCTACCATTATGCGTAAGTGGTCAGACAAACCCATCTAAAATTAGGCCAAATCACTTATTTGTCGTGCCACACCTTGCACAAAAAGAATCATGGTCAACTAGCCCACACGCAACCTCTCCCGACACGCTAGGACATCAAACAGGTTCGTGGAATCTTATATCAATTTTTTTTTTTTTTTTTATATTCTTTTTAACCCACCCACCCACCCACATAACATGTGGGTCATTCATCGTTAGGGCCAACCTTTGATGTGGATTGTCCATCATATGGGGCCACCTCAATATGGGTCATCCACTATGTGGGGCCAACTTCAATATCCATTGCCCATCACGTAGAGCCCACCTTTGATGTGGATTATCCATCATGTAGATCCACCTTTGAAGTGGGCCATCCATCATTCTAGCCCACTTTGGACGTGAGCTTTTTATCATCATGGGCCTACATTTCATGTCGGCCCACATTAATATAGGGTCATCCATCATGTTGGGCCCACCTTTTATGTGGACCGTCCACCATGTAGCCCCACCTTCAATGTGGTCAATCTATCATGTGGGGCCTCCTTTGATATGGATGGTGAGAGAGAGCCCCCTTTAACATAGGCAGTGAGAGAGAAGCAGAAATGTCATAAGTTAAAAAGCTAAAAAAAATTACTTTGGGGCATTTGGCATCTCTACAAATAAGAGCTTATTGGCTTATTTCTAAAAAAACAAGCTTTTAGGCTGTTTGGTAAACGTCTAATGAAGTGCTTGCTTTTTTTAGAAAGTAGCAAATAAGATTCGATTTAATAAGTAGCGGAGGATTTACTTTTTAAAACGGAGCTTATTTGGCTTAAGCAAGTAGACATTTTGGACTAATTTTTTGACAAGTTTACCCTTAAACTTTTCAATTAATTTCCATCCTACCCTCCTATCTTCTCTTTATAATTTCTTCAAGAAAGGCTCACATGATGAACGACCCATAGTGAAGGTGGCCCCACATGATGAATTGCCCATATCAAAGTGTGCCTACATAATGCACGATCACATCAAAAGTGAGCCCCACATGATGGATGGCCTACTTCAAAGTGTGGCCCTGCAATAATGAACGATCCACCTCAAGCAAGCCCTATCCGATGATGGTCCACATCAAAGGTGGGACCCACACGACGGATGGTGGACATTGAATGTGGGACCACATGATGGAAGATTGACATTAAAGGTGGGCCCACATGATGAATGACCCATATTGAAGGTTGAGCCCCACATGATGGGCGGTCCATAGCAAAGGTGGGACCTACATGATGGATAGTGGACATCAAAGGTGAGTCCCACATGATGGAATATCCACATCAAGTAGGCCCCACATGATAAATGGTCCACAACAAATATGGGACCCACATGATGGATGTTCCACATCAAAGGTAGGACCCACTTGATGGATGGTGGACATTGAATGTGAAACCACATGATGGAAGATTGACATTAAAGGTGGGCCTACATGATGAATGACCCATATTAAAGGTTGGACCCCACATGATGGATGGTCGACAAGCCAAGGTGAGACCTACATGATGGATGGTGGACATCAAAGGTGGGTCCCACATGATGGACTATCCACATCAAGTGGGCCCCACATGATAGTGGTCCACAACAAAGGTGGGACCCACATGATGGGTGGTGGACATAAAAGATGGGCCCCTCATGATGAATGACTTATATTAAAGTGGGGCCCCATATTAAGGTGGGCCCATGTAATGAAAGGTTTACATCAAAGATGGGCCTCACATGATAGATGACCCGCATCAAAGTGTGGCCCAACATGACAAAACATGGGCATCAAGTGGGTCCCATTTGATGGACAATCCACGTCAAAGGTGGTACCCACATGATGGATGATGGTCATTGAAGGTGGGCCCACATGATGGTCGGTTGATATCAAAGATGGGCCCACCGGCGAACGACACATAATGAGGTGGGGCCCCATACAATGAATGGTCCACATCAATGTGGGCCTACATAATGGACGGAGTGGGCTTTGCATGATAGATGGCTCACATAAAAGTGTGGCCCCTCATAATGGATAGTTCACATCAAGTGGCCCCCACCTAATGGACGATCCACATCCAAGGTCTCTCATGATGGATGACCCATATCCAAAGTGGACCGTATGATGGTTAATCCACATAGACGGTGCACCCCACATGATGAATGGTGGATATCAAAGGTGGGCCCCACATGATGGACAATCTACTTCAAAGGTAGGGCCCACACTATAGACACATCAAATGCGGAGTCCCCGTGATGGGTGATGGGCAGTGAACATTAAGGGGCCTCACATAAAGAACAATTAGAAATTATGTTGGACCCCACTTGATGGACGGTCCACCAAAATAACCATTTGGATTGCTCTTATATTAAAGTTGTTGTAATGTTTAAAAATGACGTAACTACCCTTAAAAACAGCTCTTATTTGAAAGTTTTACCAAATGTGCTTATTTTAAATAAGAGCTTTTTTTTTTTTTTTTTTTTGAAAATTTTACCAAACTGAGCTTATTTAAAACAGAGTTAGAACAAAGAGTACTTATTGAAGTAGCTCTTATTTAAAAAGCTCTTATTGAATTAGAGTAGAGATGCCAAACAAGCTCTTATTAAAATAAGTCGCTTTTAGCATATAAGTTACTTTTACAGTGATGCTTACTAAACTGACTTAAGTGAAGAAACTTAGTTACTTAAAGTAACTTATTTGATGGTATCCAAACGACCCTTAAAGTTATTACTTTTCTAATACTCACTCTTTCAAGGTCCATATCAAAGGGTGCTCTCCCTCAGGGTCCATGTCAAAAGAGGCCCCACATGATGGATTGTCCACGTTGAATGTGTTGAATGTGTGGCTAACATGTTGGACGGTCCACATCAAAGGTGGGCCCTACATGATGGATGACCCCATATTAATTTGGGGCCACATAATGGATGGTCTACATCAAAGGTCGGCCCATAAATGATAAATAGCCCACATCCAATGTGGGTTGGTATGATGGACGACGCAGTTCATAGGTGGGGCCTATGCGATGGACGATCTATATCAAAGGTGGGCTCCATATGATGGGCAACACACATTAAAGCTGGGCCCTACATGATGGATGGACCCTTATTGATGTAGCCCCACTTGATGGACGGTACACATCAAAGGTCATCTCCCTATGACGACATTAGAGATGGGCCCACATGATTGACAATCCACATTTAAGTTGGGCTCCACATGTTGGGCTGTGGATATTGAAGGTGGGCCCCACATGATGGGTGACTAACATCAAAGGTGGGCGCTACATAATGGACAAGCACATCAGCCCCTAATGATGAATGGCCAGTATCCAGGGTGGGCCCGACATATGATGGACGAATCACATCAAAGTGGGGCCCACACAATGAATGGTCCACATCAAATGTTGGCCCCACATGATGGAGGATGGATGTGAGGGGGACCAAATAGACTCGAGGGATTATTACTTATGATGTTGGAAACCAACTATGCTCTTCTACTTTTGGGCAGATAAGTATTTTGTTTACCAAACATACTTATCTGCTAAATAAGCAAAATCAAGATAAGCTACTTATAGCATAAGTAGCTTATGCAAAACAATAGGGTCCAGATGCTTTCATCTAAAGATATTTGTCATTCAATTGATGGCTAACAGAGTACTGAATGGTTCAGATCATTTATTATATAAAAAAAGTTATGTGATCATTTATTATATAAAAAAAGTTATGTGATCAGGGATCAAACCATTCATATGATGATGCTAATCGTTGCATCATTGTGCCTCTCCAAATCACTCTAATATGATGATGCTAACCGTTGCATTATTGGCCAGGAAGTTGGACAATCCAAATCATCTATAACTGGAGATTGGTTTAAGATCTAGGGTCCCCACTTATGATTAGGTGGGGATGGCTTTTAACTGGTCCAAGATGGTGGTGAATGAGTTTTCGAAA
The DNA here is from genome assembly GCA_003013855.2 of Liriodendron chinense. NCBI lineage: Eukaryota > Viridiplantae > Streptophyta > Magnoliopsida > Magnoliales > Magnoliaceae > Liriodendron > Liriodendron chinense. The sequence continues at coordinate 1,989,940 of PVNU02002898.1, forward strand.
TGAGGGTTTGTTTTGAGCGTGTTTGAATTCCCCACTTTTCCATACTTTTGTATGTGGAAAGCCAAAATTCAGACTAAGGCATAAAAGTCCAGTTTGGATCCACTTAATAGTGTGTGCACGCATGCAAGTATTGATTATTTTAGCAAGAAATAAGGTTTCCTAAGCCCTAGACACATGTAAAAGAGACCATTTACACACCACACATGCATTAAACCAAACGTGTGTGCAATCCAATCAACCTACTCGATGGCCCAACCATGTAAATGCTCTTATTTATCCCAAACTCAACTTGAAACCCAGATGTAAAGCCCCAGTGGATCTTACATAAATATCATGGAATTCCCCCATTTTATAATCTTTTAGACTTTATTTTTGGTGGTGCCAACCATGATGTATATTTGAAATCCACTCCAACCATTAGGCGTGTAATTCCACTTTAGGCCCATAACCAAAACATTAGGCTTACTTGTGACTTAGGTGGACCATACCACCAGAGAGAGACATATACCCTTGATTTTTACAAGGCCAACTGTGATGATTATATGAAATCCAGTCCAACCATTAGATGCCATGCTTTTTTTTATTTTTTATTTTTTTTATTTTAACGTATGCACACGCACACCCACAGACACTACAATGGGTACTCAGAACCCATGACCTTAGTGTTGAAACTCTTGCTGGTCTACCCAAACCAAGTGAAACAATTTGGAGGGCGACATTGGTAATGCGGTCCACCTGAATCATGAATGGGAGTGAATTTTAGACACTTCTCCTTGCATGAGGTGACTCACTTGATGGTCGGGGTTGATTTTACATAAACGTAATTGTGGGGTCCACCCGAGCAGCCCATCCATTTGCTCACAAGCCCACCCAACCGGAATGATAATTATATCCATTAATGAAGTAGCGTTTTAAAAACCATTTTAAAAAGGTTTAGAAATCTAAATTACATGTTAAAATTCCCTTTACAATAACAATAACGCACACACAATTAATTCAAAACAAAGTACCTTATTCCATTTCAGCTTTGACGTTGCAGGTAAAATAACTGCCCACGGGAGAAGACCACGTTGAAAGTACACCACCACCTTTGTGTAACCTGTGGTGTCTCATCCACTGCATCCACAACGTATAAATGCATATAAATCCAGACCGTAGACTATGACGTCCAGATTGCAGACACAAAATCATGCCAATCATGCTATTCAGACCATCACCGACTGGCAGCGATCGATCGAGCCAATGGAAAAATACATAACATCCCATGGTCAGAAATCGATGACCAAAATGACATGGTTAAGATGGTCCAGGCCAGTTTTGATCTACAAGAAGACTCAAGATTTCCCCACATGCAGATGCATGGCAGACGAGGCACCATAATATAAATAGCAAATCACAGTAATAATCAGGTGTAGGAGGCCCAGGCGTTTAAAGCAGAGGCTTAGCATATGAGATATATAAATAGTAAGAGAGGTGGGTGCAACTCCATCAGCTAGCTTGTCATCCCTAAAAGAAACAAGGTATGAGGAAGGCATGGAATAGTGCGCTAGTGGTGCTCATGCTGCTGCTGCTGGTTGTGGTTGTTGGGAAAGCCGGCAGCGGAAGCGGAATGCCGAAACCATGAAGCAATGCGAAATCAAATGAAAAACAAGATGCAATCAATCACGCACAAGCATTCACTACAAGAGACTCCGAATTTTACGTGGAAAAACTCCAAAACGGATAAAAAACCACGGCACAAACGATCCACTATGAATATCAGAAGATTACAGAGGTTGACAGCCCATAAAGCAAGGAAACACAGAGAAAACTCCTTATTCTCTCTCACACACACCTCTCCCCTCTTCCTAGTACGAATAGGAAACCTTGGATACCTTAGAATTCCTCTCTAAGTCGGATTACAACACTTTAAATAGGAAGAAATCCGAAAATAGAAACATCTTGCGTAGTACTACGGACTGCGCAAGGACTCCGCGCACAGCCGACTGGTCGGCCTTCACAAAAATAGTCCAGGGAGATTCAAGCCGACCCTGCCTCACAATCGACCAGTCGCCCGACCGGTCGGATCCACCTTCAGACCGGTCGGCCGACCGATCTGGGCAACAGGAAAACGTCTAGGGGGGGGGGGGGGGGTTTCATAGCATCTGGGTTACGTTGACCGGCCGGTCAAAGTACCCACTCGAGCATAGTTTGAAGACTCCCCAACAGTGGTCTCAAAATCAGAATCATCCTAATACTTACACTGCATTGAATTACTGATACTATCACCCTTTCTTTGATATACCAAATCGGTATTGCGAGTACTGGTTTCGAGGGTTGAAGAAACCGTGTGTGATCATGGTCTACAACAACAAAACTGACGTGCAACGATGCGATGATTCAGGGTGCACCTATTACTTTTTACTTGATGCAATCTACAACCGTAGTTGCGCTATCTGCGACAAATATGAGATGCCGGATATTAAAGTGCCTTATTGTAAATAACGATCATAATAACATTGCCTTATATATATATATATATATATATAAAAGAATAATTCAATGTCATCTCTTTATGTTTCTGCTTGTGTAAGAGCTTTTAATGGGCAAGCTGACGCACTCCATCATCTTAACCTCAAATTCAACAATAACATTTTCTTGAGATGCGAGGGGTTTTTTTTCTCTCTTGGATTTCCCAATCTCAATAGCTGCTTAGAATCTCATTTTTTGGGTTGGTCCATATGGGCCCAACCATGTAAATGCTCTTATTTATCCCAAATTCAACTTGAAATTAACCCAGTTGTAAAGCTCCAATGGGGAATCCAATTGGATCCAGGTCCGGGTCTTCAACAACTAGACCAGACACAGCAAGACCCGAGCCTGGTTAGTGTGGGTAGGGCTACTATAGGACCTGAATTGAACCTGCAGACACGACCTTACCCAACCCAAGCAGACCCAAATACATGTGATCATTCTCAACCCAACCTAACCTGACCTGAATTTGCTAAGCCTAAACCCTGCCTGGTTTCAAATCAGATTGGTGCTTTCCAACCGGAACCGGGCCCAAGGACCTTGGCTGCAACCCTACCCCCAACTGAACCTGAACTCATGTTGGGTCAATTGGTTTGGGTTGACCTGACCCAAGTTGCAGCCCCACAAGCAAGCAAGCTTGCCTTGAGCCACCATCATAAACCTCCTGATATGGGGCTTTTATGTTAGGCTATGTAGACCATTTAAATTAACCTGCACTTTTGTTTATGGAACATATGTACAAAATAACATCAATCAATAATTATCAAAGGGATGGTTAGAAAATAAAATAGTGACTGGTTCAGTTGATAGTAATCAAACAACGAGTGGTTCAAATTCAAAGGGCAGATGATACTCTGTTACATGTAAATGTCGTGTTATAGCTCATCCACGGTTAAGCCAGCCGTTTGGATCGTCTGGATTGTCTTACAACCATGCCATGTTAGTGGAAGGGTCACCACCATTTTTTAAATTGGTGTGGACTATCAAAGGAATGCAGACTCTTACAGTAGTTCACCACCGTTCTGAAAATGGTGGCGACGCATCCTCCTTTCCTATGGCACTCATATATCACTATTTATATCGTTTAAACTTGTGTATAGAGCATATATTAAAAAACATAAATCACATTGAACCAATCCTAACCGTCCAATTGATGGTTATCAAATAAATAATTGAAAATAGTAATCTTAATTCAAATATCAGGTGCAACTATGCCATGTAATCTTAATTCATGTGAACAACCATTATAGAGGTCAAGGCCAAGCACTCACGCACTTACACATCACACACCCCATGCATTCACACCACAATTGGATTTCACCATAGTGGGTACTTGAACCCATAACCTCGTGTTGAAACTCTTGTGAGTCTACCACCAAGGTATGTTTGTTGGGCCTGCATAACATAAACTCCAAAAATTGATAGCTCAAATAGTCCAAACCCTAAGCATGTAAGCCCTAATGAGCAGTGATGAACCTTAGATCCTAAGTTGTTACATATGCAAAAAGCCCCAATGAGTAGTGATGCACCATGGATCCTAAGTTGCTACAAATGTGAAATGAATCGGAAATTGAGATGCATTGTTAGGGTCATGCCTGAAAAACTAATATTATTGGACCTCAGTTTATATGACATGATGCATTTCATTATTATTAATTAATTTTTATGGAAGATGTTTTGCATGGGTTTTGAGAGACATGGCCTCTAATGGTATTAGGCACTCGAGATTGAATACATCGGCTTGATAGCCAAGGGAGAGTTTTGTTCATGGATCTCATTGTCTTGGCCATGATCACGTATGTTCTAGAGCATATTTGTGTTATGATTAGATGGTCATCTCATGTGAGGGGAGGACTGACTTGGTGCCAGGATGGACGGTCTCCATCCATTGGGGCCGACTTTTGGATTACCTTTTTCCCTACCACACATGAGTGTGCAAGTAAATCTTGGATGGCTCCTTGGATTGGGCCTTTGATCACTTGCATTGGCATGGGTCACTTACAAGCATCAAGATTGGGAGACCCACCATGCCCATACTTGAATAAGCTTGTAATTGTACTAGCTCAGTTAAGTCCTATGACTTGAGAATCTGTCGATAGAGAGACCCTAATTAATCATGATTTGGCTCTCCTTAAGAGGCTTCTGCACAACCACTAAAAGTGGGTGTAGTTAGGCTTCTTCATCAGGGTTCTCAAAGTACGTATGATCCAATAGGGGATCTATTATGTTTTCCTGAGACAAGAATATGTGGCAATTTTATGGCTTAGACAGATCAATTGTTTAAAAAATCGGTCGGCACCTATGACATTTTCAATGTGTTAACCAAAGTTTTTCAATTGTTGATTTGTTTTAAATCACACTTAATGGATATCCATTGGTTGAGATATAAGATGATCCATACCCTGAGTGGCAGTGGAATTGCCCAACGATGGTGACCACTGATAGTGGAGATATTTGCGCGATTGGAGTGAGGTTTATGGACATCCTTCACAGTAAGGTAGACAAATGTTTTGTAAGGTATTGGAGCACCATATAATGTGTTTCCTCCTATAACCCTAAAATCCTCCTTATAAGTAGGGTTGTCAACCGGCAGGCTGGGGTTAGTCTTAGCCCAGATTTTAAATTGTTTCGGGCTAGGCCGTTGGGATGGCCTTATTCAAAATTATGATTTTGGTAAGGCCTGAGCTTGGCATATTAACACCCCTACTTATAAGATCATATTTAAAAGAGAAGGGAAGACCAAGCCCCGGATGTTCCCATGAAAGAGAGCTGGGTCACGCCTAAACTGCTCTAGTCAACACATCCCCATTTGTGTATGTGTTGGTCCATTTCTCAGACAGTTCAGGGTCAGATCTAGCCCTACCAGGATTCTGATGGCAACCATCTCCCCTTTTTCACCTGGGATGGATTTGAGAGAGGCTCCCTTATCTGGGAGAGTGACAATGACATTCAATCGATGGCTCATCGTCAGGTATATCTAATTGAATTAGATTTTCTTCATTTTCGTGGGAATCTTTATTGATTAAATAATATCGTATAAACCCCTTTTTTCCACTGCATTTTAAAAATTTGTTCATCAATAACTACATCAATCTGTGCCTATTTTAGGAGCACGAGAGTTGGGTTTCAGGCACTTAAAATAAAAAATTTCTGTGAACTCGACTACCGTGTCAAGCCGTCCAAATGATCGTAACAGAAAAGAAGATGCATGCATACCAAAGGTTTGATTTAGAACCTAAAGAAATGCAATAAAGATAAGGAAAAAAAAACTTTATTGCTATACATTGGATAAAGAGTACTTGGGTCAATTGAGAATAAAAAATGAAGATGGCTTGGGGAATCATTCACCCAATAAGGGATATCTTGGGGACTCGCCCACCCAAGGGGACTCCTGTATCAAACTTTTATCTTTCTATCTTTTTAACACGCCTACACACCCACCCACACCACATGGGCACTCGATCCATGATCTCAGTGTTGAAAAAGAGGTCTGTCTACCTCTGAACCATGGAGTCGGACCCATATGCATTATGGAAAGCATACATGTTCTTGGTTGTTGAATAAAATGAGATAATTCCAGTATATATATATATATATATATATATATATATATATATATATATATATATATATATATATATATATATATATATATATATATTTATCAAGATGTCCTTTTCATTTGGCAGCAGGAAAGAGCACAATCCTTTGGTTGCTAGCAACACATCTAACATGAGCAATGATCAAGACAGGTAAACATAGGAACAACCTTTGGCCCTGACTTTCATCCCCTTCAGACAAATTAATAGAAGAATCCACAACAGTGTATAACATAGAAATTATCCATTAAAACTAAAAGCAGCTCTTAGATTCTGGATGCTTCCTTTTGGAGGGAATCAATAAAGGATGAAATCAACTCAATTATTTAAAATGGAACTTGGAACAATTAAATCTACCTTCAAGGTCAAAACCAATAAGATGTAAATGGATCTTTCTTTCTTTCTTCTTCTTCTTCTTCTTGGGATTGAACCCTGGATCGATCACTCAGACTGGAGAGCCTCTACCAGCTCATCTAACAAGCAGAAGAGCTAAATGGATTTTTGAAATGAAACAATAGAAAAGCTTAAAGCCCGAGCTGGACTATGACTCAATGGTAGACAGTGCATTTCAACTTTGAACTCTCAGGTTCAAGCCTGTACTTACCTATGACAAAAAGGTTTTAAAGGCGGACTGGAGGCTAAGGATTTACCTAAAAGGAAGCAATACACTACTTAGATGCATATGTTCCAGTAGTGTGGATCTCTACAATTAGGGTATTAGTTGAACAAATGAAGTCGTGGTTCCTTTCTCCATTATATCCTCATTGTGGATGGCCCATGAACCGAAAATCTCCTATCTGAAGTAGCCCAATAGCTAGAAGGTTAAGAAAGGAAATAATATAATAACTCACATTCAATAATAAAAAAATGGCTGATTATATAGACAAGATCTTCCAATCCCATGGATCTTTAGTGCATGTATTTTCCATAATGAGCTCCATCACGTCACCAAATTCCACTAAACCACATGGCCCACTTGTACAAAATTAAGTTGGAACTATTTTTTTTGGCGGGGGGGGGGCGCACACCCCACTTAAGTTGGAACTTGAACATACGTTACAAGCTCTCTTAGTTGGAACCTAGTACCGAAAAAAAGAGAGGTGAAGAATGCACCCCATTTCAAAGCGTTTTACATTTTACCAAATAATGGGGGGAATGACCCCATCATTCTATGATGATACTGAAGCCCACACGATGGCGGCGGTGGTGGTGGTGGTGATGCTCGAATGATGTTGATGATAACAACGACGACTATGATGGCTCGAATGATAATGGTGATGCTCGGATGATCCCCTTATCATTCCATTGGATGCAGTATGATATGAGGCCTATTACATGTTCATCATTCTCATCATCCTACTACAATCTCTTAACAAGATACTTTTTTTTCTCTTTCCCAAACACTGATGTCGAAACAACATTAGTAAGAGAAAACAACAAAGCAGAGCGTCAATAACACAAAATTTCCAAATGAAATCAACATTCAGGAATTATACCCTATAATATCAATTCGATAAATATTGTTTTTTTTTTTCCTTCTTTTTTTAATATTTTCAGAAACTCATTTTAGGACTGTCCACCAAACAGGGCCTACTAAAGGGTGGCAGGTTTCTAACCTACAATCTTCACTAAGGTCCAAGGAGATGTATCACCCCAATACTAAAGGGTGGCAGGTTTCTAACCCACATATTAGAAGAATCCTAACCCTTCAATAGTTGGTCAGTACATTCATAGCTTTCACGATTTATTTCTTTTCATTTATACCATCCTTGCAGTGGAGATCCTCTGTTCTTGGAGTCATATTGGATTCAGCACCCGGCAAGCAGCGCTGTTGTGGTGGCAGGATGGCACCGGATGAGCTACAGTTTCAGTGATGGTTCAAGCATCTCGATTGAGCTCAGGACACTCATCGAATGCCTGCACACCATCGTCGGAAACGCAAATACAACCGATAGATTCATCATTTTCGGCGATGGCTCGACGCAGCTACTTAATGCAGCTGTGCATGCACTTTCTGAAGACGGTTTGTCACATCCCGCAAGCGTCGTAGCATCAATTCCTTATTACCCGGTTAATACTACTACGTTTGCATTTTAATTTGGAATATAAACAAGGATTAAAGAAAACCAATGCTTGCTAATTCCACACACTCGTGGGAGCCCTGTCCATCTATTACTACTTTAATTATTAGCATGTAATTTAATTATGAAGTACCAAATCAAGTGAAGAATAGATCACGTATTTGAGTTTACTTGGCTGGAGATTTGACTCAAAGTTGGCTTTTTTGAGTTTTTAAATTATGCTTTTAACTCAACATGGTTTTTCTCAAGCAGTCGAAGTACACCCAAACATTTCATCATGCCATTGAAAGCTCAAGCACATTTTTTTCTATTGTTGCAATAGCTAATGAGAGGTCACATCCATCTCTGTGTTGTTATCAACTGAGGTGTCACTCACTGACTAGTCTCTAGAATCATCCACAGAGGAAGGCAGAAAAGACAACTACAATCCTTGCACCTCTTTCCATCTCGGGGCAGGGTGAAAACTGTGCATAATTCTTTTATCATCGTCACCACCTTAGCCACTGATTTAGAACCCAAATTGGACCTCAATTCCTGGACGATTGAGTCCCCCTGGGGGTCCAAACCAGTAAGATTTGCTCTAGCCTGTTTCAGAACAGAAATCTACTTAACTAATAAAAAAAATAAACAGAAGGAATTTACGAGTAATTCACTACTTACAGTGTGATGTTAGGGTGTTAAATTTTCGAGTAGGAGCTGTGTGCATAGTGACAAATCTTGTTCTTGGAAATTTCTCAGGAGATTTTCAGATTTTGAGGTTTTTCTCAAGATATTATTGGGAAAATCTAATATTTATTATAAATTAATAAATATTTAATTTTTTTGAAATATATATTTATACATTGAGTAGTTTATGTTTTTTTTTTTTTTTTTTTTTTTAAAACTTTTCAGGTAAATACTGAGATAAAAAACACGATATTTTAAAGTCTGCCCATATTTGAAAATCTCGCGATAATATGCTTGTATATTTTTCGTGAAATTATTGTGAGATTTTCAAAACCTTGGTGATATTTGTTACCCCAGCCGCGGGTTCAAGCTTTGACTAATGTAGTTGCATGCTTAAAAAAAGATGTTATCCACTTAAGAAGAAGATGTAGTATGGAAAACATCAAGTATGGGGTTAGAAAAGCCTCTTGGGCAATGCCGAGATCACTCAAAGGCCTCCTTACAGCTTGGCATGGAGGGAGATTCGGGAAGGAAAAGACTGCAATCTGGCATCTCACCCTCACGGCGACTCTCTGGGCCGTATGGTTGGAAAGGAATAACCAAACTTTCCAGAACATATCAGGCTCTTCTCTCGGGGTTGTTAGGTCTATTAAACGGCTTGTTGTGGACTGGGGGCCACTTGTGCCAAACCCACTGACAATTGTATCCTTCCTCTCTTTTTGTTTAATAGTAGGTTTTGGTTGTATTCTTTCCGCCTTCGGCGGCTGCTCAATAAATTCACTGTTACCCTTCAAAAAAAAAAAAAAAAAATCAAGTATGGAAAAATTCATGCAAGCTGTAATTTCAAATATTTCTTAATCCGAGAGCGTTACAGGGGTAATAAAAAACAGATCTTGATTAGAAGGCTAAGGAATCATATTCTCACAAGTCAAAACATGCTAAATAAGAAAGAAAATATTGGATCTCAAGTTCTGCCAACATTCGGCTTGCAACATACTTGTACATATTTAAAATGTGACATGTTGAGTTTGTTGAAAAGAACATAGAAATCTATCAGCTAGAACAGACCTAATGAGAATGGTGCAGAGCTATACCCATTGTTGTCTCATATTTGGGATTAGCTTTGACTGATCTCGTATTTCCAAATGATGCTCTTAATACTTGCCTTGAGCATTAAAAATAGCAATTATTGAAAACTCACAGTAAGACTTCAAGATCAATTCCATACATGAAATGTACAAAATCAATTAGAAAGAAAAATATATTTTAAAGATGAGGTGTGGAAAGATATCAAAATTCATCAATTGAACCAGCTCTGAAGTGTGTGCACGTTCGTCTGTATCACAGAGTAAGTTCTTATTCATTTTGCATCATCAGCTTGCTTGCTAAGAAATCAGTAAACTTGCTCACAAAGAAAAAAGAAATGAAAGGGAAAATCTACCCAAAGAAATATGATTGCAGAGGGGATCTGAGACATCTTTGAGAGTCCACCAACTCTAGGATAGTAAAGTGTCATTAGTTCTGATTCCATTGGGTTGACCTTACTAAAGGTTCCTAATGACCTTAGCAATGGGATGATAGATTCACAACAATTCAAATGTAACATGGGATGAAAGACTCTTCTCTTTAAAAAGAAAGTAAAGAAAGAAACATAAGCCTAGAGCTTTGCTAAGCCCGTTGTGTGTATGAGGAGGCAGCTGAGATACATGTACACACCACCAGATGTGCTAGCATGGCATGTAGGTACAAGACCCAATCCATTCATTAGAGGATTCAGCAATATAGATGCACGGACCCAAGAACCAGGTTGGTACCACTTGTCATGTGGCCACATTGATTAGATGAAAGGAGTGCTCTGTTGGAAATAAAAATAAGTAAAGTAGCTTTATTTTTGGGGCAAGAACATGCATGCATCAGAATCACCTGGTGGACCGCTTGGATATTGCACCTATCCTACACACTGGCACATGAGATGGTGTGTAGAGGGGAGGTGTTGTCACTCAAGGATAGAGGCGAGGTGTTGTCTCCCTCCCTCCCTCTCTGTACCAAAGAAAAATACCCAATACCTGCCCATTCACATGCGTGTATGAATTGCTTGCATATTTACACTTGGGACTACAAGTGACGAAAGTTGCAAACTAGGTACAAAGTAATGCTCAATTTCATTAAAACCAAGCTTAGGAAACCTGCTTGCAATGCCGCCATGCCTTAGTAATGTCGCCATAATAAATGAATTCCTAATAATGAATGAATCAAAAAGCCACAACCAAACATCTGCAGTACAACCCCCTACCACCTGCCCTATTTGAGGCATTTCCAAATGTAGATGTAAACAGGCATGACTCATGAGTCCCCTATATTAGTACTTGAAACATATGAGTCTACTTAATTAATGATACCTCATATCCGTAACTTATTCATAAAGCATATCAACAGACAATAGACCCATCCTTCATCCAAAACTAAAACAAAAACCATCAAAGTTAATCATTGGTTTGTTTAGAACCAACCCATCACACGGTTATCACAAAAATATTCAAGTCATCATCAATCATTGAAGTACAAACATATCCTCAAATGGGAGACAATGTTTAAAAGAAAAGGATGCACTAAAAACATATTGCTCTTCTTGAGGAAATAAGCACCAAAGGAGAGCTCTCTAGAGCAAAGAAACTTAAGAACAATGCAGTTTGAAATTTTGAACAGTACTAGGGTACAATAACAACAGTCCAATCATTCAGCAAACTTGCATAGAGAAATGAAAGGGAAAAAAAAAAAAAACATTGTGGAGGTGAAAGTGCACTCTTCCCCTTGGGTGTTTCACCCAAGGGTGGCCCTGGCACGCTGTCGGGGGAGCATACCCCGGCAGACCCCCCAACCAGGAATCCGGAGGTTATTCGGGTACAGCAAGGGTCTCGCGACCCGCTGCCGCCTATTTAGGACCTGCACAGCAGGCCAGCCATTTAAGGCAGCCTTGCCTTGCCTTCCCCGTTCACCTCTCCCAAGATACCCCCTGGACGTCCCATTCAAGGGGGAAAACACATTGTGATTAAACCTTTGAGATAAATAACCAGATGAGGAGATTTTGAGACCCATCTTTGAGGTCTAACCAAGGTTCTGAAAATCGGTTTGGCGGTTTGGAGCACATAGCAGCTCAGCTCGAAAACAATAAGAAACAGGGTGTATTGTGATTGTATCAGCCACGTATTGGACCATACTGGATTTTTCCTTTCTTTTTTGCCAAAAAATGCAGAAAATATCAAAAAAGAAAAAGGGAGTAATGGGAAACGCAAGAATCTATCATTTATTTCTGTTTTTGACATTTACTCATGGAATTGAAATAATTGATATATTGTCACTATAAACATGACTATCAAATCGGTTCCTCTCTGCTTAAGTTTGTTGAATCACACTCAACTCTCGTTTCTTTATTTTCCAAAATAGGCCCATATCTGGTTGAAAATGAGTTCCGAGCCTTCCTATATGCTTGAAAAGAAGAAAATGCATTAAAATATAAGAACTAAAAGTAAAAAAATGGTTTAAAAAAGGAAAAGTAAAATAAATAAATAAATGGTATCTTATAGGCATTTTGGCCGCAATGTGATATTTGACGGCACACCAGCACCGACACAGGCTGATGCACCTCCTGATCTTTGAAGTGGGCCTTTTGACCCCATAAAGAGTAACAATGCTAGCCTTACAGATACAATACACCATTATCAGCTGATATAATATAGATATTTGGAAGCATGGGTCTAACAAACCTACAATAGTGTGTCTCTAGCAATGATTCCGTAGAGTTCACAATGGTGAAAGTTCCCAACTTTACCAATTCAAACGGGATCATGATGAGTTGATACAGCTAAAATTTATAAAGGGACAAAAGTACTCTTCTATGAGGATTCTTAAAGGCTTCCAGGGGTCTTAGGCAGGGGGATCCCCTTTCTCCCTACCTCTTTGTGGTTGTTGGTGAAGCACTTAGCAAGAAGGTGCCTAAGGGGGAGGAGAATGGTTTAATTAGTGGCTTCAAGGTCTCCGAAGGTGGACATCAGATCAACCACCTCCAATATGTGGATGACACCATCTTGTTCTGCAATGTGGATATGATTTTTGTGGACAATCTTTGCAAAATCATTGTTTGTTTCGAAGTGTTTTCAGGGTTATGATTAATGTGGCTAAAAGCGAAATGTTGGGGGTTCATGTTCCCGACGAGTAGTTGGATTGGTTTGCGAATGTCTTTGGCTGTAAGAAAGGTCGTTCCCCTCTACATACCTCAGCCAACCTCTTTGCATAGGGAAGCCTACCAATCACTTGTGGGACAAGGCAGTTGAAAGAATCGAGAAGAAGCTAGTAGGTTGGAAATGCCGGTACCTCTCTTTGGGAGGGAGGTTCACTCTTATTATAAGTCGGCCTTTTCAAACATGCCTATGTATTCTGTGTCTCTTTTCAAGTGCCCCTGATCGGTGTTAAAGCGGCTACAAAAGTTGAGAAGGGGCTTTCTCTGGAGAGGGGCTCACGACCACCAGAACTTTCATCTCCTTAAAGGGGGAGAGGTCTATAAGCTGATTGTTGAATGAGGTGCGAGGATAAAAGATTTAGGGCTCATAGCACTTCTTGGGAAATGGCATTGGAAGCTTGGCACTGATTCGGGTAGTCTTAGAGGGAGATCATTGTCCACAAGTATTGAGTTCAAGAGGGGGGTTGGTTTGCGAAGCGTTCTTCTCTCTACCATGCCTATAACATCTTGAAAGCTATCGCGTCGATGGAACACTTAGTTCGGAGAGGGATCTCGTTCACTCTTGGAAATGGGAATTGTATCCGCTTTTGGGTGGATATTTGGTGTGGTGATAAGACGCTTCAAGATGTCTTCCCTAGGTTAGTTGTTCACATTCCAGACCGCTTTGTCTCAGTTTCTTGATGCTACCCTATTTGTGGTGGTTCTCTTGTTTGGAGCCCTCCATGCCGTATGAATCTAGCCGATGATGAGGTTATAGAGTTTATTGGTCTGCTGGAATATTTCAAGCATGTTGCACCTTCCTCTCAGGTAGAGGACCCGATGATTTGGAAAGGGCACTAATTTGGAAAATTCTTTGTGGCTTCTTTCTTGATATTAACATTTGGTTCAGGCAGCAACTCAGCCCCTCTCATCTGTTTCTCCATTGGCATTATGGGGCCCCTCCTCAAGTTGCGGCATTCATGTGGTCCGTCGGTCGGTCGAAAGAAAGTTTTAACCATCAATAATCTTTAACGAACATCTCTTATTCTCCCAAACATTTGTTTGATGTGCATGGAGGATGCATAGTCAATCAACCACTTCTTTATCCACTGCACCTTTGTTTGAACAGTGTGGGAGTTTTTCCTTGTTGAGTCTCATATGGTGTAGGTTATGCTGGAATTGTGGAGACTCTTCTTTGGGCGTGGCATGGAGGAGGAGGTGGGAAGGCTAGCAAAGTAGTTTGGAGGCTGCTCATTTTGACTATTTTTAGGCTATTTGGAAAGAGAGGAATAGGTGTTTTAGAAACGGGAGGTCCTTGGTGGACGGGGTGACAAAGACAGTCATAGGTCTTGTTAAGGGTTGGGCTCCTCATGTATATGTAGCTAGGGTTGCTTCTTTTTCTTCTATTCTAGCATCATTGCGTTGTATTCTTTCCCTGCCTTTCGGTGGGCATTCTAATAAGTTTTTGTTCTCTTTCTCTAAAAGAAAGTACCCTTCTATGTAAAAAAGAAAATAAGGAAAGAAATAATAAGTCTTAACTCACATTGCACAAAAGGAAAATACCGAATGTGTCCTAGAATGCATGTACCAAACAGTTTGAATGCTAAAAATTGCAGCTGGGCCTGCAAGCTATGAAAGATGCAAAACTAGGTACAAAATTAATTTTCTATGTCACTAGCATATTCACCAAGGGTGGAAAGAACATCAAATAACAAATACCAGTAAAACCTTACAACACTGACAATCAAGAGAGAACGGTGAGATTTAGGCAAGAAGGCTATGCCATGATTGCTAACAGTTCCAAATGAGCAGAAATATTGGATAATAGGCAGTGTGATGGAAGTTGAGCTCAGCTTTGGTATCATATGTTTTTCCTTATATATATATATATATATATATATATATATATATATATATATATATATATATATATATATATATATTTTTTTTTTTTTTTTTTTTCTGCGATACAAGATGCCTTAGGAGCATAGGAAATCTGTACCCTATAGAGGCACAAGACATAACCATAGTGTTTCATGCAGAAAGGTTGATAACAAGAGGACTGGAAAATTGTCTTAGAGTCCTCACCTACGTATTATTATCATAAACAAGTCGTTGAGGACTTTATGCAATTTTTTTCTAAGGGCCTGTTTGGATTCACTGAAATGGTTGGGAAGGAAACAAAGCTTCCCGAGAAACCATCTCTCCGCCGTTTGTAAATACCAAAGCTATAGGAAAGGATAAGAAATTCAATTTCCCACGCTGCTTATTTTCCCACAAAATTAGCCTTTTATTTTCTCAGCTACACACTTCGGAAAGGAAGTTTCCTTTCCCACACTTTCTTTAACTTCGATTCGGTAGTGACCCCTGGTGAGAGTGGATTAAGTGCGGATCCAACTTCACGGGGCCTTTACTGTGGGGCTCACCTTGATGTATGTATTCTCTATCCACACTGTCCATCCGTTTTGGAAGATTATTTTATGGCATGAGATTGAAAATGAAGCAGATCCAATTCTCAGGTGGACCATACCATAGGAAACAGTGGTGATTAACTGTTAATGGGCCACAAAAATGTTGGATCAAGCTGATATTTGTTTTCAGCCTTTATCCAGGTTTATGTGACCATATCAATAGGTTGGATTGCAAACAAACATTACAGACACAATATAGTGGGGCCTATGAAGTTTTTAATGGTAGGGTGTTCAATCGTCACTGTTTCCCATAATATGGTCAACCCGAGATTTGGATATTCTTTAGTTCTAGGCCCATGCCCTAAAATGATCTGAAAAACTGATGAACAGTGTGGATGTAGAATATATACATCAAGTCAAGCCCCATGTTAAGGGCAACACCTAATCCCCTCCGGTGCCAAGTGAGTGGCGGTCGGTGCTGAAAAATCTGTACGAGCCCATCATGATGTATGTGTTTTATCCACGCCGTCCATCCATTTTGTCAGCTCATTTCAGGGCATGATCCAAAAAATGAGGCATATCCAAATCTCAGGCGGACCACACCATAGAAAACAGTGATGATGGAATGCCCACCATTAAAAACTTTTTGGGTGCCACAAAAGTCTTGGATCAAGATGATATTTGTTTTTTTTTGTTTTTTCTTTCCTTCAGACAGGTGTATGTAACCTAATTAACAAGTTGAATGGCAACTAAACATTGCAATGGGCCCTAGAAACTTTCTAGTGGTGGGCGTTCAAACACCATTGTTTCTTGTGGTGTGGACCACTAGCGTTTTTATTCTGCCTCATTTTTTGGCTCACGCCATAAAATGAGCCGGAAAAATGGATGGACGGCGTGGATACTTATGGTGGGGCCCATAGATCTTTTTCAGCCCTTACCAATATCCTTCCTATTGAAGCTGTCACTACCGTATCCTAATTTAACTCTTCGTGAATTTTTCTAAAATTAAGGGGTGGATGAGTCTTGGTAACTGAGTTTCACATGGCTCCAACATGCTCTCAATGTCCAATCCACTCCATCTAGCACGATCATTCCTCAATGTTACGCACTAGGACGAAAAATCAACCTGATCCACAGCCCAGGTGGGCCATACAGGAAGAAATTATGTGAGCCATACGTGTGTTCAAGTTGGACTATTGGACACTTTTTCGAACCATCCATCACTGTTGGACACTTTTTCTAACCATCCATCTTTCTCAAATGATGGATGGTTAGAAAAAGTGTCCAATAGTCCAACTGGTGTATTTTTCTAACCAGCCTAGATGGATGGATCTATAACTGGATTTTGTTTTTCATCCACGATCACAACCATCCTTCCTCACACTGGTGTATTTTTTCAAAGTTAGGCTTATGTGATCATCAATTACATGGTGGCCTTTTGCTTTAGTTGTAAAATAAATAGGAAAAGGCGCAAGAGTTGCAACCAAAAGAATTTCTAAAAAAAAAAAATATTTTACCAAACATATGATTTGGAAAAAGATCTCAATTTTCATAAGAAAACGTTGTCGATAAACAAATGAGAGAAATAGAATTTCCTTTCCCACACTTTCATGGAAATAAGGTTTCTCGAGAAATACAATTTCCTTTCCCACCTTTTCCGCAAATCCAAACAGGCCCCAAGTATAAAAAGAGTTCTCCTTTATGCACCTATATATTGCCACCTCTAAACCATAACCCTATAAACCCTATGTCACTAACAATATCTAAAAGTTATTTATGGAGTATATCAGCATAAACAGAGCCCATCAATCATCCAAAATAAATGCATGAACCATCAAGTTAGTCATAAGTTCAGTTAGAACCAACTCATCACAGAAGAGTTGCCATCAGTGTTCAAGACAGCCACGATTGCTATATGAGGAGAACATATTGAAAAGGTATTTAAGCGCACGAGCGTGCGCAGCGTGTGAATTTAAGAATTGATGACCACAGGGTATAGATACTCGGGAGAGCTCTCTAGAGCAGCACATCATAAGAAGCATGAAGCTTGAACTTTTGAACAGTAATAGGGTACAAGAGTAACAAAAATCCAAGAATTCAATGAACTGCACAAATGTGCAAAAAAGAAAGACGTTGCGTAAGGGAAAAAAGACAACATGATGAGTCTGTCTGCTCATTTTATATGGAGATGCTGGGTTTGACAGAGCACTGTGATCCTATGTATTCAGTATGAAACCTATATTGTCCTCCATGGGTGGCAGTATTTTATTGGGTGACTGGGAAAGATAGTCATCAATCTGGACCATCTCTAATATCGACAAAGAATTATAGTAACAAATGCTATCTGTATTTAAGGGCGGAGGAGACAGTAAATCATCTTTCCATTCATTGTCCTTCCGCTCAAGAAATTTGGAGGTACATATTGAGCCTTTCGAAGTAAGTTGGTTGATGTCCCAATCAATGTACACTGGATAATCATTCAGAAGCTTGGAAGTTTGGTTACAGCTTCCCAGGAGGAGAAATCTTGCAGTGGCTGTCTCTTCCAAGTCCAACAGCTTGGTTGCTGATTTGGAAGGAATAACAAGAATTTAAAAAATGCTTCGGAATCGACAAATAAGATGACAGAAAGGGTTCAAGGAATTGTCTCCTAGAATTAAAGGAATTTGCAGATGTTTCAAAAACCGACTTGAAGGGAGGTTAGATTGAAGTTATTGAGGATGGACCTTGTCTACCGAATAACCATATATGTTGGACCCTGCACCACATGGGAAAGTGAAAACTCACTTTTGATGGCAGTTCAATGGGCAATCTGGGCCCTGCATGGATTGGAGGGATTATAACGAATGGGCATGTTGAGGTTTGTCGCATATCGACCTGGTACTATTGGGGTTGTGGACTCCAATGAGGCAGAGATTTGGACAGGCCTAAAAGAACTCATTCACATGCAAGCTCCTTCATCAATTGTTGAAAGTGATTCATTGAGTGCCTGGGTCTTACGGACAGGCCTAAAAGAACTCATTCACATGCAAGCTCCTTCATCAATTGTTGAAAGTGATTCATTGAGTTCCAACCGTTGGGCATCTTCAGCAGGCAACTATCCTGGAGGTTGGGAAGATGGGTAGGGTAAATTAAGTAGTTGAGGATCATTGTCTCATTGTGCTTTCCCAGAAACATAGACATGGGAACCTTGTAGCAGATGATTTGGCCAAAAAGGGCTGCCCTCTCCAACAACTTCCATTTGGACTTTGGAGACCATCGCTTTGGAATTGATTTTCTTTTAATGAATTGACAAGGGGGGTAAGAAAGGAAAAGAACAAAAGAGAGTAAAAAAAATAAATGAGGAAACCATTGAGAGAAATACCCACAAAAATAAAGATTGTCAAAGGAGGGGCTCTTGAGACATGTCTTTGAGAGTCTTAACTACTCTAGAATAATGAGGGGTTGCTAGGGATGTAGATTCCAAAGAGTTGACCTTGGTAAAAGCTCCAAATTACTTTCCATTTCAAACAGGATCAAACGAGCTAAACTCCAATTCAAATGTAACTAGGGATATAAATACCCTTCTCTCTGAAAGGAAAGTAAAGAAAGAATTATTAAGTCTAAGCCAGTATTTTAAATAGCTACACTATGTAGCGTGTAGCTTACGCTACGTAGCGTAGCTTACGCTACGTAGCGTAGCTTGGCCTTAACGCTACGTAGCTCGTTAAAATAGCTTAAGTCGCGTGTTGCTTATGCTACATAATAATTTGCATAGACTATACTATATGCTACTCACTATGTAGCTTACATTACAAGTTATTTTTCACTTCAACATTAAAATCAATTAATGTTTTCAATGATTTCTTATATTTTCTATTTTCAATAAAAATTAAATAATCTTTTTAATGCTTTTAGTAAAATAAGTAACAATCTAAAATCAGTATCATTGCTCTTCTTTGCCTTTATACTTAATCATTGTCCTTTCCTATTACTTCCGGTAGCACCAAATTTCATGCAATTTTGTTAAATTTCACTATTAATCAGTATAATTTAGTTCAAACCTTGAATAAAAATCTAGTAGCATGTAGCTTACGCTACACGCTACGTAGCTTACGCCTCACGCTTCAGAGGGGTGAGCGCTATGCTACACGCTATTCGCTATTTAAAACACTGGTCTAAGCTGATATTGCACAGAAAATACCCAATATGTTCCCATAAAATGCATGCACTAAACAGTAAACAGCCTGCATACTAAAAATTGCAGTTTGGATTACAAGCCGAGAAAGGTGAAAACTAGGGACAAAAATTTTTCTCATGCCTTCTCCAACCAGTGTTTTAAATAGCGGTAGCGTGTTGCGTGACGTTCAACCCTCTGTAGCATGTAGCGTAAGCTACATGATACTTCTATTTTTTAATTTAAAAATAAGAAAAATATGATAATTAATAAGGAAAAAAAAAAGCAAACAATTTAAAAATGCCTGACAAATGATTCATTTTTTCAAGTACAAGCATGTTCAAGCAAGTTATTAATTATTATTTATCAAAAGCTAATCCACAAATATAAAGTTATAAAAAAATCAATAATCAAATAATTATCGCATCAACAACTTTCTAAGCAAACCACTTTAAGTAATAATGTCTAATTGAAACCACAAGTCACAAGTCACAAGTCACAAGTATGAAAAGAAATAAAAATCCCAGAGGTTAAGAGGGGTTTCCGAAAACCCTATTTCGAAACCCTTTTTCTTTTTAGTTTTAAAGGTTTTTTAGTGTGTGAATTTCACACCAACTTTAACAAAGGATCATCACCATGTTAAGTGAAGTAAACATAGAAAGGTTTGGTTTTGACTTTCCGTTTTTATTTTTTATTTTTTATTTTTTATTTTTATGTTGTGACTTTTACACCGTTTTTAAAAAACAATAATTCACCAACTTTAACAAAGGATCATCACCATGTTAAGTGAAGTAAACAAAGAAAGGTTTGGTTTTGACTTTCCGTTTTCAGTTTTTATTTTTTATTTTTTATTTTTATGTTGTGACTTTTACACCGTTTTTAAAAAACAATATTTAAAAAAATACATTTTTTGGGGGATAATAAAAAAATACATTGTAGCGTACGCTACAAACGCTACACGCTATGTAGCTGTAGTGTACGCTATGACCCCTGTACGCTATTTAGCTACGCTATGGACACTATTTGAAACACTGTCTCCAACAACTTCCATTTGGACTTTGGAGACCATCGCTTTGTAATTTATTTTCTTTTAATGAATTGACAATTATTCTCCAATGGAAAGGGGGGTGGGGGAAGAAAGGAAAAAAAAAACATGAGGAAACCGTTGAGAGAAATACCCACAAAAATAAAGATTGTCAAAGGAGGGGCTCTTGAGACATGTCTTTGAGAGTCTTAACTACTCTAGAATAATTAGGTGTTGCTAGGTATGTAGATTCCAAAGAGTTGACCTTGGTAAAAGCTCCAAATTACTTTCCCATTTCAAACAGGATCAAATGAACTAAACTCCAATTCAAATGTAACTAGGGATGTAAGTACTCTTCTCTCTTAAAGGAAAGTAAAGAAAGAATTATTAAGTCTATGCTGATATTGCACAGAAAATACCCAATATGCTCCCATAAAATGCATGCACTAAACAGTAAACAGCCTGCATACTAAAAATTGCAGTTTGGATTACAAGCCAAGAAAGGTGAAAACTAGGAACAAAAATATTTTTCTCATGTCACTAGCATATATTGTGTTAGGATAGAAGTACAACACTTATGAGTGGAGAGAACATCAAATAAAATGTATTGGTAGAATGTTACAACCATCGATAATTAAACAGACAAGTGAAATTTCAATGAAAAGGCTGTGTCATGATTGCTAACAGTATGAAATAAGCAAAAATAATTTATAAGAAGACCCTAAAGTTCAACTTCAGAATCAATTTTTCCATCAGTCAAGAGAGTGAGGAGGACCATATCCTTGCCATATTTGTTTGAGACAATATAGATGCCTAAGGAGACAAGGGGCTGGAAGTCATGCAAAAAGTGTGTCATGCAACCTCAGTATATCATGCAAAAAGTAAAGAGAACTTGAACTGGGAAATTCCAATAGCGTCGTCACCTATGATCACTCTTATACCATTATCATTAAACTTGTTTTTAAAGGCTGCATGCCCCACACATCGAGGCTTGCACCTCGAGGCAAGGGAGAGAAAATGGCCTTGAGGTCATTCCTGAGGTTAGACTACATGAGGCTTAAGCCCCCAAGTAGCAAAGGCATAAGGCTCAGTGTTGAGGCACACACCTCACGTTATTTGGGCAGTTTTTTTTTTTTAAAAAATTCTATTAGTTCTTTTTCTTCTTCTTCTTCTTCTTCTTCTTCTTCTTCTTTTTACCATTTTATGCTCATTTTTATGTAAGGGTGGCATCTGGACAGCATGGGTAGTTAAATCAATTAATTTGGATTTTGGACCACACTTCAAAGGCCATCGAGCAAAAATCACACCAATCAGATGATTATAACCATCCAACGAACCTACAAAATAGATGGTTGAGAGGCTAAATAGATTATAATCAAGCTAAACCATCCATTTGGTTGCCCCATCTTGGATTGCTTATTATTTAAAAACATTATCTCAATCGGACAATCCTAACCATCCCAATCATGATTGATGTATTCTTTGCCCACAGAGTGGGTCAGCTTCG
Source organism: Liriodendron chinense (assembly GCA_003013855.2). Taxonomy (NCBI): domain Eukaryota; kingdom Viridiplantae; phylum Streptophyta; class Magnoliopsida; order Magnoliales; family Magnoliaceae; genus Liriodendron; species Liriodendron chinense. The sequence goes on from PVNU02002898.1 coordinate 2,012,108, forward strand.
ATGGGTGGTCCAATTGGTTGATTGGGTTGTCCATGTATCCAACTGCAGCTAAATGCACTATAAATTGTTGTGCTATGAGAGCACCACATCATAACTAATAAATACGGCACATGATGTAATCCATTTTTGCAATCCATGACGTTAATCCAGCAGGCATCATTGCAGATTGGCAATGAACAAAAATAGAGCAATGCAACACACATTGCACATATATACTACATTCTTTGCATTTTTGTCAATCATTTTCAGAATTTTACTACTAAAATTTTATTTGATCTATTATTTAAGACTGAGGCTGTGACGCCTCCTCACGCCTTTGAAAACCTTGATCATAAACAAGTAAAATAGCAATACATTGATTCCAATGAAAACCTGATCCAATAATAATCTGCATGACTTTTTTTTTTATTTTGAAAGTTTGATCTGCATGGCTTCACAACACATAATATTGCCACGAAAACGCATAAGATGAGTACCAAAGAGGTGAGATTGCATAAGACGGTCTTCCTATGATTTCACATTCATGCGAATCAAAGTAAGAACCGAACAAATGCAGTACGGCAAGTTCCAATTATCACATGTACAACTTCCAGAAATGCAAGCTGAAAAAACTCGCTCGCAACCGCAGAACACCTTCACAGATGATAGTAGCATAGCCATAAGAAGATGCACTCTTGACATTCATATGAATCAAAGGTCCTCAACCAAACAGCAGCCACACAACCCCTCACCACCTGCCCCATCCCAAGCATGTCTGGATGCAGATGGAGACAGGCATGCCTCATATGTTTATTTAGTTATTTATAGAACCCATATCAACAGATAACAGAGCACATCCATTATCAACCATCAACATTAATCATAAATTTTTGTTTAGGAAAGGGTGCACTAAAATGATACTGCTCTTTATGCAGCAATCTAAGAAACACCCAAGAGAGCCCTCTGGAGCAGCACATCAAACCAAGCATGCAGCTTGAAATTTTGAACAGTACTAGGGTACAAAAATAACAACAATCCAAGCATTTGGCAAACATGCACACACCAGAAAAAAAAAAGAGAAAAAAAAGAGATGATGAAAGGGAAAACAACATTCTGAGGAAACCTTTGAGATAAATACCCAAACAGACGCGATCGTGAATAGAAGGCGTTTGTAGAAATGTCTTTGAGAGTCTAACGAGGATCAAGTTGGTGCATCATCATCGCCATTGCTGGAGACTAATGCTGTGCCTGTGGCTGTGTATAAGTGAAGCCAATGGTTGGTTGCACAGGATACCTATCAATACAGTCTTCCCAAGGACCACCAGGAGATGGTTTAACCGTCCGAAGCGCCTGCCAAACGGCACTGTTACATTTGAAGCCACTCCCGAAAGCAATCTGCCAGATGCGGTTGCCCTTGCGCATCCGTCCCTTGGCCTCCATGTAAGCCAACTCATACCAGATGGAACTGGAGGATGTATTGCCGAATCGATGCAGGGCCATCCTGGAAGCCTCAACATGGACTGGTAGGAGCTGCAGGTTCTTCTCCAGCTCGTCAATCACGGCTCTTCCCCCGGCATGTATGCAGAAGTGATCAAAGGCAAGTTTGAAATCCGGAATGTAGGGCTTGACCTTGGAGTTGAACAGTTTTTTTGCGACAAGAGTGGCGAAGAAGAGCAGCTGCTCACTGATGGGGAGGACAAGTGGCCCCAGGGTGGTGATGTTGGTCTTGAGAGCCCCTCCTGCAATGGCCATGAGCTCCTTGGAGAGCGAGACCCCCACCTTGCCAACCTCGTCCTGCTCCTGGTAGACACAGTGGAAAGCCTTGTTGTCGGCCCCACGATGGGTCCTGACGACGTGGATGAGCCTGTACTTGGCCCTCGTGCGGTCAGCAGACTTGTTGGAGAGGAGGACGGCGGCGCCCCCTACTCGAAAGAGGCAATTGGGGATGAGCTTTGACTTGCTGTTGCCAAAGTACCAGTTCTGGGTTATGTTCTCGGTGCTGACAACAACGGCGTAGGTGCTGCGATGGACCTGGAGGAGATCCTTGGCCAGGTCAACAGCGATAACCCCAGCACTGCAGCCCATGCCCCCGAGGTTGAAGCTCCGGATATTGCCCCTGAGCTTGTATTTGTTGACTATCATGGCGGAGAGGGATGGGGTCGGGTTGAAGAGGCTGCAATTAACAACGAGGATGCCAATGTCCTTGGGCTTGATGGCGGTGTTTAGGAAGAGGGAATCAAGGGCACCGAACATGACCTGCTCAGCTTCTTCGCGGGCAGCAGCCATGGAGGGGCGGGGCGGGAGGTAGTGCATGGCCTCGGGGAGATAGGTCTCCTCACCAAGGCCAGAGCGGTCGAGGATCTTGCGCTGGAAGTCGAGAGAGGAGTCATCGAAATTACCAGAGAGACGGGAGTGTTCCATGAAGCGGCAGGAAGGGACCTTCAAATGGGAAGGAGGGCGGTAGCAGGAGTAGTCAACGAGGAAGACAGGGCGGGGACGGGTCATGATGTAGACAGTAGAGCCGAAGACGAGGAAGGCAGAGCCGACAAGGACAGAGACGAGGTTGTATTGGAGGTGGTTCCAGAGCTGGAGGACATCTTCAGGGTTCATGCGGCCAGCCTCAAGGACTATGACGGCCATCAGGGGTATGAGACAGAGGGTGAGGAGATGGGTTATCAGGTAGTGATACCCAAGCTTCACGTACTTGAGATTTACACTCTGCAAGAAATCAGGCAACCTTCGCCCAGGCGGGATCTGGATACCATGAGTACGGCTCTCCTCTCTGCCGTCGATGGGATTCCCTCCTCCTCGCCCTTCTCCTCCCATGCTTTTGCTTTTTCTTTTGCTGCTGCTGCTGCTGCTGCTGCTGCTATTGCTAGTCTCCTCCTCCAATACTTTTAGTGATCAAGGGCGTGTTTGGATTGAGATGTACTAATATTGTACTTGATTTTGAATGTATGAGGAGATTGAGACTGAGACTGAGACTGCAATTGAGAGCTACGATGATAAAAATACAAACAGAGGGTTTGGAGATTGACAGAGGATCAAATCAACAAGAAAAGAGGATAAAAAGATTTGAGGATGGTTAGAAGAATAATAACTAGTCCTCCCTCCCTCTCTCCCTCTCTCTATCTCGCTCTCCTATAAATCTGCGAAAACCGTTGGGAGATTGATGTATGGATGATTTGAGAGACAACGGAAGAAATGAAGGAAGAGGGTACATTCAGTCCTCGTTGCCGTCGTCGAATACAAAGTCAACACCCACCCACCCCTGGCGTTAACTCCCATAGCCGTGACCCACGCTAGGGTCACTTTCACAGATCCAATCCATCCATCACGTGTGCTGCCTCATATCCACCGTTGAAAAACATTAAAGAATGAAATAAAAAAATAATAATAAGGAAGAAAAAGAATCAGGAGGTAGGCGTAACGAGAGAGTTCTAGATGCTTACCATTACTCGCCAGTCCAATTCATTCGTTTGAGACCGAATTAATTAGATCCCCCACCACAGGAATTAACGGCCCATTGAAACGGAGGAAAAAAAAAAAAGAAAACAAGTGACAAAATGCATGACTGGCAGTTTCACCTGCCCAACAATGAATATTGACTATAAAATTCCATTATTAATTAAACATCATTACACAGAGTTGGTCCGATTGGTGGAGAATGTCCAAAGTTAGTTGTATAATGATGACATGTATACGTCCAAAATTTGTTGTTGGTTATGGAAGAGGAATTCTGTGGAAAAGCGTGGTGGAGGAGCACAAGAAGAAGATCACTGGCTTAATTATATCAAACCTTAATTAAAAAAATAAAAAAAAAACCAAGAAAACAAAATCTCTCCAAAAGCAAAATTTGTTAAAAATAAAAACAACAATTGGACATTAATGGAGCATTCTCAATCTTTTGTTTAGAAAAGGCAAAAATCATAAAATCTCAATTTTGACATGGAAGACATGTTTTCTTGATAAATCTGGTGTAATAGTTCCGTTGGCCCCGGATGCACTGTTACATAAAGATTGATAGGTAGTACGTAACGTTATCAAGAGCAAAAGTTACAACTCTTTTAAGGTCAAAACTACAATTTCTACATGTTCAGATTGAATTTCTTCGAACTAGACATTCTAAGGACTTAGTTACATCATGCCCTGCATGGGATTAGGTTTGGTTCTAACAAACTACTTTCGCTTTTGTTCGAAGTTCTTTTGGTCCAATTGTGCTAAAAATACATTTGCAGTCTACTCTACATTAGATCTATAGATCAAAACTCGACTACTTAACGACAATGTGTCTAAGTTTTCGCATAAGCATCTTGAGGAATCAATCTTGTACTCGATCCATATTCATGTGTTAAGGTTTAACTAAGGTACCATAACTTGTCTGCTAAGTATATTATGTCATCCATTTGACATAATATCCTTAGGGCATTAGTCTAACAAAAGTTGGTATATGTGCAAGTTAATTTAGACTAGGCATGATAGATTTTGCAATATTCCAATGCAGTTGCTCAAAGGGCCTAATAATAAGATCCCACATCCATAAATCTCATACCATCTCACATAGGTTATCCTAAAATTAACCCGTTTGGTGGTCATGGATTAACATGGTATTAAGATCAATGGTAGACAACTCTCCTTTAACCGGTGGCCATTGTGTCCAAATTCAAGATTCTAAAGATAATAGAGGAATTCCTCTCTTTACCCCCACAACTACATGTACGATAAACCCACATATTAATTATGACATTAACAATATGTCTATAGGACCCATGGTTAATATGATCAACTATCAAAATCAACATTGGCTTTTCAAGGCACACAACACAAACAAAACTTTTAATATGAGCCCATATCCCAACAAGCCCATGCATATTGTTGCTTATGCCCATCATCAAGCGTAAACGCCTTTCATCTTCTTTCTTTCATAAGGTTTCAATACTCATCTCCCATTACTATTATGACAATAGCTAGATCCCTCAAATAGTTTCAATGGCTAGAGATACAAGATTTGGTGTTTTTTATTTGGGCTAGATAGTGATCTTGTAGAAATGGTTGGTGCTAAGATAATGATGGACAGTTGTTGATGATGATGAATGGGAGGAAGAGGAAGATGGATGGTTAAGATCACGGCTAAATCATGATTCTGATAATGTATTACATAAGAGTATATTTTGGAAACTACATTGTTATGTTTATTTTATTGATATATAAAAGTAGTGGGAGATTTGTAGAGATACATAGATCTGTGTGTGTGTGTGTGTGTGTGTGTGTGTGTGTGTGTGTGTGTGATGAACATCCATCCCATTAATCAAATGCACCCTTCCATGGAGAGCCATGGGCCTAAAATCAGGTCAACCCATTACTTAGGTGGCCACATTACCGACAACAATTTAGAGTAGGTGCCCACCCATTGAAATCTTCCTGATTGTATAGGTCCAGTGAGATGTAGTTTAGACATTCAGTGCATCCATTATGTGTATCCCACTTGGATGAGGGGTCACACCAAAATTTAGATCATTCCCAGACTCAGGTGGGCGTTTTTAGATGTTTTAGTCATGATTTCCCATGGTTTCAAATGGTGTGGCTCACCTGAGTTTTGGATAGGACTGATTTTTGGGATATTCCATAACTTAGAAAGGACACATCCCATAATCTAGAAGGGACCCACCAAACACACAGCATATAGATCTCCAACACACAGCACGATGGGGTTCACACAGCTCAACCTAATGGAAGGCTTTCTATGAGCTGGACCTCATAATGTGTGTATTGATTACCTTATTTCTCCACAACACTCACTCCATGCTTATATTATTAAATTCGATTGTCCTTTTTACCTTCTTTTTCTTAAGTTGGCAGGTAAATGCAAACCCCCTTATGCTTGTCTATGGTAATCATATAGAATAACTAAATAAAAAACAAATCCTTGCCTTGAACTGGATGAAAGAAGGCCTGATAAGTTAGGACTACGACAGCTACCTGATTGCCCATGGCCACAAGAAGCCCACGTATAATATTTTTATTATAAATTGATAAACTTTGTTCTGCTTTCTTTTCGTGTAAGTAGGAATTTAAGAGAAAAACATTAATACTCTAGAAGAGTCTGATGGATGATATTCATGCACTTGAAAATTACCTAGAAACTACATGCGTGGCATACAAGTAATCGGATGAAACCATCCAGATTATGGCACCAAGTGTAGATATACATGAACAAAAAATTAAGCTTATTTCATCATCTAAATAACGATTGGCAGATATTTATAGGGCTGTTAAAAATGAAGAAAAATTTCAACCATCCTATTTCTACAAACAAGTGTTCATGAATGAGAGGTAAATATTACTTTAAAAAAAAAAAAAAAAAACTAGTCAGTTTTATTCGAGTGTCTACTATCTAGCATCATTGGACGGCGCCCAAGTATCATGCAACTCCGGATTTAAATATGGTCTATATGACCTCAGCCTTTAGGTGGGTGTATAAACAAATATAGCTTAGATCATAACCGCCCAATTGAGCTCCCATTGGGATAGGCTCTCTCTCTCTCTCTCTCTCTAAGATAGGTGAGTGGGCATTTCATAATCCTTTTTCTTCCCTGGGATATATCCTTGTTTTTGGACTGAGTCAGTCTTGTTTTTTTTCATTGTAGCTCTCTGGCAACAGTTGTTAGATCCCCAGTTTGAAAATTATCAGAATGCCACCATGTCTAAAATGACCAAAATACCCTTTAGAGTCTGAAATTAGAGGGAAAAAAAAAAACAATAGTCACCTCCCTCCTCCAATCCAACCACACACTGATCATGTGTTTTGCTTCCCGGAAACAACCCAGTTAGGAAAACTGTCTTTAAAACTACTTCCAATCAAAGATAACGTGTTAGACTCGTTAACCTTTATTTTTTATTTTTATTTTTCTAAATTTACCCTCCCTTTTTCTATCCCTTCGTCACCATTATGCACTTGCGTGAGTGGACCTGCTACTAGCACACTGCCACGTGCATGTACCAACATGCGAGGTCCAAACACGCTATGTAAGTTTGAGAGGTAAAAAAAATTGGGCTGATTATCTCCTCTAATAGCTAAAAAAAATGAGCAAACCAAATTATTGTACTTGGATGATATTTTTGTTTTCACTTTTAATTTGATGGGTATCATCTTATAATCGGTTTAAGATCCTCATGTCAACATCAAGGTATCAATGGTAATTGTTTCCATTTCCACTCTTTCCAATGGTATAGCCCACTTGAGTTTTGGATTTGTCTCATTTCTGGACTTACGTCCTAATTATAAGTTGGATAAACTGATGGGTGGCATAGATGTTGCGTGGATATAGCAGTGGCCTCACAATTTTTGTTGCATGGGACCGAAGTTATTGGAAATTTGTGTCAGAGGGGTTTCGAGTGGTGTGGGTCACCACAAAACACTCCTTTCTGTATGCTTGCTATTTTATGCAGGGACTATGGCTAGGGCTGCAACTTGGATTTGGGTTAACTCAAACCCGACTTAGTTTGGGTGTCAAGGTCCTTGGGTTGGGTTCGGGTTGAGAAACACTAACCCAATTTGAATTGGGGTGGGGTTCTGGTCGAGAAAATTCGATCGAGTTAGGTTGGATTGGGTATACTCACGTATTTGGTCAGGTTGGGTTGCATCATTGAGAGTTTACTTGGGCTCAGGTTGATCTTCAACGCAACTCCATCTATCTGAGTTTTACCCTAATTGTAGCTAGATCTACGACATGTTGCAATGATCCAAATTGCATATATAATGGACCATGCGAGTGGGTGGTACCCAAAATCTTCCAAAACCAAAATCAAAACCAACACCTACTGGGGTTCACCCTGGTATTTATATGCCATTCAATCCACTCATCTGATTTTCCACACAGGGATGTATGGATTCTCTGAAAATCAGGATATTCCAAGACTCATCTTAGCCATATATCATAAACTTAGCATGGTTTGTCATTGTTCCTTATGGTGTGGCCTTGATTTTTAAGATCCATGGTGAAAATGAGAGAGAGAGAGAGAGAGAGAGAGAGAGAGAGAGAACAACAACAGCACATTAAAGAAGAAGAAGAAAAAAAAAACTTCTATAGCAACAAGCTACATTGAAACAGAGCAACCATCACTAGCACCAATAAAAGCAGGGTGAATGAATCATCAACAGGATTCAAACTCAGCAATAGCAGTGACTGACAGTGTCGAAATTCGGGTGCCTTTAATCTATGCCGATGCAGGGGTCCTCGATTGATCAGCTACCCTAGTCGATTGATCGAAAATCCCGATTTTCCTAGTTTGTTCGTTGGACAATTTTGGCCATGTTCAGTCTATCGAACATGGGGACCTCAATCGATGAACAATTGGTCGATGGCAGTTGATCAATTGAAGCTTAGATCAGCGGAGTGCGTGGTTTTACATAATTGCACGATTTGTTTCATATTCGGGGTGTTACACTATATATATGGGTGTAATACAAGATTAGAGTAGAACAATGAGAAATAAATTGTTTCTGAGGTTTGGAAGGGAGGAAATTAGGGTTGTAGTATCTGTAAGTTGATTCCATCTCTTGTACTTTCGTTTTCACAGTGGATTGTTTGTCGCTTTGTGCCATGTTTTTGTTCCCACGAGGGTTTTTCCACATAAAATCTGGATATTCTGTTTGTGTTTGTTTGATTCTACTTGGTGATTGCTTCTGCGGCGCTGCAACAGACAGATGCAAATGGCCAGTTGTGCAGTGGAAGAAGACCACCAGCAGCATCCAGATGCAAGACTCCAACTGCTACAACATTTCACAGCTCTGCATGAGAATAAAATAGCAATAGCTAGAGAACACCACTGCAGCAAAGGCATCACCACAGCTGACACAGACAGGAACCTCAAAATAGCAGCAGCTGTTGCCTAAAATGCAGGCAGCAATAGAACACATCTAGCAACTGCTGGATCAAGCAAACATAAATAGACTGCATTGGGCACAAAAGATGATGCAATAACAACCAAGCCAACAGTCTCAGCAGGATAAATGGATTCAACATAAGCAGACAACCACAAGCCTCTGGTAGTATAACAGCCCCCAAATGACCATCATAGGGACTCGAAATTGCTGACAAAAAATCTCCAACAAAGAGGCAAAAGCTCCAACATTAACTGATACACCAGCTTAACAGGTCATAATCACTTCACTTGAGGCAACAACAGGATCAGAATCCTCTGAACCTGCAGTAAAAACACAGCTTCAGGATCTGCATAAAGAGCTCTATTGTTACCAACTCCAGCCTTCTCACTGGAGACGAAAGAATCCTCAGTAGATATAGCAGTAACAACTGAAGAATCAGCCTAAAGAGGGGCAGAAAAATCTAGCAACATCTGCCTCAGAAACCTGCTCCTAGGGTTGCAGCAGATGACCCTTTCCTCTTCAAAGTAGCAGCATATCCCTTGGACTGACTAGATTCATCAATTTGCAGAAAAGAGCCACCATAGCTGCATTGGAAAGGAAGAAGCAGCAGCAGCAGCATTCTTCTATCAATACATGGAACAGCAGCCACACGGACAGATTCAACATATAGATGAATATCTGAGGAATGGATAGAATTGATTCCAGTTCAGACCTGCAAGATGAGAAAGCAGCAGAGCCAACAGATGCCTACAACTAGAGATGGAAGCCAAGATTCTAATTCACAAGAAAAAGCTGCATTCCATTTCTCATTGTTTCAATTTGACGCATGGACGGAATGCATACCACAGAAGGATATAGTTCGGGCCTAGGCTCGTAAACGAAGCCCAAGTCCGCCCAGCCTTCAGGCCTGGTATTCCAGCACAAGAACAGCCTGAAAGCTCTCTGGCCACCCTGACCATTGACAACCCTACTAGTAAGCAATATAAACATAAATAAATAAATAAGCTAACAAAAAGAGAAACACCATTTCAACCTTGGTTGGTCTTCTTGTTGCTGCTCTCTTTGAGAGACTACATAGAAACACTATCTCTAGTAATGAAGGATGGATTGAAATAGAGATGCCAAAAACAGGCCAGGAACATATAGCACCTTATCCGTTCTTTATCTGCTCATTATTAACTGTTTTGATTTGACTGATCAAGGTCAGATGGAATGACTGGACGAACCAGATATCAGATTAGACTGCTCCACATGCCCTATGTTATTACTTGTATTGCAGGCCTATAATCCTAGTGTTAAATTATTTCCCACTAAAAAATATTAAAAATGGATTAAAAATGAAAAAAAAAAAAATAGTGTATACCCATCCCAAGAAGATACCAAGAAATGGTCCATTAGATAGTATCAACTAATTGTGTCTTATCATGGGTAGTCCATGGTCTAAATTATCACTATAGTGAATGATCCATGATGTCTGATTGGTTTTTAATAAATTTGGATGGTGTCCTTTTGGACTGTCCATTTGCCAACACTAATTAGACAGAATTGTCTAATGGATGAGATTTTTGAAATGTTACCTCTAATGGATCCTGCAAAATGCATGTCTTTGCCAGGCTATTGTATTTTAGCTTTGTTAAAAATTAACTCCAACTGGGGACTTACTGATAATTCAACATGCAAACCAGATGTTTGCTAGCCCCAATCTTTACATGCGACACACGTGCCCACCTGAAAAATCAAGACGACAACTTACTGGTGCAAAAGGCACATCCCCACCACAAAGATGAGCACCTGAGAAGACCATGTTAGTTTACGTAGCAAGCAACAAGCACTTGTTTGCTGGATGTGGACTATTAAACTGTCCATCCATTCCACATGGGTGTGTCCATGCTGATTTTTGTTTCAAGGTGGGGTGTCCTGCACACTCGTAAAGATGGAATGTGGTGTTGCCTGTAAACCTGAGGATCATTTGAAGCACTCTGATGCTGTATGCTGTAAGCATAATAGAGTGAAAGAAATTCACCAAGTTGTTTCCCGCAGGTAGTAAAGCATATGAAAAATGCACCTTTTCCTTCTCTACATCAGCAATCAATATATAAATGTTGAGTTTGTATTTATTAGTAATTTGACTGTATGATGCTGTTATTAATCCCGTCCTTAACAAAGAAGTGGGTGTGTTGGCTAATTACAACCCGCCTCCAGCTCCCATCCATCCATTCAAGAGTCTGCTACCTGCCTCTCTAGTTGAAGATCTCTCCCTAGTGTTCGACCTTCGACCAATCAATCATTGACAGTAGTCCATGGATTCCACCGAGTTTTCTAGATAACAAGGATTACTTCCAAGGCTTAAGTGATAAAGGAAAAGGAATTCCTAAGAACACAAATTTATAGCAGTGCTAATAGGTGATTGTTTTCAGTTGCAAAAGGAGGTGAAGCATGAAAGCCTCCTTTTGGGGCTTTGTATGCAAGCCAGTGAAAAGATATTAGATTGTGAAAGATAGGAGTGAGTTGGTTTCAAGTCCCAAAAGGTTGTGAGTGGAGGTATTAAGAAAAGACTAGATAACTTATGGTCTAACTGAAGTTACGACCTGTAATAGAGTGGAATGGCCGAACAAGATCCACGGAGCCGATCCAATTAAGTAGGGTGAGGCTTAGATGACCATGACGATGACAGCGAAGATTAGTAATAGAACAAGCAAAATACATAGGATAAAATGAAGAAATTCAATGGTGTTCCCTCCAACAATCCGCGGGGGGGGGGGGGGGGGGGGGGGGGGTGGTAAGGATGATGGCGGTATAGTGGTTGGGCCTAATGTTTCAATCCAAGCTCAGCCCAAAGAGAAGGCCAAAGCTGGAAAGTCTAATGGGCCATCCTAATCCACTGAAATGACAAGACAAATTTCCTGAGACAGAAAATTATCTTGGCGGGGTAATGGGGACTGTTAGGTTATGTTGTGTATATGAGATGAATATACAACTACATTAGTAGTTAAAGTATCTTAATTAGGTAAATTATATCGATATATGCCTAATACAGGCATATCGTCATTGTCTATATTTTGGCATCCAAGGTTCTGACTTTTTTAAATCAACATGGTTTAAGATCGATCAAGGCAATCCATTTGTTTCTAATTTCGATAGTCGATCATTGTTATGACATCTATCCCCAAACTCTTATATCTTAGCATCCTTACCTGAGAGACATGCACCATTACTCTCTCTCTCTCTCTCTCTCTCTCTCTCTCTCTCTCTACGCCACCAGACCTGCATACACTGGACCACTGATTTTTCTTACAACTTAGGGCCTGTTTGGTTACAACCAAATAAGCTACTTTCTAACTTATGTTAAGTCATTTACTTTTTCACTTAAGTTTGGTAAACATGAATGTAAAAGTAACTTATGTGCTTAAAGTTACTTATCTTTTTTTTTTTTTTTAGCTTTTTAATTTTTCAACTTTTCTACTTCTCTCTCTTTCACAGTCCATATCAAAGAAGGCCCCACATGATGGACTGTCTACATCGAAGGTGGGGGCCACTGCCCACATGATGGATGGTCCACGTCAAAGGCGGGCTCCATATGATGGATCACCCATATTAATGTGGGGGCACATAATGGATGGTCCACATCAAAGGTCAGCCCCTAATGATAAATAGCCCACCATCATGCCCCAAAATCCAGCACCCAAGTATAGGGACTTTGATTTTGACTTCGAGGGTGTGAGAAAAATAATAAATGAATTCTTGACTTCTTGCATCCGTTTTCTTTTCATCTACTTTCGCATTCACGTTCACTTTAACATTCATATTCACATCCACATTCATCCATTACTTATATTAAGATAGTAGCCTATATTAAATCATCATTCTCAACATAATTGGAGTTTAAATCATAAATCATCACTTACTACTTCTTAAATTCTCAATAACTAAGCTCAATGGTCATTTAGGGAGCTTATTACATTGAATCTTCAAATAGAAATAAAAGATAAACTACGAAGAAATTTTCTAGTATCCCTCTTCCTCTAGGAATGTCTCCTCTAAATCGTCACCTAAAACTGATTATCTATAATAAAGGAGTGACATACAAAAGTCTAGTGAGATAGCCTCGCATAATTTGTCACATGTAATCAAATTTCAAAAACAATAAAGAGATTTTTATAGAATACTAATAATCGAGTCTTTATATCCAAAGAACATTGTAAATCATGCATTTAGTGTAGAATATGCAAGTATGCGTTGACTATCTTAGTATGGTTATCAGTAGAACTCCATGGCCAATTTAATTTAGTCAGCCTACAGTGTTAATCAAATCCTCTTTGGTTTGCATAGTGGTCTTTTGCATAGTGGCCTACAGTGTTAATCAAACCTCGAAATTCGACTAGATTAAAGCCAAATTGAAATAAAACACAAACCAAATTGGGGAAGCTCCACGAAATAGAAATAAAATCCCAAGACCCACTAGAAACCACTCTGAACCTAAATAATAGTCCTTCAAGGGATTGGGGTATAAGGCGCACCATCTGACCAAGTTTCGAGTGAAAGCATGGGGGTGGCAGCACTTCACAGTCAGTATTAGGGTCAAACCAGCCAACTATTTCATTTTTGGACGAGATAACTGCACTGGGACATCCAATACCCCAAAACTTCCACCTATTTACCTTCTTACCACCCCTTTTAACCAATGTGAGAGTGCCATGTGGCACCTCCTCTCCTCTCCACCAATCACAAACCTCCACATCACCAATCACCCCTCAAAGTTCTAACATTTACTAGAAGCCATCCAAGGGATTATAATACGCCCCTCCTCTCCTCATTTCCACACATGCCAAAAGCTCCTCCTTCTCTTAAGGAAGAGTGAGAGAGAGAGTGAGTGAGTGAGTGAGTGAGAGAGAGAGAGAGAGGGTGAGCTTGAGCTTGCAAGCCCTCATCCATTCCAGCCCCTCTCTCCAAGCCCTTCACCTCCCCTAGCCATTTCCCTCAAGCCTAGGCTCTCCGAGGTTATGGTTTCCCAACCATAGTGAATCCTAACCCATTCGCCACACCTGAGTCTTTCAAGCATCCAAGCCGCTTCAAGTTGTATGCCCAAGATCGAGTCACCATCATTTGCATTCACACCTCATAAATCGCATCATCGCATCCCTTTTCAACCTCCCTACTTCGCTTGTAACTTCATTTTCATCTCTTGTAATTTCGTTTTCATAGTGATTCGCTTTGTGCCGTAGTTTTTTCCCGCAAGGGTTTTTCCACGTAAAATCGAATTGTCTCTTATGTGTTGATTTGCTTTGTGCGTTTGTGATCACCTTCATTTGGTTCCACTCTGAGTTTGCTTCTAAGGGTTCCCAATAGTAACGGTGCATGGGCCATACTAGCATCTTTATGCATCCAAGCCGTTACACGTATATATGCCCCTTTTGAGGGTTGTTTTGTGATTTTTCTCATGTTTTCCTCCTCCCTAGGATGAACCCCACCCATGGCCACATCTAGCTATAATAATTCTTGTTTAATCTAATCATATTAGTGCTTGTTTGATCTTATCAAAATATTTAGATGTGCTTTCAAGAGATTTTATTGTTAAATTGTTATGTGAGCGAACATAGATTTGGCTCATGTTTTCCTCCTCCCTAGGATGAACCCCACCCATGGCCACATCTAGCTATAATAATTCTTGTTTAATCTAATCATATTAGTGCTTGTTTGATCTTATCATAATATTTAGATGTGCATTCAAGAGATTTTATTCTTAAATTGTTATGTGAGCGAACATAGATTTGGCTCATGTTTTCCTCCTCCCTAGGATGAACCCCACCCATGGCCACATCTAGCTATAATAATTCTTGTTTAATCTAATCATATTAGTGCTTGTTTGATCTTATCATAATATTTAGATGTGCATTCAAGAGATTTTATTCTTAAATTGTTATGTGAGCGAAGATAGATTTGGCTTTTTAATTTTCGCTTCTCAAGTTCATGAATGATGGTTCTGTTTTTTTTAGGGGAATTGAGTGTATGATGCTATCTATTGTTGTACTAAATTCAATTAATTTGGAGGTGGTGGTTTATGAAGGGATAACCCGAAAAAAGCCATGCAGCAAAGAAGAAGCATGCCAATTCATCAAAGGTTTGCTTCATGGACTTCATTGTCTCTTCTATTCAAGGGTGGCAATGGGTCAGGTCAGCAAGTGGGTCAACTGATCCGATCCACTTCTGAAGCAGGTTTGGGTCAAGCTAAATGGATAGCAGATCAATCTTGGGTTGAACTGTACCCGACCCAATGTACCTGTGTACATTATCAATGGGCTGGACAAGATGACTTGACCCAACCTGGCCCAATTCCAGAAACAAACAAATAGAAGAAAAGTGCAGACACTTGTACAATGTCTGTATGTAGTGTATGTATCGTTAACTGGGCGTACCTTTTGCCCCATGTTTCCTTTATTCCCTTCTTAAAAATGAATTGGGTGAGGTCACTCTAGCTTGACCTGATTGAGAATACAGGGGTTTGGTTGGGCTTGGGGTTGATAAATTTTAGGTGTGGTTAGTTTCAGCCACAGGGTAATGGATTGGGGGTCCGGTTTGGGCAAGAATTCTAGACCCACTAGTAAATGGGCCAGGCTTGGGCTGACTTGATCCCAATTGATTGACACGCCTACTTCCATTACAGTGCTTAGTTAAATCTAGCAATCATGATGGCAAGAACTGTCTGACATGGTTTTGCAGGCTATTCTGGGGGCATGCATTAACAGTGGGATCTGTACTTGCAGTCGCCAGAAAAGGAGCAGTAGACAAACCAAAGGTTTTCTCTGATTATAATTATTTTGCTTGTATGGAACTGTGAAAATTTGGGACTTTGACTCTGAAATTGCTATTTCAGCTACCAGTTTTCACTTGACTGAGCCAATGAAATGGGTTACTGCTTTTATGAGAAATTAGGGTTTGGATTTGTTATAGAGCCTAGCCAGACCAAGCTATATTGATCGAATTACTAGCCAATTGCAAGTTTTTGAACATTGCACGTATTCAACTGGTTATATCAAGCATGGTTATAAGATTGCAATTTTCTTGAGTATTAGTTGAATGAATATAACTACTAGTATATGTGTTATTCAGTAGTCACATTTGGTTCACTTGAAGCATTCTTAGGATATTACATGCAATCATCACCCTCCAATCCATAAAAGAGAAATTTTAGAATGTCCAAGTCTTGGGATTTACTTGCCATTCTATCTGATAACTGTTTCGATAAGATAAAACCAACTTCTGCACCATTCATGCAGCCTCAAGGTTGTGAAATGGAGATCTCTTCCCAATCAAACCTATGGCTCGACATCCTTCTGCATTAGTTTGTTATTGTTTGCAAGGGACCAATGTGAGAAACTCTTTCATTTTGTGTGGGTGCTTTCTATTTCTTTCTTTTTTTCTTTTTCTTTTTTCAAAAGGGAATGATCTGGGAGAAAGTGGTGTCCCACTTTGTTTGGTTTCAGGTGATTTTGATCAAGGTGATCCACTTATCATCACCTTGGTGTGATGGTAACTTTCAACAGACGCTGGCTCTCTTGGAAGTTCTGAAAATAGTAACAAGGACTCCAGTTTGTGCTTTGCCTTAGTCTCCACTGCACATCAGACCCTAATCCAATGTTCGTGGCTGACCCGGCTGTGACCACCATCGGTGGGCAATAGTGCAAAAAAAAAAAAAAAAAAAAAAAAAAAAAAAAAGGATTAGAATCTATCCGTTTTTTTTGAAGTAGAGAGAAGTAAGTACAGGTAATAAAGAGAGCAAAGACACAAGGCTTGCTAATTTCGCACCTTCGTGGAAGCTTTCCCATCCACTTGCAGGCACATGTGCCAATATGTAACATGTGTGTCGTATCTGAGCTCTCCATCAAGTTATTGTGTAGATCCTCTGGCTTAAATATGATGCCATTTAACACCAAGATGGGCCCATATTTGTTTCAAAGGACAACAAGTGAATTGTTTTCTGCTAGTTTCCTTTGTAAATTGTGGTCCACCTTTGTAGTGAAAGTCGCTAATTTTTTAGGCAGAAGATCTAAGCATTGTTTCTAACCCGTGGAAAGCTCAGATCTCAAATAGATGTTGGCTATGTATGGATGGGCAGGGCTCCAAGGCTGGTGGAATTATCAAAACTGAAGACTCCATTCTGAAAAAAGCTTTGCAAACCCATTAAAAGCTGTTATTGCTATGACCAACAGCCACCCTTAGTGATGAAATTGTGCAGATGAATGTGAATTTTGGGGCTAGACTCCATTCACAATGGGCCCACGACATGGATGCTCCGGGTTTCCGTACATGTATTCTGCGTGGGGATGACTTGCCAAATTATCTTACCATTGGATCATGATCATCACACACCAAGAGCCTATACCACTTGCATCCTTCTATCAGGTTAGTTTAGAGAGTGAGCCAAATTTGTGCCTTCTTCCTCAAGCTAACCACTTCTTTCTGTCTATTTTACATTTTCTTTCTACCTTACTCAATCTTCGAAGGCATACCTGTAAATCTTATGCATGTGGCCTATGTCCTTATTTGTAAGCCACGAGGAAAAGTATCCATAATTGAGTTTTTTTTTCCTTTTCTTTTGCTAGACTTGAGGTTTCTCCAACTCCAAGGCAGTATTGCAGTCAGCCGGACTCCAACTGGAGCAACTAAGTTGTAGCAGTACTAGTAGTAGCTATGGCTGGGTTTCTGTTAAATGGTGTGTAGAGGGGATGGGTTTATCCTCTTGTTATGGTTTTGATCTTGTCCTGTTATAGTTTTTGATCTCTCAAGAACTACAGTTAAGTAATAGTAAATGTTTCTTTGTTATGTGGTTATGGTTTAGAAAAAAAATATTTTCTTCTTGTTAATTTAACATGCTTGCATGAAACATTTATGTTTTCATATCTGGAAATGGAGTTTACTACCGTGTGCATTTGGTGCATTTATCTTTGAGGAATGGATGTTTTTAAGTATTGTTTAGAGGATCTTTAGAGTTCGCGGAATTTAATTTGGATTTGCCCTAAATCGATGGATTCATGGATATGTGAATTTGGACGATTCATTATTTTTTGACAAAACCCAACCAAAAAACAAATATGAGAATCGAAAATTGTAGATTTCACAAATCAGCCTCAAAATTTATTTGCTTTAGGCAGGAGGGGAATATCATTGGATGATAGTTGAACTTGGCACTTCTTGCTTGTCTCAGTTAAAAAGCTGAAGATGATCCTACAATTGCCTTGGTCATCCATGATCCCAGCACAGGCCACACTAATCTTCATATCCTCGCTTGGTCCCAACTCCAACAGCATGGACCGTCTACTGCAATAATATAAGGTCAGAATATGTCAAATTGCAAGACCAGGCTCAGCAGTTTGTGTTGGAAAAGAAACGATGGCTGAGTTGATTGCATGACAAGAGACAAATGGTTGACAACCCGCTTTGGGCAGTTTGAACCAAGGTGGAACTAAGGTGTATTAAATTTTTTAAGCCTCCTTTATCTATATCTTAACTCCACACTGTCCAGCTGTGTGCCCCCATGTTTGGCCAGAGCCCAAATCAGGCTAATTCATTACTCTTTAAGTGGGTACAAAACTGGGAACGATGTTGAAGGACACCTCCCATAGAAAAGTAAAAAAAAATAAAAAATTGTGCTGCTCCCATCAGGTTGTGTACATTATGAATGTTTTCAACCAGGATGGAGGGACACCCCAAAAAATCAATCCATCTCTAGACAAAGGTGGGCCATTCCACTTGTTTGGAGGTTTGGGCAGGTTTTTAGTCCTACATTGCAGTCAGCTGCACCAGATGACGCCCTTGTAATTCATGATTCTTAGTTTTTCAAAGGGAGCCAGTTATTTAATGCTGAACAGAGAACTTGTCAACTCACAATGCCACAATCAGATTGGTTGAACAATCTTAACCTCTGATTCAGGAATGCTTGTTGTTGAAATAGGGCCCATTACATATTTCTTTACTTCAATTGCAGCCCATAATACTGATTAACAATAAATTCTTGATTCATGAACGATACATAGAAGCCGGCAAATTTTTGGTTCAGAATGATACATGGAAGTTAGCACCTGTAATTTAGATGGTTAAATTCAAATTACTTGTATTACACATGCAACTTCTATGTGATTTTTAAATGCATCCATATCGGCTGGATGTACATCGATTTCAGTACTACCTAGGCTGATCTTAATCTTTGCTTATGAGAAATGGCTCAAGTTGAAAAGAAAAAAGGGGAAAAGAAAAGATGGGAAAATCCAAGCCTATTGGGACTCCACTAGTGGATAAGCGTATGGTTTTTACCATATAATTTGGGCTTCAATCAAACAGCAATATGTATAAATGCGTGTTTATGCATAGTTTTTAAGTAAATTTCCAAAATAAGAAAAACAGCTCCAATATTCAGCAAAAGGTTAGTCAATAACACATGCACCAGATGAAAGTGATGGTACTGGAAAGGCCCTTGGACTATAACTTGGCCAAACTGACCATTGGGCTTCTCTCACTCAACTCAGTAGAGAATTAGTCAATCATTTTCTCTTTCCTGTTCCATTGAGATTCGTGAGTAGGGATGTAGGCGAAAATGGTGGGTAGGCCACACCATAGAAAAAAGTTGGGAGGGAATCCCTACTGTCGAAACCTTCTCAGGGTCCACTGTGATGTTTATATGCCATCCAAACCCTTCATAAGATCATTCCCACTGGCATGAACTGAAAAAAAAAAAAAAAAAAAAGAGCAAACAAACAAAAAATTTACATGCCACATTTTTAGGCTCATGTTAGGCAAAATGGATGGACAGGGAGGATTTCTCACAAACATCACAGTGGCCCCACCTAGCTTCGGACTGCTGTAAGTTCCTGAGATTGGAGTCGCAAGAGCATTCAAGGCAATTTGACCTGACTTAATAGACCCAATGAATCCGGTCCAAAGGGCCAAGTTTTAAAGCCATAGTTGCTTGTGTGTGTTGAACTTGAAATTGGACTCTTGGACTTGTTGTTCCAACTACCCGTTTATCTTATACAAATTGAATCATGGGCCTAACTACATGTAAATATACTGAGAGCGCTTACTACTAATTGAATAGAACATGGGGAACAAAAGCAGATCCAATCATACGGTGGACCATAACATAGGAAACAGTGGTGATTGACCATTAATGTGCCAGGAAAGTTTTGGATGAATCTTATATTTGTTTTCTCCCTTTATCCAGGCTCATGTAACCTTATCAATAGATTGGATGGTAAATAAACACTAAGGAAACATGAAGGTACGTCCTAAGAAGTTTTCAATTGTAGGATGGTCAATCACCACTGTTTCTTATGGTATGGTCCACCTGATAATTGTCTCTGCTTTATTTTTGGGATAATGCCCTAATATGATCTAAAAAAATGGATGGATGGAGTGGATACATAATACATTACATCAAGGTGGGCCCCACGGAAACCCCACAGTAAGGGCCACATAATCCGCTCTCTTTTTTCAGATCATTTTAGTACATTGGTGCAAAAATAAAGAATGTACCAGAATCAAGCGGCCCACACGACTGAAAAAGGTGAAGATTGAATGTCCACTGTTGAAACATATAAGGGGTCACAGAAGTTTTCGATCAGGATAACAGTTTTCTATTTTCAGTAGGAATGACCTCATGAACGTTATGGATGACATATAAACATCACGGTGAACCCAAGGAGGTTTCAATGGTATGCATTTATCTAATCACTTTCTTCCTTTGTTTTGCACATTTGAGTTTTGGATCTACCTCATTTTCGGACATGTACGAACATGATCCGAAAACACTGCACTGATGGATGGATGGTCGGGATGGATTTATCACCAATATCACGAACATCATGATTTGCCCACTTAGTTCCTCGTGGCAGCAAGTTCCCGCGAGGGGCTTATTTATTATTATTTTTTTTAAAAGGCAGGCTGTAATACTCAGGGGCGCGGAGAACAAGGTGGGGCCCAAAGTGATGTTTTTTGATCGATCTACCCCGTCCAGCAGTTTTGGGAGCTCATTTAAGTACGGGAGAACAAAAATGAACTGGATCCAAGAGTGCAGTGGGCCGAAAACGTGAGGATTGAACGTCCACAGTTGAAATTTTTGTGGAGCCACAGGAGTTTCGAATCAGAATAATATCTGTGTTTCCAGTTCATCCCAGTAGTAGTGACGTTATGAACGGTATGGATGTCATATAAGCATCACTGTGGACCCAGGGAAGGTTTCAACGGTAGTAATTTACCTACAAACCTTTTCCTTTAGTGAGGCCCACTTGAGTCTTGGATACGATTCATTTTGCTTATTTATTCTAAAATGATCTCCCAAAACTGATGGACGGGGTGGATTTATCAAAAAAATCACTGTGGGCCCCACCGTGGTTCCCAGTGCAGGAACTTCCTGCACACAAGGCTTTCGCAGGAAATCCGCGCCTCGAACGGCTCTCTCCGTAAAAGGAAACCCCACTCCAGAAAAAGGAAATCCTCTCTCTCTCTCTCTCTCTCTCTCTCTCTGTGGCATTTTCAATCTCTCTTTCTGTGGTGATTTGAATGCCAATTCCATCGATTGCGCAACGAGCAAGCTATGCTGTAATTTTGCTCGAACGGTGGTGGGATGTTCCAGCGTATATGAGGAGTGAGATGCTTCAGGTGTGGGCATAACTGTGCAAAGAACGTGCTGCTTCAATTGGTCTATGGAACAAGGTTGCTTCTGGGAGATTGGAGGATAGGAGCAATTTCGTGAAGAAATGAGCATTGAATATTTGAAATTACCTTGGAGAAGTACAAGGAGAAATTGAAAGAGATGGAACTTGAGGTACCATTTGAGAGCGTTTTGGAAGGGATACCTTCAGACGATGATACATGTGAGGCAGATGGACAGGTTGATCAAGCTCAAGTCATGACAGAGCAGCAAGACAGTGTGGAAGATGGGGTCAACAAGGATTCTTCCATGCTGGATTTTGGGAGTGGTTGCGTCACTTGAGATAGTTTTGTGGTTCTCGAACTGCTGACTTTGTCTTCTACCACCAATGTCGAGAACATGATCCTTTTGCTGATGAGGTGCAGACAGTTCCAAATTGATGGCTTTGAGGCCTGTTTCTGGAAAAATGTTGCTGCTGGTAAGCACCCTCTATGACATGTCTTACAATTCTTAACTATCATTTTGTTAAATGCTTATTATAGAGTTGTGAGTTTTCTTTTATTTGGGAGACTTGGTGAATGGGTCATCCATAACAGGCCCTTTTGCTGTAATCTAAACCTTTTCTTGTGACTGGACCCTATGTAGTGATGGATTCTATTGATATAACATGTTGATGTTTCACAGTCGTTGGCAGATGCCACATGCACAAATATTGTTAGGTTGGAATCAAACATAGCATATTTCAACCTTTGGGTGGCTTGTAATATGTTTAGGAGTTCTTTATTATCATTTTATTGTATAGTTTTGATTTTTTTTTTTTTTTTTTTTTCTTTCTATTTGGGTGACTTGGTACATCCACAGTTGGCTTGTTTTTTGTGATCGAAACCTTTCTTATGACTAGCACCATATTTAGTAATTGAAACCATCGCATGGTTGGGCCAATTTTCTAGGATTCTAACTGTTCATACAATTAAGCTTTTATTGATATTAACCTTTTGTATGATTGGGCATGCTTTTAAAGTTGGTTGATTGTATTTAACTTGTTAATTTTTTTTGAAAGATTGGGCCTGTTTTTAAAGTTGGTTGATTGTATTTAACTTGTTGATTTTTTTTTAAAAGATTAATAAACTTGTTGATTGTTATCAGCTTATGTAATAGACACTAAATTGTAATAACCCATGTAGCACTCTATTACATTGCGCATGTGTGCGTTTTATAGTTTCATTGATGGTCCCGGCCTGGATAAAGGAGTGTTGTATCAGGTTGGCAGCTGGCGGCAAACTTATGCCATGACTTTGAAGATGTGTAAGGATAATATGAAAAGGATTCATGTAGCGGACCCCAATTAGTTGGGATAAGGCCTAGATGATGATTGGACCTAATTTTAGTGATCCGAATTGCTAATATGATCTACAGGTTTCTAGTTATACAAACCTTCAATATGCTAAGGCTCGTATTTAGGGATCCTTATGATTGTCCCTATACAATGCTTGGTGGATTTGGAATTGTGATTTTGCTCATTAGTGATAATGGGCCCATTTTTATTGGTCCAACCCATTAAAATCTATTTTTCCAGTATTAGTAGTACAAGCCATTCGCATGATGGGGCCCCTTTGCAATGATGAATTTTTTTATTGGGTTAGTCCCATTTTCACTAACCAAGTCTTTTGTAGGAGTTACCAGCCTTCTAAAATGTATGGGCTATTTGAAGTATCCAATTGGGTTAACCTTTGGAAATGCTTGGGCCGTTTGAAGTGATCAAAACGTTCATATTATTTTGCTTGTTTTACGTGATCCAAACCCTATATAATTTGGGCAGTTTTAGTGATGCAAACTGTTCTTATTATTGAATCGTTTTTAGTGATCCAAATCAATTTTGATGCTAATGCCCATATTCGACAATCTAAGCAATTGTTTTACAGCCCTTCTTGGATGCCACATGTAAAAAAAAAAGTTAGGAGTGGAGGAATTTGGACAGAGAATATTTCATCCTTTTTTTTTTTTCGAACGTGGATTATTTGGGTATTTTTATTTTTAATTATCAATTTGTTAGCTAGTTTTTATAGAGTTGTGATTTTTCTTTGTTTGGTAGATTTGGTGCAAGGTTCATCCATACTAGGCCCTTTTGCTATGATCAAAACCCTTCTCTTATTGGTCTCGTATTCAGTAATCCGTCATGTTTATTTAATTGGGTTGATTTTTAATGATCCAAACAATTCATATGATCTCGCCTTTATTCAAATGTATTAAGTTGTTCATATGATTGAGCCTACATTTAGTGACTGAATTTGAAACCCTTCATATGAAATGAGTCGTTTTCATCAATCCAAACCAATCGATATTCAAAGGCCGTTGTTTCACAATCCAATATGTTGATGTTTTACATCCCATGGGGGATGCCACATGCACAAAAAATGTTAGGGTTGATATCTTGTTGTAGCGTATTTTGAACTTTCATGGTTGATTATGATGTGTGTAGTAATTGTTGGCTATTAATTTTCTAGTTGCATATTGTAGATTTGTGATTTCTCCTATTTGGGTGACAATTGGCTTGTTTTCAACAATCGAAACCTTTCATATGATAGACACATGTATTCAGTAATCCAAACCATTGGATAATTTGGCCAATTTTCATGATCTCAACCGTTCATACAATTTGGCCCTTACTCAATATTCTATACCTTTTTTTTTAATCCAAACCACTAATGTCAACCGTGAATAAATGCTAAGGTATGTTTTTAGTGATTCACGTGGTCGATGTTATATAACCCTTAGTGGATTTGTAATTGCGTTTTCATACATTTGAGACAATTGAGTGCATGACTCATGCACAAACCATTAATATCTCTTGTTCCAATTTTACTAGTAGAAACATTCTTAGGTTGGGATCCTTTGCAGTGACCCAAATCTAATCACCCCTGTGCTCGACTCTTCTCCGATCTCCTTAGAAGAGCACAGGGGATCCTCTGGCTTCTCACGCCTCCAGTTCTAAAGTTTGGCTTCTACTTTGTATGAATTTGTTTGTTTTTTCAGGTTGCATTTATGTTCCCCTAATGTAGATGTAATTTTTGTATGTGTGTGTGTGTGTGTGTGAGAGAGAGAGAGAGAGAGAGAGAGAGAGAGAGAGAGAGCCCAAATTATCAGGAAAAGACTGAAATTGCATTTAATGAGTTTTTACATAAAAAAAAAAAAAAAAAGAGGCCTCACATAAGTGCATTCCAACGATAAAGGCTGGATGTAAGGAATATTAGAATCCATGATGCTATAAAGATACAGAATTACAAATAGGTTTTCTCTGCTTAAAAGATACCAAATACCCTGTGTTGATGTTCATGGATGATTTCTCTGTGGTTCCACACTCTCTAGCATGCCTACAACCCACATCATGGAGTTACACTATACAACTGACAGAATAGGCAGGGATATATTGAATGGTTCTGACTTTTACTGTGGATATATCATATGGCAATTCATCCATCGGAAAGATTCAAGATAACTGTATTTAATAAATAGAGTTACGAATAAATACTGCATCGAGACTTGTTGGAATATGTATCAGTTACATTCCTTTCAGAACCCTCTCTCATGAATTTGCTTTTATGTATACGCAATCCTATCTAGAGTAAATCTGAATTCACCCTTTGAAATAATTGTGCAAAAGTAAAAGAGAAGGCACTATTTGAACCCCCTTGTTTTGCAACTCTAGCTTACGCTGTAGTACGTCAACTATTGCCTTGGTGCGTTTTAGCAATTCCATTGCACACTCATGAAATGCTAATTTAAAACAAGAGGGAAATAATGTATTGTATCACTTATACGAAGGTTTACAAGTTGCAATGAACATTTCATTTAAAATTTATCCCTTTTGACTCTTTTTCTCATTTTGATTTGCTTGGTAAGCCTGATATAGTTTTATTCGTAACATTTTTATGCTTCAGTCAATTCAACTTCAACAATAACACTAACTAATGGTTTTGAGTAACTGCCAGAAATGTTTATAGCTTTTCAATGCTACAGATGTGGATTTTCAGGTTTCTTCTGCGGTTCCAGAGGGAAAGGTGTATCTTCTTTTGCTGCTGTGGAGGTTGCTACCAGTGTTTACAGTATCGATAATATCGGCCGATATATCGGCCGATATTATTGATATCGTTGCTCGCCGATACATATCGGTTGAGTAATAACAAACAAACTGTCTGATTCCTTGGTATCGCACGATATATTGTGCGATATCGATAATATCGCAGTTTGTATCGATATCGCATGATATATCGGCAAGATATCGGGCTTTTTCCTTCACGCGATTCCAGATATCATCGATACCTGGACGATATCATCCAGGTATCGGTCAGAAACGTCGGAATGTTTTTAAACTTGGTTTTTTTTTTTTTTTTTTTTTGGAGAAAAAACTTGGGGAGGTCTATTTTTTCTCAATTTTCTCCTATTTTACTAAATCGGTCAGACGCACAAGAGTCTCCCATTTTGTAGAAAAAAATGATTTTTTGTTCGATTGTCTTCTAGTTTCTCCTTCCTAAAAAAAAAACCGTTGGGCTCGACCCGCGTTCCGACTCTGCATGCGTATGGGTTATAGTTTGTTGAGCCTAATTAGCTATTTTCTAGATTTTATTGAGTCCTCATATAGATCTAGGCCATATTGGATAGCTTGCATTGTGTTAAACCAGGATATTCAAAACTGCATTTGGAGGATACTCATTCAGTTGCATCATCCATAGGTATATTTCTCAATTCTCTTGCTTGTTTTACTTTGTCAATGCATTAGTTGTGTTTACATTAATGTCTTGTTATATTTGTATATGTTATAGAATCAATTTAAACAATGGTTGCATCAGTTCAATCAAATAGCGCGTAGCTTAGGATCCTTTTACAAAGGAACTCCATTATGTGGAATTTTTTTTTTTACATATTATGATTTAAATGTGTGTATTGAGGTCCATTTTAACAATCCCTGAAGTTTCATTGAAAAATTCAATCAATTTCCCAATGTTTCCCCATGTTTCCCAAAAAGTGCGATACATTCCGCAATACAACCGATATTTCCCACCAATACGCAATATGTATCTGTATCCCAAGGGTGCGAAACGTAACGCGAAACCGATACTGCGAACACTGGTTGCTACCATGTCCGCAATAGCTGCTGCCCATGGTTAGTTTGTGTTGTCCCTATCCTCAGTTCTTTTAGGATGGAAGTATATTGAATGCTATGCTATTTGGTTGGGCTGTTGTGAGAATGGAGAATTTTTACTTTATTTGTGAGCATGTCTTAGGTACCTGTATAATTTGTTTACTTCTATAGAAAATTTGCTGAGTTCAGTCAAGTTCATTCATACTCATGAGTGTTAATTTATTTTTTGCACCCAATAATGCATAACTCATAAAAAAAACCCAGTCTTATCTAGAGGCTTTAAATTTTGGAAGGAACATCATAGGAAGGCTTATTGTAATTGAGGAAATATAGGATCCTCAATCAGAGGATTACATACACAGTATAATCTGTTTTTCTGTTCTAAGAGGTGTTTCCCATGGTTCAGTAATCCAGACCATTGTTCTTTTACATCCCACCATGGATGAACCATGCCCAAAACTTTCCTTGTTAGGACATCTTAATTGCTTGATTTGTCGCCTACAAATTCATGATTAAGAAGAGAGATACATTAAAGGCCCACATTTAGCTGGAAAAAAGGCCTTAGTATTAGTGCATAAATCTGGGGGGGTTTTGCTATGTTCCATTCATTGTGGGATGCAACTGACCACTGATCTGGATTACCAAAACTTGGTTCCTACTTGTCATAACTGGAAAACTCAAGTATACTGCTTAGGTCAAGAATCCTGTACTTCCTTCACTCGGAAAAAAAACTGAATTTTCTGAGAAAATATTGTTAGAGCGAAAAAAATAGAAAATTTTGGAGAATAAAAAAGAGTTTTATGAGAACAATGACGAATTTTTGAAAATATAGAGCTTCTCTAAAGACAAACGTGAGATTTGTGAAATTTTAAAATTTCTCTTAAAAAAATGAAAGTTTTCTAAAAAATAAAAATTCAACGAAAAATGGGAGCATTATAAAAAAGTTATAGTTTCGGTGAAAACCGAGGTTTTTCTTTAAATACAAAGCCTTTCATAAGAAAAAAAAAGTGCGGTTAGTTAAAACTTATAATTTTTATGAGAAAACGATAGTTTTCTTAAAAAAAAGAAAGTTCTTTTAAAAAAAAAAATAAGTTTTTCAAAAAATGATAGTTTTGTAAAAAAGAAAAGAAATTGGGTTATTTTGTAAAATGTTAGTTTTTTGAAAGTATAAAGGTTTTGTGAAGGAAAATGTGAGTTTTCTAAAAGAAATATAGTTTTTGGGAAAAAAACAAGTATTTTTAAAAAGTTTAAGTTTCCTTGAAAAACGACGATTTTTTGGAAGAATAATGCCTTTGCTCGAAAAAAAAAACTGAGTTTTCTGAAAAAATATTGTTGGAACGAAAAAAAATAGAAAGTTTTGGAGAATAAAAAAGAGTTTTATGAGAACAATGACGAATTTTTGAAAATATAGTTTTTCTCTAAAGACAAGCATGAGATTTGTGAAATTTTAAAATTTCTCTTAAAAAAATGAAAGTTTTCTAAAAAATAAAAATTCTACGAAAAATGGGAGCATTGTAAAAAAGTTATAGTTTCTGTGAAAAACGAGGTTTTTATTTAAATACAAAGCCTTTCATAAGAAAAAAAATGTGCGGTTTGTTAAAACTTATAATTTTTATGAGAAAACGATACTTTTCTAAAAAAAAAAAGAAAGTTCTGTTAAAAAAAATAAGTTTTTCGAAAAATGATAGTTTTGTAAAAAAGAAAAGAAATTGGGTTATTTTGCAAAACGTCGGTTTTTTGTAAGTACAAAGGTTTTGTGAAGGAAAATGTGAGTTTTCTAAAAGAAATATAGTTTCTGGGAAAAAAACAAGTATTTTTAAAAAGTTTCAGTTTCCTTGAAAAACGACGATTTTTTGGAAGAATAATGCCTTTCCTCGGAAAAAAAACTGAGTTTTCCGAAAAAATATTGTTAGAGCGAAAAAAATAGAAAGTTTTGGAGAATAAAAAAGAGTTTAATGAGAACAATGACGAATTTTTGAAAATATAGAGCTTCTCTAAGGACAAACGCGAGATTTGTGAAAATTTAAAATTCCACTGAAAAAAATGAAAGTTTTTTAAAAAATAAAAATTCTACGAAAAATGGGAGCATTGTAAAAAAGTTATAGTTTCTGTGAAAATCGAGGTTTTTCTTCAAATACAAAGCCTTTCTTAAGAAAAAAAAATGTGTGGTTTGTTAAAACTTATAATTTTTCTGAGAAAACGATAGTTTTCTAAAAAAAAAAGAAAGTTCTTTTTAAAAAAATAAGTTTTTCGAAAAACGATAGTTTTGTAAAAAGAAAAGAAATTGGGTTATTTTTCAAAATGTCGGTTTTTTGAAAGTATAAAGGTTTTGTGAAGGAAAAAGTGAGTTTTCTAAAAGAAATATAGTTTCTGGGAAAAAAATAAGTATTTTTAAAAAGTTTAAGTTTCCGTGAAAAACAGTGATTTTTTGAAGAATATGCCTTGACTCGAAAAAAAAAACTGAGTTTTCCGAAAAATATTGTTAGAGGGCAAGAAATAAAAAAGATTTGGTGATAAAAAAGATGTTATAAAGAACAATGACTGAATTTTTGAAAATATAGAAGCTTATCTAAAGACAACGTGAGAGTTGTCAAATTTAAAATTTCTCTGAAAAAAATGATACGTTTTCTAAAAACATAAAATTCTACGAAAATGGGTGCATTGGAAAAAAAGTTATAGTCTCTGTGAAAGCCGAGGTTTTTCTTGAAATACAAAGCCTTTCTTAAGACAAAAAATGTGCGTTGTTAAAACTTTACTAATTTTATGAGAAACGATAGTTTTCTAAAAATAAAAAAGTTCTTTTAAAAAAAATAATTTTTTCGAAAATGATAGTTTTGTAAAAAAGAAAAGAAATTGGGTTATTTTGCAAAATGTCGGTTTCTTGAAAGTATAAAGGTTTTGTGAAGGAAAATGTGAGTTTTCTAGAAGAAATATACTTTCTAGGAAAAAAACAAGTATTTTTAAAAAGTTTAAGTTTCCTTGAAAAACAGCGATTCTTTGGAAGAATAATGCGTTTGCTCGGAAAAAAAACTGAGTTTTCCGAAAAAATATTGTAAGAGCGAAAACAATAGAAAGTTTTGGAGAATAAAAAAGAGTTTTAAGAGAACAATGACGAATTTTTAAAAATATAGAGCTTCTCTAAAGACAAACGTGAGATTTGTGAAAATTTAAAATTTCTCTGAAAAAAATGATAGTTTTCTAAAAAAGAAAACTTCTACGAAAAATGGTTGCATTGTAAAAAAGCTATAGTTTTTGTGAAAACTGAGGTTTTTCTTTAAATACAAAGCCTTTCTTAAGAAAAAAAATGTGGGGTTTGTTAAGACTTATAATTTTTATGAGAAAACGATAGTTTTCTAAAAAAAAAGAAAGTTCTTTTAAAAAAAATACGTTTTTGAAAAATGATAGTTTTGTAAAAAAGAAAAGAAATTGGTTTATTTTGCAAAATGTCGGTTTTTTGAAAGTATAAAGGTTTTGTGAAGGAAAATGTGAGTTTTCTGAAAGAAATATAGTTTCTGGGAAAAAACAAGTATTTTTAAAAAGTTTAAGTTTCCTTGAAAAACGACGATTTTTGGAAGAATAATGCCTTTGCTCGGGAAAAAATTGAGTTTTTCGAAAAAATATTGTTAAAGCGAAAAAATTAGAAAGTTTTGGAGAATAAAACAGAGTTTAATGAGAACAATGACGAATTTTTGAAAATATAGAGCTTCTCTAAGGACAAACGCGAGATTTGTGAAAATTAAAAATTCCTCTGAAAAAAATGAAAGTTTTTTAAAAAATAAAAATTCTACGAAAAATGGGAGCATTGTAAAAAAGTTATAATTTCTGTGAAAACCGAGGTTTTTCTTCAAATACAAAGCCTTTCTTAAGAAAAAAAAATGTGTGGTTTGTTAAAACTTATAATTTTTCTGAGAAAACGATAGTTTTCTAAAAAAAAAGAAAGTTCTTTTAAAAAAAATACGTTTTCGAAAAATGATAGTTTTGTAAAAAAGAAAAGAAATTGGGTTATTTTGCAAAATGTCGGTTTTTTGAAAGTATAAAGGTTTTGTGAAGGAAAATGTGAGTTTTCTGAAAGAAATATAGTTTCTAGGAAAAAACAAGTATTTTTAAAAAGTTTAAGTTTCCTTGAAAACCAACGATTTTTTGGAAGAATAATGCCTTTGCTCGGGAAAAAACTGAGTTTTCCGAAAAAATATTGTTAAAGCGAAAAAAATAGAAAGTTTTGGAGAATAAAAAAGAGTTTAATGAGAACAATGACGAATTTTTGAAAATATAGAGCTTCTCTAAGGACAAACGCGAGATTTGTGAAAATTAAAAATTCCTCTGAAAAAAAATGAAAGTTTTTTAAAAAATAAAAATTCTACGAAAAATGGGAGCATTGTAAAAAAGTTATAGTTTCTGTGAAAACTGAGGTTTTTCTTCAAATACAAAGCCTTTCTTAAGAAAAAAAAATGTGTGGTTTGTTAAAACTTATAATTTTTCTAAGAAAACGATAGTTTTCTAAAAAAAAAGAAAGTTCCTTTTAAAAAAATAAGTTTTTCGAAAAACGATAGTTTTGTAAAAAAGAAAAGAAACTGGGTTATTTTGCAAAATGCCGATTTTTTGAAAGTATAAAGGTTTTGTGAAGGAAAATGTGAGTTTTCTAAAAGAAATATAATTTCTACGAAAAAAAAAGTATTTTTAAAAAGTTTAAGTTTCCTTGAAAAACGGCGATTTTTTGGAAGAATAATGCCTTTGTTCGGAAAAAAAACTGAGTTTTCTGAAAAAATATTGTTAGAGCGAAAAAAATAGAAAGTTTTGGAGAATAAAAAAGAGTTTTATGAGAACAATGACGAATTTCTGAAAATATAGAGCTTCTCTAAAGACAAACGTGAGATTTGTGAAATTTTAAAATTTCTCTTAAAAAAATGAAAGTTTTCTAAAAAATAAAAATTCTACGAAAAATGGGAGCATTGTAAAAAAGTTATAGTTTCTGTGAAAAACGAGGTTTTTATTTAAATACAAAGCCTTTCATAAGAAAAAAAATGTGCGGTTTGTTAAAACTTATAATTTTTATGAGAAAACGATACTTTTCTAAAAAAAAAAAGAAAGTTCTGTTAAAAAAATAAGTTTTTCGAAAAATGATAGTTTTGTAAAAAAGAAAAGAAATTGGGTTATTTTGCAAAACGTCGGTTTTTTGTAAGTACAAAGGTTTTGTGAAGGAAAATGTGAGTTTTCTAAAAGAAATATAGTTTCTGGGAAAAAAACAAGTATTTTTAAAAAGTTTCAGTTTCCTTGAAAAACGACGATTTTTTGGAAGAATAATGCCTTTCCTCGGAAAAAAAACTGAGTTTTCCGAAAAAATATTGTTAGAGCGAAAAAAATAGAAAGTTTTGGAGAATAAAAAAGAGTTTAATGAGAACAATGACGAATTTTTGAAAATATAGAGCTTCTCTAAGGACAAACGCGAGATTTGTGAAAATTTAAAATTCCACTGAAAAAAATGAAAGTTTTTTAAAAAATAAAAATTCTACGAAAAATGGGAGCATTGTAAAAAAGTTATAGTTTCTGTGAAAATCGAGGTTTTTCTTCAAATACAAAGCCTTTCTTAAGAAAAAAAAATGTGTGGTTTGTTAAAACTTATAATTTTTCTGAGAAAACGATAGTTTTCTAAAAAAAAAAAGAAAGTTCTTTTTAAAAAAATAAGTTTTTCGAAAAACGATAGTTTTGTAAAAAAGAAAAGAAATTGGGTTATTTTTCAAAATGTCGGTTTTTTGAAAGTATAAAGGTTTTGTGAAGGAAAAAGTGAGTTTTCTAAAAGAAATATAGTTTCTGGGAAAAAAATAAGTATTTTTAAAAAGTTTAAGTTTCCTTGAAAAACAGTGATTTTTTGGAAGAATAATGCCTTTGCTCGGAAAAAAAACTGAGTTTTCCGAAAAAATATTGTTAGAGCAAAAAAAAGAAGAAAGTTTTGGTGAATAAAAAAGAGTTTTAAAGAACAATGACGAATTTTTGAAAATATAGAGCTTCTCTAAAGACAAACGTGAGATTTGTGAAATTTTAAAATTTCTCTGAAAAAAATGAAAGTTTTCTAAAAAATAAAAATTCTACGAAAAATGGGTGCATTGGAAAAAAGTTATAGTCTCTGTGAAAACCGAGGTTTTTCTTGAAATACAAAGCCTTTCTTAAGAAAAAAAATGTGCGGTTTGTTAAAACTTATAATTTTTATGAGAAAACGATAGTTTTCTAAAAATAAAAAAGTTCTTTTAAAAAAAATAATTTTTTCGAAAAATGATAGTTTTGTAAAAAAGAAAAGAAATTGGGTTATTTTGCAAAATGTCGGTTTCTTGAAAGTATAAAGGTTTTGTGAAGGAAAATGTGAGTTTTCTAGAAGAAATATACTTTCTAGGAAAAAAACAAGTATTTTTAAAAAGTTTAAGTTTCCTTGAAAAACAGCGATTCTTTGGAAGAATAATGCGTTTGCTCGGAAAAAAAACTGAGTTTTCCGAAAAAATATTGTAAGAGCGAAAACAATAGAAAGTTTTGGAGAATAAAAAAGAGTTTTAAGAGAACAATGACGAATTTTTGAAAATATAGAGCTTCTCTAAAGACAAACGTGAGATTTGTGAAAATTTAAAATTTCTCTGAAAAAAATGATAGTTTTCTAAAAAAGAAAACTTCTACGAAAAATGGTTGCATTGTAAAAAAGCTATAGTTTTTGTGAAAACTGAGGTTTTTCTTTAAATACAAAGCCTTTCTTAAGAAAAAAAATGTGGGGTTTGTTAAGACTTATAATTTTTATGAGAAAACGATAGTTTTCTAAAAAAAAAGAAAGTTCTTTTAAAAAAAATACGTTTTTGAAAAATGATAGTTTTGTAAAAAAGAAAAGAAATTGGTTTATTTTGCAAAATGTCGGTTTTTTGAAAGTATAAAGGTTTTGTGAAGGAAAATGTGAGTTTTCTGAAAGAAATATAGTTTCTGGGAAAAAACAAGTATTTTTAAAAAGTTTAAGTTTCCTTGAAAAACGACGATTTTTGGAAGAATAATGCCTTTGCTCGGGAAAAAATTGAGTTTTTCGAAAAAATATTGTTAAAGCGAAAAAATTAGAAAGTTTTGGAGAATAAAAAAGAGTTTAATGAGAACAATGACGAATTTTTGAAAATATAGAGCTTCTCTAAGGACAAACGCGAGATTTGTGAAAATTAAAAATTCCTCTGAAAAAAATGAAAGTTTTTTAAAAAATAAAAATTCTACGAAAAATGGGAGCATTGTAAAAAAGTTATAATTTCTGTGAAAACCGAGGTTTTTCTTCAAATACAAAGCCTTTCTTAAGAAAAAAAAATGTGTGGTTTGTTAAAACTTATAATTTTTCTGAGAAAACGATAGTTTTCTAAAAAAAAAGAAAGTTCTTTTAAAAAAAATACGTTTTCGAAAAATGATAGTTTTGTAAAAAAGAAAAGAAATTGGGTTATTTTGCAAAATGTCGGTTTTTTGAAAGTATAAAGGTTTTGTGAAGGAAAATGTGAGTTTTCTGAAAGAAATATAGTTTCTGGGAAAAAACAAGTATTTTTAAAAAGTTTAAGTTTCCTTGAAAACCAACGATTTTTTGGAAGAATAATGCCTTTGCTCGGGAAAAAACTGAGTTTTCCGAAAAAATATTGTTAAAGCGAAAAAAATAGAAAGTTTTGGAGAATAAAAAAGAGTTTAATGAGAACAATGACGAATTTTTGAAAATATAGAGCTTCTCTAAGGACAAACGCGAGATTTGTGAAAATTAAAAATTCCTCTGAAAAAAAATGAAAGTTTTTTAAAAAATAAAAATTCTACGAAAAATGGGAGCATTGTAAAAAAGTTATAGTTTCTGTGAAAACTGAGGTTTTTCTTCAAATACAAAGCCTTTCTTAAGAAAAAAAAAATGTGTGGTTTGTTAAAACTTATAATTTTTCTAAGAAAACGATAGTTTTCTAAAAAAAAAGAAAGTTCCTTTTAAAAAAATAAGTTTTTCGAAAAACGATAGTTTTGTAAAAAAGAAAAGAAACTGGGTTATTTTGCAAAATGCCGATTTTTTGAAAGTATAAAGGTTTTGTGAAGGAAAATGTGAGTTTTCTAAAAGAAATATAATTTCTACGAAAAAAAAAGTATTTTTAAAAAGTTTAAGTTTCCTTGAAAAACGGCGATTTTTTGGAAGAATAATGCCTTTGTTCGGAAAAAAAACTGAGTTTTTTGAAAAAATATTGTTAGAGCGAAAAAAATAGAAAGTTTTGGAGAATAAAAAAGAGTTTTATGAGAAAAATGACGAATTTCTGAAAATATAGAGCTTCTCTAAAGACAAACGTGAGATTTGTGAAATTTTAAAATTTCTCTTAAAAAAATGAAAGTTTTCTAAAAAATAAAAATTCTACGGAAAATGGGAGCATTGTAAAAAAGTTATAGTTTCTGTGAAAACCGAGGTTTTTCTTTAAATACAAAGCCTTTCTTAAGAAAAAAAATGTGCAGTTTGTTAAAACTTATAATTTTTCTGAGAAAACAATAGTTTTTTTAAAAAAAAAATGAAAGTTCTTTTAAAAAAAAAAAGTTTTTCGAAAAATGATAGTTTTGTAAAAAAGAAAAGAAATTGGGTTATTTTGCAAAACTGTCGGTTTTTGTAAGTACAAAGGTTTTGTGAAGGAAAATGTGAGTTTTCTAAAAGAAATATAGTTTCTGGGAAAAAAACTAAGTATTTTTAAAAGTTTCAGTTTCCTTGAAAAACGACGATTTTTTGGAAGAATAATGCCTTTGCTCGGAAAAAAAACTGAGTTTTCCGAAAAAATATTGTTAGAGCGAAAAAAATAGAAAGTTTTGGAGAAATAAAAAAGAGTTTAATGAGAACAATGACGAATTTTTGAAAATATAGAGCTTCTCTAAGGACAAACGCGAGATTTGTGAAAATTTAAAATTCCACTGAAAAAAATGAAAGTTTTTTAAAAAATAAAAATTCTACGAAAAATGGGAGCATTGTAAAAAAGTTATAGTTTCTGTGAAAATCGAGGTTTTTCTTCAAATACAAAGCCTTTCTTAAGAAAAAAAAATGTGTGGTTTGTTAAAACTTATAATTTTTCTGAGAAAACGATAGTTTTCTAAAAAAAAAAGAAAGTTCTTTTTAAAAAAATAAGTTTTTCGAAAAACGATAGTTTTGTAAAAAAGAAAAGAAATTGGGTTATTTTTCAAAATGTCGGTTTTTTGAAAGTATAAAGGTTTTGTGAAGGAAAAAGTGAGTTTTCTAAAAGAAATATAGTTTCTGGGAAAAAAATAAGTATTTTTAAAAAGTTTAAGTTTCCTTGAAAAACAGTGATTTTTTGGAAGAATAATGCCTTTGCTCGGAAAAAAAACTGAGTTTTCCGAAAAAATATTGTTAGAGCAAAAAAAAGAAGAAAGTTTTGGTGAATAAAAAAGAGTTTTAAAGAACAATGACGAATTTTTGAAAATATAGAGCTTCTCTAAAGACAAACGTGAGATTTGTGAAATTTTAAAATTTCTCTAAAAAAAATGAAAGTTTTCTAAAAAATAAAAATTCTACGAAAAATGGGTGCATTGGAAAAAAGTTATAGTCTCTGTGAAAACCGAGGTTTTTCTTGAAATACAAAGCCTTTCTTAAGAAAAAAAATGTGCGGTTTGTTAAAACTTATAATTTTTATGAGAAAACGATAGTTTTCTAAAAATAAAAAAGTTCTTTTAAAAAAAATAATTTTTTCGAAAAATGATAGTTTTGTAAAAAAGAAAAGAAATTGGGTTATTTTGCAAAATGTCGGTTTCTTGAAAGTATAAAGGTTTTGTGAAGGAAAATGTGAGTTTTCTAGAAGAAATATACTTTCTAGGAAAAAAACAAGTATTTTTAAAAAGTTTAAGTTTCCTTGAAAAACAGCGATTCTTTGGAAGAATAATGCGTTTGCTCGGAAAAAAAACTGAGTTTTCCGAAAAAATATTGTAAGAGCGAAAACAATAGAAAGTTTTGGAGAATAAAAAAGAGTTTAAGAGAACAATGACGAATTTTTGAAAATATAGAGCTTCTCTAAAGACAAAACGTGAGATTTGTGAAAATTTAAAATTTCTCTGAAAAAAAATGAATAGTTTTTTAAAAAATAAAACTTCTACGAACAATGGTAGCATTGTAAAAAAGTTATAGTTTTTGTGAAAACTGAGGTTTTTCTTTAAATACAAAGCCTTTCTTAAAGAAAAAAAAATGTGTGGTTTGTTAAGACTTATAATTTTTCTGAGAAAACGATAGTTTTCTAAAAAAAAAGAAAGTTCTTTTAAAAAAAAATACGTTTTTGAAAAATGATAGTTTGTAAAAAAGAAAAGAAATTGGGTTATTTTGCAAAATGTCGGTTTTTTGAAAGTATAAAAGGTTTTGTGAAGGAAAATGTGAGTTTTCTGCAAAGAAATCTATTTTCTGGGAAAAAACAAGTATTTTTAAAAAGTTTAAGTTTCCTTGAAAACGACGATTTTTGGAAGAATAATGCCTTTGCTCGGGAAAAAACTTGAGTTTTTTCGAAACAAATATTGTTAAAGCGAAAAAATAAGAAAGTTTTGGAGAATAAAAAAAGAGTTTAGGAGAACAATGACGAATTTTTGAAATATAGAGCTTCTCTAAGGACAAACGCGAGATTGTGAAAATTAAAAATTCCTCTGAAAAATGAAAGTTTTTTAAAAAATAAAAATTCTACGAAAAATGGGAGCATTGTAAAAAAGTTATAATTTCTGTGAAAACCGAGGTTTTTCTTCAAATACAAAGCCTTTAAGAAAAAAAATGTGTGGTTTGTTAAAACTTATAATTTTTCTGAGGAAAACGATAGTTTCTAAAAAAAAAGAAAGTTCTTTAAAAAAATAGTTTTCGAAAAAA